>JARHVA010007328.1:15000-705070 GCA_037957365.1 Torreya grandis | reverse complement strand
ATCATCTAAATTAATCCTATCTTAAAGAAGATAAATCCTACTTATACTTCTGATTACTGATACATTAGATATTTGGGTCATGACTAAGATGGATCTGTTAGACCTAACCAATGGATCTCTTACCATAATAAAGTCACTAGGGAGGGTTCCAAAGCCCTGAGTCAAGAAAAACTATGCAGTAACCCTAGTTAGGTCCTATGTTTTCATACTCATGAAAGTAAATGACAGGTAAAGTAAAATCTAATCTAGTGCTCACCAAAACTTATGGCACAAAGTGGGGGTAATAAATATAAAAATTAAGCATTCATAAAAGATATATACTCATGTCAATGTCTATAAAATTCTAATGCCTGGGAGAGAATTAAAAATATAAATCTATCTACTCTTATAAAGGAGGAACAAAATTAGGAATACTTACCTTTGAAGATGAACCCACTGAGCCTCAATCTCTCCTTTGGCCAAGGTGCTTTGCAAGAGGTTTTTTTGGTATGTAAAGATAACAAGGATAAGTCAGCTCTAAGATACATAACTTCTTTATGCATCCAAAATATTTTTCCACAATACAAGATTTTTACCTACAAAAACCCTAATCTATGTTCCCTTAAGTAGAATGGTGGATAAGCAGATGCACAATATAATATTCTTCTTCTTATCTTCCTAATAAAATCACAAAATGAGTGTGTATATATAATTGAATATAACCCTAAACCTTTTCGACAGTTTAGTTGATAGGGTTAGTGCAATTGATTTTATATTGTTAATGATAAAAAATAAATTAAGTCTTGGTCTAAGTCAGTGACCTAAACCCTAAATATGTTTTATCAATTAGAATATAGGGTCGATAAGTCTAATAGTGTAATGTAAACTGTTGGAAAGGGTTTTAGGCTAGGGAAGGGCTAATGGAAGTATAAAATGATTAGATGAGGGTGAAAAAGAGGATAAAAAATCCTAGGGAAGTGTTTTTAGGAGAGGGTTGTGTAGATAAAAAGTGGTAGTATAGGGACAAAAATACTATGAAGCACTAATGGTCTGCCCACCCCTTTATCAATGCACCCCTTAAGGTGTGCACTCAGAGAGATTGAGGACTTAATGGGTTACCACAAGAAATAAATCATCAATAATTAATAAAATTTGAAAATATTATGTGTATAGATAACCTATGTTGCTTGGATAATATATGTATCTTGAGTAGATCTCTAAATGTGTCCAAGGTTGAAATGAAATGGAAGTCTTACTTTACACACAAATCAAAAGCGCCACTACCCACCAAAATCCACATTAGATTATACCACACTGTTAGAACTAGAAATATACACATACATAAAGAATAACACTATAAAACTTGCATAAATATAAACACTCAAAGGAAAATTAGTCTAGTCACATGTTTCAAGAACATCTAAGGTTAGCAAATCACAATGCTCATTCAATGAGAGTGACCTAAAGTTTGGTTCACTAAGTTTGTGCCCACTCATTAAGCTTCCTACATATCTACGATGATCCCATCACATGTAGAATTAGGGTTGGTTATTGTTCACCTATTCTTTAATGAGTTTTAGTTCAACTACAGAGGTGTTTTACCTTCCTTGATTAGTCACATGACTAAGTTAATGTAGTTATCCCTTATAGACAACACCATAGCCAGTTGTTGGCCCAAGCGTATTCATGTGCTACCAAGAATTAGAAGAGGCATCTGACATACAAGAAAATAATCACATTTAAAATTCTAAGACCCAAGTAGAGATTAAAATAAGAGCTCACTCAACTGCTAACAAAATACCTTTATAGTAATTTTTGATATCTCGAAGTAAGTGGAAGCATAAGAGCAAATGCTCCAACATCATAAGTTCATTATACCTATACATTATTTCACCTAAAATGGGATTGAACAAAGATCATAAAGCATCCTAATGATGTTAATAGATTCATAACCATAGTTAAGCCTTAATATAGGTTGAATTTCAAACAATACAATATACATAAGTCAATATAGGTTCATGATGATTCAAGAAGTGTTTCAAAGTCTATGATATGTATACTAAAACTTTCACAGCACATCTCCAAGTTTTCATATGTCAATCATGTCTTTAAAGTGCCCAAATATTTTAAGTAAGACACTAAGGTACAATGAATTTAACAAATAAGGACACTAATGTAAGAGGAGACCATCACAAAATATTAGTAGTCTATGAAATTAATATATTATAATTACATTATTCACTCATCCAATAGGGTTGGTTTCTCAAATAATAAATAATAAAAAGTTAACAAAGTATCCCAGTATTAGATATTAAGGAAATATTAATAGTTATTAAAATCAATGTAATTTTTTCAAAATAAGGATCTCAACCACTTATTACTGAATATAAATATATTTTTCCCCTTATGAACCCCTTGCCCCTATTATGGTTAGTATTTGACATTAATATCATTATTTTATCTTATCTTAATGCATTTATGACATTAGTGCTACATCTTCAAAAAAAAGAGTTTAAAGTAATAAGAGTCCAAATATTTAACATTTTAGGACCTTGATAATAATTATACTCAAAATTATTTGAGATGCTCATAAGTCTCATAGATAATTTATATTAAAATGGGTCCTTACCATCCTCAATTTACTGCTATGCATTCATAGTTGACTATAAATATATACCACAAATGTTTAATATAAAATTGTTTATTATCCACTTCTAATTTAAGATCCAGTTAGGGTTTCACAATCATCATCCCTGGTGGACACTTATTACTATATTGATTTCAAAAAATATATATAATATATTTAAATCAAACTCCACAATTTTAAATAATTTAGATGAAAATAAAATATAACCACATATTTGCCTTAGTGAGAATAACCAGCATCTCTACACTTATAGTCATGAGTTGGAAGATGATATATCTTGACAATTTGGCTCTAATTCATGTTTTACCTATCTTGTCCTTAAACTTTATTATTTGAAAAATACTATACTTGGATTCGATATTAACTTGTTATGATTACCATAAGGAAATAATATATATCTATACATTTTCCTAAAAAAAATATGTGTCCAATTTAAATTTGAATATTTAGAACACTACTACAATTTACTTATATTCTCTTCTTCTTCTTCCCTCCTCCTCCCCTCCTCCTCCTTCCTCCGTCCTCCTCCTTCCTCCTCCTCACTCCTCCTCCTCCCTCCTCCTCCTCCTCCTCCTCATCCTCTCTCATCCTCCTCCTCCTTCTCCTCTCCTCCTCCTCCTCCTCCTCCTCCTCCTCCCTCCTCCTCCTCCTCATTCCTCCTCATCCTCCTCCTCCTCCTCCTCCTCCTCCTCCTCCTCCTACTCCTCCTCCTCCTCCTCCTCCTCCTCCTCCTTCCTTCTTCTTCTTCTTCTTCTTCTTCTTCTTCTCTTCTTCTTCTTCTTCCTTCTTCTTCTTCTTCTTCTTCTTCTTCTTCTTCTTCTTCTTAAGAATCTGTGAGACGCATGTAAATAATACATGTGTTCATTTTTCGTAGACATTCAAATGTTTATGTCAAATAAAATAAGAATTCACATTATTAAACATTTTTATAACATGTTTGTCAATTAATAGAGACTGCAAAATTTCATATATATTTTGATAAGACATCTATTCATGCTTATTTATTACATTGTTTAATCTCAAAACTATCATGGGTCAACACCTATGTGAAGTATTATTGCATTAATAGTTTTTGACTAAGAAACCAAACTAAACCTTGAATTTGTTATGATTATCATAGACTTTATATTTAATGACAAGAAAAAATTAAAACATTGTGATAAAAATGTCTAATCTAGACTATTGGCAAGCATAAATGACTTCAACTAGATGAAACCATCATATCTTCAATTAGGGAATTGATCACTATCATTAAAATTATTAGATCTTCCTCATTTTTCAATGAAATCAAATGGTTTAAAATGTTCCAAAAATTTCGTTCCAAGGGGCACAAAACCCAAAAAGGTTATTAAGAGATAATTTTTATTTTAAGAACAAATTTCTACACATAAATAGAGAAGATGATTTTATATTGGCATGGGAGTCCTTATAATTAAGCAGATGCAAAGCAAGAAAAACATCATAGGGACTAGATGCAAAAGATAATTTATTTAATTAAATGCTTCCTTACATATATATTAGTTCATGTTGTATAGGTTTATGTTGGTAATAAAATTTCATGTTTCTAAGGCATACTGTAATCAAAAAATATGTCAGATTCAACATGAAATTGTTTATCTAATGTTACGAACAGTTGTACTAGACTAAAATAAGAGAAATCAGGGTATTTAATTTTTTTTCTTGCTTTTAAGTATGGATTATTTAGACATTGACTACTTTATCTTCATATGGGACACTTAGATTTTACTTCATCAAAGAATTTAATGTATAAATCAAAATAAATAATCAACTATCATAGAGAAATAAATCTTTTTCAGCCAAAAGGTAAAGAGTAACAGACATTTACTTTATTATTTATGAAAGTAGTCATTGATTAACATAGATTGGGCCTCTGATATTGTTCAATGTAGTCTCAATCAGCTCTGATGAAATTCTAACAAAATTATCAATGCTTGTCCATCACTAATTTATTTCACATGATATCACTTATTATGACCATATCTATAAGTAGCTATTGTTTCCCTCTATGTGCCCTAATATGTAACTAGTCTAATCAAAATTCAATCCATTTATTGAATTTCTCAGAGGATAGTTTAAAAGCTATGATTAAGTTCAATAATACTCAAATTTACTACAATTTCTTAAAAAAAACATCATTGTTGGAATTGAGAAGATATTTGTCTTTGGGGCTCAAGGCCAAACACTAGATGTAATGTAGTGAGTTTTTTAAATCAGTGGGGATCCAAGATTGATGAAGTAGAGCCATAACAAAACAAAAGATGATTCACAAAATAAATATAAAGGGATAATTAAGTCCCTATATTTTAGTTTATCTTTGTCATTTTTATCTAAAGATGTAATACACTGACAACCAGAATCATACCATGGTAGATCTAAACTCTATTATGCAACCATGCCTACATCCTTCTAGTGCATTCTATGAATCTCAATTAGCATTATTGCGCAAAACATAATATAAACTAAGCAAGAAATAAAAATTAATTATAGTGACATAAATGACAACTTCATGCATACCTTGTAACACATTCCCAAAAATTTATTCATGCAATTTCCCATATGATGAAAGCAAGTTATTGGGCAAAATAAGCCCATTGGTAAACTCGAGAAGGTTAATTTGGCAAGATATGGCATGAAATTTTTTATTTTGAGTTTGAAACATTTATTTGAGGTTTGTACAACCTATCCTAACCTATTCAATTTATACCTAGAATAATATGACCTTTCCAACCATTAGAACTTGAATTAGCCCATTGTTAGGGTTTCATGGGCAGTCTCATGAAGATGACCCTAATAGTTCTTATTTAGCATTTTCTATATCTTGAAAATAATTTAAACCTCATATATCCTTCATTAGGGTCCTATTCACATCATATAATTCTTCATTCCTCAAATTCACCCAAAACAGGAATATTTTATTCATGCTTTATACACAAGCTTGTAGGAGTTCATTAGGCTTCTTGATTGCATTCTTGATAGTGGGTTCTCCCTCAACTTATTTTTGGAATTCTAGATGACCTTGGTAAGTATATAGAGCTTACTCATACTCCCTCTTACCTCCAAAAACTTCTTAACACTCCATTCCACATCATAATAATGCCCTTTTCCTCTCATCTCCTTATGATAGGCACGTAGGAGTCTATTAGGCCTAAAGTTCTCTTTCTTATATTTGACCCTCTCTAAGCCTATTTGGCCAATTTTAATGTTTTATGAAATGTTTATTCATGATTTATGACTTTTTCCATTCCCTATGGGCTTAATTTACCTTGAATGCTCACTTCAACATGTCATGATCATGTTTTTTGATGTTGCACAGTCCATTTACAAGGTGTCTAGGAGATTACTGTAAGTGTTTTTTTGGTATCAAGAGATCTAAAGGATATTGAGGCTTAATAAAATACTTGTCTATCTAGTGTAAAACCTCATTCACCTTGTTAAACTGTCATGATATCTTTCAAATCCTTAAAACAATTAAGAAGCCACATTTCCAAACCTACAACTATGGAGTGTACCATATGAGGGTAGGCTTATTTGAAGTTTGAGTATTTTTTAGATGTTTGAAACCTTTTAATGACCCTGTAGAGTGTTGATAGATTATGGGAGTTCAATAATCTTTCCAATGGTACTCTTACAAGTTATTCTCTTGTATGAACACAAAAACTCACACTTGATTGAATGTTTGATGCTTCTATATACATTATCTCTTCCCTTGTGATTTGAAGAGTCTAACATCAAGGATTATAGATATTTTTAATATGGGTGAGAGTAGAAAATATGTCTTCAAAATGCCCATATGCATTCTCATTACAATTCTTAGGTACAAATGTTGACCTACAAACCTATAGTTAATAAGATTTTGTCTTAACCTTGCTTTGAAACAATGCTTTGGGGTTTTCCACATGATCATAAGTTAGGAAAGCATCTGAAGGAAATATTGAGGTTTATTTAGATTATTTTAAGTCTCTTCTTGAATAATGGCATTCACATGTTTAGACCAAACATTACTCTTTCATGTCATGGTTTTGTAGTCACTCCTTCACACTTGGAACCTTTGTAGAGAATACTAAGACCAATGACATGTATGATCTTCTATCTACCATTGACGATATTACCAAGAGGAGTGATGGGTTACTATAGATTGTTTAGGGGCTATTTGAGTATGGAAATATGCAAAATCAACTAAAACCCTGCATGTGGCTTCTCATCTAGGGTCTGCAACTCACTCAAATAGAGGTTTTACTCTTCTAATCATGGTGTGTTGCCAAGAAAATACTAAGAAATGGTGTTAGAGATCTATTAGAGTCTTACATGGTCTCACACAATCACATATTTACAATAATGATCTCACAAATGCTCTAAAACTACCCAAAACCAAGCTACTAGGATTTTAAGTCATTGTTTTACACCTTAACTCCTTAGTGATTATTCATAAAGTTGAGGAATTTGATCAGACAACCTAATGCCACAAACTAAAAGGGAATTAGGGTCCCCTTATTTTCTCAATAGCTCTAGTCTTCTTTTTATTTCTCCTTCATGAACCAACCTCAAACCGTTGACCCATCTATTCTTTCCAAATAGTCTTGTGATACCTGATGGATAAATGGCATATGTTTTTACCTTTTTTGGATTTGTAGCTCCTTCTAGAACATGGATTTGATTCTAAGATGACTAGGAAGAGCCTTAGATAGGTTTATAATCTGGTGTTCAATAGATAAACCTTTTCAAAGAGACCTCCACATGCTTTTTATCTTCAATAAATGGTTTATTCTTCCTTCTTGAGCTATTGGATTTGATGAACTGAGTGATTATGAAACTTTTTTGATCTATACATAGGTGTAGCAATCTTCTAAGATAGTTCTCACCCTTTTCCCCCTAAAACTTTCTCTTTATACCTTACTTTAATGTTATAAAAATGAATGTGTAGTTACAAAAGTGTTCCAACATTTGAAAATTAGTTATAAGACATCTTTGGGCAAGGTGTATGACAAAGTACATGTACCATGACATTTAACAACTGCCAAATTACACAAATGACCCCTATACAATTATATAGACATTCATGTTTGATCTTCTCTTAAAAATTCATATTAAAACATTGTAATAATTAATACAAGATATATTTAATAAGACCTTAAACTTTCCAACATACCTTAACTTCTCCAAAATGCTTAAAATTTCAATGTTATCAACTTATTAGTTTTGCTACTTGGTCTACTTGTTCATATTAGGTTACATTCCTCCTTGAAGGGTCACCCTTATTATTCTTGACCATGATTCAAGATTGACCTTGATTTAAAACTCAATTATTAACCTTGTCAAATTTACCTTAACTTATGCTAAACACATTGGAAGTAACCACATTAACTGAATTTGATAACAAGACTAGGTGACTTGACCCTACCTCTAACTAGACCACTATAAGAGACTATGAAAACTAACAAGAACAACACACTATAACTATGAGATTAACATGACCATGAAAAATCCCTTCAAATGGATTTCAACAAGGTTAAGAGCATGATGACCAAATTTTTAAATGTTACTCACCTACGATGGCCAATTTTAGATAACATTTTTGGTGACCTCCTAGGATTGCATTATTGTTATGCATCTAGACTAGTAACCTTGATAGTCCGTTGGGATATGGGGTCATGAATGTTTCTTTAATTGAAGGCACACTTAACCTTTGACTTGATATCATCCTTCAAACAAACTAAAATTTGAGAAAACTCATAAAACACACACCACACACACACGTGTCATAAAACACTTGGAGGGAAGATAACAACCAAATCAAACAAATAAAATTATACTCAAGCACTTAGGGAAAATAAGACCTATTATAATATGTACAAGGATTAAATATTAACCTTAGTGACATGGTTTCAAATGTATCCCATTGACTAGGATACTCATCTCCTATCCATTCAGCTTTGCAAGCTAAAAAGCATTACATTGCTTGCAGCCAATGATAATA
The DNA here is from genome assembly GCA_037957365.1 of Torreya grandis. NCBI lineage: Eukaryota > Viridiplantae > Streptophyta > Pinopsida > Cupressales > Taxaceae > Torreya > Torreya grandis. The sequence continues at coordinate 696,449 of JARHVA010007328.1, read as the reverse complement.
TAGGGCCCACTCTATAATGTATCAAACGTGGTATGCCTTCCAAGTTTGGCCCTATCTTCATCTTAGTTCAACACAAGGTTTCCCTTATGATATGCTCTTGCATTGTATCTTCTATCAAAGCTATAATTTACTTGGGCTTGATTGCACTCGATAGTATACATGGCATGATCTATTGTCTCCTCCAATGCCATAAGCTTTGTCAACCTTATTGTTATAAGATCACTCTCCATCATTTCAATTTTATGTTCTAAATCTGGGACTAGTAATTCAAGAGATATAGGTATCTTAGCCTCTCTCCCATAAATAATAATGTATGGTGAGTTACCAACAACCTTCTTTGGGGTGATCCTATTAGCTAATAAAGTTGTCTTGAATTTAGTGTGCCAAGATCTTTGATTTTATTCCATTATTATCTTAATTATTCTTATAAAATTCATGTTTTTAGATTTTGATAGTCCATTTCCTTGAGGATAGTATTTGGAAGAAGTGATTAGGTAGATTACATGTTCAAGAGCCCATTTTCTTGTCCTTAAATCATTAAATTCCATTGCATTATCAAAAATTATTATGGAAGGGACTCCAAATCTGGTTATTAGGCCTTCATAAAAGTTACTAACTAAACTTTCATTGGCTTCCTTAAGGTATATTTCCTCCATCCATATTTTGAAGCAATCAATGAGCGTAAGCACCCACTTATGGCATGCATTTGAAGGGGATTTATCATTCAAATGAAATGAAGACCGCATTGCATGAATGGTTATTCCAATTAAATAGGATTGAGAGGGATGGTTGAAAGCTTTTATTTCCCTATGAAAATGCACACTTTTGACACCTCCTTACCCAATAATAATATTCCTTAAATAAGCTAGGCTAATAATACCCAACTTTCATTATTTTTTCTATTATGGTCTTGGGTATAAAGTGCCTCCTCCATGCCTATTATGAAATTATTCCAAAATCCTATCAATCTGATCATTTCAACACATCTAAATAGCATACCATTGAAATCCATTCTAAAGATAACTCCATCCACAATAACATAGGGGATGGACTGCAATCTAAATTACCTTCTTTTTACTTTATCCAAATTTGTAGACACTCACTTGTTTGAAGAAATCTTACCATATCTTGTGTCCAATTTGGAGGGGTTGAAGTTAAAATTTTAGAAGGCTCATCTTGTAATTCTGGAACAACTTCTTTATCCTATTCAAATTCTGATGCTAAATGCTCACATATCCCTTTTCCTCTTACCAACTTGGTAGCCTCAATTTCCTCATCATATTCCATGACCTGGTTATCCAACCAACCCCTTTTTTCAATCAAATCCTTATTTAAAATGAAGTCTCGTATGCTTATATGTGATACCATGACATGGATTTTGTTATTGGACACCATGTGCCTAAACTTCTTAAGGTTCCTTATGATTTACAACACTTGCTTTTCTATAAAGGTGTATCTTTATTCATAATCCTCTAGCCCTTGACTAAATAAAGTAATAGGCTTCTCAATACCTTCACCATTATACTGCATCAACATAGATAATATAGTTTCAATGTTAGAGAAAACATACAAGAAGAAATCCTTTGAAAAATTAGGATTGATCATTGTAGGTGCTTGGGCTATAGCTTAATAGCCTCAAAACTATTTTTCCCTTCTTTGGTCTAATTGAAAATTTGGTGCTTCTTTAACATGGTTGTTATAGGCTTCACAAGGTTGTAAAAACTAGGTATGAACTTTCTAAAAAAGTTAATCTTTCCAAGAATGCTTTGCAAACCTTTTTTGTTCTTAGGCAAAGACAAAGCCAATATGGCACTAACTCTTTCAGGATCTATGGCAAGCCCATATTTTGAAATAATATGACCTAAGATCTTACCCTCATGAACTAAAAAAACACACTTCTTAGGTTTAGATAGATCCCATATTGCCTACATCTTTCAAAAATTAATCTAAGATGAGATAGATAATCACTAGCATTCTTTGAGAAGATCATTATGTCATCAAGATAGATTAGCACCATTTCATTAATCAAGCCTTGAAAATTCATATCCATGGCTCTTTATAATGTATCTCCTACATTAAATAGCCCAAATGGCATTCTTTTATAAGTATATGTACCCCATTTAATAGTAAATAGTGTTTTGTATTGATCTTCTTCCTTCACTAAGACTTGATTATAACCAGAGTAGCCATCTAAGAGAGAGAAATGTTGAGAACCTGCAACCACTTTTAGAATTTACTCCATGAGGGTAAGGAGTAATGATTTCTCAATGACACCCTATTTAAATATCTAAAATCTACACATAATCTAATCTCTCCACTCTTCTTCCTTATAGGGACTAGATTAACAACCTATGAGGAGTGCTTAATAGGGAATATGATTCTTAACTCTATCAATTTAGTTAACTCCATCATTAGAATCTTAATATTTGGATTGATATGTCTTTGTATTTATCTTATAGGCTTGGAATTTAGATCAAGATTTGTGGTATGTTTGTCTAATCTAGGATCGAACCCCTTAAGGTCACTATATTTCCAAGAAAAGATATCATAAAAATCTTTATACAACTCCACAAATGCAATCCTTTCATCTGAAGTGCATACCTTTTCAATATTAAAAAGCTTTTCCTTGAATATATTAACCCTTTTATGGTGTTCCTCTTTGGTGAACATACTCGCCTTATCCTTCCTCATTTGATCATTCTCATTGAAGATGTTATTAAGAGTTATTAACCCTTTGGGGAGCTTATTGGATCATAACTACACAATCTAATATCCATAATGATGCTTCAATTTAGCATGGTTTTTTAAAGAAAACTCAGATGTTTTTTGAAGGAAGCATGTTATTTTCATGTCTCACTCAAAAACTTGCCAATTGACATCATTATTCAGTATTGATGGCCTTACTACTACCTTGATATGTGGTTGGTTTTTTTTAGTTCCTCACATCATTAGGAATGTTAAATTGAGATCCCACTGAAGCTAACCTATTAGCATGTTGATTTTCTTCTCTTAGAACTGATTTTATGTTAAAGGCTTCAAAATATTTAATAAAGTTCCATATCCTATGTTTGTAAGACTTTAACAATAGATTTTTAGCGGCACTTTTACCTTTCACTTGGTGCACTACTTGCTCATTATCTCTAAAAACTTGAAATTGATCCACTCCCTTCTTTCATGCCCATTAAATGCCATGAATAAGTTCTTCATATTCATTTGTATTATAAGTGTAGTTAAATTGAAATCTAATTACAAAAATAATACCTTTCTTTAGATGGAGAAACTAGCATCATACTTTCCCCTACTCCATTCTTACTCCTTAAAACATCAAAGAACAATTTCCATATACGAACACTACCTTCATTTTACTTGGAAAGAGATGGTATGGCTACACCTTCTTCATGCAAATAGTAAACACCTATACCAGCTTCTTCAACACCTTTATATGCATAATATTCATAATTTTTTACTCCCCACTCATCAATGAAAGGGTCTAATATGCCTTCAAGAGGTACAATTGGTTCTTGATCATTGGGATTATCTCCCTCATCAATGATGGTAAAATTCACATTTGAAATTTTTAGCTTTTATGGATCAAGATGAAATGTAGACATAGGTTCAAATCTGATTGTAAATTTGCTACCATATCTAGTTCTAAAAGGCATATATGGCCAATCAGATGACAAAATCCACCAATATTGGTAGTAAAGTCTCTTAACAAGCATAAATCAAATTCAGGTGGAAAATACACTAAAATAACATCTTGGGTAATATAAAATTTGGTAAAAACATGGAGAGTAAAACACAAAACTTTGATCACACCCATGATTTTGGTAGTTGAACCATCCAATTACAAGACACCCTTGGTATTAGCCTCATACTTTAGGCCTAACTTTTTAGCTATTTGTTTAGGCATCACTGAGTTGATTTCCCTACTATCTATCATGAAAGCGTGTAATAAGTAATCTCCAATAATTATAGAAACATAAAAATGATTTGGTTTACCATCTTTTCTTGGCTGCCCATTAGTAGGTGTAAGTGTGTTTGTGAAGACTAAACTTTCTCTTCTCATTGGTGTTTTTGAAAGGCTAAGTTTAGACAACTCTTCTTGAAGTATCCCCTTTTGTCCAGGGATAGCTAATGTGTCTCATATAGGAATACTCACATTTAGCCTCTTCATTTGGTCCATAATGTTGATGTAACGACCACCAACCCTTGGTTGTCCTTTAGGAGCTACCACACTATTTTGAGCTTGCATAGTTTGAGGTATAAAATCATATTTTGCATTCTTATTTTTTTTATTTTCTTGGAATTTAGGAGTTGCATTAATCTCTTTTGTTATTTGAGACATAGAAGGCATAGTGGCCGCACCCTTATCTCTTGAGCATCATCAATTACTCTCCTTTTTGACCTTTTATTAGCTACTATGGAAGTATCACTGACTACTATTGTGCTTAAAAATTGAATGATTACAAACCAATATCCCTCTTACCAATTTACCAATGTAGCATCATATTAAACTTTCTCTCCATTAGTCATTTCAATATGAGAAACTTTAACTTGTGTCATAAAAGGAATTGTTCCATTTTATGCCATAAAATCTTGATTAAACACCTCATTCTGATTGGTAGGTTGATTATGAGTTTGATACCATTGAGAAGATCAATCATGCTCTTATACAAGGTTGTTTTGAATAGGTACTAGAGATATATAGGTGGTAGAAGCATTTGGATTATAACTATTATATGGTTTAGCATTATTAACCTACCTTTATCCTTGAAAAATAGCTTGAAAAGTTAGTCTATTTTGTTGATTGGAATGATAGTTAGATATAAATATTGATAAAGTCTATGAGGTATAGGTATCTACCTCTCAATGGCCACTAACTTGTTTGCTTGAGCTTTGACTAGGATTCTTAACTCTTGCATTTATTTTGATTGACTAGGGGTAGCTTATTCATGACCAGTTAGTGTGGGAATGAGAGCAAGAGTTGGTATAGGGGGTTTTATATCAAGAAATAATGGCATGGGAGGTTTTAGGGATATCTTTTCATCTTATATGAGGTTATTCTTAACCTTAATGGCAACATCATAAACCTCAGCTAAGGTCTCTCCTCCCATAGACTGTATCATAATGTCACTATTCAAGGCCATAAGATAGTAGAGGAAGGAATATTTTTGAGTATCTCTCACAAGATTTGGGATGTTATCCCATCTTTTTTGAATCTAGAATTGAAATCTTGCATAAAAAAATTTGGAGCTCTCTTGATATTGGTTAATTGCTTAGCCAAAGACAAGTGATCACTCTTGTATCAAACCTCTTGCTCAACTTCTCTCCTAGTTGGTCCCATGAATCAATATAATTATGAGCTAATGTCATGTACCAATCTATATCCTTACCCTTAAATTAAATTTCCAATAACCTAATAGCCCCATTCTCTTGAGTAATATTATGAATATTGTAAAAATTTGCCATATCTCTAATGTGCTCACTAGGAGTAATGGTGTTTTATTCACTAAAGTATGGGTTACTTTTAAGAGCTACCATGGGGATATAATCATCATATCTTGCAAGGTTTAGATGGGATCTACCATTGAAATCAACAAAGGGCAAGTTTCTAGCCATCTTGCTTGCTTTTGGAGAACTTGGAGTCTAATGGAAATGAAGCTTCCTTATAGGAGTCTTAGTATAAGGGGTAGAATGAATAAATCTCTTTCTCTTAACTAAAAATGGAGGTAACTCAACAAACTCAAAAGGAATATCTGTATACCTTCATCTTGTAGTCACCTTTGGCATGAAAATTGCTTACTAGTCTGTAACCAAGAGCCAAAAACTTATTAGAGTCAACAGAGGTTGTATGAAGGTGATAAATTAAGTAAAATAATGCATATGTGTAATGAATCTAGATATGAGATCAAGATAAAATTCATAATGAATCCAACACAATATATACGTGAGAAAACCTTCAAAAAGTAAAAAACACACAAAAATTATTCATATTATGAGAAACTAACAAGTAATCAATATAGTCTTTCTTCCTCTCACTTCGTCTCAATCAATCTTCACATAACTTAAAAATGTTTTCTCCACATTTTCTCATTTATCTCAACTCTCTTTTTTTCATTGTATTTTACAATATAAACTCTTTATTATATAGGTAAGGTAATATAACCATTATAATGTGACATTTTACAACACCCACATTAATGGGTCCAACCTATCCAAAGGTCATTTAATATATTCTATTATTTATTTGTATGAGGATAAACTCATGATAAGTAATAAAATATATTATTATTTAACCAATGTAATTTATTGTATTAAGGGTAGATAAATAATACCACTTAACCATTAATTGTTCAAATGCTCCCCCTTAATGTTAAGTGGGGATACATTCCATAATTACCTTTATAAAAACACATTTATACTCCATGAACCATCCACATGATGATTTTTAGGAGGTAAAAACATAACAAACTTACACTCCGTGAACCATCCACATGATGAGTTTTAAGAGATAATAATGAAGGAAACATTATTCATCATACCATAGTCATCTTTAAAGGAATTATGTTATGTAAACATAGTCACCCAAAGGTATTAAACTATTTAACTGTAGATACCCAAAGGTATTACACTATGTAACCACAATACGTAGTTACCTCTAAAAGAATTACACTATACAACTATAAATACACAAAGGTATTACACTATGTAATCATAATCACATAGTCATATTTAAAGGAATTACACTATACACCCATAAACACCTAAATGTTTTGCACTATGTTCCCATAGGCATATTTAAAGAAATTATACTATGTTAATCTAAACCACTTAGAGTTATTTTAGGCTAGCATGATGATAAAACTACATCTCATAATGAGAATACATCCCATAATTTATCATGAATAATCGACCAAGCATAGTGGAGTCTTTTATAACATAAAGACCTATATGCTACTATGTATTGGGTACAATGTATACTTTCATATGAAGCTTACCAAAATCACATAAAATGATATATTACAATACTTTACAATGATAATAAGTATAGAGAGATATAATAAAACACACAACCCACATGATTGTTAAGAAGTGACATTTTCATGCACACTCCCCCTTAATGACAACTTCGATAGGCTTAGTATTGAATGAACTTCAATAGGATTTAGTTCATTGGTGCTACATTTGATTTTTTTTCAAATCTACATAACTTTGATTATCACCAAGAAGGTTGGTATAATTAAAAACTTTCACACGAAGTTCTTCTATCATCCTTCATAGCCACAAGGGTTCTTTATCAACTTCCACATGAAATGCTCCAAGTGATAGAACCTATACCAAACATAAACACATATCCATAAGTAGACTCATCATAGTATGATTAGCATCACAATAACCAAGTAAATTAGCATAATCAAAGGAAGAATAATATAAACCAAAATTTACATTTCTTTTTATATACTGCAGTATCTATTTTGCTAGTTTATAATGATCCAAGTATGGATATTACATGAATCTAGAAGTAACACCCATATTATATAAAATATATATCCTAGTAATGGTTAGATAAATCAAACTACCAACAAGATATCTTTAGAGATGGGTTAGCCTTATCACATAGGTTTTGGATCAAACTTAACATCAAATTCAATAGGAGTAGATGTAGGCTTACAATCAAGAATTTTAAATTTAACAAACATATTATGTGATGCACATATAATAAATTCACTAATAATTTGATACTATTTTATCCAAACATTATATATTTTATTATTAATAACTCTTATTATAATTTGAGTCATGAATATATCTTCTTCCTTTTAAAGTTGACACTACAAGTTTACGTTTTATACTAAATAGACACTAAAAATATTTAGAAAGAAAAATTATTAACATGTTTTAAAATTGATTTTTCAATAAAAACAAATATTCTAGTGAGTAAATAACTCTAGACACTTAGTTATTTGCAAAATAATTCAAAAAACACAAATAATCATAATAAAGAAAAAAATTACAAAGTGTAGTAAGACAACTTATACACTAAAAGTCATATAATGAGGCTTTAAAACAAATAAAATACTATCTCAATATGTCCAAATTTTTAAAAGCTTAAATATTGACTAGTCACATGACCATCTTTGACAAAAAAATATGAGAAGTCAAGGGTGTCGAAAGTGTTACAAACTTCACACGCAATATTTTGCATGGCTAATAACTAGATTTTTTAACTAATTATTTTATAATAAATTAAGTAATTTTGATCAAAAAATATATTAAGATTGATATTTGATTTAACAAACTTGAATCTACAAGTGTTTTCCAAAAAATACTAGTCAACTTCTCTTTGTCTAATACAAGACTTCACATGCAAGATATATGATTTTAAACAAATTTAATTAATTATGATTTTTTAAATCAAAATATTAAATACATGTAAAATAAGTATCTCTTGATTGTATAAATAAAAATAAATATTTTTTTTAATATTTTTGAAAAATACAAGTCAACACACAGGGGGGCCACCATGTGCTTGCATGGAAAAAATATTTAAAAATTATTTGATTTAATATATACAACATTAACAACTATACTAACCATTGTATTTTAATTTTCAAGGTAGTAACAGAATAATGGTGCACCTGTAGAATTTGGAAATAGTAGGAGATCTCAAGGAGATCAAACCAAGTCCTAAAAATTCTTTAAAAACCTTGCACATACCCTTTGATGCATTTAGCAAGCCCATATCTGAGGTTAAGAGTCAAAAAATGAATTTTTTTGTTGCTACTACTACATAGAGCCATATAATGGCACCCATGAATGAAGGAAATAGCCAAATCTTGAAGGAATGCTCCAGGAAACTCTTTAGGTAGTCTTAGAACACTAAAAATTGATAAATCATCTAATAACCATCAAATGAGACGAATTTTTCTTTTAGGGAGCTATACATAACCACTTATGGGGAAAATAAAAAGTCAAAAACAAGGTTTTACACTCTTCTTTAGGGTCTGGAGCAATGTTTAAACACCTAAATTACTTGATTTCTTCCTTCTAGACCATATAATGATGAAAAATTATGCAAGAAATACTTTTTAAAGAATTTTCTACCTCATAGGTCATACAAATATGCTTGGGAGGAGAGAGAAATTTTGAAATCACCTATTGGGGTCCAAATTAGGCAAAGTAAAGGTAAAAAATGCATGGAAATGTCCAAACTAAGCTAATAGAGGGTTATTAATTGAGATTTTTACCCAAAAACTAAAAATATACTAATTTTTATCTTTCACATGTTAAAAAAATAGAGCTAGAAGGAGAAAAAATTTAAAAATATTCAAAAACTTCATTAAAAGATATAAGAAAGCCTAGAAAGGCTAAGAGACTAATTTTTGACTAATTTAAATACCAAATAATAGTAAATAATATTGAAATCAATTTTTTTTACTGGATCCTTAGGTAGAAGATCATAGTATAGGCCATGCAAGTCCTCCACATGGTTAAAAATGACTTGAAAATGGCTTTGGTTGGTCAGATCTATCAAACAATGCTTGAAGTGCATAGATCATGAACTTGACAAAGTAAGAATCCCAATAAAACTCTTGTGAATCTATAACATGATAAATAGGTAGATTTTTGAGCAAAAATAAACTTGAACACAAATAACAAGCTCGATCTATAACCTTACCACTTGATCAACACATCACAAGCTTTGATACCATGATAAATTAAGAAAAATAATTCATAACAATGGATCTAGATATGAGATCAAGATCAAAGGTGTACATGAAACTAACATAAGATATATGTGGGACAACCTCTAAGAGATAAAAAAAACCCACAAAGATTATTCATATTATGAGAAACTAACAAATACCCAATACAGTCTTTCTTCCTCTCAGTTCTTCTTGATAAATCTTCACATAACTTTGAAATGTGTTCTTCACATTCTCTTCTATGTTACAAGTGGCTTAGTTGGTGAAGTGATTCTCTAGATTGGGCTATTTCCCCTCATGTTTCACCCAAAACTACAACTAACCTACGAAAATTTCAAAAAAAGGGATAGAAGATGACTAAGACCAAAGAAATAACATGGAGGTGATGCACCAAATGTAGTTTTTGTTGATGGGGGTTTTATGCACACTTCATAAATTTTGAATGAGGTAGCTTCTAATGTTTTGCGATATCTATGGAACAAAGTTCCACTCTAGGATACGAGTTGTAGGTATATGGTTAAAAAAACCAAGTGATGGAATAGCAGGTTGGCCTATGGGTTGTTTAACTAGGTTTTATAGATGGATGTGTGGAATGTAATATAAAGTAATCACTAAGCAATTTGGATGGGTGGAGAATTATTCTAAGGTGGGTAGGTCTCAATAAACTCAAAAAAGGGAAAGAAAGGTAAGGCAAAAAAGAAAGCTCTATATTTATAAAATTTGACTTGTAAGACTATTTCTTTAGTGGACAAGTATCTCCAAGATCATTTTTTGTCATTTGCATCTATTGCACACTCATGAACAAGCATGGTTAGTAGTCTAGGATAGCAAATATAAGATTTTCAATGATCTCAACTAAAGGTTGCTCGTCTTAGGGATGATATTACACACCTTCATATGAGAGATTATATTTCTTATTTGCATTTAACTCTTGATCATACTTATTTTCCTTAGCATGTTGTGCACGAATTGAATTTATATCAAGAAGATGATATCTAGTTATCCTACTTGTTCATTCCATTAGCCTTGTATTCTCTGTCTTAGTAGCTCGAAAGACAACCTAGAAGACCTCTACCTCTATTGTCTTCCTCCTTGTTCTCAATTTTGCTTTAATGTCTTCCAAGCTCAGTCCTTGTAAAATATGTTTGAAACCATCTAAAACTTGTTGAATCATTTGATCAAAAGTGGTCCAAGCAACCAGCTTCCCCATGTTATCTTAGACTCCTGTTAATTCAAGCTCACCCAAAAATTTGTGTTGCTTAATTTTCTTATTTTTCAAGCTTATTCACCAAAGCTTTGAAATATGACACCCAATATTAAGTCTTTTATGTCATGATGATAGCTAAATTCAATACATTAACTTCCTCCAAATGGGTCATTAGATCTAAGTGGCCAAATTCCTTATTAGGGGTGTATAATACCAAGAAATTCAATTTATTTTCATCTTCTCTAAGAAGTTTAAACAATTTTATTATTGAATTTACATGTGGATCCAATTGGAATCTCAAATAATAGATTGTATCTAAAATTTATTAGAACCTAAGGGTCACATTTTGTGCATCCTACTCTATGCTAGAGGGAACTTGTATCACCTATTGTTGTTCTCTACGAGTTTCCAACTCTTTTTTTAGTTCTTTTTTGGCCAGTTCTATTCCCTCGTGGATGGCCAGTACTACCTCAGTATGGGTCTCCATATAGGACTTGAGGTCTTCAATGTATGGGGATTGACCATTCTTCCTATCCTACCTTTTTGAAAGGGAATAATTTTCTTCTCTTTCCTACAAAATCAACCCTCTCATAGTGTTATCCTCAATTTTTATTTTTTTGACACTCTGGAATGAGGTTGTGGCTTTGTCAAAAAGTGAGCTTACAATGGGAAGTTCAGTAATATTTAAATTTGACCTCTTATAATTTGAGGCTCCTAACTCCTTGGCCCAGTCTGGAAGAGTGAGATTTGAAGGATCTGATGATTTGGCTTCATTTTATGCATGCTCTTTAGGCTCAAGTTTAAGCTTAGTGAATGGTTTGGGCATCAAGGGCCAAATTAGTTTAGACCAATCTATGTTTCTAAATTGTGTCATGGGATGCACAACATCTACTAGTTTATTTTTTCAGACCTTCTTACTTGTTACTATTGTTGTGGTCTGGACTGGTCTTGAATAAGGTAGAGGTGAACCCAATTGGGTAAAAGAGGTAGCTATTTAAGTAATGGGTTGGATAGTGGTTATGGCAATAGAAGTGGAGACTAAAAGAGTGGGAGCAAAGGTGGTTGGGATGGAAAGAATTATGATTAAATGGATGGGGACCAAAGGAATGGAAACTATAGTAGCAGAGACTGCAAGGGTAATTGTTGAAGAAGTATAAGTGGTAATTGGAAGAGTAGAGGTGGGGTGCATGAAAAAAAGACCATAAGATAATGATTGTATAGGAATGAAAGTGGAAACAACTAGAAAAGGCATGGTAAAATCAATTGGTAATGACATTAGAGGAAAAAGTCCTAAGGGGGAAATGAAGAGAGCACTCTTACTAGATTGATTGCCTCTGAGGGGTGACTTTACTTTTAGTGTTTGTAAGCTTAAGATATTAGCTTGTTGTAGTTTTTCCTCATCCACCACTTGACTTGGCTCACCTTCCATTGAATGTTGTGCCTCTCCACCAATTACTTCCATGGATGGGGTCTGAGGTCTCTCCCCCTTGGTTTCCTTTGATAGCATAGTGTCATTTTCCTAGCTTGTGGATCAATCACCTATTGGGTAAGAGGAGGGAAGGTCTTACTGGATGTTAAAGCTATTTAAATTGCCACAATAGGTGTTATTTCTTCCTCATCAAAACAATCCAAGAAAATTATCTCCACCTCTTCCCTACTTGTGTTATCCTTTTTTTTGTCAACTCCTTTGCTAATTCATGTTTAACTCTCCTTAGTTCAATAGTAGATGCTAGAACTGGAGGAGTTTGTTCTTCTTCTTCTTTATGTAGTAGTGGATATCTCTTCTAGCTCTTACTCTTTTTCTTTTGCCACTAATGTTTCTCCCATAACTTTCTCTTGCTCTTGTTGAGTTGTCATCACAATAGATGGTTGTTGGGGATCTTGACCGTAGTCTACTTGTTGTTGGTAAGGCCTGCCACTCCAAAAGTTAGAGGATCTCCATCCTTCTTATAGTGGGATCCTAAATTTAACTTGATCAAGTGTAAGGGAGGGGTCGACTTGTATCACCCTTAATAAATATTTGCTTAAGCACATTATCATTGCTCTTTATTTTACTTCTTCATCGCCCTTGGCATTAAGAAATAGCAAGACATGGTCAAATGGCTCATGTTTGTATGGTATGCCTAGGTTGTGGATCTTTTGTTGTACTCTCCCATGGGGGTCCCAATCCCTATGGGGCAAAGTGGCCAATGCATAATCTCTCCTCGCATTCCTAGCTTCCCTAAAATGCCTTTTGAAAGTACAATACATCCTCACAATAGTGATATGGGAGCCATGGAAAGTGGCTTTCTTGTTCGTTTTTAGATATTCATCTATTCCATTCCATATTTGGAAGGTAATTTCTTATTTGGCCATTTTTTTGGGAATGAACTTGGGAAGCTGAAGAGGGTCCACCCTATGACCATCAACCATGATGATTGTATAATTAGGGTAGATCCATTAGTCTCCCATATTAGTGAGTGTTTTGGTAATGTTGGATGAAATCCTAGCCAGAGGCTGGCCATGAATGGACATCCAAACCTGAGGGTAAAGGTCCTCTGCTATTATTCAATGTTCCTAACATATGAATATAAGTGAATGAAAAAATAAAAGTCACATATCTTGTTCTTGATAAAATCAGGGTTGGGACTCCATAGAACCCCATTGTGCCTATACATGGTTCCCATGACTACATCTAGAAGGTATAACATCATATAAAAATTTACTCCTTAAGGTCTCTTATCTTTTTTCAAAATATATTCATGTAGGCAGGCACTAATGACTTCTTCCAATACATAGGTGCTCTCTAAAGTAATGAGTAGGTCTATCAAGGGTACCCATTCTAGATAAAAGAAATGGATGCTCAGTTGGCTGAAGAATTGGTTCAATAATGCCATGCTATGTGAATCCCCATCTTGAATTAGTTGATAGGAATGGGATTGTTAGTATGTTATTTGATAGTGAATATCTTTCCTGGGAGAAGCCATTTCCCTAATGCTCGCTTCACATTGTTGTTTTTCTTCCAAGTGACTATAATATGTAAGTCAAATGTAACATCTGGGATAGGGAGACTTAAACAGCTCATGAATGTTATTTTTGGTATAGTGCAAATAACCATCATTTACAATTTTGCCTTTAAAGAACAAGCCTCATAGTAAGTCTTTACACAACATGACTTCTGATTTGGTAGATGCATAGTGAAGGACCTATTGCTTGAATGGGAGTAGGTCTATGTAAGTTGTTTCTCCTCAACTAAGATGTCCTCTTCCAATGTGAATGAATCAGCATTTTATATGACCTCCTATAGGACCGAGTAATTGTCATAGAGGTCATCAAACACAATTATGTCAAAATTCATGTCTAAGTATTAAGTGGAGTCCGTGATGGAAAACCTAGAGGGTGTTGAAGGTCTTTTATATGATCTAGATGAAGATGTCATGGTTGTTGATGAATGCTAGTATGATTTAATATTTTGAAAATGGTAGTGTAAAAAATTAATTACATGAGTTGTAAGTCATTATGATCAAAGCTAGAACTTTTGAGATTGTATAATGATAAGCTTGTTTAAGCTCTTGAAAATCAAAAGAGATGAACTCAATTGGGGGCTTGATGTTATAGCTTGCTACATTCATTCCAATTCATGCACCATTAATCACCAACATCTATGATCTCATCACCTTCATTCACATCAAATTTGACCACCCAGTCCTAATGTACATGTCAAATAAGATGTTTACTCATTCAAGGTGCCACGGGGTTGCCTTTTCTTTTTGACATTTATTACTATATGGTTTAGTCATAGGAGTTGAAATTTACCTTTGGGACTAATAGTCTGATATGGTGATCTCAGTATTCATGTGAAAGACCCTAAAAAGAAAAATACTCTTTAGAGAAATTTTTTCTAAAGGAATTTATTTGAAATCCATTAAAGGAATAGTTCTTAAAGACTAAGTACTCTTCAGAGAGATTCTCTTTCGGGAGGAAGTTGTCACATAGAAAGTTCCTTAATTGTAAAATTTCCAAATGAAAGATGATGAAAATAAATTTGCTGAGAAAAATCTCCTCAAGACCAAAATTTATGAAGTAAACCCTTAGAACACCAAAGTTCTTGAAGATAAGTCACCGTTTAGAAAGTTATTGAAAGAAAACCTTCCAAAAGAATTCGTTGGAAAGAAAGTTACCGACTGAGATAAATTTCCCAAAATCAATCTCCTAACGGAAAAGTTTTTGAAGACCAAAATTCCAAAGTAAACATATTCAAATAACCAAAACATTCCAAAGACCAAAGTTTCCGAAGGAAAGTTGCCAAAGAGAAAATTGCTGAATGGAAAAATTGAAATAAAGTTCCTGAAAGAAAAGTTCTTGAAGACCAAAATGCCAAAGTAAACATATCTGAATAACCAAAACCTTAAAAATGAAAGTTTTCAAAGGAAAGTTGTCACCTATAAAGTTCTCAAAAGAAAACCTTCTAAATAAATTTAATTTGAATAATTCAATCTGAATACCTGTCATACATAGTAATTCTTCCCAAATTTCCATTAATAGATTAGTTTAAATAAGACATTTCAAATAAAAATAAGTGTATCAAAACATAATTTAATGTCCAAAATATCAATATCCTCCAGATAATAAGACTCCTACACACCTAAATAATATATACGTTAGTTTTTTTATGTTCTATTCGTGTGGGTTTTATGCACACCTCAAAAATTTTGAATGAGATAGCCTCTAACATTTTGGAATCCCTATGGAACAAGGTTCCACTCTAAGGTATGAGTTGTAAGTATATAGTTAAAATAATAGGTGATGGAATTGTAGGTTGAGCATGTGGGTTGTTTAACCAGGTTTTATGTATGGATGTGTGGAATCTAATCTAAATTAATCACTAGGCAAGTTGGATGGGTGGAGAATTATTCTAAGGTGGGTAGATCTCACAAAAACTAAAAAATGAGAAAAAAGGGTAAGGCATAAAAGAAAGCTCTGCATTCCTGAAATGTGATTTCTAAAACTACTTCTTTGGTGGATAAATATCTCCATGACCAGTGTTTTTCATTTGTAGATATTATACACTCACGAACAAGAATGGTTAGTAGTCTAGGATAATAAATATAAGATGTTCAATTATCTAAACTAAAGGTTTCTCTCTTTAGGTTTACTGTTGCACACCCTTATATGAGAATTATAGATCAGACCAAAAAGTTGTCTAGGGTAGTTATGACTCATGCGTAGATGACTATATCAAAAAAGATACCTTTGCATGCCTCAGATTATCAATTCAACCTATACTAAATGCTTAAACTAATGAAACTTATCGATCATCAATTGTTATTGCACATCTAAGATCAATATTCATTAATTGAAATAATCAGATTCATCTATAGCATTTACACACTTTAAAATTAGTGAATTAATATGAACAAAGAAACTTTATACTTCATTAACATAGAGAAGGAAGAAGAAAGAAAAACATAATTGCATGACCATCAATCTCTTGATTTCTTCCTGTTTATTGATCCAAAACTTTGACCCTCTAAAAAGAGGGTTCTACATGTATATAAAAAAATTGGGAAAGGGGTCACCTCATCCTTCAAGTATAGAAAACTTTGATTGCATCCTAAATGACTAGATCATAAGTCTCAATTGCATGTCATAACTTATAGATACCTCAGACATATAATGTGTGCATGCTAGAAAAAAAATAAATTATTTAATTACAACATAGATGTAACTAAAACTTAATTGTTTGTTTGTAATCATTACATGCAAAATTGTATAAAAAATGGCCTTTAACTTAGGCTAGATTGGCTCTTGCTTAAAAAATTTCAAAATTGTTGTTAGAACTATCATTGTGCTTGTTGTTACGAACATGGTGATTGGAGATGTACTTGTTTATGCACCTATTGTTTAGACTAAAGTTATAATTGTAGATGAACTGTGAGGTGGCATTGATGTAGTTATTGAATTAGAGGAGCTGAAGTTGATAGCAGTGTTGTAATTAGCACTATAGGTGGGGTCTA
Source organism: Torreya grandis (assembly GCA_037957365.1). NCBI lineage: Eukaryota > Viridiplantae > Streptophyta > Pinopsida > Cupressales > Taxaceae > Torreya > Torreya grandis. Next base: position 679,536 of record JARHVA010007328.1, on the reverse strand, counting down.
AGGAGTATAACTAATAGGTGGCATTGACACTACTTTCTTCTTTGCATCTAACTCTTGATAATGCTTGTATGCCTTAGCATGTTACATGTGAATTGAGTTCATATCAATAAGATGAGGTCTAGTTACCTTGTCTATTCATTCCATCAACCTTATATGCTTTGTCTTGGTGGCTTGAAAACCAACTCGAAAGACCTATACCTTTGTTACCTTCCTCTTTGTTGTGCTCAATTTTACTTTAATGTCCTCCAAGATCAATCCTTTTAAACTCTCTTTCAAACCATTTGAAATTGTTAAATCATCTAATTAAAAGTGGTTTGAGATACCAACTTCCCTATGTTATCTCATACTCATGTTAGTTTAAGCTCACCCAAAATTTATGTTTTTTGATTTTATTGTTCTGCAAGCTTATTCACTAAAGCTTCAAAAGACAACACCCAATCCCAAGCCTATTTTGTCCTAATGATAGCTAAATTCAATGCATTAGTTTCCTCCAAATGGGTCATTAGATCTAGGTGGTTGAGTGCCTTATTAGGGGTGTATAATACCATGAAATTCAATTTATTTATTAAATTTACATGCAGATCCAACTAGTCTCTCGAAAAATGGATTGTATCCAAAATTTCACACAACCTAAGGCCCTATTTTGTACATCTTGATTTATACTAGAGCGAACTCATATCACCTATTTCTATTCTATGAGAGTTTTAAAATCTTCTTCCAGTTATTTTTTGGCTAGCTCCATTCCCTCATGGATAGCTAGTACTACCTTGATATGGGTCTCCAATAGGACGTAATGTCCTCAATGAATAGGGACTGACTCTTCTTATTTTCCTACCTTTTTGAAAGGGAATAAATTTCTTCTCTTTCCTCCAAAATCAACCCTCTCTCAGTGTTATCCTCAATTTTTCTTTTTCTGACCCTCTAGACCAAGGTTGTGGATTTGTCAAAATTTGAGCTCACAGTGGGAAGCTTAGCAATCTTCAAATTGGGCCTCTTAGAAGTTTAGGTTTCTAATGCCTCGGGCTAGTCCGAAAGAGTGAGATTTGAAGGATCTGATGGTTGGGCTTCTTTTTATGCATGCTCCTTAGGCTCAAGTTTAGGCTTAGTGGAGGGTTTGGGCATTGAGGGCTAAATTATTTTAGACCAGTCTATGTTCCTAAATTGTAAACCTTCCAAATGAAAGTTGATGAAGAAAATTTTCCAATGAAAACCTCTCAAACCCAAAAAAATTAAGGAAATCTTCTGAATACCAAAGTTCTTGAAGATAAGTCATCACCAAGAAAGTTCTCAAAAGAAAACCTTCTGAATGAATTTATCAGAAAGAAAGTTGTTGATAGAGATAAAGAACTCTAAATAAAGTTCCCAAGGGAAAGTGTTTTAAAGACAAAAATGCCAAAGTAAACATGTCTAAATAACCAAAACCTTCTGAAGATGAAATTTTTTAAAGGAAACTTGTCGAAGAGAAATTATTGAGCAGAACAAACAAAAATAAAGTTCCCAAAGAAAAAGCTCCTGAAAACCAAAACGCTAAAGTAAATATATCTGAATAACCAAAACCTTTTGAATGAAATTTTCTAAAGGAAAATTTCCACCTAGAAATTTTTTGAAAGAAAACATTTTGAATTAATTGAATTTGAATAAGCCAATCTAAATACCTATCATACATAACAATTCTTCCCAAATTTCCATTAATATATTAGTTTCAATAAGTCCTTTCAATGAAAATAGATGCATCAAAATGTGACTTAATGTCCAAAATATCAAGATCCTTCAAATAATAAGACTCATACACACTCAAATAATATATACATTCTCTAAAAACAAAGGGATTCCCCACTTTTTAAATAAAAATACCAAGGTGGGGTGTGTTGAATACAACAAATGGTGACTCACAGGGGTGAATACTCTTGAGTTTTCAAGAACTTAGAATTTATGATTTTGCAAACCCAATATCAACCATAAACCTTCCTAAAAGTAATGATTAAATTAGAAATAAAAATAAACTCTTAATAATTCCCTACCACATACTAACTTCACTTATACTTTAGACCTGTGTGTGGGAAAGAGATGTTATTTATCTCTTGTCAAAGGGTTTTAGACAAAGACATCAGGTGAGTTGTAGGTTTCATTATGATTGAGCATTAGGTACATAGACATTGGTGAGCTTGGACATTGCTTTGCTTCTAAGAAGGCGTACATAGCCCCAATAAAAATACCTTTGATCATGACTTCTCTCTTTCTTTATATTTTCCATGATGCCTGATACATTGATCTTATTTCATCATGTAAACTTCTAGTTCTCTTTGATTTTATTTTGGACTTTTGGGTTATTCCTTTTGTTATGTGTGTGTGTGTGTGTGTGTGTGTGTGTGTGTGTGTGTATTTCTTCTAAATGAAAGATGGAAGAAGGTGACCATCATGAGCTAGTCTTAGTAAAGTTTTGGTTGATCAAAATGTCCCTATCAACTTTTACCCATATCAATGGTTATTACCTTAAATAAGTATTAAAATTTAAGTGCATTTGACTTAAGGGGATAAGGAGGGATTTTTAAATTTGCACAGGACTATGGAAGAAACTTTCACGTGCCTGATGGAATCATTAGTTTTGGGACATAGTCATTACTAACTCTCTCATTGATTACTTAGATTAAGAATTTTGAACCATAGTATGCAACATGTTGGATGGTAGAGCTTAATCTTATTATAATGCTCGATTCCTGACAAGAGGGTGTGGGGGGACAACATCCCCCCACTATGGTCACCATGGCATCCAGAAGGGATGACCTACTTGGAATCCCCTTGGTGGGGGTTTGGGGGTAGTGCCTTCAAAGTAAAATTTAGTTAAAAATACATTGTAAAATAATATAATTTCATGGTAAATATGGACCATTCACTATTAGGTTATATATCTAATGGTATAAATTATGTTTGTGCATTTTTTCCTTATATGTAACCCTCTTTTTGATATGAGGGTATTATAATTACGGTGGCACATTGTACGTGAGTGAAGAAGAGATTGCAGTGGATGTATTACAGATTTTATCCATTCATTTTTTTTAAATTGAATAAAGAGAAAAACTAGACATTTTTGTGTGGATGTATCCTATATTGGGTGAAACACATTAAATTTGTGTCTATCTTGTATTGTGTTTTTTGTATTTTAATTATATCTTTATTTCATTAATATTGCATTGTATTCTATATTTCTAACACAACACTCATTGATTTGATTTAGATTCAAAACACATCAAACTATCATTTTATTATACTAGGATTGATCAACTTTGACTACCATTAAATCAAAATAAAAATACCCTTGAAAGCAGAACTACGTAATGCAAACACACCCCACAAAGCAAAACAAGCTAGTGAAATCAAAAGTAGTTAATCTAGAAAATACAAACTAATATAATAAAATCAAATGACTGAAAGCATGAAGATAACTAATAAATAAAATATAACCTACTCCTACCTCTACTATAAGATATGTCATTACTCAAATACCTCTCCATATGGAACAGCCATGAAGTAATGCTTCAAAAATTGTCCATTAAGTGGATATGTTAAATCATTACCTTGGATATATTTCAAATGAAATGCATTATTACCCAAGATCTTATAGTTATGATATGGTCCTATACAAAAAATGGTAAAATTGTCATGGATTTCATTTTTATCATGGGCTTTGTCCCATAGCAGCACCAAGACAGAAATCTTGAATTCTTTAAATTTTGCTCTCTTATCAAACCATCCACATCCTGATGTTTTCTAAAGTTTTACAATGCTTCAATTATTCCATTTCGATGATATCTATCAATATGGACTCTATTTTTTCATTAGGATCCAGGTATTCTTACATAAATCAATTTGTTAGTAGCTTTAGCATGATTGGGATCACTGGCTATTTTCCATAAACTAATATATATGGTGAGGCTTTAAGGGCCTATTTATATCGAGTTCAATCTACCCAGATTGCATATTTAAGTAAGAGATGTCACTCCCTAGACTTATCTATGGTTAACTTCTTGATATCATCTATGAAGTTCTTATTGGTTGACTTAGCCAATCTGTTCCCTTATGGGTAGTGATTAGAGGATGATCTGATTGTAATATGATTATCATGGGCCCATTCAATTAACTTTGTTGATTGAAATACTAGCCTATTATCACAAACCAAATAGATAGTTGTGCCAAACTAGGTTTTGATATGCTCTTCAAGAACACTGATCACATCTTGGGCTCTTGAGTTCTTGGTGGTTGTTGCCTCAGTCCACATAATGTAATAATCTATAGCAGTGAGCACAAATTTGTTCCCAGATAATGAATTCAAGTTTATAACACCAATGAAATCCAAGCCTCATTGGATAAATGGCATACCTTCAATCATACATTGTAGTGACATTGTTGCGTGTACCTCTCTTTTTGATAAGACCTAGCATTCATGGCCATCCTCACATGGAAATGAGCATAAATAGATATATTAGAAGCTTATTTAGTTGACACACATCTTAAATAGATGACTTCATACTTCTTTGTATAGAGTAATCCTTTCTTGATCATATAATGAGCAACTTTGAGTCTTAAGGCTCTTTTTTTATCTCTCTTGAGTTCCTAGGGGCATGCTCGAGTGAGTTAAAACTAAATAATACCTAAATACCAATCCTCTTTGGAAACCTATGTTTATCAAACCTCTTAGATGGTGATGTGCAATTTTAGTTCAGTCATCAACTAAATAATGCCTTGTCCCCTAATGATCCTGGTAGGTTTTATTTAAATATCAAACTCCTAAAATTTCACCTTCCATTTACCTCTATGCTCTCCCAATTCATTATATCCTAGTATAGGTTTGACATTAGGATAAGGTACTATGGTGATGGTCTTAATTTAGAATTGTAATTGGTATTATTGTCTCAATTAAGATCTCTCAAAATATGCACTATTGTCTTATCCAGCTGTGACAAGACCCTCTTGGATGGATTCAAGGTCAAACCAAGCTTCTAACAAATGGAATTTGGCATTACTGTTGCTGAAGATCTAGAATCTACCAGACAATTGTGTATATTATTTCCAACTACTCGAATGGTCAGCAAGAAAGGGGGAACCTCAAGCTTGATTTTGTATATGATATTTTTTTGGGGTATCTTGAACTTTTCTTTGATAGACTTACCTATGATGGTCTTCTGTAAGAGCTCCTTCTACTCTATGATTTGTGTTAGTTCATGAAGAGTGATATTGGCCTTAATTTTCTTCATATCCTCAAAAATATTATATCCTCCTTTATTTTGGTCCTCTCTATGCTAAGGTTGATCATTCTCTTTTGGGGGAGGAGGATTATTATCAGCTTTGGGATTTGGAGGAATAGTTGTATTATTAGGAGGGGTAGAAGTGGTGAGAGGCTACATATTCCTTAGGTTATAATTTTTGATGTTCAATTGTTGGAATGCTTGCACTTCATCATAATCATCCTCTAGAATATTGTCATCGTTATTGGGAAAGGAAGACTCATAAGTTTTAAAGACCATAGTTGAACTTAAAGGGATAGATTCATGAGGAAGACCTAGAGGATTCATCATTTGATCTTCTCTAATAATTTATCTTTGAAAGATTTCAAAGGTTGCACATAACTCTGTACATTAAAATTCTCCATGTTGTTATGAGTTATGAACCATGCATCAATTGGGTAAAGTGCCCTCCATGATATTGATTTCTAGCAGCTTATTAGACTATTGTTGTTCTACATTATTAGTGGACCTATTGAAAGGCCTATTATATCTTGGAAAGCCATAATTTTGATTTTGATTGTAGTTCTGATTAGTGGTATTACCTATCCTTTTTTGCATATTCAAGAAATCATTGCTCAGCTTCTATACCATTTTTTGTATAAAATTCAATTCAGCATTGTTGGAGTCAAAAAGTTTAGTAACTATTGCATTGGTGTGTACCTAATGTTGATTATAATGGTGGCCATTCCTTTGTATCTAATTATTCAATAAATAATAATTTTGATTTGTTGTTTGTTGCATCATAGGAGGCAGAGTGTACAACTAATTATAGTTGAATGCAGGGTCATTCTGATTAGCATGTAGAATTGTATTCAAAGATAAGAGTCCATTGTTGAATGTTTGGCCGCTTGAATTATGAGGTCTAAGTTGTGGATTGATTTGTTTTTTGATATTAATAGATTCTTGGAATGCCAAAGCTAAAGTATTGGTGGTGGAAACTCTTCACAAGAACATTGTATTAATTGGATCTAGGACATTCTTGTATATCTCAAGCATCTAATTCACATCTGAATTAGATGTAGCATTTAATCAAGTGTACATCTTTTGGAATTTTTCATTGAAGGCCTAGATTGACTCGCTAATTTCCCTCTTCATGTTGGTGAAGATTTGGTATACCAAGATTTGATAAGTCACTTGTTCGAATTGTGTAAGAAACATATTTTGACACTCATTCCATGAGGAGATAAAATTTTCCTACAAATTGATATACTAACCACAAGAAGAATCTTGAAGAGTAAATGGAAAAATCTTACATGAAACATCTTCATGGATGACATTCATTAACCTCAAAGCAACCTTTAAATATTTGATGTGTTATTCTATCTTCTCCCATTTGAGGGGGAGAAGGTAGGAAAATAATTTTTTAGATTCCTTAGCAGATTGTGTTAGTCTCCAGGGATGGCAATAGCATATCTGAATAACCAAGGTTGAGCCATAGGAGGATTGATAAGTGAGACATTTTTCATAGGGGAATGTGTCCTAACTCAGTGTATCTTAGGGATGATAGATACAAGTCTAGGCCTCCTAAGATTTGACAATGTGAAATCAAATGGCTAGCTTGAGCTCTAGACCTTATTAATCTCTCAGGTGTCTCTAGTGCAACTCTATGTAGTGAAAAACCTCTATTATTGGGAAAACATAGGAGTGTGCCCTCCTTCTATCACCAATTTTTTTATATTCTATTAATGTGTATTTTATGTACACCTCAAAAAGTTTGAATGAGGTAGCCTCTAATGTTTTAGGATCTTTATAGAACAAGGTTCCACTCTAGAGCATGAGTTTTAGATATGTGGTTAACAAAACTAGGTGATGGAATAGCAAGTTGAGCTTGTGGGTTGTTTAACCAGGTTTTATGGACGTATGCATGGAATCTATTATAAAGTAATCACTAGGTGAGTTGGATGGGTGGATAATTATTCTAAGGTAGGTAGATATCAAATGAACTCAAAATAGGGAAAGAAGGGTAAGGTAGAAAAGAAAGCTTTACATTCCTAAAATGTGACTTCTAAAATTGTTTCTTTGGTGGACAAGTATCTCCAAGACTGGTGTTTTCCATCAACTTTTGCACACTCACGAACAAGAACAATTAGTGATCTGGGATAACAAATATAGGATGTTCAATGATCTCAACTGAAGTTTGTTCTCCTCAAGGATATTATTGTAAACCCTTATATAATAGATTACATCTCATACCAGAAAGTTAACTAACGTAGTTATGACTCATGCCTAGAAGACTATATCAAAATAGATACCTCTGTATGCCTTGGATTATCAATTGAACATGTACTAATTGTTTAAACCAATGAAACCTATCAATCCTCAATTTTTATTACACACCTAAGATCAATATTAATTAATTGAAACAATCAGATTCATCTGTAGCATTTGCACAATTCAAAATTATTAAATTAATAAAGACAAAGAAACATTAAACTTCATTAACATAGAGAAAGAAGAAGAAATAACAAACACAGTTACATGACCATCAATCTCTTGGTCTCTTCCTATATATTAATCCAAAACTTTAACCCTTTGAAAATAGAGTTTTACATGTATATAAAGAACTTGAAGAAGGGGTCACCTCATCTCTAAGTATGGAAAACTTTGATTGCATCCTGAATGACTAGATCATAAGTCTCAGTTACATGTCATAACTCATTTATACATCAGACATGCAACATGTGCATGCTAAAAATAATAATTTATTTAATTACAACACGGATATAACTAAAAATTAACTATTCATTTGTAATTGTTACATGCAAAATTGTATAAAAAATAGCCTTTGATTTAGGATAAATCAGCTCCTACTTAACACTTTTCAAAATTATTATTGAAACTATGATTGTGCTTGTTGTTGTGGACATGGTGACTAGAGTTGTACTCTATGATACACCTATTATTTAGATTAGAGCTATAGTTAGATTTAAATTGTAAGGTAGAATTGATGTAGTTATTAAACCAAGAGGGGTTAAAGCTGATGGCAATGTTGTAATTACAACTATAGGTGGGGTCTAAGGAGTAGAATTGGCAGGTGATGTTGATGCTACTTTCTTCTTTACATCTAACTCTTGATAATATTGCATGACGTAGCATGTTGCACATGAATTGAGTTCATATCAAGAAGATGAGGTCTAGTTACCTATTCATTCCATCAGCCTTGTATGCTCTATCTTGGTGGCTTGGAAGCCAACACAAAAAACTTCTACCTTTGTTGTCTTCCTCCTTGTTATGCTCAATTTTATTTCAATGTCCTCAAATCTCAGTCCTTGTAAACTCTATTTGAAACTATCTAAAACTTGTTGAATCATCTGATCAAAATTAGTCTTAGTTACTAGCTTCCTCATGTTATCTTAGACTCATATTAACTCAAGCTCATCCAAAATTTGTGTTGCTTGTTTTTCTTGTTTTGCAAGCTTATTCACCCAAGCTTTTGAAGATGAAACCTAATCTCGGGCCTCATGTGTCTTGATAACAGCTAAATTCAATACATTAGCTGCCTCCAAAGGGGTCATCATATCTAGGTGGTCAAATGTCTTATTAGGGGTGTATAATACCAAGAAATTCAATTTGTTTTTATCTTCTCTAAAAAACTTAAACAATGTTGTTATTGAATTTACATGCAGAGCCAATTAGACTCTCAAAGAATGGATTATATCCAAAATTTCATACAACCTAAGGGATGCATTTTTTACATCCTACTCTATATCAGAGGGAACTCATATCACCTATTGCTATTCTTTGAGAGTTTCCAACTCTTATTCTAGTTCATTTTTGGCCAACTTCATTCCCTCATGGATGGCCAATACTACCTCAATATGGGTCTCCATAGAGGACTTGAGGTCCTCAATGTATGGGGACTGACCATTCTTTATGTCCTACCTTTTTGAAAGGGAGTAAATTTCTTATCTTTCCTCTAAAATCAATCCTCTCCCAGTGTTATCCTCAATTTTTCCTTTTCTGACCCTTTGGACTAAGGTTATGGTTTTGTCAAAAAGTGAGCTTATAGTAGGAAGCTCAGTAATATTTAGATTGGGCTTATTAGAAGTTGAGGCACCTAAATCCTTGGAAAAGTATAGAATAACGAGATTTTAAGGATCTAATGGTTGGGCTTATTTTTGTGCATGCTCCTTAGGGTCAAGTTTAGGCTCAGTGGAGGGTTTGGGCAATGAGGTCCAAATTATTTTAGACTAGTCTATGTTCCCGAGTTGTAAACCTTTTGAATGAAAGCTATCGAAGAGAAAGTTTCTAAGTAAAACTCTTGAAGACCAAAATTTTTGAAGTAAAGCCTCTGAATACCAAAGTTTTTGAAGATAATTTGTTGCCTAGAATGTTCCCAAAAGAAAACCTTTCGAATGAGTTTGTCAAAAAGAAAGTTGTCAACTAAGATAAAGTGCCCAAAAGAAATTTCTGAGGGAAAAGTTTATGAAAACTAATATGCTGAAGTAAACATATCTGAATATCCAAAACCTTTTGAAGACCAAAGTTTCTGAAGGAAAGTTATTGAAGAGAAAATTATTGACCAAAACAGACTAAAATAAAGTTCCTAAAGGAAAAATTTCCAAAGATTAAAATGTCGAAGTAAACATATCTGAATAACCAAAACCTTCTGAATGAAAGTTTTTAAATGAAAGTTTTTGAAGGAAAGTTTTTTTAGAGAAAGTTTCAAAAAGAAAACCTTGTAAATTAATTAAATTTTGAATAAGCCAATTTGAATATCTATCATACATAGTAGTTCTTCCTAAATTCCCATTAATAGATTAGTTTCAATAAGTCCTTTCAAATGATAATGCGTGCATAAAAACATGACTTAATGTCCAAAATATCAAGCTTCTTCAAATAATAATACTCATACACACCCAAATAATATATATGTCCTCTAAAAACAAAGGGGGTCCCCACTTTTCAAATAAAAATACCAAGGTGGGGTGTGTTGAATACAATAATATTCTCTACTTACCAATGCTTGCTTTATGAAAAGACAATATTACAACTTGAATTCACAACTTCAAAACAACCCCTCCCACATAAGTGTTTCTATATGAAGGCTATGTCTAGTACAATAGCCAAGGTGATTAATCAAGAGGCCTAAAATAAGACACTAATGACCTTTCAACACTTGAACTCATCAAACCATTTGATACACTTCATATGACCTGTGGAAAGATGGCTAATTCACATAGAGACATGAATGGAAAGGACAGTTGCAAGGAATTAGTACAAGTATCACTAACATTCATCAACACTTCATCTCAAATTCACTAAATGCAAGACCAAGGAAATGTAAATTAGCTTGAATTTTATTTTAGAGGCAACAAAAGTATAGAATTTGATAGGGCTTTTCCATACACATTTTTAGATTACATTCAATGCCTTTCAAGGCTTCATTTATAGAAGAGAAGGAAGAGAGAGAGAGAGAGGGGACAAGGAGAGAACTCGTTAACTATCTTTCATTATCAAATTAGTTACAAAATAGAAATAAGTTACCAACAAGTATATTAGGAGTGTGATGTCATCTTTCTTCTTAACCTTATAGGCCAAGTGTTGATGATATTCTTCAAGAAGAGTGGCATGGAAGGCCATCTTGGCAGGTTTGATGCTTGTTAAATCTAACTCCTTTTCTTTATAATTACATATATGCTTCTTTAGGGGAAGTTACAACTTGTTCACTTGACACTTGACATACTTGAGAACCTTATACGTTAACCCTCACCACTTGCAATTCTTTTTCACCATGTCAGATTTGGACTTGAACTTTAGAATTCTTCTCGTACCATATCCTTTACTCTCAAGGTATGACTTTCTAAGTAAGGTCTAGTTTTGTGTTTTAGAGATCTCCATAATGACTTATTTCTTCATAGAGGTATTTCATCACGTCATGGAGCCTTTGTTCAAGAATTGGAGATCAACTTTTAGCTATGGTCTTCATAATTGTTTGACAAGAAAGTGGTAGGAGATCTTCATGCCTAGAAGGTCCAAGTGACTTTGAAGCCAAGAAGAGTTTTTGTCTCTATCTCATGACTCACCAAATATTTCATAGATGCCATCAGGTCTAGTTTTGTTTTTTGGATATCTCTATAATGGATTGTTACTTCATATAGGTATTTCATCAGGTCATGGAGCCTTTGTTCAAGCATTGGAGATCAAATTTCAGTTGTGGTCTTCATACTTGTTTGGCAAGAAAGTGGTACGAGATCTTCATGCCTATAAATTCCAAGTGACTTTCAATCCAAGAATAGTTTTTGACTCTATTTCATGAATAACCAAATATGTCATAGATTCCATTAGATATTTACCAAGGTACTTTGAAAGCTCTTTAATCCTTGAAGTCTTGATACAAATATGTAATTCTACCTTCTTGATGCAAGATTGGTCACATTTCTTCATTGAGGCCTAATTTAGAAGTTAAAACCTTTACTATAATTTTAAATACTTCTCAAATTACTTGTGAATGACCATAATCCTTTGTCTTGGCTCAAGGATCCTCTAAAAATTGTTAGGAATACCTGTTGACCTCAAAACCCTATAAATAAGCTTAAAAAGGTAGTTACTAGGCCACTTTTCTGTACATTCAAGATCACATGTACCAACATCCTGATCTATCATATGCCTAGGAGAGCTATAAGGACTATCCAAGTAGTTTCAAAGTCATCCCATTCCATTTGGGGCACTTATAAAGTTGATCTTCTCTATCAGGTCTTTAGAGGGGTTTTAATAAGGTTTTAGGGTATGAACTTGTTAAGGATTGTTCATAAAGAATATATCCTTGATCTCAAAACAATGCCACTATATTGGATTGGGAATACCCTAGTAACTCCTCTAATATTAATTGGTACCCATAAAGTTCCTCATGCAAGTTCCCACATGATGAAAGTGACTTCTGAGGGAGAATAGGCCTATTAGTGAAATCGAGAAGGCTAATTTGGCAAGATATGGTATGAAATTGCTTGTTTTGAGTTGTAAATACTATGTGAGGTATTTAAAACCTATATTAACTTGTGAAATTGATACCCTAAATAAAATTATCTCTTCAACCCATTATAACTTGAATTAGCCCACTATTAGGGTTTATGGGTAGTCTCATGAAGATGACCCTGACAATTCTTGTTTAGAATTTTCTCTATCTTGAAAGGAGTTCAAACCTCATAGGATCCTTTATTATGATCCTCTTAACCTCATATAATTATTCATTCCTAAAATTCATTGAAAACATGCATATTTTCTTCATGTTTTATACATAGGCATATTGGAGTTCATTAGGCTTCTTGACTACATTCTTGAAAGTATGTTCTCCTCAACTAGTTTTTGTCATTCTAGATGACCCTGGTAAGGATAGAGAGCTTATTCATACTCCTTATTACCTCCAAAAACTTATTAACACTCCATTCCACATCATAAGTATGCCCTTTTCTCTCATCCACCTATGACAAGCCTATAAGAATCTATTAGGCCTAAAGCTCTCTTTCTTATATTTTGCCCTCTCTAAGCCTATTTAGACAATTGTAACATTTTAGGAAATTTAACTTCATTATTTATGACTTGTTCCATGCCCCTAATGAGCTCAAGTTACCTTGAATACTCATTTCAAAATGTCACAATCATGTTTTTTGACATTACACAATCCATTTAGAAGATGGATAGGAGATGACTATAAGTGCATTTTTGGTCTCAAGAGCTCTAAATGATCCTCAAGGTTATAAAAAGACTTATATATCTATTGTAAAAAATAATTCAAATTGTTATACTCTCATGATATCTTCAAAATCTTCAAAATAGTGAAGAAGCCACATTTTCAAACTTGCAACTATGTAGTGTACCATATGATGGTAGGCCTATTTCCAGTTTGAGGCCTTTGTATATGTTTCAAACCTTTTGAAGACCATTTATATTTTTAAGATATTTTGTTAATGCCTTAAATCTTACCAATGGTCATATTACAATTTATTCTCTTGTATGAACACAAAAACTCACATTTGACTGAATGTTTGATGCTTCTATATACTTTATCTCTTCCATTGTGACTTAAATAGTGTGACGTCAAGGATTATAGAGATATTATAATAGGTATGAGATTAAAAAAACATGTCTTCACAAGTCCCATTTGCATTCTCATTAAAAAATTTAGGTACAAATGTTGACCTATAAGTATACAACCCTATAGGTTAATAAGATTTGTCTTAACTTACTTTGAAATAATGATTTGGGGTTCTCCACATCACCATCAATTAGGGAATCATATAAAAGAACTCTATAGGGTTATTTAGAGTATTTTAAGTCTATTATTGAAGCATTTTATTCACATGTTTAGACCAAACATTACTCTTTCATGTCACAATATTTGAGTCACTCCTTCACACTTTAAACCTTTATAGAGAATGCTAAGACCAATGACATGTATGATATATTATCTTCCATTGAGGATATTAATAGGAGTGAATGGTTATTATATATTTATTGGGGATTGATTGAAGTAGGGAACTATGCAAAATCAACCAAAACCCTACTTGTGGCTTCTCATCTAGGTTTGTAACTCACTCAAATAGATGTTTTGCTCTTCTGATGTTGGCACATGCCAAGTAGATACTATGAAATGGTGTGAGAGATATATTAGAGTCATACATGGTCTCACACAATCATCCATTTATAACTACAAGCTCACAAACTCTCTGAAACTCTGAAAAATTGAGCTATTAGGATTTTAAGTCATTGTTTACATCTTAACTCCTTAGCAATTATTCATAAAGATAAAGAGTCTGATCAAATAACTAATGCCAAAAACTAAAATGGAATTAGGTTCCCCTTATTTTCCCAAGACCTCTCATCTTCTATTTTTTTCCTCCATGAACCAATCTCAAACCATTGACCCTTTTGAGCTTTCCAAAGAGTCATGTGATGCCCAATGGAGAAATAGCATAGGTTTTTGCCTGTTTAGATCTAAAACTCCTTGAGCATAGATCTACGTTTGATATGACTAGAAATAACCTTGGATAAGTTCAAAAGCTGGTATTCAATAGAAAACCTTTGTAAAGAGACCTCCAAAGGCATGATTCTTTAAGAAACTATTTGTTCTACCTTTTTGAGCTATTGGAGCTAATGACCAAGTGATTATGGATCTTTCCTAACCTATACATAGGTGTACAAACATGCCAAGACATTTCAAACCCTTCTTCCCTTGCAACTTTCTCAATATGCCTTATTTAAATGTTATAAAATATGAACAAAAGTGTTCCAATGTTTGAAAAGCATATATAAGACATCTTTGGGCAATGTGTATGATAAAGTACATATACCATGACATTTAACAAGTGTCAAATTACACAAATGACCCCTATACAATGATATAGACCTTCATGTTTTATCTTCTCTCAAAAATTCATATTACAACATTACAATAAGTAATGCAAGACATAATGAATAAAACCTTAACCTTTTCAAACATACCTTAACTTATCCAAAATTCTTTAAATTGCAATGTTATCAACTTACTAGTTATTCTCTTTGATCTACTTGTTCATCTTGGAACACATTCCTCCTTAAAGGGTCACCCTTATTCTTCTTAACCATGATTCGATATTGACCTTGACTTCACACTCAAACCTTAAACTTGTCAAATTTACCATAACCTATGTTAAACACATTAGAAGTGACCACTTTGACTAACTTTGATGGCAAGATTAGGTGACTTGACCCTACGTCTAACTAGACCACTCCAAGAGACTCTGAAAACTACCAAGAACAAAATAAAGCCTACCACTATGAGATCAATATGACCATGACAAATCCCTTCATATGTATTTCAACAAGGTTAGGATCATGATGACCAAAGTTTTTGATGCTACTCACCCATGGTGGCCAATTTTGGCTAACAATACCATTTTGAAAATACCTCCCACTATGTCAACTCTTACCTCTTCACCCCCATGTCATGGATGTCATATACCATTTTTAAACCCTCAACTAGAAGACTAAGTATAGCATGCATGTCCTCTAAGGTGATATTTCTCTTAATGAAATTGCCTACAATTTATCCATCAAAATGTGTGGGACTTGGGTTGTTAATGATCCATGAATAAAACAAATAAATTTACATCAAACAACATCATGCAAATCTACATAATTCCTTAAAAAATAAGGATAATCAATTATGTCCTATTAACATCAAATAACCTAGAAAGCACCTCAAGTAACCAAGAAACACTAACACACCACCATAACCAAGTATAACATGCATGCCCTCTAAGGGATCACTCACTCAATGACATTGTACTCAATGGTCCAAAAAAATATGGTGGCCCTTGGTTGTTAATGATCCATGAACATATATAACAAAATTGTATATAACACCATGTACATCTACAAAATGCACTAAAAAACAAGGATAATCAATTGTATCATATCAACATCAAATAACCTATAAATAACCTCAAGTGAATTATTTTTTGTTTGTGCTCGAATATACTTTGAGGTAAAATAAATAGTTTATAATAGGATAGAGGATTTTATTGAATGAAGATAGACTATAATGAAGGCCATGGAAATTCAAAAAAAAGAGCTACATTGATGAAGTACATCAAATCTTTGGAATTCCCAATTATAGTTTATTTTACTTTTTTCTATCCATATTGACTCCACCTACAATGATATCTCATAAACTACATAAATTGGAAGGGTATATTCATATGTCAATAATTCATCTCAAAGTAAATATCCCTTTTCCATAATCCTTTATTTTATGCATGGCATGATTATGTATGTTGTATGTTTTATATGATTTATGTTATAACACATGCATGTTATCATTTAATTAATATTGTAGCTACCTATTCATATTTTAGCTAAACTTTGATGTGTACCTTTTATCTACTAATATTCCTAGTTAGAATGTAAATACTTGTGAGTCATTACATCATCACATTTCCTTAATTAATCATGTAACCCATTACAATATAGGATGATATTATTTGATCTTGTTTATGGATGAGACTTTAACCTCAAGCATTTTTCCAATTTGAAAAACACATACTTTGAGGGCAAGGCTAATTTAATAAATTGTGTAATGCAAGTAATCCATCCTAGAAATGAGAAAAAAGGTTAGGGCCCAATATCTCATGTGTGGGTTTGTTTTATAATATTAACTAAGCCTCTAGCTTTCCTATAATAGTTTATAAAATGGATAGAAGTCATATGTTTTATAAAAGAGGAAAAGATAGGTAAAATTAGATAATACGCATCATTGTAGGAATTGTGGATGATTGCTAGCCCTTATATAAAAAAGATCCATTTTTTCTTATGTAGGGTCTTTTTGTAAAATTGAGATTTTTGAAAGCATAGGAGCATAAGAAATAGTGGTTCAAGCTTGTGTCAAGTGTATGAGACAAGGTAAGGTTTTATCCTTTATATTTTAATATAATCTTGTAATGTATTTGATTTTAAATGGGTTTCTCCATTCTTTTATATTATTAGTTTTACTCTTATTGGGACCTTTTTAGGCATTTTCTATTATTGGATATTTTAAGGTATTTTTTGGAAGATCTTTATATTTACTTTATAACTTATTATATGGCTTGGAAAGCATTATTTATCATTTATTTACTTCTTGTTTTTTTAATTTAAATTAAAAATTGTTTGTATCATTATGCTACCAAAATGTGGCTATGTTTGTCAATAATTGTTAAGGACTTGAGGGTGTGCAAGCTCCATCATTTTAAGCTTGTGATACAAGCTAATGGAATATATTATTAGTAATTGTATGGTCAATTCATGACCATTCACTCCCATTTTTCCCCCTTAACCTTTGTGGGAAATTTTGGGTTTTACTACCCTTGGTGGGTAGATGATATTTACTCTCATCCTTGGTGGGTGATTGACATTATGTTTATTTTAGATGTTGATCAACCCCCTCTCCCTATTGGGTAACTCTGGAGGTTACTATGGTAATCCTTGTGATTTGTAATTGAGGTAGCTTAATGTTATTTGGACCCCTTTGGCTCAAGAGTTTACTAGTGTCTCCTACCTAATGATGCCATATTAGATGACAGGAGAGCACACCACCTCTTGGTTGGTTGAGCCTTTGGGTCTTGTTATGTTTTATTATGCTTTAGATTTGACAAATTTAGGCTTTTGGAGGCCTATGTGTCACCTTATTAGATATTATTCATTATTTCACCTTTTTGTCAATTATTTTTTATTGTGTTTATGTGTTTTTCCTTATTTTGGATTTAGTTATCTTAACAAGCTCAAACTTGAGATTAATTTAGATTTTACAAAATATGACTAAATTACACATATATAAATATAAATGTTGAGTATGATTGATTTATTACACTTATTATTTATATACCAAATAAAAAGGATATGGTACTTAGCTTGTTTTAGTTTTGTTTTTGTCTGTGATATTGTATAGTCATAAAAAATGCTCTAAAATGGGTATGTGGTCACTCAAATTTGGAAAGTGACTATTTAAACCTACTTGAATGAATTTGATAATTCTTGGATGCCTATGGTAATTATAATCATATAAACTCTACCAAATTTGTCCCTATAATAAGTGTTAGATTGTTTCATCACAAATTATTACACCTACCTATAAATAGGTATTATGTGTAGTTTCAAAGTCCCAATCACATGTACATGTCCAAATTCATACTCCTTCAACTTAAAACACTAGATACACTTTTGGCACTCACTTCCTCTATAAAAATGGGTTAACTAGATGGGTTGACTTGACCCCAACCACCCCCCACTGACTGGTTGATTAATGCATACATTTCAATACTTCAATAAGGGCTCACACCACACATAGTCATCCCATGTAATTATGTGTGTGATCAATAGTGATATAAAAATATGCAATGCAACTCTATATGGAATTCGACACTTTAAAACCTATGATTTTGACCTTGATATAGTATTCAAACATGGTTTTATGGTTATTCCTTTGTGTGTTTTTATATTTGAATGTTTTAGGGTAGTGCCTCAAGGATGCATGTATGTATTCCTTAGTGTGTTGGATGTTTTATTATAATATATATATATATATATATATATATATATATATATATATATATATATATATATATATATATATATAAGTTTACACTTAATATATTTATATAGTGGACTCTTTGATTAATTTCCCTATAAACTGACATAAAAAACATGTGGTCTGACACATAGTAAGAGTTTGAATATGGGAAAACATTCTTCAAATAGGTTTGGCCAAGGTAGACAACTCAAGTGACTAGATCCATCTGATTGTGGTTAGATATTTTTAGGAGATCAGAAATAATGATCTGAGATTAATCAATAGTCTACTTAAGATGTTAAAATGTTTACGCAAAGATTAGGGAGATCTTGTTTGTGAATGAAGTAAAATCAATAAGTTCAGGCCTATATGTAATTGAATGGCTAAAAGAGAATGTTAGCAAGAGTCAATTCTATATTCTCTACTTGATCACACAAATCCACCCTTACTAAAAATAAAAGGAATTAGGGTATGGGAGCGTACACTTACAAAAATCTAGTTTTGAATTAGTTCTTTGAAATTCATAAGAAGATAAATTGAACCAACAAGGTACACCTAGTCCTAGGAATCCTTAACTAAGGATACTTAGGTCTTCTTCCATTCATATTGATCTTTACCAACAACATATTTCACAAAGTGCCACTTTATCCAAGGGGAAATTGATGTGCCGACAAGACAACCTAATGTGAGTATTTGTCCCTATACTCTTTCTTTATTTACTTTGGTGGATATATGTTTGGATGTGATTTTATATGTTATATTGGTGTGTTGTTATCATCTATACCTAGATTAGTATATATTATGTGTATGTTTTATTTCTTTTGTTTACACCTCTTGATTACAAAACTAGTTTAGATACCTTTCGATTACCACCTAAGGGCTTTTATATCTCTGTAATTTACCCCTTTTACATCTCAGATCTTGGTGAGTCTTTGTTCATCATTTCCTCGCATAGACTTCCTAGCTATATAATAAATATTTATATTGTTGATCATAATCTCCCTACATACAAAGTTCCTCAAATGGGACATTGGTCCTAGATGAATGAGGCATACAAATGTAGGGTGTCCATTGAGATGTGAAAGAAGGTCATAACTTGTGTGTACAATAGTCACTCCCTCAATTAGATTGTATGGCCTCAGGATTAATGTTGTACATCATGTATGCATTGTATGGCATGGATATATGTTTCCTATAACATATGTTAAGAATAGTTGTAGAAATATTTAGGGTGTATATAGTCTTGTAGTTGTGGAATGGTGTGAGATATGGAGTGCATATACTTTATATGGTATAATAATTTTAGAGCTCACTTCAAAGAAATTTGAGATTTCATAATTTTAAATTATTTTATTTATTTTTTGACTTTTGCTATTATAATTTTTTATTTGTTCACCTTGTATTTTTTGATACATCGATGATTGTACCCTTGAAAATTTTTAACATGATCATATTTCATGTTTTCATATGAAGTTTGTAATTTTAACTTTGACCCATTCATTTCACTTTTATACATTGTATATTCTAAGTTCATCATTTGCTTGACCCAATTACACAATTTAAATTTTTCTTCCCATTTACCATTATCTTTTAATTTAAACACTTCATATGTGTAATTATTATAACTTAAAAATTTATAACGTTTATGTTTCCTATATCTTTTTAACATGATTTCTCTTGATTTTAAATGCATGCACCATAAGTATTGGTCACAAAAAACACTTCAATTGGATTAACATAGCCTCCATTGTCCAATATACCTTGACTCTCTATTCACCCAATGCAACCATATTGGCATCCAACCATACTTAAAAATCAAGTCATACTTTAGAAGGTTGCATTTCACCTTCTATGCAAATTTTTGTCAACTATATGAACTACATGTCGACTACTCTTCTAAATCAGTGGGCCAACTTCTCTTCAAATATTGCAGCCCTGATATTGTATTCTATGAACTGGTGGGTAATACAAATAAAAATTTAATGGTTCAAAAGGAATTGGCATCACTGACATTTTCTTTTTATTATCTCGATACAAACCTTCTTTATTTATCTCCAAAACTTCAATACTATTGTAATCTGGTTGGAAAACTCCATAGTCTTCCATATTCCAATGGAATAGATTGTTGAGGGAGTTCACCTAGTCTTTGGAACACAATTTTAACTCCAATGGGGGATCAATTTTAGGTTCATCCTTCTACTTTTTGTTATCCATAGTTTTCAATGTTACCTTTGACCCCAGGTGTGTTGTTACATGCTCCATGGTGGGGCAAGTGCCTTGCAAGGTATAAGTGTTGGCATTCTTTAGTTATTTAATGTTATGTAGGAGATCATCTACCTTTATAAGTATAGTTCCTTACAAGGCTTTCCATAGTTTTGTCTGACTTGGATTTTCATGTCATTGTACTTGTATGTTTGTGTGATTGTCATCATTTAATTGGAGGTACAATCACTAAGAGGGGGGTGAATCAATGATACAAGATATTTCAAACTTCAATTGTAATCCTTTAAAACTCTTAATCAATAACCATAAGCATTCATAAAGCATACAAGATGTTCATAACAATGAATAATCAAGATGATGCAAGATCACACATATAACACAAGATCTACGTGGGAACCCCTCTTGGCGAATAAAACCCACTCTCAAGCTTGAAAACACTTGGACTACTTGTCTTATAAGATGATCACAAACATGAGATATTTTAATCAAGCACCCACTTCACAAGGATCACCCACCCATAATTATTAATAAGCACCTACTTGTTCTATATGTTGAGCACCCATACAACACCTTATGAAATCAGCAACTCTAGAACTTTGATTTCATTCAATCTGATTGGATAAACAATGTATAGCACCTCTCTTTCAACTCTTCACACAAACTCAAACTTTATCATACAAGCAGTGCATCCAAACACCCTTTTGGATCACTCTAGGCTTCTTTGCTCATTCTCGATCTACTTTGTACTTTAATCCATCCATTGATCACACTCCCTCTAATCTCTTTCCTTCTTCTCTATCTTGTGCTTTCTCAATTCATTCCCTTCAAGTCTATAAACCATTGTCTTGGTCTCCACTCTTTATATAGTCTTCATTAATAACAACTTCTAGGTTGGCCATAATACTTGCCTTATCCCTTAATACATTTAACATGCTAACACATAGTGCAATACCATCCTCACATGTCATCCATAGCATCCATGGGTCACACTTAAGTATCTACACCTTTCAATTAGGCCTTAGTAGCCCTTATAGGTCTCACAGAGACCTATTACCCTTTAAGCACTTCATTACACAAATCAAGAACATAAGATCACTTTTAAATACATGGGCCCACTCTATATGACCCATAAGGCATCTTCAAATGATTACTCCTACCAAAACACTCTTATACTAAAGCACAAATTGCTTAAACATAATTATGTGCATAGTAACACCATGAATGAACAAATAGTTAACTTTGAATATCCATAACTTTGACTATATAAACATTCAAACCTTCTAACTAAATTCTCTAGATGTGTCTTGAAGTCATATTCAAATTTTATTTTTACTACATCAATAAATTCATCCTGGATCAAAAGTTATACCTCAAAAACTGTAGAATGGTTTTCCCTAATTAATTTGAATATTCAAATTCTAATAGTCACTAAGCAAATGTTAGATAGTCACTAAGCAAATGTTAGACATCAAACACTTTGACCTCATCTCATTTTCCCTAGTAACTTGAATAACTATGCCCCATCAATATCCTTGAATTAACCTGGTCTTTATTTTGAAATGCTCACCACTGGTCTTAAATCCTTGCCTTTGTGATTGTGCCACTTGGTATCTCTACTTGCCTTCTACACATTTGATTATTTTACTCAACCCACATCATCGATATCTATCTGTACGAACACCCGTTAACCATTGATGTTCTATCAACTCAATGAGATTGAGACACATGTCATAAGCATGTTTAATCGTAGGAACCTCACAATGAACACTCACAATTAAATCTATTGATTAGTGACCTCAGACTTCAACGTAGTTGAACTTGGTGGTCTTTGGCCTATCACAGTCTACAAGAGTAGCTTTGAAGGTTTATAACTTGGGCTAGAAAACACTTCAGGAGTCCAAATATTTAGGGTACCTTCTTGGTACTATTAAAATATCTTCATGAAAACCTTTTACCTCAGTTGACTTTATAAGTACCTACATTAAATCCACAAACTTACTAGTTCATTTATATATGCATGACGTATAATGATGGTCTGGCTTCTCTTAAGCTATAATATGTATGTTTATCTTTCCAAATGATTAAATGGCATAACATAACTTCATCAAGACATCTATGGATGCCTCCTAACTTCTTCTTTGTCTTTACAGACCTATAAATGTGTCATATCTCTCCAAACTGTCAAACACAACTTATTTGTCATTCATACACTAGAACCATATGCTCTCTTTGACATCAATGACAATCTAAGACATAAATGAACATGCTCAACAATCTCCCCCTTTATCATTGATGGAAAAACACCCTCAGAATTACTTCTTACTCTTTTGAACTTCTTCATTCTGATCTTTCTCCCCCTTTTACATTAATGACAAAGAGTCTCTTCCTCAACATGCTAAAAATCATTCCTCAACATTATGTATGCATTCAAATACTAATCAAATGATCATGATACTTACATAATTTCAAGCATATGAATCAATTTCTCCCCCTTTGACATGTACCAATCTGAATTTAGACTTATCTGATCTTTGGACCTGATAAACTACTCCTAGAGATTTGAAAGCTCCCCCTAACATCAAGCTCCATCTTATGTCATATGTTCTTTGATATACACCAATATGAACTTGGGATTTTATGATCCTTGGACCTATCTACCTATAAAACTCATAAACTCTCTTTGCTCATGCATGAGGATTCAATACCTTGTCAAAATCATCATATCAATCTTCTTGAATTCACAACTGTAGCAGACATCTTCACACTTATATCATGACTGAAGCATCTTCACATATGTTCCCCCTTAACATCATGCATATCTTCTTAAATACACTCAATCTAACTGAGTTAGCTCCCCCTTAGTTAATGCATGCCTTGCATATAATCAAATTGAAGAGAACATACCTTTGTAGTGATTGGCATTTTGATCATTACTTATAACACACACACTTGCTTCCACACATGAAATATGTCTCCTAAGAAGCATAGGTAGAGACACCCACTTGTCATAGAGGGACTAAAGATCCAAAAAATCAAGATACTCCCACATCTCCATGCTCTTACTTGACTTTCAGTCCATACTCATCTTCAAATTGACTTTGAATGAGTTCTTAACCTTAGTCTTTTCTTTTATCTCAGGATCCTACTTGATTTCCTTGTCCATTTGGGTAGATAAGGATTGTTCCTTGATATTTTAACTTGTTCCTTATTATGTCATAGAAAATAATCCATTTTGAGCCTTTTTTTCATTTACCTATTTAGGCCTCCATTCACTATGACTCCTCTTCATGATAGGATTGATAATCTTTGAAGTAGAATATTGATCTTTCTTGTAGAACCTTGTTATGTGACCTCTCTCATGACATTTGAAACAAATTAAGTTTTTGATATTGTACATACCTTGTGATCTTGAAGTTTCATGATTATGTACCTAATCATTTGGTCCACTGATGAAGATATTACAAAACTTTGCAATATGACCAAATCCTTGACATTTGTAGCAAAAGATGTTATTTTTTCCTTGTGAACCTATTAACTGCCATGAGTGATGATGTTATTCATGCTTACCATTGTCTTGCTCATAATTCCATGAAAATTCATTCCTTGAGGATCTTTTATAATTTTTTGACCTGTGACCAAACTGATTGGAAGAGTAAAAATAACCATTGAGATTTGCATGCCTCATAGCTTCTGTTGTTTGATCTGATTTATCTTCATTCTACCAACACATTCATTCCCTGACTGATGCTTTTGTTCATCTTTGTATCTAAGACCAGTTCTATCACTTTCATGCTTTTGACTACTAAGAATATTGTCACGATAATTTGAGCTCTATTCAAACTTCACAAATGACTTCACCTTATAAGATGTCTTGTATAAATCAGTTTTTAATGACTCAATTTCAATCACATACCTTAAACACTCATCTTCCTTGAATTTTAGGCTTGTACACATAGTTTCTAATTCACTATTGAGATGCTTGATAGTATCTTCATGTTCCCTGGTGTCAATATTCATTCTAGTTTCAAATACACTGAATTGTTCTTCATAGTCCTTGATTTGTGACATCATCTTCTTTTTCTTTTCTTGTCAATTTTTAAATCTTCAAGAGAATTCATCAATTCATCCTTATTATCTAAATCATCAACTATATCTTTACTCATAGCATGATTTAGTTTCATCTGCAAAGACTCTATATCTGATTGATACATGATACACTCTTCATCCTTACTTTTTAATTCTTCATTAAGAGTAAAAACCTTAGTTTCAAGTTGTTGTGTGATCTCATCATGATCTTTGACTTCATTACTCAACCTTCTTTCAAAAATTCCAATTTGATCCTCATAGGATTTGATCAAGGAATCTTGTTTTCTATTTTTTCTTTGTAGTATCTTCATTTCTTCCATAGTATCTAGATATTTATCTTCAAGAGTGACTTTCTCATCTTCTTCTTCTTCTAAGCTATCTCCACCAAATAAATCTCTTCTTAAAAAACATTCACTTTCATCATCCCTAAAATTCATGAACAATATCTCCATGTCATTATTATAAAAAGAATCATCACTGTCGAATGTGTTTACTTCTTCTACAGATGAGTTACTATCTTCTTCATGGTAAAGGCTCTTATTGTCTTTGTATGATTCTTTTTTTTATTTTTCTTACTGAAGAACTTTATGTACTTGCTAGGACCCGTAGGGTCTTATGATCATCCTCATGAGATAATTTACTTGTTAAGACCCTCAGGGTTCTTATGGTCATCCTCATGAGATTCCTTCTAAGCTTCTTTGTGTTCAAAAAAGTCTGAACATTTAGCTACAAAATGACCAACTTTACCACATGAAAAACATTTAAAAGGAAGTTTTCTTTCATACTTACCAAATCCTAAATTCAATCTTATTGAAATCATGGCTTCAATTTGATCTTCAATAAGATCAGAATCTTCACGACTTAATTTGTTCTTCGTCTTTTGTCTCCTTGATCACCTTGAAGGTTGATTCCTTCTTAGGAGGTCATCAACTCTCATCTCATAGGTAGTAAGGACGTCATGTAGTTCATCCATCTTCATTTGAGTGAGATCATGAGTTTTTTCTACAACTAAAACCTTTAAGTCAAACTTGAGTGTAAGAGTCCTCAATACCTTCTATACTATAGTAGCTTCATCAATCACCTCTC
This sequence comes from Torreya grandis, assembly GCA_037957365.1. NCBI lineage: Eukaryota > Viridiplantae > Streptophyta > Pinopsida > Cupressales > Taxaceae > Torreya > Torreya grandis. The sequence goes on along the minus strand of JARHVA010007328.1, from coordinate 653,835 downwards.
CAAGAGTCCTCAATACCTTTTGTACTATAGTATCTTCATCAATCACCTCTCCAATACCTTTGATCATGTTTAATACCTCATCAACCCTTAGAAGATAATATGCCACAATATCTTCTTCCGTCATTTTGAGACCTTCAAATTGCCTTCAGTAGGTCTATAACTTAGCCAATTTTACCTTTGAGTCTCCTTCATACATAGTCTATAATTTGACCCAAATTTCCTTGGTAGACTTGAAATGGATCACTTTGGTGAACTCAGCCTTAGATAGACCACAAATGATAGCATTCATATCTTTATAATTATTCTCACTCAGCTTCTTATTAGCAACACTAGTTGGAGGAGTAGTTGGTGTAGTGTAAACATCCATGAAAGATTTCCAAATATCAAACCCTATACACATGACGTATGTCCTCATCCTTATACTCTAGAAAGCATAATTTGACCCATTGAATAACGGTTCTTGCTTTATAGATAAACCCTATATTTGTTGACATGCCTTAATATACCTTGGATCACCTTCAAGTGCTTAAACTTGTAATGAAGGTCTTGTTATAATACTAATTGTTGGAAGTACAATCACTAAGGGAGAGGTGAATCAATGATGCAAGATATTTCAAACTTCAATTATAATCCTTTAAAACTCTTAATCAATGACCAAAAGCATACAAGATGTTCATAACAATGAATAATCAAGATGATGCAAGATCACACACATAACACAATATTTGTGTGGTAAACCCTCTTGGAAAATAAAACCCACTCTCAAGCTTGAAAACACATGGACTACTTGTCCCATAAGATGATCACAAACATGAGACCTTTTAGTGAAGCACCCACTTCACAAGTAGCACCCACTCCTAAGAATAAAAAAGCACCCACTTGTTATAGATGTTGAGCACGCATAACACATTATGAAATCAACAACTCTAAAACTTTGATTGCACTCAATCTTATTGGAGAAATAATGTATAACACCTCTCTTTAAAATATTCACATATACTCAAACTCTCTCATACAATAAATGCATCCAAACACCCTTTTGGATCACTCTAGGCTTCTTCGCTCATCCTCAATTTGCTATATACTTCAGTCCATCCACTGAGCACACTCCCTCTAATCTCTTTCCTTCATCTCTATCTTCTAATTTCTCAATTCATTCCCTTCAAGTCTAGAAACATTTGTCTTGGTCTCCACTCTTTATAGATTCTTCATTAATAACAACTTCTCGCTTGGCCATAATACTAGCCTTAACCTTTAAAAAATATAACGTTCTAACACATAGCTCAATACCATCCTCACAAGTTGGACATAGCATCCATGGGTCACAATTAAGTAGTTACGCCTTTCAATTAAACCTTAGTATCCCTTATAAGTCTCATGGAGACCTATTACCATTTTAGCACTTCATTACGCAAATTAAGAACATAATATCACTTTAAAATACATGGGTCCACTCCATATGACCTCTAAGACATCTTCAAATGATTACTCCCACCAAAACATTCTTCTGCTAAAGCACAAATTGCTTAAACATAATTTTGTACATAATAACACCATGTCAACTTTGAAGCTCTATAACTTTAATTTTACATACATTTAGACCTTCTAACTAGATTATCTAGATGCAACTTGAAGTCCTATTCAACTTTGTTTTTTACTACATCAATAAATTCACCCTAAATCAAAATATATAGCTTAAAAACTACATACTAATTTTCCCTCATTAATTTGAATATTCAAATTCCAATAGTCACTGAGCAAATGTTAAACATCAGACACTTTGACCTCACATCGTGCTCCCTAGTAAATTTTAAAAAATATGCACCATCAATCTCCTTGGATTAGCCTAGTCTTTATCTTGAAATGCTCGCCATTGATTTTATATAATTGCTTTCATTATTATGCCACTTGGCAACTCTACATGCCTTTTGCACATTTAACTATTTGACTCGACCTGCACTGTTGATCTCTATCTGTACAAATACATGTAACCATTAATATTCTATCAACTCAATGATATTGAGACACATGTCATAAATGTTTTTAATCTTATGAACCTTTGACAATTTTACTTCACATGTACCATTGGATCACAATCTAGATAATGAACGCTCACTGTTAGATCTACTGACTAGTGACATCAGACTTCCATGTAGTTAAACTTGATGGTCTCTAGCCCACCATAGTCTACAAGAGTAATTTTTAAGCTTTATAACTTGAGCTAGAAAAAAATTTAAGAATCCAAATCTTTAGGGTACCTTCTTGGCACTATAAACAAAATCTCCATAAAAACATTTTACCTTAGTTGACTTTCTAAGCACCTACATTAAATGTACAAACTTGTTGGTTCATTCATATTTACATGATGTGCAGTGATGGTATGGCTTATTTTAAGCTATAAGATGCATGTTTCTCTTTCCAAATGATCAAGTGTCATACCAAAACTTCATCAATACATATATGGATTTCTCCCAACTTCTTTTTTGTCCTTACAGACCTGCAAATGTGCCATATCTCTCCAAGATATCAAACATAACTTCTTTGTCATTCATGCACTAGAACATATGCTCTCTTTGACATCAATAAAAACCTAAGACATCAATTACCATGCTCAACACATTATTCAACCATTTCCTTATCAACTTCCATCCTTGCATCAACCAGTCTTTCTTTCACTAAATGAAGATTAAGGTAGTTAGCTTATCTTTATCATGTTTTGGTGATTGTCATAACCTTCTCCTTACATCAATAATGTTAGTGTTTGTTTTCTTTGGACAAGTGCCATCATTATGATCTCCAGACCCACACTCTCTGTAATGAAGCCCTATGTTATTTTCATTAACAGGGCAATATCTTGAAAATTGGCCCCTCTAATTGCACTTCCAACATTGTACAATTGGTCCTCCTCATGAATTACACTAAATCCAACTACCATTAATATTTTGACATTAGTACTTGTTCATAATTGGAGGTGTAGTGTATGGTGTTGATTTTTTCCATTGTGTGAAGAGTGCTTGGGTGTTCTTGTTTGGTAAATTTGTATAACCAAATCTTGATTAGACACCCTATAACTTGACAAATCTCACAAAACATCTTTTGGGCAATTTTACCTATATGTGACATTAAACCTATCATTCAATACACCAAACATCCTTCCTTTCATTCTTAGTGTCTCCCTTAAGCTCCCTCAACATTGGGAACAGGTTCATCCTCAGAGATTTCATTGATCTCAATTCAATATCACTTGACTCAAGGTCATCTTCTTCATTCCTTAAGTGTGAGTATGTCTTATTATCCCTTTTAATATCCATTTCACAATTGTATACCTATTTGAAGATGAACATGGGTCCACCTCCATCCTAGTCCACAATGAAAGTACCAGCACTTCAATGAAGCATCTCTTTTCAAGTCATTGGTTGGTTATTTTTCAATTTTCTAGAACAATTATTTAAGCCTCCTATGGTAAGCTTGTATGTTTATATGTTTACTTTGTTGGGCATTATATATTTCAGTGACTATCTCATTGTCATCACTCATGAGCCTAAATTCCTTATCGAGTGGTTTCCTAAGTCTGTCCCATGTTACTTTCCTAGTACTTTGTACATCTATGAATCAATTGTTGATGTGGGTTTTATGTACACTAAGGATTTTTATGGGAAGGTCCTTAATTTTTTTAAGATAAGTGAAATATTCACTCTAATACATGAATTATGGGTCTCAATTTTATAAATAACCACATGGTAGAATAACGATGAGCAGAGTGGTTATTAACCATGGAAGGTTTAGATATGATAGGTGTCTAGATTCTACTTGAGATGGATGAAAGGATATAACCTAAGGTGATTTTGTCAAAACTATAAAAAAGAGGGAATGGTAAGGTAGGAAATAAAGTGCTATGTGACTAAACCGAGGTCTAAACCCTTCCAAATAAGCCTTTTTCTATCCTAGGTTAGGAAAATGTCAATAACTAATATCTAATGCAAGTTGGTGCCAAACAGTATAAACACAAACATAGTTGATCATCAAAAAGACAATTCCAACATACTCATTGACTAAAATCAAAGATATGATTAGGACCATATTGCACAGCACATCCTATTTCACTAACTATTAATATGTATGATCTATAATTAATGAGCACTTAAATTAACAATTTGTCTAATCTGAGTAATTATAATTAAACATTCACACAATTTATTCTATATTTTACTTAATGTAAATTCCTCATAAGACAAAAATTTTGGAAGAGACAACACTTTAACACAAACTTACGAAACACTCGAAAACTTTCATATCTTGTATTAATTGCTAAATTTATTATTGCATCCTAATTTTTCCTCTAGACTTATTAATCTATTTATTACTAATTTTATGGTTAGTGATTGGGTTACTTGATGTGTTAAGTAATTGGATTAGTAGTATGTTGATTATGAAAAATGTTTTTTACTTGTGATTATGATAATTAACTGGTATTTATTTGTTTGTATTCAATTTTTATACTTTTTTTATCATGATGATGCAATTTATTCTATCACATCAGTGTATTATAATTATGTCATGATTTGGTCTAACCATTGTTCATTTATACTGAGTTAGATGCATGATGAAGTCCACCCTCCTAACTATGACCGAGGGATGGTATCATCAGAGAGGATGGTGTAGATGGAGACAAGTGGGGAATGAGATAATAAGATGAGAACCCTACACACAACACATAGAATAGATTTATGTTGTTCATATGCTAATTGGTAGATATTTATTACTTGCAACATGCATTAAGTTAGTACTTTATTTTCTGCATTTAGTTGTGTTTGGCTATCATGTTTTCATATTGTTTAGACTAGTGTTGGAATATTTGAAATGTGATTGCATAATTAAACGTTTAGATTGGTTTCACTATGTGCATATAATTATTGTAACTTGTGCTTCGATGTTCTTACATGATCTTGTTGTGATGTGAAGTCCTATTCCATTGTCTTGTCAACAACTGTATTTATTTCTATTAATATCTAGTTTGAACACCATAATATAATGATACACAGTAATTAATGTGTTGTTTATAAATCAAATTGCATTCATATGAGGTTTTTAGAACAAACCTTTGGACATGTTTGATTAAAATGAATTCATTGTTATAATAAAAAGGATTTGATTGTTTTGTGTATTCGATGGTTTTACCTTAGACCAAGTTTGATTTAGTGAAGGTTATGAATATTAAATCAAGGTTTATATTAGACTTTGTTTAAATTTTGATTAAATCGTGATTACATTGTGGGTTCAAGGCCCCTTTTCAAGCTATATCATTTGCATGGAAATCACTAGGCATGTTCAGTTTGGTCGAAGACTATCATGTAGTTTTTAATGAAATTATTCATTGGAATATTTGGGAATATAGGGTTTATTGGGGATGTTTTTATAGAATATTCGAGTCATTATGGGAATCACATTGACATTGATGGTTGCATGGCATGGTCATTATTGTTTTCCTCTGGTTAACTTGACTGTGGAGTTTTTTTAGAAAATGATTATGCCATAAATTTGGCATGCCAGTTGGAAATTTATGGAGATAAAGGAATGTCGAAGGTTATAGAGAAAAGGGATGATGGAAAATATAAGTAATCAGAGTATGATTTGAAGAGAGAGGAGGCAAAGAATATCTTTGGACTTTGCTTTACCTAGAACTATATTTTTGAGGTAGGGTTTGTTGTAAAATGTTTCCATTTTTCATTGTTGGACCCTTTTGTGAATGCAATATAGTTGTCATTGATTGATTTTATTAAGGTTTTAGAGGTTTTGTTTATATTTAAAAAAAATATGTTGGGATATATGTGGTCAAGCCTAAGGATGGGTATGTCCCATCCATAGGTCCGATCACAGAATAAATCCCCCTCTATTTGTTACCAACAATGTGTGCATTTTGATTATGGTTAATAAAGTTGAAAATGAAACATAAATAATGAACTAGGGTTCTCAAGAAATATTATGGATTATTGTGTGATAGATTATATCTATAAATATGGAAAATCTAGCAGGGGTTTCAACCCTATAGTTGTTAAAAAAAATTTAAATAACCCAAGTTATTCGAATAACTATGTTTCATCAACTTTAGAACTATGGTTGTCATTGTTTTGGTTCAAACCCTTCAATAGGATCGTCTTTACCAAATTGTGCATAAAAATTAAAATGTTGTGTTTATTTCAATTTATGGTATTTATGTTTGCTTATCATGGATTTAAGTCTTGTGCTTTTATGATAATGAAATAAAGAACTATGGTCATTCATAAATGACCCTGGGGATGGGCTCGACCCATCCACAAGGTTGAGTATGAATGAATCCTCAAATCCCTACAATTATTTTTAACAAATGTGCATTTATAAGATGGATGAGTATATAAATCTAATGGATTATATTTTATTTTTGACTGGTATAAGAGAATATATTGAACAAGGGTTTCATTTAAGTTGTTTGATGGAAAAATAGAATCTCAGGTGGAAGAATATAAATTATGTTTCGTTCTCTTATTCATTTGAGCCCTGACTCTATTATTTATATTTTTGGTTATTGGAGAAGTTAAACCAAAATTGAGTGTTGATGTACTCTATTTCTTAACCTTTGGATTATAGATATATATGTGTTTGAAGGAAGTTTAAACTGAGTATTAGTTAATAGTTTGAATATATTAAATAGGTTTAATTGATTTCATTTTGTTGAATATATTTATTTATGAATAGTTGAATATTGAATGTTTCAATATCTAGAGGATCGATTAGTAATTGATGGTCGATCTTGTAGCTATTAAATAGTTCTGGATATTTAGAATTGCATTTGTGCTAGGAAATTAGATCAAACCAATTATTTTTTATTATTTTATGATAGTAACTTGAATAAAATATTTTATAAATTTATGAATTCAACTATACATATATACATACATACTACAATATATATACCTTCTGATCATCGTAGTATGTATGTGTGTGTGTGATATTGGAATGATTAGATTGTGTTTGTGTGTGTGTACTAGAATGATTGGAAGGTGTGTGTGTGTGTGTGTGTGTGTGTGTGTGTGTGTATATGCAGTTGAATCTTGTACGTAGTTGATGATGTTGTTCATTATTAAATGCTTTACCTAGTATGATATATATGTTATCATGTTTCTTATTGATCTAATATAGGAATAAAATTTAGGTTTATTTTTCTTAAAATACGCATGAGACTTACTTGGACTTAAAACATTGTTTGGCATATTGGTAATTAATATATGATTACTTAGTAGTAGTTTTGCTGGAAAATTTTATAAAGGAATTTCTGAGGTCTTATATGATAGTCATGGGGACAAAAGATTCTGCATTTTTGAGATTAGTATGTTATAAAAATCTGAACTTAGACAAAAATTTGGTTGTAAATAAATTATCATTAAATTTTGATTGTAAATTAAATGTTTATTGTTATTATTTTTATGTTAAAATTGAATCAGTTGTTTGATTAAAGAGGGTTAATTAAATATATATTAGTTGATTATGGTATTTATATGTTCATAATGAAGTATTGAAAATATTATGATGTTTTTATATTAGTACATACTATATCAGTCATTATGTAAATCTTTATATGTTTGAAATCTGTGGATTTTAGCATTATTATGTTTATCTATTATTATTGACATTAAATAAGTAGGTGTAATGGAATTCACATATTTAGTGTCATTAATCAATAGATTAGGGTTGTTCAAATGAAATGTGTGTGAATTTGACTGATCTTGAGATCTAGAAAACTTTATTAAAATTTTGATCAAAAGAATGTTTATGGTTGGAACATTGTCATTTCACATGTTTTATTTACTTTGTATGTATTGCACAATATCATGTTAGAATGTATTTATTTATGATATATTGCATGTGATAGTTATCTTATAGCACATGATTTTCTAGTTGACTTTCTCAATTTTTGCACTATCATATCTACCCATCTGTGAAGGGAGGGTCATTCCCTTGTTGGAAGATTTCACAGGGGATCAGTGGTCCATGGTTGGTGTGGAAAAGTACTTGGATGATACTCTCCCTCCCCTTACAGCAGTCAATCGATAGAGGCTTTACTCAGGATTATTTTTGGATAATAAAGAGTTCATTGAGACTCATATGTTTTGTGGAACATTATATGATTGTAATATATTATTTCGATATGTAATATTCTATGCTTGTACTATTTAATTTAAATTTTATAATAGCAGTTGTTGGATATAACACATCTATACTTGTATTAGTTAATCAGCAGTGGCTAAAATATTAACTTAGATTATTTTGTACTTTATATTATTGAATTTATGAAATCAAATCAACATATGTTATATTGATCATTATCTAAATGAATAAAACACTTAAAATTTGGTTAATGACATAATTTATCTTAAATGATGCATTTAGTAAAGGATCATTAATGTTGAGTTTAATCTATAATTAAGTTTTTTTTAAATAACCTAACTCTAGTTAACCCTGAGGGTTTGTTACATTGCGATATTATAGTTGAGACTCAAACTCTTGGACTTAATGAGTCTACTAACATATTCTTATTCATATATATTCATAAAGAATAATGGCACATCAAACACCAATTAGAGAGGGTACATCGAATCCTAATAATGTTAACCCTCTAGTTGACATGAATTAGTTTACAGCTAAAAAAGTTGTAAAGCTTTATCATATTCTCGTAGCCATGAATGAGACTAGGGACCAAATAGTTACCATTAAAAAGGAAGTTCATGCCCATGTTGAGGAGAACAAATAGAATGAACCTGAAGAACATCATACTGAGCAACAAGTTCTTCAAGAACCTAGACAAGAGGAGGTACCTCAAGATGTGACAGCATGTGTAGTTGTTGAGCTTGCACGTGACATGAAGGTTAATCCACCTAATTTTGATGGAACCATTTTAAGAGATGGAGCTAAATCATGGATAAATGATATGCAAAAGTATTTCAAATTTTGAAATTACTCTAAAGTAAAAAAAAAAATTGGGAGCTTATCAGTTGGTTGGGGAAGTAGCTACATGATGGGTAAATAATAAGTTTGAGATAAACCTTGACTCTACCACCACCACATGGGAACAGTTTGTGACCTTGTTCAGATCATGATGGTTTTCTCAACTCTATTTTGATCAAAAGCTAGTAGATTTTTAGAATCTAAATACAGAAGACCTTATAGTGAATGAGTACTGGGAGCAATTCACTAATCTCCTAAAGTATGTTCCTTAGTATCAAGTATACGAGAGGTTTGCATCAAGAAATTAATTATGGGATTAAAACCTCAAATTGGATGCAAAGTGGATGTATATGGGCTATCTAATATGGATCAAGTCTTCAAAAAGGTAGTAAAGCAAGAGTAGAAACTGAAGTCACTTGCTCAAGTTAGGTTACTTGCTCAGGTCAAATAAAAATTCAAGAAATTTGGAGGTCCCAAAATGACTTTCATAAATAAGAATTAGAAAAGGAGTGGAAACTCTAAAAATCAACATAAGAATCATAATGCCAAGTTAGTAATGATTAAGAAAACAAGAAACTAGGAAATGATTTCAAGGGAGGTTTCAGGGGAAATCAACAATCTGAAAGGAAAGGACCACATGGTGGATGATTCATCTGTGGAGGTGATCATTATGCTATGGAATGCACTTTAAAAAAATTAGATGGGAAGAATAAGCTTTCTAATCCATAGCAAGGATCTTTCCAACAGAGAATTCATGCGGTTGTTGACAACTGATAAGTTGAGTTTCAAGCTTCTCTTATTGAGTTGTCAGATACTTTATTATTAAACTAATTTTAATTTTAATTGACATTGGAGCTACTAAATGTTTAATTTCTCATAATATGATTAACAAGTTGTCTAAAAAAGCTATAGTTATGGTAAATGCATGGTCGGTTCAATATGGGAATGAATCTAAAATCAAGGTCAATAAATGTTTGGTCGAAGTTGAGACCAAACTACTTGAATTCATTAAGGTAGTGGATATGTTGCACCTCCATTAAGGTCATATGATGTGATCCTAGGATTAAACTGGTTAGCTCAACATAAAGCCAAGGTAGATTGTCAACTTAAAAGGGTTGAATGTCTAGATGATTTGGGTAATCAAAACCAAATTCAAGGAGCAAAGAGGGAGCTTAAGCTTAGACAATTTTCAAAAATTTAGTTGAAAAAAGCATATAGAAAATGGTGTCAAGCATTCATTGTAAAAATAAATGAGATGGAGGAATCAAAACACTCTTCTATTGAAAATTATCCTTTTTTATAGGATTTTCGAGATGTTTTTCTTGAAGAATTATCAAGTTTACACCCTAAGAGAGAATTTGATTTCTTCATTGATATCATTTCAAGGTTTCAACTGTAGTCTGAAACCCTCTATAGAATGATAACAACTGAATTTGTAGATTTGAAAGCTCAACTTCAATATTTATTGTCTAAAGGGTTGATCCAACCAAGTGTGTCACCACAGGGTACACTAGTTGTGTTCATTAACAAGGATGGAACCCTTTATCTATGTAGTGATTACAATATGTTGAACAAGGAAATGATCAAAAATAAGTATCTTTTACCTCGCATTGATGATATTTTTGATCAAATGTGTGGAGCATCATTTTTATCAAAGATTGATCTTTGAGCAAGATATCATCAACTAAAGATTTGTGAGGAAGACATTCTAAAAACAGTCTTTAGAACTTGATACAGGAATTATGAGTTTGTAGTTATTTATTTTGGGCTAACAAATGCACCAATAGCATTTATAATCCTCATGACCAATGTGCTCAGAGATTATTTAGATCATTTTATGATGGTCTTTTTAGATGATATCCTCATTTATTCTCAATCTAAGGAGGAACATCTAAAGCATTTGAAATTGATTCTGCAATAGTTGATGAAGCATAAACTTTTTAGTAAGCTATCGAAGTGTGTCTTCTTTCAAAAAAAAGGTACAGTACCTTGGGCACATTATATATATATATAAAGAATATCCATGGATCCATCAAAGATTAAATCCATTTTGAAGTGGCTATCACCTAAAAATATCCATGAAATTAGAAGTTTTATGGGTTTGGCAAGGTATTACAGGAAATTTGTTTCAGACTTTTTTAAGATAGGAAATCCCATTACCTCTTTTCAGTAGAAAAATTAAAAGTTTATGTGTTCAATAAAGTGCAATGAAGATTTTTAGGAGTTGAAAAGAAGACTTACCTCATCACTAGTGTTGAGAGTTCTCGATCCTAATGGTCAATTTTTTGTAATAACCAATGCTTTAGAAGATTGTCTTGGAGTATTTATCATGCAAGAAGGTTTTGTTGTAGCTTATGAGTCTAGAAAGTCAAATTCATACGAGGTAAATTATACCCCACATGATTTGGAAATTGGCTATAATGGTTCATGCCTTACAGATTTGGAGGCATTATCTTTTGGAAAAATCATTTGATCTCAAGACTAATAATTTGGGGCTCAAATATATCTTAACCCAACCTAATATGAATACATGTTAGAGGTGATGGCTAGAGTTTTTATCAGATTATGATTTTGACATTAACTACATTAAAGGTAAGGAGAATAGGGTTGCAGATGCCCTTAGTCATCTAAGGTATAAAGCAGCTTTAGCTACTATTAGGAGTATCTTTCACAATCAAGTGATGAAATTATCTCTAGAAGATGAATTTTGTAAATACGTAAAGATAGCAGTGGCTCAAATACTCAATATGAAAAGTATGAAGGATTTGAGTTCGAATATGATGGTTTGTTGAGGTATAAATGAAGTATTTATGTATCGAATAAGGAGAATTTGAGGAGTGTAGTATTCAAGGAACTCCACAATGTTCCTTATTCAGGCCATCCAGGTGTGACTAAGCTCTTAACAGAGCTAAGGTCATTATATTTCTAGAAAGGAATTAAGAAAGATGTAATAGATTTTATTTCATGATGTTTAGAATGCTAGTGAGTTAAGATCGAGCATGTGCATCATGTTGGGTTGTTATACCCACATAATAGACCAAAATGGAAGTGGCATGTCATTAGTATAAACATTGTCCAAAGGTTGTCGATATCTCAGAACTGACATGACATGATTTTGGTAGTTGTTGATAAACTCATCAAGGTATCTCACTTCATTCTTGGTAATATTTTAGATTATACACTTGTGATTATAAAGAGACTCATGAAATAAGTGTATAGGTTGCATGAATTTTATAAAAAGATTATTTAGGATAGGGACATGACTTCTATATTTTGGCTGACTCTCAATTCAGCTTTTGGTACTCATTTGAACTTCAATAAAGTGCACCATCTAGAAACAGATGGATAAATAGATAAGGTGAATAAAGTTTTAGAGTGTCTTATAAGGATGTACTACATGGACCAGTAGTACTGTTGGGAATAATATCTTCCATTGGTTGAGTTTGCCTCCTACAATAACTCATACTAATTAGTACTGAAAATGGCTCTATTTGAGGCATTATATGAAAGAAGATGTTGAACACCAACCAAATAGGATAGGTTAAAATACAAGGTAGTCTTTGGTCTAGATATGCTTCTTAAGATGGAAGAGTAGGTTACATTAATAAGGTAAAGTTTGGTTGAAGCCAATGATAGATAAAAAAATCTACATTGATCTAAAAAGAATAACAAAATAGTTTTCTATTGTAGACAGTATTTATGTGGGTTAAACCTCTGAAAAGCTCGATCAAATTTAGAAAATCATCCAAATTATCTCCTAGATATGTGGGACCCTTTGAGGTCTTAGAAGTTTTTAGTATTGTGGTGTGCATGCTTGCTTTGCCATTAGATTTAACACTCATACATAATGTTTTACATCTGTCATAACTTAAAACGTATGTTGATGATCCTTCTCATGTGTTGGATTGGAATGCTTTACAGGTTTTGGATTTCAAGGTGGTCAAATTGGAATAAGTCAGGATAATTGACACTCGTAAACGTAATTTGCGTAAAATATAAGTGTCACAATGCAAGGTCTAGTGGGACCAATATTATGAAGATAGTGCTACTAAGGAAGATTATGAAGAGTTTCATAAATTATTTCTCCATTTGTTTGCTTAGTAATGTGTTGGATATTATGTTATTTTCTACTAAACACTATTTTATTTTAGATCTTTTATTATAATAAGCGTCATTGGGATGATGACCAACTTTAGGGTGAAAAGATGTTACATCCCAATTTTTCCTCTAGACTTATTAATCTATTTATTATAGATTATGTGGTTAATTATTAGGTTGCTTGATGTGTTAAGTAACTAGATTAATAGTATGTTGATTATGGACAGTCTTTATAACTTGTGATCATGATATTTAATTGGTATTGAGTTGTTTGTATTTGGTTATGATACATTTTTATCATGATTATGTAGTTTATTATGTTACAATAGTTTATTATAATTATGTCATGATTTAGTCTAACCACTGTTCATTTGTACTGAAGTGGATGCAGGTTGGAGTCCACCCTCCTAATTATGATCGAGGGAGGGTATTATCAGAGAGGATGGTGCAAATGGAGACAAGTGGGGGATGAGAGAATGAGATGGGGACCTTGAAAACACCACATAGAATAGATTTATGTTGGTTATGTGCTAATTGGTAAATATTTATTGCTTGAAACATGCATTAAGTTACTAATTTATTTTTTTACATTTGGTTATGTTTGACTATCGTGTTTGTATATTGTTTAGACTCATGATGGAATCTGGAATGTGTTTGAATAATTAAATGTTTAGCTTATTTTCACTCTTGGTTTCACTCTATGCATATCATTATCATAAATTGTGCTTCAATGTTCTTGCATGATCTTGTTGTGATGTGAATTCATATCCATTGTCTTGTCAATGATTGTATTTATTTTTGGTAATATCTAGTTTGAACACCATAATAGAATGATACACATAGTAATTAATATGTTGTTTATAAATCAAATTTCATTCATATGAGGGTTTTCAAACAAACCTTAGGACATGTTTGACTAAAATGAATTCATTGTTATATAAAAAGGATTTGATTATTTTCTTTATTTGATGGTTTTACCTTAGACCAAGTTTGATTTAGTGAAGGTTATGAATATTAAATCAAAGTTTATCTTTGACTTTGTTTAAATTTTGATTAAAGCATGCTAACATGGTGGGTCAAAGGCCCATTTTTGAGCTATATCATTTGCATGGAAATTACTAGGCATGTTTAGTTTGGTCGAAGACTATCATGTGGATTGTAATGAAATTATTCATTGGAATATTTGAGAATATAAGGTTTCTTTGGGATGTTTGTTCAAGACTCTTCAAGTCATTATGGGAATCACATTGACCTTGTTGGTTGCATGGCATAGTCATTATGGTTTTCATCTGGTTAACTCGACTAGAGATTTTTGAGAAAATGATTATGCCATAAATTTGGCATGTCAGTTGGAAATTTATGGAGATAAAGGAATGTCAAGGGTTATGCAGAAAGGGGATGGTGGAATATAGAAAAAGCAAAACACACTTTAAGGAGAGAGGAGGTAGAGAAAATTCTCGAAATTTGCTTTACCTGGAACTACATTTTTGAGGTAAGGTCTATTGTAAAATGTTTCTAGTTTTCATTGTTGAATCCTTCTGTGAATGCAATGTAGTTGTCATTAGTTGATTTTATTAAGGTTTTTGAGGTTTTTTTTATATTTAAAAAAAATATGTTGGGTTATATGTGGTCGACCCTAAAGATGGGTATGGCCCATATAGAGGTTCGAGCACATAATAAACCCCCTCCATTTATTATCGGTTGTGTGTGCATTATGATTATGGTTAATAAATTTGAAAATGAAACCCAGATAATGAACTAAGGTTATCAATAAATTTTAGGAATTATTTTGTGATAAATTATATCTATAAATCTATAAAATCTAGAAGGGGTTTCGACCCTAGAGTTATTTCAATTGTTTTTGAAATAACCCAAGTTATTCGAATAACTATGTTTCATCAAATTTAGAACTGCGGTTGTCATTTTTTTAGTTCGAACCCTTCAACAGGTTCATATTTACCAAACTGTGCATAAAATTTAAAATGTTATGTTTATTTTGGTTTATGTTATTTGTGTTTGCTTATCATGGATTTAAGTCTTGTGTTTTTATGGTAATGAAATAAAGTAACCAGGGTCTTTCATAAATTACCATGGGGATGGGATCGACCCATCCAAAAGGTCGAGTATGATTGAATCCCCAAATCCCTATCATTCTTTTTAATGGTTGTGAATTTATAAGATGGATGAGTATATAACTTTGATGGAGTATATTTTAGTTTTGACTAATATAATAGATATATTGAAAAAGGGTTTGATTTAAATTATTTGATGGAAAAATGGAATCTCAAGTAGAAGAATAAAAATTATGTTTCATTATATTATTCCTTTGAGCCTTGATTCTATTGTTTATATTTCTGGTTATTGGGGAAGTTACACTAAAATTGAGTATTGATGTACTCTATTTCTTAACCTTTGGATTATAAATGTATATGTGTTTGAAGTAAGTTTGAACTGAGAATTTAGTTAATAGTTTATATATGTTAAAAAGGTTTAATTGATTTCATTTGGCTAAATATATGTACTTGTGAATAGTTGAATATTGAATGTTTCAATAGCTAGAGGATTGACTAGTAATTGATGGTCGAGCTTGTAGTTAATAGACAGTTATGGATATTTATAATTGTATTTGTCCTAGGAATTTGGATCAAACCAATTATTTTTTGTTGTTTTATGACAATAACTTGAATAATTTGTGATTTCAACTGAGTATTGTATGTATGTATGTATGTATATATGTATGTATGTATGCAGTTAAATATTGTATGTAGTTGAGGAGGTTGTGTAGACATCTAATTTCTAACATCATTTGTGTTGAAATTGTCAATCTTACTCAAATTGCACTCAAATGCATGTTTTAGGTCAAAATCCATAAAATGCCCTAAATGGTTCAAACTTGTCACTTCCAAGTGCCATTTTAGGTCAAATTATCCCTAAATAGGGCAATACATTTTATGGGATAGCTAACTTTGATCAGTACATTTTGAGTCAAAATCACAATTTCCCCATTTAGTGGTCTGGATCACTTTTTTCTTCTAATTTGTTGGTACACATCATGTATCTTTGTTATTTGGTGTTGACAACATCCTAAATAAGAATACAGCTCCAACGCATCTAACATTGCCTTCAAGTTCTTCTCCAATCAAATTATGACCCAGTAATATGACTTTCTAACCATTTTGATTAATTGAGGGCCATTTTCAAATAATTGCATAAATGTTGATTAACTTTGTTTAAGGCTAATTAATCCAAATCAAGAGCTTAAGTGGACTTTCCATGAGAGTTTTTGAATATTTATTTTTAAAAATTGATTCCTATTAACTACATCATCAGGTGACATCATTTCTTGGGAAGACATCCATAAGCCATAAATGCCACAAATATCAAGATTATGGGTCACCCATGCCTAGTTAATGCCTCACATGCCTCTTCAATGCCCCTTCTTCCAAGGTCATGATGAAGATAATTATAGATTTAATTCCAAATATTAAGATTATCCATGGCCACACATCTCAATATTAAGATGGATGGTCATGGTTGATCCTAACCAATCTCAAAAATATATAAATAGAGAGGCCATGGACATGAATTTCAAGCTTGAATATTGCAAAGTTATAATGTTAAATTGTTTCTACAATTCTTTACATTTGATCATTGATTTTGTTTGTAAGCTTCATTAATAGGCTAGTTTAGTGATTTGAAATCATGAGCCTAAGTTTTATGGAGTGTTATTGAGACATTGAAGGAGTTTGCCATCATTGTTGACAAAGACAAGGATGCTTGATCAAGGGAGAACATGTTTTTGAGCTACATGGGTATGGTGAATCCATTTGGAAAGGTAATATGATGTTGTTTTCTTTCATTTGTTTCTTGCTATCCTTTGTAATTCCCATAGGAATAAATAGGCTTAGTTATTTATGTATTTTTCATTATTTATGGACTAATGCTTGGTTAACTTGCTTTGTAATCCTCTCTACATCTTGGCATGCCTGGTGGAACAAGATGCATCTCACACTTGAAGAAGATCATTTTGCAACTTTAAAATATTCATTTTGACCCTTAAAACTCTTGCAAATTGATTTTCTAACTTTATTTTTTCATTTTTGTTTGCCACAGTTTTACACAGTAACCGACATCAGCGAGTAAAACTGACATTGGTTGTATATCTTAATTGACATCGGTTAGCAAAATTGACATCAGTTGTATACCTATCATCAGTCACATTGGTATAACTGATGTCGATTAGGTAACCAGCATCGGTTAGAAAATGTAACCATCATTGGTCATATAAACTGACATTGATCACTATGTTTTTCTTAAAACACAGACTTGAGAGCTCTTTTTTTAAAGTTTATTGTTTCAAACCAAAAGAGCTTCAAAGCTAAAGGACATGCTGACATTTTTGTTGTAGGACCAAGCTTGACATTTTCTAAAAACATGTTTAGATCACCTTTTGCATGTTTAAAAATCAATTAGGAACTTTGTTTTGGTGTTTAATGAAAAATTTAAATGCTTAAATGAATGTTTTCAAAGTTCACAATCTTAAGACCAAGGGGTCAAATGAACACCACCAAATCTTTCATTTGAGATTAAAATTAAACACACTTATCATTTTTTTGTTTACAATAGTTGCTTAATTAGATTTTATTTGGTAAAAAGAGGAATGTTGTGTGTATGCTCTTCCATTTGTCCCCTTTAGGGAACCCATAGAATCAAAAGCGTCATTCCTATTGCTAATAGCCTAGTTCAAGGCTTAGAAAGAATGTCATCTAAAGCACTCCCCAAAAATTTGTCAAAGTTTGGGTAACCTTGAAAACAACCCTAAAGTCTTTTTATTGCATTCTTTCTTTATTTTTATGCAAACTTGGTTTGCGAGGGGGACGTCATTACCTCCCACGAGTTCTTTAAGGAAATTTTGACCCAGGGTTTCATCTCTCGACATTGACTTCATTTGGCTCTTAATTGGAGTTACACATGGGATTTATCTGCATTTAGACATCACACTACACTGAGTGAATAATAAGATGTAGTGGTTGTAAAAAAGACTAGACCTTTTTACAACTAGCCAATGTTGTGGTCACCCAATTTTCATGCTTGTCTTTTGCATCATTTTATGTGAAAGTCATTGTGCAATTTATTCCCCTAGAACGATCGAAACATTGCTAATTTAGTAGACCCCACTTTGCCATACCTTGTCAGTTTAGACTTAAAGACATTTTTTTTTGTCATTAGCTTACTTGGTCTTGATTTGTGTCTAAAACTACTTGTTAACCTAATGAACTTAACCAAAATACATTGTCCTCAATTTTCTTGAGCAAGGGAGGTGTTACACTGTCCAATTCGAAAATTAACCTTTTCCTTGTTCAAATTGTTATCAAAAGATTTGTGTCATATCATCCACTTTGGTGCAGTCATGTTGCCTAATTGAGTCTAGATCTTTCATTCAATTTGTTTAAATCCTTCATTTATAATCCACATTCAAAATTGAACCTTCTTGAGTTCTAAGGGTTGGTGTGTCAAAGTGGGTTCGCCATTTGTGCACTAATCTTGTTCTAACTTGAGTTCAATTTTCCATTTAGATTGAAGGTCATTTATTAAGACTCAAAATCACATTATCATCTTGGTGGATTCAAGTCATCTTGTGTATCGCTCATGCTTTGAGTCCTAGAACATATTTTGTCCTACTGGAATCATGTGGTGACGTTGTGCTGCCTATTTGGTCCTAGATTTATACTTAATGATTCATGTATGTTTTTACATCTTGAGTTGCTTAGTCCATTTTGTCTTCTTCGTAATCCGAAGAGCTTTCCTCTAAACTTCTAGGGTCAACTTGTCAAAGTTAAAACTAGCTTTTATAATACGAGCATATCACAAATATCTAGGCTTTGGTGTACTAGTTTTCACCTTGGGTCTTTGAGTTACCTTACCCTCTTCCGATCTATATGATTTCAACCTTACCAAAGGTTGAGTAAACTTGTGAACCAATTATTTTAAATTGTATGTGGTTTCAAACCACCCTCCCTTATAGTCTCACTGATACCTTGGTTATTTGTTTAATAGAGAGCCAAAGCATACTTTGTTTGGTTTCCAAACATTGGTCCAACGTTAGTCAAACACATAGAGCAGCTCTTTTAGACATGACTCAAAGGTTCACTCGTAGTGGGGCCTCTTATGGCCTTAGTTATGAAGATGAGAAATTTTATGATGATCAAGACAACCCCATTGTTTTTGATGATATCCCCGAAATAGTAGGATTTGAAGATGATTACAATGAATATCAACCCTAAGAAGATCAAGATGAAGCACTTCTTAGATTGATAGAATCATGTGCTAGACTACCTTCTGACTTTCCTATAGAACAATTGCATACCTTAGTTAGAGAAGGAGAACAACAACAACAAAAGGAATCTTTTGTACAAATAGACATACCTTCTTCCTCTAATAAAGGAAAGGAAATACAAATAGAGTCAAAACCCATAAATCTGGATCTTCTAGATAAGATTAAGATAATAATTCAACTATATGCTGATCAACTTGTCGCAGACTTAACTGACTCCTTAGTTGCCACTTCAATTCACAATAATGCTTCAGAAGAACAAGGAAATGTGATTGAAAACACACAACAAATATTGGATGAGGACATTACTATAGTGGATCAAGGTAATCTAAATGAACAATTAAAGGCACAAGAGACCTTACAAAGTGTTCCATTTGACACGGAACATATATTCTTCAATCATCAAGAACCTCTTGTCACTTTACAAACTCAAAAACCCAAACATTCAGTTTGAATTAAGAAAATCCCTCAAGACAATTTGGCTAGTTCTTTTTAACCAACTCAAAAATTGGTAAATAAACATAGAAATTTTCAAAATCAACAAAGTACAAAATAGCCAAATTATGAGCCAAATTTAGGGAATGTTTTACAATCCAAGAATCAACGGCCTATGTTCTCAACTCAAGGAGAAAATCAAAACCAAGTCATGGATCGAAAGGTATACACTCCCTATAGATCCACACAAAATCAAGGGCACATTCCACCCCAACACCAATGAAACCAGGAGCACATTCCACCCCAAGAACATCTTATTCAATCCACAAATACACCAAACATGCAAGAATGGAATTCTATGAAGGAAATTGTTCAACGATTGGAAATGAATAATAGATTCAAAAAGTACAAATTCGATGAGATATGCCCATATCCATTTGATTTATCTATTCTCCAAAACCCCTTTCCACCTCATTTTGAGGCACCCAAATTTGACAAATATAAAGGAAAAGGAGATCCACGTGAGCACATATAGGCATTCTTCATCTTATGTCAAGAGGTTTCTTATATAGCGAGTACTTACTATGACTAATTTCACAAAGTTTAGCAAGACAAGCTCTTGATTAGCTAATTAAACTACCCAAGGGATCAGTCATAGATTGGAATGACATATCAAAAAAGTTTGTTAACCATTTCTCATATAACATAGAACATGAATTAACCATTGTTGACTTATGAAAATTCAAGAAGCGTGATGGTGAAAGTTTCATTGCATATCTACAAAGGTGGAGAGCATTGGTAGGTTGCTTTCAACATAACTTGCTTGACAAATAGTTAGCTGATATCTTTACACATAATTTGCATCCTAAAGTTGTGCATAATCTACAGTTAGCTTGTGCTAACTCATTTGAATAAATTATTGACAAAGAAGTGTAGATTGAGAAGGCTCTTATTGGTAAGGGCCTTGTTAAGATTTTTGCACAAGGTCAAGCGTCTAATCAGACTAAATCATCGACTAAAATAGTTATGCAAGATAAAACTAAAGGCTTTAGCAAAAATAAAAACATGGTTGGAAATGGGGTGACTGAAACAAGACATGTATAAATGGTACATGCTATGCCTTCTTCAAATGTACAACTAACTCCCCCAAATTCACTACCTACTTTGCAAAGACAACCTCCACGAAGGACATTTCATAATAATTTTAGAGTTTTTAGCAAGTTAGGACAATCAGTTGAAATAGTGTTACAAAATCTTATTGTAGCTAATTTAATTGTATGGCCAATATCAAGGCCATTTCCTCAAGATCAACCAAAACTAGATTGGTACAAAGAGAACAAATGGTGTAACTTTCATCATTTTGTTGGTCACGATGCATATCGTTGCATTCAATTGTGACATATTATTGAGGACTTTATTGAAAGTGATGAACTAGAAATTAAGCTAGCCCCTAATCAGGACACAAATCAAGTTATGGGAATCTACAAAGACCCATTTTCTTGACATGATCCACTACCACCAAGAAATAATCAAAATGGTCACAATCAAAGACAGAGGTAGAATTAGAACCAACAACAAGGTCAGAATCATAATGAGCATAATCAAGATCATAATTCCCACACTAATAATGTGGCTTATAACAATGTACCTTATGACTATAATAATACTATGGGATATATTTATGCAACCCAAATTGCTATTGTTACTATAAAACTGTGTGGCCAATCTCATGTTCCTCGCAACACAGGACCCATCATTATAGTGTCAACATCCTCTCCCCCTAGTAATACCGTGTTGGGTTTGCTTCATCATGTTGCTACTCCATTTGCATGAGTTACTAATTTTGAATAATAGCACCTTTATTCTAATTATAAAGGTTCCTCATTGACCCAAAATTGTAGCAATATAGTTAGTCACTCATGAGTCACCATTCAAGGCCCTTTGCCTTCCTCTTTTAATTATAATAACTCCTTGTCACCTCTAGGTTGTGCAGTCACAACTAAATGCCCACGAGTTACCATCTAGGGCCCTTTGCCCACTTCTTCCATAAAACCCAAAGAGAACATTATGCCAATGGTTCCAAAGCTGAATAATGTCCCAATAAAGACTAAACTAGTTCAATTCACAATTCAAAGGCCTTATAGTCTAACGGATCGATTAGATAAAACCCCTACACAAATTTCCATATTAGAACTCTTATAGACATCTGATGTCCATAGAACCATCTTCAATAAACTTTTGCAAGATTCTATTGTGCCTAATGATATAAACCTTGATCAGTTCCATAACCTAGTTGGACACTTTTTTTCATATTGGCAAATCATATTTGATCAAAAAGACATGTCCACCCTCAACCCAAACCACAATAACCCACTATACATTGAGATTATTATTGCGGATCATAAAATCAAGCTAGTTTTTATAGATAATGGTTCAAGGCTGAACATCATATCTCTTAAATTGGTACGATGATTGGGCTATATGGATAAAGACATTCAGCCAGAAACTATTACGATCAAGGCTTACGATAATGTCGAGAGGGAGTCATCTGGTACAATTTGGTTGCCAGTCATGGTTGGGTCTATTTCTCATCACACATTATTCCATATTATAGATATTGATATTCCTTATAGCATACATCTTGGTCATCCTTGGATCCATGAAGTACAATTAGTTCCATATACTCTTCACCAATGCCTTAAGTTTTCCCATGATGGGATCGAGGTTATTATTCCTGCTGATTAGCAGCCATATCAATACTGCAAACATCTTGAAGAAGAGTTTCATAATTATAACTATTGCCCAGGTTCTAAATTCATTGCAAAGAATAAAAAATCCATCATTTCTCATCCATCTTGATTCGAGCAACAATTCAGGCCATAATTCGGGCGACAGTTCTACCCCAATTGATGATGGAACTTCTAAGCGCCATAACTTTTGCACCATAGCTCTGATTGACTCCTCATTTGAACCATTAGAAAGCTAAGAATGAGGAGAACATGGTGAGATGGCACCAAGATTTTCTAGGTGGTTTTTTATCTTTAAAAACTCAATATAAGTGCCCTAAATTTTAATTTTAGTAGGGCAGTCTAAAAATAGTAAGTTTCTAAAAATAACAATTCTTTGAACTCTGTATTGTTGTAAATCATGAAAGTTGAACCACTTAATCTCCCTCAAGATTGGTGACCTTACACATCCTCCTCCTACCTTAAAAATGTGTATAAATGAAGATGTAACCTGAAATGGAAATCAAACATCTCTTCCCAGAGATAAGCATATGGTTGTATTGCAATCTTGAGTAATAAAACATCCCTTCTCAGAGAAATTGTTGTTACTATGTTATTTTTGTGTTCTTAAAATATTTTTCAATCAAAAATTTTAAGTTTTGGATCACATCTCTATCTAATTATATTGACCCTAGTGATCTAGCCTCCACTTTGGCCGATCTATTTCCTGCAACTCTGGCCAAAAAGCTTATTATTAAAGATGTAGGCATTTCCACATACCATCTGAATGACATCCTCCATATTAAAAAATTAACAAAATCCCTTAAATTATTTGGTAAGCCTAAAACTTTCCAGACTCCTAACAGACCCGATCAGATTTGGCAACCAAAGAAACAACAACCAAAACCTCCTATGGTTTTTGTACCTACAATTGCACCAAAGAAAGATTGAGAGGCTTTTACCAAGGGAGATTGGTTATGTTCTGAAGGCCTTGCTGATTGTTTTTAGAATATAAAGTATCCTATCCCTAATTTGATAATGGATCATCTTGACTATACAGGGAAAGGCCTTAGCCCATAGGCGTAAGGAATTTTAGAACCCTTATCAGCTAGAATTGTCAATTACAATCATAGTCTCAGATTTAAACCATCAGAGGATGACCTCATGACATTTGATAGTGACTCTTCTAAAGTGACTAGTAATGAGACTCCTAGCAATGACACAACATCCCATTATAACCTTTTCGATGAGCTTAATAACTTAGATTTGTTTGATTCAAATGCCATATTAACCATAATGCCTATTGGAGCTTCCCGTCTTGAAACAAAAATCCATCCTAGTGGTGTTTCCCATCCTGAAGTAGGACATTATATCTTTACCATTGGTGCTTCCCACCCTGAAGCAAACCCTCACTATAACTTATGTCTTTGCCATCTGAACTTATAGATTAGGATCAACAAAATTTGGTCATACGCCTCGATGAGTTTCAAAATGAAGAATCGATTGCAAAATACATGGGCCTACGAGATGCATTCCCCATTGGTGATCATAAGCAGGGTTTTGATTTTTCATTGGATATTTCTACCTACTTTGGAGAGCAAGCAAACTTTCTTGGTCATAATAAAGAATAAACATCAAGATCTTCAAGTGAAAACCTCTTTGAGGCACTTGTCGATCAGGGAAAAATTAAAGAAAAAGATAAGCCTTTGAGTGAAAACTTATTTCAAGCCCTCCTAGGCAAGAAAGTTTGCTCATCCCCTTAGGACGTAGAAAGCCCATCCAACCCAATTTCCATAGCTAGTACAAGCATCTCTTCAAAACAACATCAAATATTTTAGCATCTTACTCTTGAGTTTTTAGAGGTTTTTGCCAATTGGCCTTTACTTGAGAAGGCAGATTTTGATTCTCCATATTATCTGGCTCTTTGAGAGGAACAACAAGAAGATATAGCAGAGTAAAATGATCATGACCATACATTGCCTACAATTCTAGAAGATAGATCCACACTCCTTATGGAGAGCACAATACAAGTGAATTTGGGAACCCATGAGGATCCCAAAATGGTTTATCTTAGAGCTTCCCTTACTGAAGCAGAAGATGAACATATTATATCCATTCTTAAGGATTATATAGACATCTTTGCATGGGCATACTCTGACATGCCAGGCTTGGACCCAGATTTAGTTGTGCATCATCTTGTTGTTCACCCTGGTGCTAAACCAGTCAAGCAAAAGTTGAGAAAGATACATCCATGCATCACCCTTTTGGTTAAGGTCGAGTTAGAAAAGTTATTAGGAGCCAATTTTATCGGACCAGTGAACTACTCCAAATGGGTTTCTAAAATAGTACTAGTGAGTAAAAAGACCCCAAGCATACGTGTTTGTACTATTTTTCATGATATCAACAAAGCATGCCCCAAAGATGATTTTTCTCTGCCCAACATCGACATGATCGTCGACTCAACTGCTAGGTAAGAGATGTTATCCTTAATGGATGGATTTTTTGGTTACAACCAAATCAAGATAGCCCCTAAAGATCAACATAAGACCATGTTCACTACTCTATGGGGGACATTATATTACCAAGTCATGCCATTTGGTTTGAAGAATGCTGGATCCATATATTAGCATGCAATGATTATCATTTTCCTTGACATGATGCATGACATTATCGATGACTATGTTGATGATATACTAGCAAAATTGAGAACAAGAGCTAGACACCCTAACATTCTACAAAGAATATTTGAGAGGCTTCGTACATATAAAGTCCACTTGAATTTTAAGAAATGTGTCTTTGGAGTCACATTAGGAAAATTTCTAGGGTTCATTGTATCACAATGAGGGATCGAAGTCGACCCTACAAAGGTCAACGCTATTATGGAAATGCCTCCACCAAACAATCTTAAACAGTTGTGAGGTCTAAAAGGAAAGATCTAGTCTATGCGTGGGTTCATTTCTCAATTGGTATATAAGTGCCACCCATTTACCCATCTCTTAAAGAAAGGGGTAACATTTCAGTGGGATGAAGATTGTCAAATAGCATTTGCAAAGCTTAAAACATACTTGGCCAATCCACCGGTCTTTTGACCTCCAACACAAGGAAAACCATTGCTTCTTTATATATCAGCCATAGAACATGCATTGGGGGCACTTTCAACTCAGCATGATGATCATGGTAAGGAACACGTTGTTTATTATTTAAGCCACAAATTGGTAGCATATGAACATAATTATATGCCTATTGAGAAGGCATATTTAGCTATGGTGTTCGTCACTTAAAAATTATGACATTATATGTTAAATAACAAAACTATTGTTGTCACCAAGGTAGATCCCCTCAAGTTCCTCTTATCTAAAGTAGTTCTTCAAAGATGTATGGCTAAATGGATTATGCTCCTCAGTGAGTTTGATATTGAGTACCAGAATCAAAAGGCAATCAAAGGACAAGTTCTTGCTGAACAACTTGCAGAAGCTCCTATTACAACCACTCAACCTCTCAATTTTGACCTTCTAGATGATTATATCATGATGATAGAACAAGCATCACAAGAACCTGAATAGTAGATGCTCTATTTTGATGGGTCCTTCACATCTAGAGGGTCTAGAGCTGGCATATTGTTGATCACGCCATAGGGGATCCGATCCCCAAAGTGTTCCATAGACAATTTTAGCATATAAACAATATGGCCAAATATGAGGCATTGGTTGCAGGGCTCCATCTTTCCATACAATGGGATATTCAAAGCTTAAAAGTCTATGGAGATTCCTCGCTAATCATAAATTAGACAACTAACTAGTACCAAACAAAGGATGATAAGTTTGTTCCTTACAACTAAATTGTCGATAACCTCAAAACACATTTTAAATCTCTATAGTTTGAGCAAGTTTTGTGAGTCAACAATAGATCTACCGATGCCATGGCAACAATCAATTCCATGATTCAAATGCATGACAGTGCTAAAGAGTATCAGTTCTTGATTGAAAATCTTCTTCAGCCAGCACATATTCTATTAGATTTAGACAGGATATGCACCATTGTTGATCCTAATCCCTCACATGAACTACCATGGTTTCAAAAAGTTTACAACTATTTTCATAGTCATGTATTTCTTTCCAACCTTTCCAACAACCAACAAAAACTATGCCTTCATCACTCAACATGTTATATCCTCCTTGGAAACACACTTTATCATAAAGGCTATGATGCTTCTTCTTTGTTTATCTTTGGGAGAATCCAAGCTGACACTAAAGGAGGTTCATGAAGGAATGTGTGGGGCCCATACCAATGGTGTAGCCCTAGGAAAGAAACACCTCAGAACAAGTTATTATTGGCCCAAAATAGAGACAAATGCTTGTAATTATGTAAAGAAGTGTGTTCATTGTCAGTAGCATCGTAACTTGATGCATGCACCTTCCTTACCATTGCAGCCGATTACAACACCATGGTCATTCTCAACATGGGGTCTCGATGTCATTGGAAAATTTAACCCAACATCTTCAAATGGCCATAAGCACATTTTGACTACAACTGAATACTTTACCAAGTGGATTGAGGCCATTCCTCTCACTTATGTTACCGAGAAATAAATAGACAAATTCAATCATTACCATATCATATGTTGATATGGCATCCTAACTCATAATATATCCGATAATGGCGGATCCTTTGTAAACCAGGATGTGAAATCTCTTTGTGCAAAATTCAAGATCAAGCACAAGCAATCCACTCCATATAACTCGCAAGGTAATGGACAAGTTGAGGCATTAAATAAAACCATTCTAGCCATCTTAAAGAATATTGGCAATGATGTTGGCCGTAATTGGCACTTGTAACTCTTTTCTACCCTTTGGGCTTATAGAACCAACCATCGCACCCCAACTAGAGCTACTCCATACTCCTTTATTTTTGGCACTGAATCTATCATCTCAGTCGAGATTGAGATCCCATCATTAAGAATATCGCTGGAGCACATTGAAGATAATGAAGACTATAGAGACTCACGACTGCACGAACTAGAGCTTCTTGATGGTAAGCATTTGGCCACCCTAAAAAATCTGCAAGCCTATCAGAATAGATTGTGAGGAAGCTACAACAAATGCATTCTCCCTTGAGAATTTAAGATTGGTGACTTAGTTTTGAAAGAGAACCAGAAGAATACAAATGCTGAACCCAAAAAGAAAAAGGCAAGTTTCAACCTAATTGGTTAGGACCATATATTGTCATAGCAAACTATGGATCAGGAGCATATCAATTGGCTAAACCTAATGGGGAAGAACTTTCAGAGCCCATGAACATCATACACCTTAAGAGGTTCTATGCATGAATAACTTTGAACCATTATCTATAAGACCCCTGACTTGGGGGAAACTTGTGATACCATAATTTTATCCCACCCTTCTATCTTACCTTGAACACATTTTACACTACCCTAGTCCACTTTTCATGATTCCCGACAGTAAAGGCTTTGAATCCTTGGCATTCTAAACATATTCTTCATCCCATTCTAGTTTGCTCTCTTCAAGAAGCATATTCTTTGTTATGTCTAAAGGCATGTTATAATCTTGAACACTTTTTATCCCTTGACCAATTATGATCTTGATTATGTCTCATGAACATTATGAACATCCTCAGCAACAGTTCTATAAAGTAGTTTAGCCAGGATAGTATTGTGCAGCGTCAGAGAAGTGAACAGAAACATCTTATTAATTTCATACTATTGCTACACTGTTACAAATAGGTGAATGTAGATGTTTTTTTTTACTTCAGGTTGCACATTATTTTATATCACATTTGCTACTCTTTATTGTTTTATCAAGATCCTCGCTCTCACTGATTTGCAAGCATAGGTTGTTGCAGCCAATTTAGTTGTCTTATTGGAACCTCTACTCTCAAGATGCGCATCTCCTCGACTAGATGGTCCCACCTTATGCATATTTTATCCTAAAAATATTAGAGATACTTTGAAAATACCAAAAACATTAGAACATAATCCATAAAAGAATAAAAACATTATCTCACACTTCTGTACATTTGTACATTCCCATTCCACCATGCTACGCTCTTGCCATTTTACAAGCACAAAAACACCAGTTAATTTCATCTTATCCCATGCACTTGCCATTTTGCATACTCATTCTTTCCCATCTCATCAATTTCTTGTTTGCCAAACCATTCTCATTTGTTTATTGTATCTTCTATTTCTTCTATAACATTAATCATGCTAATCTAATCATCATTTTTCTTCTATCCCATTTTCTGAGAGAACTACATTTGGCATGAAGTTCATGTTAGAGCATGCATCCATGGAACTACATAGGCAACGTCCACTTGTCTTATACATCTGGAGTCATCTCGACCAACCACTTCTTTTTCTTCTTTTCTCCCATTCTTCTATCATTATTCCTCTTTAATTAGGGAATAATTATCATGTCATTGTTCTTTGTTATGATGTGGTGGAAAGTAATGTCTCTACCGCACATGCATGAACATTTGTCTTTAAATCACACTAACTTAGTTTTTGTTTGTGTGTGTTTATTTGAGTTCTCTTCGTGTTTTGTTGTGTTTTTTTTATGTTTTGTTGTGCTTTCAAACCTCTATTTTTATTTTTTCTCCTTTTCTCCTTTTATTACTTCTTGTCTCATCTTGGTCTTATGTTTCCTTGATTGTTTTTGCTTATCTCTTTTATGTTTCAAAACATCTTGATGATTCACATGGCTCTCGATTGCTTATATCTTGATCCTACGTTATTACATTTTTCTTTGACCATTTTGTTTATTTGATTGTTGTTGGTGTCTTATTTTTTTGTTTAATTTTGCTTTTCTCTTTTGTGTTCAAGAATGTGTTGATGGTCCACATGGATCTTGATTAATCATATATTGGTCTCATGTCATTAAGATGTTCTTGTCTTTTATTTTTAAACTTTGTATTCCTACTTGAGATCATATCTTGATTCCAAGTTAGGTTTATTTATGTGTATTTTTTTTTGTTTTCAGTTTTTTGTTTAAATGTAAATCAATGTAACTCTGATTTTGGTCATTGTTTTACCATTATCCTTAGTTATTGGTATTCACATTTGAACTGACTCAATGCAATTAGAATCTTATGTCATTCTTTTGCTATAGAAAGCACTTTGTGCTCAAGTCTCAAAGTCTTAATGTCAACATCAACTCTGATGAACGATTCTCAAGACCACTTTGCAAGACTTAGGCTCATGATATGGAATTAGGCTTCTAAATAGCATGCATTTCAGGCTTCTTTCTCTATGCTTAGACGTGCATCTCTTTGCATACATTATAATTCTAATCTAATTTTTGGTCTATTTTTCATCATTCTTCATTCCATTCTCTCCTAAACTTGGGTGAACTACATTGGCCTGAAGTTCATGTTGGAACATGAGTCCATGGAACTATGTAGGCAGCGCTCAATTTCTATTGAGGTCAGCTCGGCTATCTCCATTTTTCATTTCATCTCTCACATCTTTTTGTGCATTCTCATATGCTTGGTTTTATATGGCTTTCTAATACATTACACCATCACATGTACGTTTATGCCCACTCACTTTAACCTATTTTTTCGGTTATATCCTTAAGCTATTTTGCTTACCAACTGCCTAGGCTGAGGCACAACATCTAAACCACGTCTGAATTAAATCAACTCTACAAGGAGAAAATCATTATTTATTCTTTATCAATGATCAAGATTCACCCTAATGGGGCACAACTATTTTATCATGATCACATTTGCTCTACTGGAATACTTCTTATTATCTTCTCTTTAGAGACCTTGTTCTAGCAGTGCTTCCCTTCCTGAAACAGAACGCTCTCTTTTCCTCTAATTCCAAGCTCTCCACACTAATGCCGATGATGTCAATATTTTAGTGTGCAACTTGTCTCAAGATTGATCACTGTTGTAAGCACTTGTACTCTCAAATTGGGTACGTTTACAGTGTGTCTCTTACATTTATGGACTATATCTTTTCCATTCCCCCATCTCTTAGGCCTATTATGCTCCTAATTGTATTTTGATCATTTATGGTAATCACATATGCAAGCATTATCTTGTCTGGATGTGATCTATTCCATGAGTTAATCTCTCACTTTCTCTCTCTTTTCAAGACTCCATTTTCTTCCATCCTAGTATGTCCTCTCGAGGGGGCATCATGGTTCTGTTCCAATTTCTTCTTGACAACTCTTTTCTTTGAAAAGATGTTGTTTCACCTAAATGTCTCACTACGCCTTCTCAAATAGGGGCAAAATGTAGACATCCAATTCCTAACACCATTTGTGTTGAAATTGTCAATCTTACTCGAATTACACTCAAATGCATAATTTTAGGTCAAAATCCATAAAATGTCCTAAATGCTTCGAACTTGTTACTTACAAGTGCCAGTTTAGGTTAAAGTATCTCTAAATAGGGTAATGTATTTTATGGTTTAACTAACTTTGATCAAATCATTTCAAATTAAAATGATAATTTTGCTATTTAGTGCTTTGGATCACTCTTTTCTTCTAATTCATTGGTACACGTCATGTACCTTTGTTATTTGGTGTTGGCAATATCTTAAATGGGAATACATTTCCAATGCATCTAACATCACCTTTTAGTTCTTCTAATATGAGTTTCTAACTATTTTGATTAATTGAGGGCCAATTTTCAAATAATTGCACAAATGTTGATTAACTTTGTTAAGGCTAATTAATCCAAATCAAGAGCTTAAGTGGACTTTCCATGAGAGTTGTTGAATATTTATTTTTGAAAATTGATTCTTATTAACTGCATCATCAAGTGACATCATTTCTTGAAAAGACATCCCTAGGCCATAAATATCACAAATATCAAGATTATGGATCATCCATGCCTATTTAATGCCTCACATGCCTCTTCAATGCCCCTTTTTTCAAGGTCATGATGAAGATAATTATGGATTTAATTCCAAATATTAGGATTATCTATGGCTACACATATCAATATTAAGATGGATGGTCATGGTTGATCCTGACCAATCTCAAAAATCTATAAATAGAGAGGCCATGGACATGAATTTCAAACTTGAATATTGCAAAGTTATAATGTTAAATTGTTTCTACAATCCTTTACATTTATCATTGATTTTGTTTGCAAGCTTCATTGATAGGCTAGTTTAGTGATTTGGAATCATGAGGCTAGGTTTTATGGAGTGTTATTGAAACATTGGAGGAGTTTGCCACCATTGTTGACAAAGACAGGGATGCTTAATCAAGGGAGAACATGTTTTTGAGCCACATGGGTATGGTGAATCCATTTGGGAAGGTAATATGATGCTACTTTCTTTCATTTATTTCTTGTTGTCCTTTGTAATTCCCATAGGAATAGATAGGCTTAGTTAGTTAGTTCTTTATGTATTTTTCATTATTTATGGACTAATGTTTAGCTAACTTGCTTTGTAATCCTCTCTACAGGTTGTTCATTATTAAAAGTTTTACCTGGTATGATATATATGTTATCATGTTTCGTATTGATCTTATCTGGTATTAAAATTTAGGTTTCATTTCTCTTAAAATAAACATGAGACATAATTGGACTTAAAACATTGTTTGACGTATCGGTAATTAATATATGATTAATTAACACTAGTTTTGTTAGAAATTTTTATAAAGGAATTTTTGAGGTTCTATATGACAGTCATGGGGACAAAATATTTTCCGTGTATGAGATTAGCATGTTATGAAAATCTAAACTTATACGAAAGTTTGGATGTAAATAAATGATCATTAAATTTTGATTGTGAATTAAATGTTTACTACTATTGTTTTTATGTTAAAATTGAATCAATTGTTTGATTAAAGAGGGATAATTAAATATCTATTAGCTGATTATGGTATTTTGATGTTCATAATGAAGTATTGGAAAGATTATGATGTTTTTGTATTAGTGCATACTATAGCATTCATTATGTAAATCTTTATATATTTGAAATATGTGCATTTTAGTATTATTATGCTTATTTATTATCTTGCAACACACAAGTTTTTAATTGACTTTTTCGATTTCCGCACTATCACTATTTGTGCATCCATAAAAGGAGGGTCATTCCCTTGTTGGTAGATTGTGTAGGGGATCAATGATCTATGGTTGGTGTGAAAAAGTATACCCTCCCTCCTCGTCTAGTAGTCAACTAACAGAGGCTTTACTCGGTATTATATTTGGATAATAATGAGTTCATTGAGACTCATATGTTTTCTGGAACATTATATAATTGTAATTTGTTATTCAGATATGTACTATTTGATGTAAATTGTATAATGTCAACAGTTGGCTATAATATATTTGTACTTGTATTATTTAATCAGCAGTGGCTAAATTATTAACTTAGATTATTTTGTACTTTATATTGTTGAATTTATGAAAGCAAATCAGCGTATGTTATATTAATCATTAGCTAAATGAATCAACCACTTAACTTTTGGTTAATAACGTAATTTATCTTGAATGATGCATTTAGTTAAGGATTATTAATGTTGAGTTTATTATATAATTAAGTTTTTTTTTTTAAAACTAACTTTAGTTAACCCTAAGGGGTTGTTACATTTATCTTCCCCTTACAATGTTCAAAAAATATATACTTATAACTGGGGATGGGGTTGCCTCACTCTAGAAGCTTAGTCTAATTTTACAGTGCCTAAATTAGGATTGTGTGTCAAAAATCATGCAATATGTGCATAAATACATAATATTAAATATAGTCTGATTTAAGACACAAAAGCCTTTTTCATACATAATAAGCCATAGCTAAAATAGATAAATCAAGACTCGTTATGAAGTCTTAGTTGGAACTACCGATACAATTTCAATTTTAATTCAAATAACTAGATTGTCACCATGGAATCTCCCGTTGAAGTAGCATGCATAATTTGTCTTTGGAATTTGATTTGAAGTAGCAATCATTATTGAAGGTGGATTGTAGGTACAGTAGTTGATGTAGTCATTAGTATTGATCTAGTTGGAGTATATAGTATATTATATCTTGAGAACATAGATTTAGTTGTCAAAGGGTGAAACTAAGGTGATGAACATTGAGCTTGAAATAATGAAGGTTGAGCCAAAGGAGTTGATTCTCATTGTCCTTGTAACATTTTGTATTCCCCCATGCTTGCTGTAAAATCCAACTCAATAGTCTCAAAATCTATGATGGACCTTCTGAATAAGGGTGGAATTTTGTCCATCAATTTCTTGTGTATTACCATGGAAGAATTGAAAGAGACATGCAGGGTCTTTGACAAAGGCACCTTATCTCTTGTAGATGTGATCACTATACTATCTACTCATTAGCTCTATAAGTTGTGCTCTCCACTTTTGCCTTAAAACTATCAGTTGCAACCCATAACAAACTCTCAAAAATGGGTTTGGTGACAATTTGTCCATGTGGTGTAACCACACCTGTAATCCTTATATCTCTAAAAACTTCAATAGTTATTTGCTTTTGATTTGTAAATTATTGAACTACACCATCCTTATACAAAATGAGCACTCTTATTGCTTACATAGTTATGAGCCAAAGTTACATCAAGGGTAAGCATCAAATTCGGGTGTTAGTATGTCTTTAGTATAGTAGCTTTGTTGATGAAACTTAACTTGGCATCCCAATATTTCATTGATTCATGAAACTTAACCATGTCTCCCCACAGTGATTGGGATTGTGATCTTGCTGACCTGATGGAGCTCAAAATATGGTATAGATTCCTACCATAACTCTGCACATTATCAATTATGTCTTTAGGAGCCTAGATTACCATCAGCTCCTCTAATTTATTTTTAG
Organism: Torreya grandis; assembly: GCA_037957365.1. Lineage (NCBI taxonomy): Eukaryota > Viridiplantae > Streptophyta > Pinopsida > Cupressales > Taxaceae > Torreya > Torreya grandis. The sequence continues at coordinate 619,466 of JARHVA010007328.1, read as the reverse complement.
ATTGTTACAATCCTTGAACATCTGCTTACGCATTCCCCCAGCTACATCAGCCATTGTAATAGGGTCTTCTTCAAATTCCCCTGCATCTCTAGGTCTTGTTTTCCTTTTCCTTGTCAATGAAAATAATTCCTCTTGTTTCTCAACTTCAATAAGCTTACCTTAAACCATTATTGTTTTCTTCCTCACTCTTTTCAATGTATTAATGACTCTATCAAATTACATGTAAACATTTTTTTGTTATGTGATAATTAATTCTTGCTTTGTTGAATCTTCTTGCTACAATTTTTGTATCCATGCTGGGAGCACCATGAGAGTTTTCTCAATAGTCTATGCCAAAAATGAGGAAGGTGGGAATGAAGGGTTGACTGGTGGTCGCACTAGCATTGCAGGTGGAATATTGGCCATGGAAGATGGAGTGGAGGATGTGGTGGAGTTATGAAATGTGATAAAATCCTTTCTCCAAGTTGTATTCTTTATTAGAATCTTTACAATATACTTGGTTAAGTTTGGGGTTTTATGTAAAGAAACTATTGAAGATTCTATTTGGGTGGCCTATGTAATGGGAATCCCCAACTGAGTGGAAGGTTTTGCTAGTGTTGATTGGGTAGAAAAATGGATTTGGACACTTAAGTCCTCAAAATGTACCTTAGTTCATATGGTACCTTGACTAGTGGTGGTGGTATTAAATGAATGAATTAATTGAGTTGGGGTTAATCCTTGAAAAAAATGTGTAATATAATCATAATGGATTCCTATGGTGGTAATAGTAGAAGGAATCAAAAAATGTGACCTTAAAGAACTTTCCTATGTTAGAGCCTTGTTAAGAGGAGCACTTGTCCTTAAGTTTATTGCAGTAAGAGTGAATGTAGTCTGAGATGTAATTTTAACCCCAGTTGTTGCATCACCTATAGTCAAACCACTTATGTCAATCAATGTAGACATAACCATAATATTAGAGGACTATTTGGGACTATCGTACCTAGTAGATTCTTGAATGGTAGCAAACCCTATACTATCTATGCTCACTACTTGTGGCTCTTCCATATCTATAGAAGAAAAGGAGGGTGACCTTAAGTTTGTTCTTACACAACATCCACTCCTATATTACCTAGCCCAATCTCCTTTGTTGAATCATCTTCTTTAATATCAACATACAAAGGTCTTGATGGCACATTTTCATGATTTGGTGGTTGTTACCTCACTATTGTGATGTTTGGATCTTGTAGAGTGGTTGGAAGAGTCCTTACTTTAATTTAATATGTGACTACTCGAGGAGTAGTAGGAACTAGTTTTGGTGGAGGAGCATTAGGAGTGTTTACCTAAGGTATCTATGTAGGTTGTATTTGAAGCTTGTGGGGCAGGATCAGTGAGTCTCCTGAGAATTGAAGGTGCCTCCATGTTCAATGAGAAGGTTGGATGCATGGAACTTGGAGGTATTGGGATACCTTTAAATATGTTAGCCCTTATCTATTGATTTGTCTTAGTATGTGTATCTTCTGCTACAGTGGGCACCTCCTCATCTTTGTCAATCTCTTTGGCATCTAGTGGAGTAATGGAAGGATCATATTGTATCCTCTATTCCACCCTCATAGACATATTAACTAATTGCATCCACTTGTAAACTTATGAATCTTCAAGTGCATTCAAGAATATTGGGTCATGTATATATGTGTTATGCTCATACCTAACCTTTGTCCTATTGTCATAATCTTTAAGAGCTTTGGCAATTACCTATCTCAAATCCTAGTGGCTAAAGTCAATCTTATTCAAGTTGAACCGATTTTTGTGCTTGGTAGTTTGATGAAGGTGTTATGATAATGTATATTTTTGCATGTCTATACTGAGAGTGGTGTTATAGGTCACGGATGAGTGAGATGTCAACATGTGAACAACTCTCATTTATCTAGATGCTCAAGGAGGTCTATGTTTTGAACTTTTACCTATCAATCATAGATGAGCGAGATGGTGTCATATGGGTGGTCCTTGATTATCTATATTATCATCGAGGGTAAATGTTTTGATTTGTTTCAATTAAGCGACATGATGACACATGGATGGTCCTCACTTACCATGTGATTAGTCATTTATTATGTAAGAGTGAGTGAGCATGATCAAGACACACGGCATGATCTTGTTAACCCAGGTAGTCAAGAAGCCCCATACCTTAGTCCCTTTATGCATAATACATGATTAAACAAGACTATGACACATGGATGGCTCTTGCTTGCTCATATGTCTAGATAGAAATTAGATTTAGAATATTTTGTATAAGTCACAAATAGACAAGATTTAGACGTGTGGATAGTCCTTGCTTATCTTTATAGCCAGGGCATTTATAATGCTTTGCCACTCTTATATTTCATGACTATTTAAGCACAAAAGTGACGTGGAAAAAAGTGATGTCAACTTGTAAAGTTAAGATAGGCAGTAAAAAAAGGCAAAACAACCTTCAACAAACACCCAGTTGACTCGATTAGTCTAGAATAAAATCGAAACCTGATTTCGATAAATACTTAAATTTTAAAGTTAAAGATATATAAGAATAATGCAATCTATAATAATAATTCAATGTCAATCCTTGAGTTTGACTTAAACCTAAGATAATGATTCATAGCTTGGACTTGGACTAACTTATTTAAAATAAGACGTGAAAATTAGATTTTTTGAAACAAAGTGGGTCCTCATTTGAAATTTTGAAAAATGGCGGGGTGTTGATCACAATAAATAGCAACTTAGTGGGGAAATACTCTAGAATATTTGAGAACCTAGAATCCCTGGCCCATGCATCATGGCAAAATTACGTCCTTTATAAGAAGAGAATAAATAAATCAAAAAAAATGAAAGAGGCTTTGACATGTCCATACAACATACTACCTTTTCATTCATCAGATCGTGTGAGATTTAGTGTAAATTATTCCCCCTTGTTATGATAGTTTTAACAAAGATAAGACAAAAGTTGAGGTCTCTTTGTCCCCATTTTCTTTTTTTTATTATTTGTTAGCCTTTAAGCACAAGGCGTTGGGAAGGCAAGCATTGCTCTATTGCTAGCAAGGTGTCCATAGCTCCGACAGAGATACCTTTGATTCCACTCTAAGCATTTTTCTTTTTTCAGTTAGGCATCTATAGTCCCGATAAAGATTAAGTCAATCACCACTTTTCCATGAGTTTTGTTATTTTATTTCTTTTGAACCTTTCTTGGAAGAAGTGTTGGGAACCACTATTGTTTGGGTTTATAGGGATGAAATTCACTATAGATTAGAGACTTTACTCATATTTTGTCTTTCTCAATGTTTATTATCGTTAAAACAAGTTTTAAGTGTGTAAATGTATAGTTAACATTTCAAAATGAGAAGTCTTTCTTAAATTTGCATGAAAACATGAAAGTAACTTGCATAATTCATATTTTTTTTGGAGAACGTTAGAGCCAATGCCGTCTCCTATGCGCGCGCGATCAGAAAATTTGAAAACGGGTAATGACAGACTGGTGGTCGAAGCGGCTATGGCTGCTAAATCGGATGGGGTGTTGTCAGCTTGCAAGGGGAGGGAGCTGAATGCCCCTAAAGAGACTTCTCCGGCGGGTGGAGGAAAGCTTGTGGCCGGGCGTTTTGCCCACGCCCCTGGATCAGGGTTAGATGCAGGGGGAAGAACATATGCAGATGTGGCAGCATTTGAAGCGAATCTACATAAAGTTGTGCCCCGTGCATCATCTGGGCCATCCTATGCACCGCCTGTAAGTGCTCTAAAACCCACAAGGGTAAATTTAGATCTTGAAATAGTAGACGGAATCTTTGAAAGGGTAGAAATTTTTTCCTCCCAAGCTGCTATTTTTCGTTTTCGAGGATTTTGGCCCTCTCTGGCTGATCTACACGACTGGATATCCAAGAATTGGCTGCCACTTATTGAAGACCATGTTGAAATCTTCCCGTGTGTAAAAGGTTTCTTTATTGCTGTCTTCCAATGCCTTGAGGACAAAAGGATAATCTTGAGCAACAGTGATTTCTTATGGCAGGGTAAATTTCCTCTCATGGCCAAACGGTGGCATAAGGATTTTGATCCGCTTACGGAAACCTTTAACAAGTTTCCGATCTGGGTTCGGCTCCCAAATCTTCCAATACATCTATGGCATGAATCGGTTTTTGAAACCATCGGGAATGCTATAGGATATTTTTTGTCTGTGGATAAAAGTACTTCGGTTGGTCACCATTCGACCTGTGCACGTTTTATGGTTGAAGTGGATGTTTCAAAGGGCCTACCAGAGGCGATTTGTCTGGACTCCCCAAGGGGAACTTGGACACAAATGTTGGATTTTGAGGGCGTACCCTTTCGGTGCAAAAAATGTCACCTGACGGGTCATATGGCTGCTTGTTGTTTGGCTGGGAATTCAAAGTCTAGACGACCACCTTCTTGGTGGTCTAAGGTTTCCTCGGAACATTACATAGCTATACAACCTATGGAAGATTTCGCAGATTCTGAGAATGAAGATAGCATCCATTCCGAGCCGATGATTGAGGAGGAATCGCCGGTGAAAGATTCCTTAGCTGGTTCTGTGGTGAATGGGAATAATGATCTTTCAAAGCCAGTTGCTGTGGAGGCTTTGGTTTCTCCCCCTGTTTTGGAGGAACTACCCAGGAGCCAGAAAGTGGCTGGTATTCATAAGGATTTTGATGAGTCATCTGTATCCCTTGGGCTTAATGGACCATCGTATTCTGAGGAATGGATGACTGAGGCAGCAAAGGTAGAGGATGGATGGACTGCTGTTAAGAGGAAGAAATCTAAGCCTGTGGTCCCCCCTCTAGATATGAATCTTCGTTCGTGTAAAAGGTTAAATAAAAATTAAAAATTAATTTTGAATTAACCTCTTTGTTTGGAGGTTGTAGGATGTTGATCCAGTCTAGTGACGATCCGTTCTGTGTAATGTTGGCGGTTACATATGGTTTGTTCTGTTGTTTACAGGTTCCTGTTTAACCTGGTTTAGTTTGTACCTATTTTTGGGTTTTTTTAAACTTCGTTGGGCTTTAAGGTTTATCTTTCTTTATTGTACAGGGTTTCGGGGTCCCTTCAAAACCTGTTTTTACCATAATCTAAAACTTGCATAATTCATATGAACTCATTCTATTTAGATAAAATCTCAATCTAACCATGACATATGTCCTAACTCGAAGACTTCAAAGACAAACCTAAAGAAATCTTCACAAGCACCATTTGAATATGATTTAGCCACCCTTTTTCATGAGAGTTTTCATAAAATGCATGCAAGAAGTGAATTCGACTACTCTGAGTTTTACAGAAAATAATCTAGAAAATTAGGAAATATAATCTAAGAAAGCATGAAATCATTAAATCTAATCTAGTAAAACATGAAATCTAATCTAGTCCTACTACTAAATCAAAACTCATGATCATTCTGAGATATTTTTAGTCGAGGCAACCATGAAATAATGTTTCAAAAATTGTCCATTGATTGGAAATGTTAAGTCATTACCTTGTAGATATTTTAAGTCAAAAGCATTATTACCCAAAATTTTAGACATTTGATATGGCTCAATTCATAATGGAGTAAACTTATCATGTTGTCATTTCTCTTCATGTGTTTTATCCCATAATATGACTAAATCTAAAATTTTAAAAACTTTGATCTTCGACCTTTTGTCAAACGATCTCTTGGCAATATCCTGATGTTTACTAAAATTATGTAGAGCTATTATTCGTGCATCTTCCATTTGAACAATGTCGAGTAATCTTGACTAAATTCTTTCATTTTCTTCCATATACTCCTGCATGAATTGGTATGTTGGCAGCTTGAGAGTAATGAAAAACATGGGCTATTGTCCATATACTAACAAGAAAGGTGAGGCCTTGAGGGTTTGTTTATGTCTTGTTTTGTCTACCCATAGTGCGTATTTTAGCAATAGATGTTGTTCTATTTGTTTGTCTTCTACTGACTTATTTATATCATCCATCAAGTTCTTATTGGTAGATTATTTCATTTCATTTCCTTATGGATAGGAGTTAGAAGAGAACTTGACAATAATTTGATTATTGTAAGCTCATTCTATGAATTATGTAGATTGGAAAGTTGGACCATTGTCACATACTAGAGGAATTCATGTTTTAAATTTGGTTATGACATTTTCTTCAAGAAATTTGATCTCATCTTGGGCTCTATAATTCTTTGGTGCTACTATCTCAATCTATCTAGTACAGTTGTCTATTGCAGTCAGCACAAACTTATGTCCATCTGATGAATTGGGATTAAGGACTCCTACAAAATCCAAGTCCGATTGTGTAAAAGGGCACCCTTCAATTACGGGCTGCAAAGGCATTTTTGTGTGTGCTTCTCTTTTGTCAAATCTTGACATTGGTGATAGTTTTTAACATGGTTGTGGGCATCTTTCAAAATAGTAGGTCAATAATAACCCATCCTCAAAATTTTGTGTAGTATCATTCCCTGAAGGGTGTCCACTTCCAATCTTTTGATAAAAATTATCGAGGTTATCTATAGCTTCTTCTTTAGATACACACCTTAGATAGATGCCTCCATACTTTTTCGGTATAGCACTCCCTTATTTATCATGTAGTGCATTGACTTGAGTTTGAGTGCTCATATTTGTTTTATGTTCAATTTAGGAGGGCACGTGCCTATGAGTAGATAATGAATAATCTGAGTTTACCAATCACCTTCAACTACCTAAGACAAGTTGACCTATTCAATAACCATCTTACCATATTAGCAGGTCTGATCTCAAGATCAATTTCATGTAACTTGGCCATCCACTTACCCCTTCTCTTGCCTAAATCATTTTGTCCAAGCGTTAGATTGACTGATAGGTATATGACAATTGTGTATGTCTTATTATGCAAGATATAATGTTTGAATTTATTTATAGCCTTGATCAAAGCATATATTTGATTGTCTATCATGAAATACTTCAATTCTACATCTTTCAGATTAGTACTTATAAAGGCAATAGGATGTTCATTTTTGTTTACATTTTGTGTCAATATTGCTATTATAGTGTGTTCTGATGTAAATGAATACAAACATAAATCCTTGTTGAAATCTAGGTTGATCAAAACTAGAGCTTGAGCAATTGCAATCTTGACATCTTGAAATGATTTCTTTGCCTATGTTGTCTATTCTAATTGTGCATCATGCTTCAACATAGCATTCGGTGGTTTGACAAACTCTACAAATCTTGAAATAAATTTGTGAACAAAATTTATCTTCCCAAAAAAGGTCTTAATATATTTTTTTTTAGGACATGGAATCTTTGAAATGCCCTGGACTCTTTCTAGATCAATTGAAATCTCTCCCTTGGTGATAACATGGGCCAGCAATCTACCTTCGGTGACCCCAAAAACAATCTTCTTTGGGTTCAGGGAGATCACATATCTTTGGCATTTGTTAAATACTCTCTGCAAATGGGCCACATGATATGTTCTATTTTTATAAAAGATAGCTAAGTCATCCATTGATTATGCATTTATTGATAATTATTTAAAAAATAAAATCCATGGACTGCTAGAAACTAGTGTTTTCATTGATTAATCTAAATGACATTCTTTTGTATGTAAAAGTTCCCCACTTGCAGTAAAAGCAATCTTCATTCTATCATCATTTTCTACCGATACCTGATTGTATCCTAAGAAACCATCTAGAAAGGACATCATTTCTAACCCATTGACTATTTGAATTACTTCATCTAGGGAAGGCAAAGGATAATTGTCCTATTTTGAAGCTCAGATGAGGTTCCTGAAATCTACACATAATTTGATTTCACCATTTTCTTTCATATAGGGACTAGGTTGGCTCCCTAGGTAGAGTGCCTAATGGGAAATATAATTTTAGCCTCTAACAATTTCTGGACTTCTTTCTGAATAAGAGACTCTATAATAGGATTGATTGGTCTTTTTCTTTGTCTGAAGAGTTTGTGCTCCTCTTTCAGTGGTATAGTATGTACGATGACTTTGGGATCAAAAACTTTTAAGTCTTCATAAGTCTATGTGATCACATCTTTATATTATGTTAATAAATCCTTCAGCATTCATTTTTCTAGTTATGTACAGCTCATTCCAATATTAACTATTTGGACATGTTCATATATCGCTAAATTTACCTTGGTAAAATTAGATTCATTGGTCTTAGATTGTTTTTATTTTTTAGCTTGGCAATCCATATCAAAGACCCATTCTAAGGAGATCATTCCTTTGGGTATCTTGTTTTCTTTCAATTGGATCATACCATCATTCTCCTTATCTTCCTTATCCATGGGGTTGAAATAATTTTCACAATGATTTGTGACTCAAAGGAACCAGAGTTGCCCATGAATTGAATGATCTATTGGTCATCATCAAATACATGAAAGTGATCAACATTATTAGGATTTGAAGGACATGGCACTAGTTTCACGTAAAATTTCTGAAATCTTTATTCTTGAAATGGAGCTAAATTGGTTGTAGAGGTAGCCACAGAATATGTTGTTTGATTTTATTCCTTAAGGACTGCTTCTATATTAAAAGTCTCAAATTATTCAATCAAATCCCAAGATCTCTATTTATATTTCTTAAGATATGACAATTTGCATTGGTATTAACTCTTAATCAAGTTAACAACCAGCTCTAAGTCTCCAAACATCAATAGTTGTTTGACATTGTGTTCAATGTGAATTAGAGCCCTAGAATTAAATCTTTGTATTTACACAGTTATTAGTGCATGGAAATTATAGTCGAAAAGTAATGAGGTATTGCCAACCATTAGGATCAGTCAATTTTATACCCACATCAAAGCCTTACTTGGATCGATCACCATCAAAATATAAGGTCCACAACTGTCAGAGACCTTCAAATTCTCATTCGTGTTTTTTGGGCTTGGTTTTGAAGGTGTAATTAAACCCATACATGTGATGAAGAAAAGTTTATTCTCTCATTTTTTGCATTGTGTTATGTGATCGTATACTTCATTTTTTGGTTCCCTATCAACTCTGATTTAATTGGTTATGCCTTTTGACAACAATCACATGTGTGAAAAAATTGTGGCAATGTATCCCTTCAGTGTTTTTGACCAATTATGGCTTAGGAGTAAATCATAAGCCTCAGGAATGTCAACTACGCGAATGTTAATAAATTATTGGACACGTGGCTTAGAGGCAAAGTGCATGTGTACATTTAATTATTCTTCCACAACTATGATTGAAGATTTGTCTAATTGTGGGACTACTCTTTTGGACTTATATGGGGTCAACCCTAGTCTTTTGCATATTCTAATAGGCATTACATTGGTTGAGACATCTGAGTCAACTAGGAAATAATGCACATTCTTCCCAAAGATTGTGATTGGCAATAGGAAGGGTGGGACCTCAAGTTTGTCTTTGTACATGACCATATTTGCATGTGCAAATTTTGATTTATCAGTGGATAATTTACTAGTTAAAGCTTTGAGCAAAAACTATATGTTTTGTAAACTGAGCTAGCTCATGAAGAGTAATGTTTGCCTTAATTTTTTTCATGTCCTCTGCTATGTTATATCCACTCTTAATGTGTGGATCAGCGAGTTGTTGATCATTCCCTCTATGAGGACGTGGATTGTTATTCGCATTTGGATCAGGTGGAGTGGTTCTATTGTTGTTTAGAGGTGTGGAATTTATGACAACCTATTGATTCTTATTTCTCATGTTATAATTATTCCTTTACAATTGCTGAAAAGCATGATTTTCATTTGTGTTATCTTCTGGCTCATTTTCATCCTCAACAAGGAATGGAAAATCATGTGTCTCAAACACCATGGTTGTACTGGAAGTATTAGGGGCACTAGTTGCATATGAATCCTATTGGTTTGGGATAACATCATATTTTTCCATCTCTTGAAATATTTCAAAAGCATTACAAAACTCTATATAATCCAATTCGCATGTTTGGTAAAACTATGGACTCTACATCGGTTAGATAACGTTGCCTCACAAATATTCATCTTAGACAATCTATTGGACTAAGGATCTGAGTAATTAACTAATATGTTGAATGGTATGTTATATCTTTGGAAAGAAAAGTTCCTATTGGTTGCTTCTCCCAAAATGTTTCCTAGGCATTTTTGCATGCCTAGAAAGTCATTTCTAATTTTTTATTCCATGCGTTGGATGGCATCTAATTTAGTTTTTGTGGAATCAGAGGTCTCATGTGTGGTAGAGGCATTAACTAAGACCAAGACCTGATTTTGATTGTGTTGATTTGACACGTGTAGGGTTAAACATAGATTCTAGTTTGGCACAGCATGAGTTAGAAGCAATTGAGTGAACACTTAGCTCTAATTATTTGCTATGACATTCTAATCGGTACATAGAATAGGATTCAAGACCAAAAAAATTGGATCAATATTGGGTATGGCTTGCAATTGAGGATTCAATTGCCTATCAATGTTAATAGCTTTAGCATAGCTATTTTCCAAGTTATTAATGTTATGAACTCTACGTAGGAATACTACAGTCATAGGATCTAGGTATTTTTATACATTTCAAGTGTTAAGGAAATAGCAAGTCTATATGCATCAGCTACACCACTGTACATCTTTTGAATTCGTACATTGAAGGCTCTAATTGGTTCAGTGGATTCCCTTCTCATGATAACAAAATATTGGTATATCATGTTGGGACTATTAATTTGTCCATATTGTGTCATAAAGGTGTCATGACATTGGACCCATGATGTAATTGAACTTTCTAGAAGGTTGAGGAACCGGTCATATGCAACATATTGCAATGTGAATGGAATAGCCTGCATGCAACATCCTCATTAACTACATTTAGCAAACCTAGAGCAATTTTAAAAGCTTTCATTTGTTCCTCTATAGTTCATCCCCCAAAAGGAGAGAACAAGAGGAGGTTTTTCTCTAGATTCCTAGGCAGATCATGGACAGCGCCAACTACGGTGATGGTTGAATCAGCTAACCAAACCATAGTAAAGCATTGAGGTTGGTTCTTTGGATTAGTGAATTTGGTTGGGTAACATCTCTCCTACGGACGCCTATATATGATATGGGTCTTCGATGAACCTATAAAGGTGTTAGTAATAACAGACTAGAATCAAAATTGGTCTTTGTTAACCTTATTGTGGGATCCAATGTACCCAACTCAAGTGAATCTTTAACAATCAAAGATTGTAGGCCCTCCTAGCACCAGATAAACCCTGTTGAAGTGGGTTTTATGCACACCAAGGGTTCTTATAGGAAGGTCCCTAATGTTTTAAGATCAGTGAAAGATTCACTCCAAAGCACGAGTTGTGTGTCTCAGTTTTATAAATAGCCACGTGGTGGAATAACAATGAGCGGAGTGATTATTAACTGCGGATGGTTCAGATATGATGCGTGTCTAGATTCTACTTAAGATGGATGGGTGGATCTAACCTAAATTGATTTTGTCAAAAAGATACAAAAAATAGGGAAGGGTAAGGCAAAAAAGAAAGTGTCATGTGCCTCAACTAAAGCCTAAACCCTTCTAAGTAAGCATTTTTCTATCCTAGGCCATGCAAATGTCAAGAACTAATATTTGATGTAAGGTACTATCAACACAATATACACAAACATAGTCAGTCATTAAATAAAACAATTTCAACATACTCAATGACTACAATCAAAAATGTGATTAGACCCAAATTGCACAGCACATCCTATGTCTCTACCCAGTAATATGTATAATCTATAATTAATGAGCACTCAAACTAACAATTTGTCCAATTTGAGTAATTGCAAATAAACATTCACACAGCCTATCCCATATTTAACCTAATGGAAATTCCTCATAAGATAGAAATTTTGGAAGCGACATCACTTTAACACAAACTTACAAAACAATCAAAAACTTTCATAACTTGTATTATTTTCAAAATTTTCCCTCCCTTTACAATGTTCAAGAAACATACACTTATAGCTTGGGAAAGGGATGCCTCATCCTTGAAGCTCAATCTAATTTTACAGTGTCTAAATTAGTCCTGTGTGTCAAAAATCATGCAATATGTGCATGCAATCATAATATTAAATATAGTCTAGTTTTATACCCAAAAGCCTTTTTCATACAAAATAAGCCGCAACTAAAATAGATAAATCAAGACTTGTATGAAGTCTTAGTTGGAACTGCTGATACAATTTCAATTTTAATTCAAAGAACTAAAGTGTCACCATAGAATCTCATGCCGAAATAGCATGCATAATTGTTGTCACTAGAGTTTGATATGAAGTAGCATTCATTATTGAAGGTGGCATTGGAGGTACAGTAGTTGATGTTATCAATAGTAATGACCCTATTGGAGTATATATTATAATATATCCTGGGAACATAGACTTTATTGTTAAAGGCTGAACCTAAGGTGATGAAGGTTGAGCTTGAGATAACGAAGGTTGAACCAAAGGCGCTGACTTTCCTTGCCCTTGTAGCTTTTTGTATTCTCCCATGGTTGCTGCAAAACCCAACTCAATAGTCTCAAAATCTATGATGGACCTTTTGAATAAGAGAGGAAATTTGTCTATCAATTTCTTGTGTACAGCGATGGAATATTTGAAAGAGACATGCAAGGTCTCACTCTAAGCTACATTTTTTTTGGTAGATGTGATCAATTTTATTATCTGCTCATTAGTCCTATAAGTGGTGCTCTCCACTTCTGCCTTAAAATTGTCAACTACAACCCATAACGAACTCTCAAAAAAGGGTTTGGTGAAAATTTGTCCTTGTGGTGTAAACACACTTGTAATCCTTATATCTCTAAGAACTTGAATAGTTCTTTGTTCTTGATTTGTAAATTGTTGAACCAGACCTTGCAATTCTCAGTGTTGTTCTACCAAATAAGCCCTCTTGGTACTTACAAAGTTTTGAGCCAAAGTTACATCAAAGGAAATCATCAAATTCACATGTTGGCATGCCTTCAATTTAGTAGCTTTGTCGATGAAGCTCAACTTGGCATCCTAGTCTTTCATGAATTCATGAAACTTAACCATGTCTTCCCATAACGGTTGGGACTATACTCTTGATGACCTAATGGAGCTCAAAATATGGTATAGATTCTTACCATAACTCTACACATTATCAATTATGTCTTTGGAAGCCTCGTTTACATTTTGCTCCTCTAATCTCTTTTTGGACTATTGCAGCTCCCTGAACATCTGGTTAAGCATCCCCCCAGTTGCATCAACCATTGTAATAGGGTCTTCTTCAAATTCATATGCATCACCAGGTCTTGTTTTCCTTTTCTTTGTTAATGAAAATAATTCAACATGTTTCTCTAGTTCACTAGGCTTACCTTCAACAATTATTGTTTTCTTCCTCACTCTCTTTAGTGTATTGGTGACAATGTCAAACTGCATGGCGATTTTTGTTTATTCTATGATAACTAAATCTTGCCTCATTGATTCTTCTTGCCACAGTTGTTGTATCCATGGCCGGAGCACCATGAGAGTTTGCTCAATAGTCTGGGCCAAAGACAAGGAAGTGGGGAATGAAGGGTCACCCGATGGTCACATTAACACTGCAGGTGGAATATTGGCCATGCAAAATGGAGTGGAAGATGCAAGGGGTTTAGGAAACGCATGCAGAGCCTTTCTCTAAGTTTTACTCTTTATTAGAGGGTAAGTCTTTACAATGTACTTGATTATGTTTGGGATCTTATGTACGAAAACTATTGAAGATCTTGTTTGGGTGCCCTATGTAATAGGCATCCTGAAGTAAGTGGAAGGCCTTGCTAGTGTTGACTAGGTAATAAAAATTGATTTGGACACTAAATCCTTAAAATGTACCCTAGTACCTATGGTACTTGACTAACAATGGTGGTAGGAAATGAATGAATCAATTGAGATGGGGTTAAACTTTGTAAAATTGTGTTTAATAGAAGCATAAGAAATTCTTGTAGTGGTAACAGTAGAAGGAATCAAAAAATGTGAAATTCCATAACTTCTTTGTGTTAGATCCTTGTTAGGAGGAGCAATTGTTCTTAAGTTTCTTGCTGTAGGAGTGACTACAGTTTGAGTTACAATTATAACCCCAGTTGTTGTAGCGCCTATAGTCAAACCACTAATCCCAATCAATATAGACATAACTGTGGTAGCAGGGGACTCCTTGGGACTGTCTTCCCTAATAGATTCTTGAATGGTAGTAGACCTTGGGCTACGTTTACTACTTGTCGCTCTTCCATATCTATGGAAGGAAGTGGATGGCTAGGAGGGTGACCTTCATTATGTTCTTGCACTGCATCCTCTCCAAGATTACCCAGCGTAATCTCTTATGTTGAATCATCTTCTTCAATCTCAACAGACAGGTCCTGATGGCACACTTGCATGATTTGGTGGTTTCCCCCCCATTCTTGTGATATTTGGAGCTTGTGAGTGGTTGGAAGAATATTTTTTTATGTGACGATTGGAGGAGCAGTAGTAACTAGCTTTGGTGAAGCAAGAAGAGTGTTTACCCGCGATATCTCTATAGGTTTCCTTTGAGGCTTGTGGGGCAAGGATCAGTGTGTCTCCTAAGAATTGAAGATGTTGAAGATGCCTCCATTTCCAATGAGAAGGTTGGAGGAGTGGCTCTTGGAGGCCTCTAAAGATGTTAGCCCTTATCTATGGATTTATCTCAACCGGTATATCTTCTACTCTAGTGGGCACCTCCTCATCCTTGTCTATCTCTCTGGGATCATGTGGAGTAATGGAAGGATCATATTGTATCCTTTGTGCCACCCTCATAAATATAATAATTGACCGCATCTGCTTGTAAACTTATAAATCATCAAGTGCAATCAAGAATATTACATCAATAAATATGTTTGATGTCCATACCTAACCTTGTCCTATTTCCATAATCCTTAAGAGTTTGGGCAATTCCCTATCTCGGATCCCAGTGCCTAATGTTAGTCTTATTCAGGTTGAACTAATTTTTGTGTTTGGCAGTTTGACGAAGGTGTTCTCATAATGTATATTGTTGTCTGTGTATACTAAGAGGGGTTTTATGGATGACCCCTAGCTTGGCAGACTTCAAATCTTGGTCCACACTATTGGACAGTTGAGTTGCTATTTCATGTTCGACTAGCATGTTTCGGATGCAACAAGGCAAGAGCAACGACGCTTAAAATGATCATTCAATTCTAATTATTGTGTGCTTGAGATAGAACCAAAATCTCCCATCTTCTCAATTGTCCTTTTGATGTGGTCTGACAGCATACGCATACGTTGTCTGTTTATGGCCTTATAGACTATAGGATAGAAGATGTATGTTATCCTTTGAATCTGCTTTCTGAATCTGTATATGTGGAAGATATTATGATCTTCACAAATTATGTTCTTGAGATTTTGCAATGAAGGCCTCTATGGTTCTTCCCCAGGGGGAGTGAGAGTAGTCGTGACTGCGTTTAGTAGATATGACATCATATAGAAATGTCTTTTGGGCCTATTCTTTGTTTTGCTCATTTAGTATTTAAGATTAAAACTAATTATCTCTCTCATGGCAATCATTCTTTTGGTGTCCAAAATAATGTCCATGAGAGGGATCCAAATTTCTCGAACATAATTAATGTTGGGGAAACCATATAATTTGTTCAACAAGGCCATGGTGATTCAAATTTCAGCCCTAAATCTTACGGTTGGAGTATTGTTGATATGAGTTACTAACGCAATTATTTGGGTTTGTTGCCCATGTCCTCAATGTATCATTAACATTGTTCTCAGCAACCAAGCATATGCAGCTAACTGGTTATAGGTCATGTTAGGGGCTGCAAGTCGATTATTTGTTTCAAAAGCCTTCCTAAATACGTAAGCCGCTAGGATAGGACTATTGAGACGGTGAAAAAAGTTCTCAGAGAAGTCCTCAACCTCAAATAAATTAAAAGGGGCATTTATGCAAGGGAATACCTCTGGTTTGGCAGCCGCATAGTGTAGTCCCACCGTTTTGATTGCTAGCAAATTATCCATATATTCTCGAGCTGGTAAAGACATCTGGCCATTTGCCCTGTACGATTCTACTGCATCTACCTTTAGCCATATTGCAGTTTAATGTTGAAGTTTATGATTGAAAATGGTTGGGTCAAACACAATGTCGGTATACTCAATGCTAGAGTCGAAACTGATCATGGAGGGAGCAGGGTTGCCTCTTGAAGCTTTTATTTTAACTCTTCTAAAGAATTATGTGAAGTCATGAAGCATAGGCTTTTAGTTACGAGAGAACTTTAATAGTAGTTTGTTGTGATAGCTAGTACCGAGTGTATTTTCCTTTTGCATTTTGGGACCAAGTATGTAGTCAATTTAATTTAACTCAAACATTCATTTGCCCAAATCTTCCATTCGTGGAAATTAATTGCAGACAACTCCACTACTTGTCTATTATATTTTGAATTTTATTTTCGTGATGTCAACTTTCATAGGTCGTTTGTCACGTGGCACTTTGTCATTGTCTTTTTTGCTTAGTCGATTGTTGTCATTTATTACGACACATCATTATGTCGCATAACCAAAACATATATTACTTTATTTGCACTAACTTATTCGGAATATGACATGTGGCCTCTTATCACTTAATCACTTGGAGTTGATCTCTATGTATTTGGTCGTTAATTGTAACTCAGCGAGATGTAGACACGTGGCCTAATCTCACTTATCTGCTCTGTCACTTGGTTTTATCGTTTGTGCTATTGAATGTTAGCTACAGAGTGAGATGTCAACACGTGGACGACTCTTGCTTATCCATTTAGTCGCTAGGCTTTGTAAGTTGTCATTGTGTATAGGTCGGAGATGAGCAAGTTGTCGACACATGGATGACTCTTGCTCATCTGGATGCTTGGAGGGGCTTTGTGTTCAGTTCCTATACATGTTAGTCACAAATAAGCGAGATGGTGACACGTAGACATCGTCACTTATCCGAATGATCGTCAAGGGTCGATACTTTGATTTGTTGCAAATAAACAAGATGATGACACATGAACGGTCCTCACTTATCTGAACTATGTGATTTAGTTGTTTACTATGCAGGGAACGAGTAAGCAAAATCAAGACACATGGCATGATCTCGCTACCTTGGGCAGTTAGGGAGCCCCATACCTTTGTCCCTTTTTGCATAAGCCACGAGTAAACAAGATGGTGACACGTGGACAACTCTTACTTGCTCGAGGGCCCGGATAGAAAATACACTTTGAATCTTTTGTATAGGCCACAGATAGACAAGATTGAGACATGTGGACGGTCCTCACTTATCCAAATAGTCAAGACACTATAATGCTTTGCCACTCTGAGAATTGATGAATGTTTAAGCACAAAAGAGACGTGACCAAAAACGATGTCGACCTATAAAGTTAAGACCCCTGTAAAAAAAGGCAAAACAACATTCAACAAACACCCAATTAGCTCGGTTAGTCCAGAATAAAATCAAAACTTGATTTCGATAAATACTTAGATTTGAAAGTCAAAGATCTATGAGAATAATTCGATGTAAATCCTTGAGTTTGACTTAAACCTAAGATAATGATTCATAGCTTGGACATGGACTGACTTATTCAAAATAAGATGTGAACAATGGAATTTTCGAACCAAAGTGGGTCCTCATTTGAAATTTGTAAAAATGGAGGGGTTTTGGTCACAACACCAATCAATAACCACTCCCCAAAGAGTGGTCACTAAGCACCACAACTAACAACACTCATTTGCATGCCCATTGGAAGTCCATATTGTAATTTATGCCCAACATTGTCATTCTAAATCTAATGGTTTTTCACCAGTGAACTTTGGTAGGTTCTTTTCTAGAGATAGAGTTGATGGGGTAACCATGACTATGCGTACAAGACGCTTCTGATGTGGCTCTTTGAATATAATTCTCCTCATGAAGGTCAACATTGGATATCCCTCCTCTCTCAAATCTCAGACACACCTCTGCTCAACCCTTCCTTCAATACCAATTTATACACTATCTTTCTCGCCATCAAACTCCCTTTTTATGCTACTTCCCACCCTAATGTATTCTACTTTGGATTTTCAATAAACAAATCGTCAATTCTATGGATGTTTGTCTTGCATGCAACACATTCTTCTTTCACAAAATTGATATTGTAATTTCTCATGGAATATAGACTTCCCTTAGGAGGAGGGGGTTCAATCAAACCCTGACGAGATCACATGGACTCTTTAGTTGATTCTTCTACAACACCCATCAACCTAATCTAGTTGATAGGGTTTGCACGGACTCTAGAAAAAGCAATTCACTAGCAATCTCTACCCACTACTCACTCAAAAGAGGGGTAGGGTTTACTAGTTCCAGTTGATTCCTTTCTTGGTTTTGGTTTCGGCTCTAGCGCTTACTCCTACTTATGCTCCAACATTGGCTTCCCCTTCTACTCCATATTTTTCTTAATGAATTTTTCAAATTGATTTCCTAATGCAACCTTTGATGTTTTTCTTCTTGTTCTACCAATCAAGTAGACTATTTGATTTCATGGTCCATTCTTTGATTGTGTTGTCTTTTTCTCCCACCTTTGTTTGGGGTCAATGGCATTAATTATTTATATTATTGTGTTGGCCTTCTTAACAACCTTTCCCTTTGTACCGTTGTAAGATCTTTTATCATTGTACTTCACGATTACGTTTGGCACGAAGATGTTATAAGATAATGTAGTGCATCATCATCAATGGAATTCACTTCTATCTAATATTACATTAATAGAGGATCATCAATTACATAATAGTAAATGCATACCACAATGCAATGTAGAAGAATATGAATAATCATAGCTTTATTTCATAGGTAGTGCTCAATACAAGTTGTTTGGTACAAGTAAACCATAACACACAATACTCTCACCCTGATGTACATCATTCTATTTAATGACAAGACTCAACAATTGTTAGCTAAACACAACCATCAACAATACAATCATTAACAACATAACAATGTTCCTTACAAAACATGTGATTAATAATATAGTGATAACAATGAAAATACTAACATGGCAATCTACACACATTTCAATGTTTTTTTCGTTTTTTTTTTTAATATGCTCAAAGGCATTGCATGGAATCACTGAATTATATAGAATGTCGGTATCTCTGTCTATATTTTGGAAATAAATACATAGCGGATGTACAATGTTGAGTAAGCATACATTTAAATCAGCGAGCTCTTTTAGTTAAGTAGCTACGAATAAAGGGCATCCATGCCATCAAAATCACCTAATGCATAAACCCGATCTTAATTGCTTGATTCTCTGTTAGAAAGATTTATACCTTGATGGATAGATATAAGCAACCAACATCCTCCTCAATCCGACTACACCCCTTTCGATAATATATGATTTTAAATAATGGTGTTTTTGCACAATGAATTTAATGTCGTCATAAAGTTATTTCACCAAAGAGAACCAAAATCCTAATAAAATAACAATCCGCAAAATTATGACATCATTGCAAATGATTTCACACAAACACAAAGAAACTTTTACATTTGATGCTCATCCAAATCAACTAGAGAAGTGAGAATTCAAGAAATAAAATGAATGAATGAAAGATTTTAATAATGTCCATGAGATGAAACAGTGTGGGACCAAGAGCAGCAACAAGAGTGATCCGTGAATGGAACAATCCTTGGTTTATTTAATATATATCTATGTCTCCATTTGTTTACAACTAGAAAGTAAACTACACATTTTCCGTTTGTCAGTATTTGTATTGCCACGTAAGATCTCTTCCAATATTTTCATTGCACCCTTTGAACTGTTCAGAAGACCTGTAGGAGGCGTTTTTTCATTTCCTACCCTCAAAGAGTCGCACTTTTCTTGTGCCTCTTTATGTTCTCTGCCAGTACCACAAGAGCCAAGATAATTCGCATTTACAACCCTATCGGCTGCAGCGTACGCACTTGAAATAAAAGTCGGTACTCTGACCAATCCAAGCGAAACCATATTAGCTTCATGGTCAGCCACTGGAGCCAAAGCATTTAAGGCAGCCTTTCGGGCAGCAAGGAAACCATCGTTTTCAACCTCAGCTCTCTGGTGATAATCAAATCTTTTGTTCTCTAGGAATGAGGCAATGCCAGAAACTGGTGAACTTCCTCCATTCTGCCTCGGCATCTGCTGCTCCTTTGCAATTGTAGTCCCCAAACATTCATCAAAAGTGGCTTTTCCAGAATTTAAAATTGCTGAGCTGGCTCTCTTTTCTTCAGACATTTGCTTATTGTTCTCCAAAGACGGCTTGGAAAGCTCCACAGGATTGAAATTTACAAATTGATCTCCACCAGAAAACGCGCTCTGAACATCTGACGTCTGAAGGCTGTTTAAAGCTATCTGTTGGATCGTACTTTGTAGACTTTCTGGCTCACAGAAATCTTGTTTCTCTAGTTCATTTTGCTTTAAAATCTTCTCCAAATCCTTTTCTGTAATTGGCTGAAAGAATTCACCCAACAACTATTACCAATATGAAATGTAAGGAAATGATTTTTAATTGCTTCCACGGGACCAAACGGTCTATGGGACCACATATACGTGAATGAAATACAAGCCAAGTCCAAATATAAATTTATTTTTATCATCGGTTTTTAAGAGAACGAACATACTGGATAGATAGTCTCAAAGAGAATTATTATTATGAAATAGGAATTATGCCCCCCAGAACAGAACAATGGGATCCCAAATATATGTTTAGTATGGTTATCATTTCTTCTTTTTGACCAACAATCACAGTATATGAAATTGAAGAAGTTTACTCTCCCTAAACAGCAAAATGTCTTACGACTTATCAGAAAAATACCTTGTGAGAGAAGCGGCAAGCATCCCCATCCAAACAACCACCCTTTGTATGGTAAAACTTGCACGGGAATGTTGAAAGATCATGTGAAAATGGGCATTCATCCCCTTTCAAACAACAATGATTGACATAATACTTGCATATCTGTAGACAGGAAAAGAATAAAAAGCAAATAAGAATAAAGCACTTTGTGCCTGAATGATAATTGGATAGATCAAAAAAGTTATACAAGCACAAGCGAAGTTTGGAAAAAAGAAAAGCCAGAGAAATGTCTACAAAATTTGCCAATGCCAGACTAGAATAAACTAAGTACAGCATCTTTGCAAGTTCCTGAAACACTGATCATGAAAAAAACAGAAACTAATCATATCTGAATATAGGATACCATCAGGCAAGCCTTGAAACCATCAGAAGCAATCGAATCAAGGACTAAGATGTTTACACTTAAGTACAAGATAGCACAAGTTATCTACTGGATTTCCTAATCTTTTTAATGACATCAAACATAACCAATTAAAGGGACAACAAAGGTCAATATTGAGTCAAACTTTAATACATCCATCGTAAAGAAACCAATCACATCTATCAACTAGGCTTGTTTCACGTAAGTTCACTTTTCTTAACTTCATATTTGGCTTAGAGTCAAATAGTAACCGACATATACCAATTTAACTTCCATATGGTCCTATCGTTTCAATTTTCATATACCAGAAATAACACAAAAAAATTGGACTTCATTCAGTGCTTGTGCAAAAGAATATAACACAACACAAGGTGACTTCTAAGGAAGAGTATAAGCTCTAATTTAATTGATTCGTCAAACTAATTCAAGACATGCTACAGGAATGAGGCACTCTGGTGGATAAAGAAAACAAGATTGACATTTTTAAAGGTTCTCTCCATGGAAGCATTAACCAATGCGAACTTTTCTAGCAAGTTTGTATCCATCAGTCAATCTTGAGATGAAGTAAAGGAAACCCATCTATAACTCGAGGATCATCCAAAAGATAACTGATTATGAAAATGCCTTGACTGAATCCAGTTATGTTCCATATCCTAAGAATTGCCAAGGAAACCTTTGGCCGCAGTTCTACCTGATACCAAATCTAATCTTAAAATAGTGAGAAATCAAGTGCTAGGGCATTTGCCTTCTATTCTTTAGAACTTTTTGGATAAGAATAATAGTTCCATAGACAACTATAGATTATCAATTGATCTTATACCATACACATTATGTAACGTTAGCTAGTGCAGGGATAATAGTTGTATCTACCAAAGTTAATAAAACAAGGGCCTTAGTGCCTCAGATTTTCCAAATTTTGGATTGCAAGATTTAAAATACATAAACCAACACAAAATATAAATAATTCATGCAAATGGGAATGATTAAAATGCAAACATATATAATGCAGCCACAATTAGGGGTTTCAACAAAGAGATGCTTTCAACTACACAGCCTTCAAAATTACTGAGCAGAAACACACAATGCAATAAAATGCAACAAAAATGTTCTTTATCTGATTTCAATAATGGAAATACAGCTTACACACACTAAAACAACTTGCAATCTTAAATGAGATGCTCTACAACATCAGATCTTCAGATCTTTGCTTGCTAACTTGCAGTGTTCGCAAGTTTAGCTATCTATCTCTCAATTCAATTCTAACTTCTTCACTGCTAGCTTTATCTCTAAAACTCTCCAATGGCTCCCCCAGCACAAGTGTAGGGGCATGTTTATATAAGCACAAGACCCACCTACTTAAATTAATATTCTCAACAACCCTCTACAAGCATTTAATACAAGAAATGGTCCCAAGGATTCATAACACATCACGCCTTAAACACATCCCTATGTGCCACAATCATTATATACCCATTACAATCGGGTTGTTCCATAACATATCACAATGTAACACATCACGACGGGATGGCATTCGTAAGGATTCACAAGCATAGTGCACACGAAATAAATTGCATGGAGGTCACAACTCACAAACCAAGTCACAACACTTTGCAAACAAACTTTGTGCCTTGGAAATCCATGCGCAGACTTGCGCGAGACCCTCGAAATTATAGTGTTGTGTGTCAATGCTCATGAGTACAATATCAAAACCTTCACAAAGGCAAAGTTGCACGCAACCACCTGGGGTCGCAAGACTCCCAATTTTTCTCTTTTGCATTGTACTGAACAAAGACTTGCATAATGCTTCACAAGTGATTACAAACTTGCGCGCACCAACAAGGTTGCACGAGACAATATGCATGCCAAAAAGGCACCGCAAAACATTACAAAGACTTGCGTAGAAAGAACTACTTGCACACAACTGCAAATATGCTTATTTTCTAACTTAAGTGTTTTTTTTTGGGGCGTTTGATGTTTGATGTAGGATTGCAAGTGAACCTGGATTCCCCTGCATCAATATCTCAATGGATCGATATTCTAGAATGTAAAAAATTTACAAATTTTTTTATCAACACAAGAGAGAGAAGATAATTAATACTAAGTTACTGGTACGGATTTGGGTACAGATACAGTTACAGTTACATACTTCGGATACAGATAGGGTTATGTACTTCGGGTACAGCAGTTCGCCATTTTATTTTGGGACCTCGTGTACTTGCCAACTTGGGTACATCCATAGAAAAAAATTAAAAATATTAAAAATATAAAAGATATAAACAAAGTATTCAAAATTAACGATAATATGGCTCACTTAAGATCTGTGTGAAAAAATAATCAGATTGCTTGTCATTGAGATCACCGATTGGTTCATTTGAACCAAATGCATTAGGAGTAGCAGCAGTTTTAGTTAGCTTTGGTTTTTTCTAAATGTTTTTGTTGTGTTTTTTATCTTTCTTTTTTTTTTTTATTATGACTGCCATATGCAGATCAGCACTGTATTTTAATTCTTTTATTATTATGACAGTCGGGTACCCAAGGTAATATAAGACTTGGAGAGGTACCTAGACCAGTACCGGTACCAGATCCATACCAGTTTGTGTATGGAGCCTCTACGGCAGTCCCTAGTAACATAGAATTAATACATAAAATGGGTTACAAAATCTGCCACTAAGAGTGCTTTAAAAGTGCTTTTCACGAAAAGATCCGTCATAACTGAAGGAGAAAAACTAAGAAGAGAGCACCCTGACCTGAAACTGTCATGTCCCTCTTTTGATAGGGACATCATGGAAGACCCTTAAACTTAACTCATTCCCGGGGGCTAAGGTACAAACAAGAAGGTAAAGAGTATTAAGTGTTTTTGATTGAATATTTGTAAACGTATCTATTTGGAAGTTACTTTATATTTCTTATTTCACTTAAAGAGGGGACCTTTAAGGGTCATGAAAGTTAAAGTGATTTAAAAAAAGATCATAAAAAAGGGTCTATTAATTATTTAAGTTACCTTCCCTTCCTCTTTTGGTCGCCTGGAGGGCTATAAAGGTAAAAGAGAAATCATTTGGAGAGGTTATGTTATTATTGATATTCAAATATTGGTCATTAAGCATGAAACGCTTGAGCCATTGCCCTGAGGACGGAAACCTTCAAAGCAAGAGATTGAGGACGCAAACCCTTTTTCTTCTGTGGGACAACTCCATTTAGGAGCTGCCATTGTTCTTCAAATTTAGGAAAAAGATAAAATGAGGATCTTTCAAGTGGGTGACTTGCTTGTGGAGGTTGGCACGTGGAGTGGGGAGTGAATCACTGTTGTTGGAGAGTTATTTTGTGCCATAACATCACTTTGGAATTTATCATGATTTTCTACAGATGGGACTTGGTATTTGACTTGTGGGAGAGCATTGTTGGGCTTTTCCAAGCCTAAATAATATTTGTAATTTTCCAATATATATTTCCCTTTTTTTTAGGAAATTTCCAACACTTTGGATTGGGGAAAATTCAGTTTTTTATCAAAATATTCAGATCTCGACTATGGCATAAATTGGCATATTTTATAGTTGAAATTTCGTAATTTAGTGCTACATTAGTCACTGAAAAATTGTTAATAATTATAGTAATTTATTTCATAATTTATTGGATCATTTGTGAGGTCTCAAACTATTTTTCTTGGAGTTGTAAGGGCAAGTATTAATTCTGCAATTTTCTTCTAATTTTGGCGCCTAGGGTTTGAAGAGGAATCTTCATTTTTTGAAATAAAGACTCACTTGTTGGCTTGCATTTTTGTGTCGTTTAATTCACCCTATTTTTTGGCTCATTTTGAAAGGTTGATTTCAGCTAGGGTTTGTTGTTGGAAAAATCAGAAAACTGATTTTTACCCTAGGGTTTGTCAAAATTTCAAAATTCAATGATTTCTCCGAGTTTGGAATATTTCAGTGGTATTAGAGCCAATTTCTTGGTCAGCGGTGGAGTGTGATTTCGATGGATTGGCAACCTAAGTTTTTGCCAAAACAGGAATACAAAGATTCCATTCAAAAGGTAGGGATGAAGAAGAAGACAATGGATGAAGCCATGAATGAATTATTGCAAACCATGAAGAATTATCAAAGGGAACTAAAGGCACTAAGTCCCAAGGATGTGGCAAAGTCTATGGGGTTAAGCCCTAGACCTCAAAGGTCTCTTTTGGAAGAAGAGAAGATTGAATTACATGTGAATGATAAGCTTCAAAAATCTGAAAATTTAGGGCAGCCTAATGAAAGCCTCCAACAAGCTATGGAGCAACCAATGGGGTTGCAAACGGTAGTCCCTAAAGGGGGAGTAATAGAAAAATTAGAACTTCCTTGTTCAACAACTTCATGAGCCATAAAAAAATAAAATAAAGATCTTTTGTTAATAGAAGATGTCTATTTATCTTCTAATAATTTTATGCATAACAGTGAAGTCACAAAAGATGAAAACAAGGAGCTTGAGCCAAAGAAAGATGAAATTGAAGCAAAAAGGGTATCACTTGTATACCAAGGGTTCAAGTTTGAAGAACTTGCACCAACCTTCGAATATCCATTGACTGATTTTCAAAACAACCCTACAAAGAGTAATGTGATCAAAGAAAATATTAAAAATCTTGAGGATTATAAGTCATGAGGACTCCTTGGTTCAAGTCCACAATTATTGGCACCAAGAGGTATGGGATCCTAATAATTTTTTGAGTTTTACAAAATTTCTCAATTCTGATTTTAAATTCTTTATGGTTGATTCCATGGGAATAGAGAAAGAATTGTTTGACATATGGAGGAATATAGGCATGCACAGGTTGGCATTGGAAGGTTGGCATACAAAAAAAAACTTCTTATTTGAAAACCATGGTATTCACAATGTTGGGGGTGTAGAAGACATCTCAACCCATGCCTATTCAGCAAAGAAAGATGAGCATTATGATGGCAGCCAAAGGTATGCAAACAATTCAGATGTATGGCTTCCACTTATGTCATCATTGCAATTTTGTCATCTCGGACAGCATGCACATGTTTTGGTATTTGGAGATGACTATCCTTTAGTCAAGTTCCAAGGTATGCTAGATGAGACCACAACATTCTCCTTTCACATTGGTTTCGGTTCAGCTGATAAGCATACTCATGAAAGAAGAAATGTGAGTTATAGGGATGAAGATGATGTGTTGGCAAAGGAAGACAAGCATGCTAATCACAAGCTAAGGTATGGAGGTCTTCTAGACTTGTTTTTATCACTAGATTATAGTCATCATGGGCAACATGCCAAGATGGATGTTAGAGGCCTTAATTTCAATATGGTTGATAAGTTTATACATCCAAAGAAAATTCATGAGGGGTCATATATGGAGTGTAGTGAATTCTAACAATTTGGTGAAGGGCCAATACACACAATTCATGAGTCACTTATTGGAACCAAATTGTAAGCTTGTTGCCATGCAAGTAATAAAAAAATTTCAGTTTGAAGCTACTTTTAAAGAATTTTCAATTACATGGTATGAAGAGAAGCTCAAGGGGAATGTAATGCTTCAAAAGACCTATATTTCAAGTAGGAAGGCTGCCGCCATCATCATTTCCAGGCAGCCCAACAACTTCTATGCAGTTTTACAAGTAAATTCAGTCATACAGTGGGATCATTTTTTAATTGTTGATGTTGTTGGAGCATCTTTAGTCACTGTATGGTTGGTTCCAGCCACCATTATCAAGATTTTGTATGAGATGATGCATTGTTACAGCCATGACATGATAATACTCTCTATTTCACATGTTTCAATACTAGTCTTTTCTTTGGACAGCTGTAATTTGGGAAGTTTGATGATATTTCCTTGGTTTAAAATGTTGCATGAAGGAAATTCAATAGGGGCAACAAGGCAAGTCGTTTTTCCTAAGTTGGAGCAGTCAAGTCTAATGAAGGAAATGGGTCACATACATAGCATGTTAAGCAAAGAAAAAGTGGGAAAAGGTTACCCATACAAAAAAATCAATGAATGGGGCATAGGGCAGCCTCTAAGGTATGAAAAGAACTTTCAAATTCTTCCTTGCATGAGCTGGTTTCTAGAGTATGGTAAAATGTGGTTTCTAAGGCGTGCTAGAGTGAACAAGGTTTTGTTGAAAGGAGGCAATGCTAGTTTGCTACCAAAGTATGAAAAGAATTATTTAATCATTTTTTCTCTAAACCCTACAAATTCTGAAAATATATGCTTAAAATTGGTGTTGTGGAGCAAAACTCCATATATAAAGAGAATAAAGAATTCTAAAAATTGCACGGGAAAGAATTTGCAAATACACTGAAAATTCTGAGTTTTTTATGTCAATTCAGCCAAGCATATATTCTGAAAATGTGAGGAACGAGGTGTCAACTCAGCTAGATAAATGCACCCCAAGTTTGAAATCAAGAGGACGCTTAGTGTTGGTAGTAGTGAAGGGGTACATGAGAAACTTCAGCTGAATATATGTCCTTGGAACAAAGTGAAAAAAAGCAATGTACAACACCCTATAAAGTCTGAAATTGCAAGAAAGTGTGGGTCTTTCCTTGGTGACAAAGGTCCAATTGATGCACCACTTCCCCAAGGTATGCAACCTCAATGTTTGTGGGACTCCATATGTGCTCCTAGGATCATCAAAAGGTATATAAGGGGCAGCTCTCTAACATTTCCCAGTTCTGATTTCTTTTGCTTGCTTGGGTCCATAATGTTTTCTTTATGTGGCATAGACATGAAGGGTTTGTTGGAAGCCAAATTGGTGATGAATTGGGCGGCTCCATTGAAGACTTGCAGGGCTGTTGGAGGTCAAATCAGCCCACATAACAAATGGTTCAGGTTTATGAAGGAGTTGGTTCGCTCCAAGGCAAGAAGGCAAGCGAATATGTGGACCAAGGGTGGAGTTACCGCTTCCACATATGAGTTTCCAGCCCTTGGGAGGTTCATAATTGAGAGTTTGAGGAGTGGAATCAAGGGTATGTGCAGCTGTTATGAGTTGCATAAGACAGAATACACTTGGGGCAGCAAGATGTTAAGAAGAAAAATTATTTTGAAGGCTGATAAAGGGGATGTTAGGGGCTGTACCATTCCTAGCAATGAGGAGTTTGCAGCCATACACCATAAAGAAAGCATTGTCAAAGATACAAAAGTGAAAGGGAAGATATTTTTTTGGACTAATATATCTGCTTCTTGTGCAGGGGTTGATACAAGGGCAATCAAGGCCCTAATACTTGAAGATCACCTTGTTGGAATACATTTTTCCAGCCATCTTTGTGATGCCAATTCTGAAGTTTTTCTTATTTTCATCTTATAGGCATTTTCAGAATACTTTGGCTCAATGACAAGAAACAAGATGTGGTACTGTTGT
Organism: Torreya grandis; assembly: GCA_037957365.1. NCBI lineage: Eukaryota > Viridiplantae > Streptophyta > Pinopsida > Cupressales > Taxaceae > Torreya > Torreya grandis. The sequence goes on along the minus strand of JARHVA010007328.1, from coordinate 590,980 downwards.
TTTTTCATTTCCAGCTTGCATGAGTAGCAAGGGAACTTCATCTACAGCAGTAAAAGGCTTCATCAAGAGGGGCCTTTTCATTGGAAAAGGCCTAGGTTCAAGTTTTGCACAAAGCCCATGGTGGAGTAACACTTTGGTTACTTCTATTGCTTGAAGACAAGCAATTTTGGACAGAGAGGATTGTCATGTCCCTCTTTTGATAAGGACATCATGGAAGACCTTTAGCCTTAACTTATTCCCAGGGGCTAAGGGACAAACAAGAAGAGAAAGAGTACTAAGTGTTTTTGATTGAATATTTGTGAGAGTACCTTTTTGAAAGTTACTTTATGTTGCTTATTTCACTTAAAGAGGGGACCTTTAAGGGTCATGAAGGTTAAAGTGATTTAAAAAAAAATCATAAGAAAATGTCTTTTAATTATTGGAAGTTACCCTCCCTTCCTCTTTTGGGCACCACACTTGGAGGGCTATAAAAGTACAAGAGGAATCATTTGGAAAGCTTATGCTATTATTAATATTCAAATATTAGTCATTAAGCATGAAATGCTTGAGCCATTGCCTTGAAGACGAAAACTTTCAAAGCAAGAAATTGGGGACACAAACTCTCTTTCTTCTGTGGGACAACTCTATTTAGAAGCTCCCATTGTTCTTTAAATTCAAGGAAAAGACAAAATAAGGGTTTTTCAGGTGGACGACTTGCTTGTGGAGGTTGGCGCTTGGAGTGGAGAGTGAATCACTATTGTTGGAGGGTCATTTCGTGCCCTAACATCATTCTGGAATTTATTGTGATTTTCTACAGCTGGGACGACTTGGTATTTGACTTGTAGGAGAGGATTGTTGGGCTTTTCCAAGCCTAAATAATAGTTGTAATTTTCAAATGTATATTTCCCTATGTTTGAGGAATTTTCCAGCGCTTTGGATTGGGAATATTAAGTATTTTATCCAAATATTCAGATCTGGACTGTGACATAAATTGGCATATTTTATGGTTGAAATTTCATGATTTAGTGCTCCATTAGTCATTGAAAAATTGTCAATAATTCTAGTAATTTATTTCATAATTTATTGGATCATTGGTGAGGTCCAAAAATATTTTTCTTAAAAATTGTAAGGGCAAGTATTAATTCTGCAATTTTCTTCTAATTTTAGCACCTAGGGTTTGAAGAGGAATCTTCGTTTTTGGAAAGAAATACTCACTTGTTGGCTTGCCTTTTTGTGTCATTTAATTCACCCTATTTTTAGGCTAATTTTGGAAGGTTGATTTCAGCTACGGTTTGCTGTTGGAAAAATCAGAAAACTGATTTTTAGCCTAGGGTTTGCAGAAATTTCAGAATTCAGCGATTAGTTTGAGTTTGGGAATTTCAGAAACAAAAGGAACAGACATCTTTTTGAAACACATTTGAAGTGCACTTAAAGTTCTGTACAAAAATGTAGCTTAAAATAAGACTAAACTGCTAAACGTAAAAACCGAGACAAATCAAATGAAAACTATGAAACTGCTAAGAAAGGACCCAAGATGCCTTTCAATGGCAAAGGAAATTTTGAGAAAGTGCCTAGTAATAGAGCTTGAAGGATCCTCGACAACAGGGGTAGCCATAGCCTCCATGGTGCCAAGAAGATCTAAATACTTGTGGTTACCCATGCACCTATCCATATTAGTCGTGCTAGATGAAGCACCTGAAGTGGGCACAGACAACATGGGTTGCTTGAAAACAAGTTTAGAAAGAATATGCTCAGTATCAACTGCACTGAGAGGCCTCTACGCAGAGATACAAGGTTCCTTGTCTCTGTTGGCATCTTCCAGTAAATACTTCAAAATTTGACAATGATGTAAAATGGCCTCATGAATCACCTTTTGCTTGTGAGATTGGAACTCCAATTTTTCATAAACGTTTTTCATCTGCACCATCATATTCCAAATGGAGAGTATCAAGGGCAACTTTGAATACTCTTGAGCATAGATCAAAAACTCATACTCAGCGTTTACTCGGCAGTCCAAAATTTTTACTCAAACTTAAGGCTCGACAACTTTATATATATATATATATATATATATATATATAATTTTAACAAAATTTGACATGTTATACAATTTATATATATACATATTCATAAAATTAAATTGAATACCATGTAAAATATTATTGAATAGCATTAGAAATGAATGTAGAGAACACAAGCATATTTTCTATTAGTTTTAGAACCAAAAAAAATAACAATGCTCAATTTTAGACCAAAAAATAGTACAATGCTCGTAGTCATCAATCCGCCATATATCATCTTCAGCTCCTTGTACTCAACTTGTGCCCTAGAAGTGAAAGGTAAAGATTCTTTCTCTACAACAAAATCATCCACAACCATATCATCTAAATACTTACCAACCCCTCTCAATGCCTTTGTTGCCCCTACCATTTTTGTTGCTCCCCTCTCCATATTTGCCACCTCCTCGATAAACATGAACTGCTTATCCAAATCCTCAGTCTTTTAATGTGAGCATGGATCTATATTTCCAAGTCAATTGCATCATGACCCTCTTGGCCCTCCACTCGTCTCACACGAAAACAAAGATTGTATCACACAAAAACAAGGTTATTGAAGCGTTGTGTTGTTGACCTGTTGCGCTTCTTTGTGCAAATAGCCTCAAACCATAATTACCAAGTTTGCCCAGATCTTGGCCAAATTCAATACGATGTAATTTTTTTGCAGGTTCCAGATTAATCCGATCCGGTTCAGGCTGGTTTTAATATAAAAAATCAAAAAAAAAACCTTAAAAAACACTGTCAGAACTGATACAAATGCTAAAAACGCAGTTAAAACTAATGGTGATCAGAACTGATTCCTCTGTGTTCTCTAATTTGTTCGTGATGACTCTGCTTTTGCGCTCATGAACCGTTAATGGCATTTTCACTTTGCGTTGTCCTCTGCAATCTAAATTTTGCATTGTCACTCCCTCTACTTTTTTGCAATTCTTCTGCCCGTGCCCTCACGTCATTCCCGTGATGCCTTTATGCCCAATTATATATGCAAGAGATTGGCAGCGACCATTGAAAGCAAAGCCAAAATGCAAGCAGAACAGCAAAATCACAAAGGGTAATGACAAACATTATTTTTAAGATTACTAATTGTATTTTTAACTTACACTATAAATTATTATTTTTATTTTATAAGATTATTAACTGTATTTTGGTTATAACTTCTATTTAATTTATAATATATTTGTTTGGTGTATTTTTAGTTTTTTTTTTTTTTTTTAAATTTAAATTTTATTATATCTTGCAGCTATATACTATAAAAATATTTTTTTAATTTAACTAAATAACCTATATAAAATAAAATTATAAAACTATTAAAAATAACAAAAATACGTAAAACTATATTTTGCTATCTTTGAATGTAATTCAAATTTGAAACTCATGCATTTTTCAATTTTGCGATTGTTAAATGTTCAATATTTGGTAGATTGAAATATATATATATATATATATATTCCAAAACAAATTTTTGAACTTTTTTTCAGACTTTTTAGTAATTCCAAATTCTAGATTTTTTGCCCCCCTGAATGGATTCGGATTTCCGAAATTAATAACCGCCTCAAACATGTTTTAATTATGTTCACAACTAGAAAAGTTACATGGCTGGCACAAATTGCAAATGGCTAGCCTCTGAAGATTTGGTGTTTTTGCACCATAATCTTCCCACTACAAATCTACAAATAGGACATTTATTATAACTTTTTAAGTCAACTAGACTTGCATTTATTAAAGAAGTCTTGTATCTATAACTAATGAGACTACAATCAAATGATTCAATTTGTTTCTATCTGATTGTTGGGTCATTCTCCTTCAAATGAATAAAGGCAAAGAAAAAAGTTTCCTTTACAATCTTGCAAATTTGCAGATCATCAAAAACGGTGTCTCTAGTGGCTTCATCAAGGATCATCCTCCATATGATGTGTTGAGCCCATCCATAACCTTCTCATCGCCCTTAAATGAATTGGAAAATAAAAACTTTGGGTTCAAGTAATAGGTGGTTGTATGTTTATGTCGGTGGAGTTGTTTATTTCTTCTCCAATCAATTATGTGCCAAATAGGTTCATATTTTTTCCATAATAATTTGCTTTGACTTTATTGGCCTTGTCCATCGCCTCATGCAAATAACCCATTGGGGTTTTATCCATCCACCAAGCATAGAACTTTGACCAAAGGCTCCGACACCTAAAACATAATGGCGTGTAATTTTAAAATTAAAATTAAGAGAAATTTGAACCAAAAAAAATTTTAAAATATGACAAATAAAAAATAGTTTAAATTTTTGAACTACCTTAAGGATCTCATATGTATTTTTTACAAACACATCATCAAAAAGGGTTTTTATGACCCATTCCCCTTCAGCGTTCCTACTATAAGGAGACTCCAATCACCGTGTGCTCACAAACAGCTTCTTAAGAGATGTTAGTGAGATTGCAATACTATACAATGTGATAACGGTTGTGGTGAATTGTGTGACTCTCGCTCGCACAAGCTCCTTTCCATTGATGTACTCTTCATCAAGCTTAGCCCCCAAGGGTGATTGTAAATGTATTGTGATATTTCTAGCTTCATCAACCACACTTTTCACACATGTTATTTTTCTTATGCCCTCAAGTAGGAGGCAATGGGTTATGCAAGAGTTCCAAAATATTGTAAGGTGTCTCTCGTCAATAAATCTTGCTACTACATATGTTGTTGCATTATTTGTCACTTGGACGACAATATCCACACCCAATTATATGACTACCTCATTCAACATATCAAACAAAGGGTCTACATTTTTCACTTCGTGGGAGGCATAAATTGACTTCAAGAACACCAATTGCCCACTTGAAGCCACTAGAAAGTTAATCAAAGTGTGATTCCTTCCATCCATCCATCTTTCAAACAAAATGTTGCAAACTTTTTTGCATCGTTTTTTTTTTTCCTTTTCTACTATAACTTGTGTATTTTTTTATGGCATCCTCCAACAATTGAATTCTCAAATCATGAGGTGCACTGAACCCCTTCCTGGGAATGATCAAATCTTTCTCTTGATGATGGATCACGGTTGGCGATTCGAAAGGTCGAGTCAAAAACAGACACAGTTATTCCAAAAGCTTTAGATTTAGTTTTATGCACTGTGAAAGCATTAAATCTCAAATTATCAATGCAATTACCGAATTCTCCCAATATGGGATTTTCTCCACATTGAATAGTATGTTATAATATTAAAAATTTGTCATAGCTACCTTGCGTCTTTATGTATCTCCCAATTCCAAGCAATACCTTGGAGTGAAGGTTTTGTCCCAAGCATATTTTGCGCAACAAAGAAACCATGTCCCTATGAACCCGAACTGTCTCTAGTAGATGAGCCTCAACTCCGAACCCTTGGGGTAATAGAAGAGGCTACTAAGTCACAAAATCAACCTCTGTTTCCCTCTATTCATTACATATGCAAGTGTTGCAATTTTCCTCTTTTTTTTCTTTTTTTCTTCTTAAAACGAGCAAGGACAATAGACATCTCTTTGAACCTCAAGCTGCACTTTGTTGCACACTCGCACATCTTTCCCTGCGATTCATGCAAGCTAGTATTTCCGGCAATTGATGCCTCCTCTCAATAGAAGTTACACAATTACTCGATGAACAAAAAAGTGACAGTTTCCCAGTGAGTTTTAATTCTATGATCTTGAGGAAGAAGTGATTTTTGGGAGTGGGTGGAAAAGGTGGGATCAGCCTACTAAGAGGCCCTAAAACCAGGATCCAACATCTCTAGCAGCTTAGAGAAGATGGGAAGGGGACTACCAACAAGACAATAGATTATGAGTAGTCTACAGACAACATGTCCAAGGCTGCTAAATGTCTTGGGGTTTCTGCAATAAAAAGTATTGCTTGGGAAAGACCTAAGGAAGCAAATGAGTGGAGGCATGAGGTGAGGGCAGAGGGAAATTAGACACAGTGCCTCCACAAGAATGGAAATATGAGGAAGAGTTCTGAAAATCCCCCAAACTGAAATTTGAAAATTCAAAATGGAACTGTGGCTGACCCAAAACATTGTAACCATCTCTTCCTATTTCTGTTGGAAGGTCAATCCACACCCCAAGAAAAATAGACCTGTGACGAGCCGATAGCTCAGTGGCAGAGTTTCGCAACATGCCGATGGGAGGTCCTAGGTTTTTGTCCTAGCAGGTTCATGCTTTTCATAATGCTATTAGAGCCAAGCTAGATGAGCTCAAGCTTGGGTGTAGCTTGGGGGGCATGTTGGAAGGTAAATCCACACTCAAAGAAAAAATTGAGGGGTCGGTAGCTCAGTGGTAGAAAGCCCCAAGATGCTTACGGGGGATCCTAGGTTTGATTCCAACCAGTCAATGGTTTTCAACAATTTCTACAAGTCACATAGAATATGAAGGTCAAGAAACAACCTACACAACATGCTATACAAATGTACACATTGACAATAGAATAGCACCAGGTCCATAAATCAAAATGTCAAAAAATTACAAATATTTAGAAAAGAAAATTTCAAATGGCCATTACTCTTCTCAATGGCACTCTTCACCCTTTGGATTATCCCACTCAACATCCTATAAGTTGAACACAATCTAGTGGTTTTGTAGCAGACTCCAGAGCAGAACCAAAACCATATGCAGAATCAATCGCAGTGTTGGGGATACATTGTATAATCTTTTGTAATCGCATTGTAAAATATTTGACATTGTAAAAATGTAATATGCTGGCTCAAAAGTATAAGTTAGATTAGCTAGTGAAAGGTTTAGGTGAAAGAGAATGTAGGCATGTGAAAGAAGCCAACATGTAACGGCTCTGAATAGTCATCATAGGAAATAGAGAGTTAGAGAAGGGAAACAGAAAAGACAAATGACACATTAGCAGTGAAATGCAATAACAGAGGTTTGATGTGAATGCAAAAGACTAGGAGTCGTATAGGTTTGGTAGAAGAGTCAATTATAAAAGGAATTGTACAGAAGAACTGCAATTTTGTAACATTGCTACCAATCTATGAAACGGATGAAGCTCTGATATTGTGTCTTGTTGTTTAATTTGTTGAGTCTTGTTAATTCTTTTGTTTCATTTACTTTTCCATCCGTCTGACTAAGAGTTTACAGTACTTTACTTTCTTGCAATGTATATTTTTCGTTCTATATATTATTGTGAAGAAAGAACTTAATGACTGTACCTATTCACTGCAAATAAGCTAGTGGCAAACCCCTAGACTACAACCTTAATATGTTCTTGGAAGCTCAGCCAAGCGATAGCTCAGATCAAAACCTCATGCAACTCCCAAAATAAACTTGTGCTCCAAAGAACTTCCAGTCCATGAGCTTGCTAAGATTAAACTAGCAAGCCACAAGGCATGCATATGTCAGTTTGGGTTTGGGATTCAAATCCCAAAACCCTAAGCCTCCTTGTATCCATGCTTTGTAGGAAACATCATACAGGAATAAATCCTAGATCTTCGTATGGTAGGCTGAAAATTCATTCCAAGTATCAGGTAATTTACAAATTCTGGAATCTCTACAGAGGATCAAATTGGTGTAACATGAGGTGCATTAGACCAAAAGCACCATGAAGAGCAATGAAAGTTCAAAGACCACCTAATTGGAAAAATGGGAAATGTTTCCTTGCTGGCAGCTGTAGTTTCCTATGGGAGACCTACAACCACCTTTCATATGATCTTATCTATTAAGGACCTAGACTAATCCTAACCTACCCTCAAACTCACCAAAATAACCCGTTACAAGCTTTAAATTAAAACCCCCATAAATGTTAGAAAACCCTCCAAAAAAGAGCCTAATTACACAAAGTTCAATCTGTGGCCAAAAATAATGAACAGAAAGAGCAGCCAACATGTTTCAATATCATCAGTGATTAAAAAGAAGGGATTGATTTTTATTTTGCCGAATTTTCCCATGCTCTTTCCTGACCCAAGCATCCCTGTTTTGAATACTCACATATTTTGAATTTTTGCTGTCCCTGTTTCTGATTCTTGGTGCAAAACAAACACACATACAGAAACATGGATTCCCATATAGAGAAATAGAACAGTAAATATGACAGATAAGCCTTAAAGGCTATGAATAAACGATAAAGCAACACAAACCCCTATGAATTATAAAGCATGTCCTCAAAGTCACTAATAGCCATTATGGAAGCATGAAATATTATCATAATTAAAGGAGGCCATAACAATCACAAAGGCATACAAATAGCTCGAACCTTTGTTTTTAGAAAGTAGATATCAAGAGCTTTCCAAGAATATATTGAAGCTATCGAGTGTAAATTGTACGAGGAAAACTAAGTTCAGCCAACCAACCATTCCCAATGCCACTAATGATTATTTCATCAGGCCAAGTTGTATAAAATTACAGAGGGCCATGGACAGAAGCCAACTTGTGTGTATGGAACCCACCATGAACAGATGTATAAGCAGCTCAAGAGTTTTGGCTTTTGAATATAAGTGCAAATCAATTGAACCTAGTTGTGCTGAACAGATGCATAAGCAGCTCAAGAGTTTTGGCTTTTGAATATAAGTGCAAATCAATTGAACCTAATTGTGCTGATTTTCAGAATTTGAATGATTGTAAGAAATTGTAATTTCTGATATTACAGATTAAATTCAGAGAATTTATTATGCTAGAATTGCCTGAAGAAGGGTAGTGACCTGCTGAAGGAGTGTACCATTTTGTTTGGTTAATAAGGATTTACAATGGATTCCTAAACCTTGGGGCAAAAACAGGGGCCCAGTCCCCAGCCATGTTTCTACACGCACTTTTTTGCCCTGATTTATTGCAGCCACAATGATATGGAGGGCGAGCCCAGTGTTTCCCAAGGTGAGATTTGAACTTGGGTCTTCATTGTGGTAATACTCCGCCCTTACCACTTATTCACATTTGCCAGGACTGAGAAAGTGTATTGATTGGTGCCTTTTTAATCCTATTTTGGACGGTATAAATTGCTTCTGTTATATTCTTGGAAACGAACCTCCTCCCCTTGCAAATTTTCTGCTGATATGCCTCAGTATATAATGAATTGTCTGAAGAGGGCAGTGACCTCCTAAGAAAAGGCATTTATTGATTGGTGGTGACATTGAACAGTAAGACCTTAAAGGATTGTACAACCTAAGGAAGAGATCTTGTTGGGACTTCACCTGAATTATTTCTCATTTCATGATAATTTGCATTTCCTTTTGTGATTTTGGAAACATAATTGAAATGACATTCAGACCATTATGTGACACCATCCTCTATGGCTGGAAATCTAAAGTGACTACTGTCAGGAGACGTTGAATCAACTGCATATTGCATGCATATCATCAAGTCATAACACAAAATGCCCTTATGGTAACGATTAAACTAGTGTGCGCTATGATCATGGAGTATGTGCCCTAGGCGGGAACTATGATGAATGTGTTTCCACTTCTAATTGTGAAGATTAATATATGATGGTCAATGATGCATGAGGAGTCTATGTGCATGATGAGGGGAGCATGTACATGTGAAATTAAAGGTTGATGCATTTGGAAGAAAAGTGTTATAAATATTTGATGATGTTTGCATTAACAGGTAACTATAAAAATTCCAGCTAGGTAGTCCTGGCCATTATCCTATGGACATTATCAGATCATGTATTGGCTCTCTCATGGTGGTTGATAAGGATGTCAGTACTTCATCTTCTTTGCATTCCAACCGATTTAGGTCCATCTTTTACCTCCATCCATGATCTCCATCAGATTTTTCTTCTTTGGCAATAAGTCTTTGTCTTCATGTCATTGTAATGTTTTTAATATGCGATGTTTTTTTTACTAACACGTTTAGGGTTTACCCATTTTTAGTTCAACCCAATCCCCATCTCCCTTCACCCCCCCCCTCCCGAAGTCAGTTAGGATCGTTTTTTGTAGTGCTTCTAGCTTTTGGATTGTAACCTCTTGTTTCCTGCATGGTGGAACTCGTCTTTGTCTCTCTCTTTCCATTGTTACTAGATGCACTTTCAAGTCCCATTGACCTGCTTTGCTTATTTGAGGACACTAACATAAATTATTTCTTTCTTTCTGATACTATGTGAGAAATCCCAAGTAATTTCCCTCCATGATAAACACACAGAAGTTGGACATGCTTCCCCAGTTGGCTAATGTGTATCCCAATATTTGTGGAGCATTTACCGCCCAAAACAGGGACAGGTACTCATGAGCTTTACGGGTCCAGAAAAGCCTGCATTGCACTGTGCAGCCATCAATTGTATTTTCAAAACCGTGGAAGAAATCTGACAAGAAAATACTGGAAGTATTAGGACAATATATTAGAGAACCCTCTGAAGACTTCACGACATCATTATATGATCAATGTTTGAAATAAAACATATTTATGAACTCGTCATCAATGGTACAATTCACAATATTTGGAAATCTTCACATTTTTTCATATTTTCTTCCTATCATACTTGACCTTGGAAATAGTGCCATGATCACCTGCAATACACACACACATAAATATTTGGGTGTTTGGTAATTCTAGGTGTCACACTTCCTACGATCTATGCCTTGAGTCCTAGAACTTCTACAGATTAGCTTAGAGGAGTGCAAATCCATCTCTGACTGTAACTCACAGTAAAGCGCAACTGGGGGGACGCCATAGCCTTCTCAACCCTCCCCCTCATTCAAGGCTTCTGTCATTCAGTATTACAGCCAATTATTCCGAGAAAACCTGCTAAAGCATATGCATCAGCATGCACAGAAGTCTGGCATTAAACCAAGTTTCCCTTCAAGAATGCCAAACATATGCCATCTGAAGATGGAATCTCCTCCTAAGCTTCTCTCTAGAGGAGACAAGTAAAGACTTTGGCTTCAAAAAGAGAAAGCTCTTATATGTTGGTTGATGTGAGCTTATCCATGTAGTTTGTTGAGTTTTTATTTACGAATAATTGCAGGCAGCATGTTTTGTTAGTCTTTTGGCAGTATTAGGTTAGCTAGTACAAAGTATCTTAGTCATGTCAGTTGGGATGGTTGGGTTAACTGCCAAACGATTTGGTCTTTTCCTTTATGAAGCATCATGAATGTCAAGAGAAGGGTGATTGTATCAGGTCCTCCCTGAACAAATGATTTGTACTAAGATCTATGAATGAGGAATATAAGCTACTACTTTGCAGACACTCGAACATGGTATATTCTGATATTGTTGTTCTTTCTTTGTTCTAGTCTAGGGTCTCAGAAGACTTTATCTATGCTACATTTTGGCACCATTGTCTTAAAAGAACTCAGATAATACAGAAGTAAATCGGGCTGACAATTTGATTGACAACCAATCTATTGACAACAATATGAAGAACTAATGGGACAACCCATCAAAAAAGTAATTGAAAACAATCAAGAACAAGAAGATCTCACTAAAGACCTGCAATCCCTGTAGGACTTGTCTGTCCGAGAACACGTGAAGAGTGCCAACGAATTCCATCTAAATTGGTGGTTCCAAAAGAAGTAGAGCATCTCCTCGACAATCTCCCACGACTTTTTGCCAAGTACTATATAGTGTTGCATAACTTGCATACCAAACATGATCGAGAGAATCACAAACAACTCCTACAAAGGCACACACAGAGGCAAAGTTATGAAGAGGAAGCGAGATTGGAAGACAGATGTCAATGCGATTAAACCTAAATAAAGGAGGACAAAGATGATACCTTGGCAAAACAAAGGAAATAGAAATAAGGAGGTGAACCAAACTCTTGGAACAAGATCAACAAAGAAGAAGGTTACAAGAAGCAACCACTTCAAAAAACCAAGAGTGGAAACGAATTGTCGATGCCAAAGTCAAAGCCCAAGTTGAGGCCAAAGCGTAAGCCAGAGTTGGAGTCCAAACCAAGAAAACGCTCCCTTAGTGGTAGAAAAAGTAACGAAACATCCTCTGCCACTCTCATCTACACAATGGGAGGAGATTGCTAGACACCTACCACTCTGGATACAGGGGGGAAGTCCAACAAAATCCAAGGTGGAAGTAAGTTTCCTCTCTATTCCAGGGATAGAAGACAATTTCTTCGCAGAAGAAGAGTGAGCCTCTTATGAAACTAATATCAGAGCAATCAAATAATTGTTGATTGAAGATCCAGTACCAAAAACAGCATTGCATCCAAAGCAACCAAAAAATCTTGAAGGATGGGCAAGAGCACAAAGAGGGAATCCTGATGATGAGAAAGATAGCACACAGATAACTGTTAAAGGATGAGTCAAGTGCAAAGACGTGTCCAGATCAGAGTAATGTCTATAAGAGAGAGTCCCAAGAAGGAATCTCATGTTCGGAAGGCCACTATAGAAGACCTCAATACCCACAAGAATGGGTACCCCAACCCCATCACCAGAAAAACAAAACCTACCGAAATTTACCAATACAGATCTAAATATCCAGTATGACATTGTCGAACATGCATCACTATCTAGACTGCCAATGGGAAGATAGAGGAGTGGATGTGGCTTAGATCTTTCCTAGCGACCCTTCAGAGCATGGCCATTGATTGGTATACCGATGCCAAGTATTGACAAAGCAACATGGCCAAACACCCGACAAGTGTTCAATAAGGAATTCAAACTACTTAAGTACAAAAATGAAATTGTAGCAGAAATATAAAACACCAAACAAGGTAAGCATGAAAATGTTTGGGCTTACAATCAGAGACTCAAGGAGTTGCTTCGTAAACTCAAGAAGGAGAAAGCCAACGAGCTGAAAAAGTGGTGGTTTATCTAGAAGTTGGTTCCCTCACTAAGAAAAAAAATGAAGATAGTTCTACCTTAGTCATAAGCAAATGCCTATAATAGAGTGATGGGCATAGAAAGTGAGAATGAAACATCATCCTCACACAAGAAGACAAAGTGAAGATGAGCACTCTAACTCCAGTGATAGCGAACCAGGGTCTGTTAGAGCCCTCCAGAAGGACATGCTCTTAATGATGATAGAATTTAAAAAAGAATTGAAAAGAGAAGAAAAGGATCTTTGGTGCACGCACTATAAAACAAAAGGGCATACCAAGGCCAACTGTCTGAGAAGACTATTCTGTGAAATCTTCATGTCAATGGCCATGATATAAAAATCTTTCCTTACAATTTAAAAAACAGAGGTGCCCAATTCATCTTGACCCAAGGAGAAACATCAACACCACCTACCACACCAACAAAGTGCCAAGGTAATACAAGTGCATCCACTAGTAGATATATAAACCAACTGAACAATACATGATGCCAAAACAATATTGGGGGAGGCGGTAGCCACATTCAGTTCAATGAAAAAGGTCAACCGATGGTTCAAATCCAAAAGTGCAACCAGTGGAGCCATTTCTAAAGGGATTGCCTCGCCAAAGTCAACACTGACCTTGTGTAGATGGTGTGGACTCGGAGATCATAAGTACGCTAACTATTTGAAGCAAGAAAACATGCATATCATTAATGTAAGAAATGAAGGGGTGATGGCAATCACCAAAGGCCAAGCAAAGAAGATAACCTACCCCAACCCTTATACAAAAAAGGAAAGAATGGTTGAAGCAAGAGCTGAGGCAAACGAGCAATGAGGGGAGAACTAAGACATCCTAGTGAACGTACAAATACAATGACTTGTTGGCTTGAGTTAGACAAGGAGATTGCAAGACAATTTCTACAAAGCATTGTACCCATCAAAGTAGCAGATCTCTTACAAAGCATTCCACAACTCAAGAATGTTATAACCACCTCTATGCAAGACAATGAACACAACACAGAGCAAGCAAAACCCCTGTTGACTAAAGGTACAACATCGGAAGCCATGGTGAAAAAGAGAGCCCATTATTGAACTCCCATGGTCAAGAAACCAAGTAATTGATTCGATGCTCTCAACAATGAACTTTGCTCGCCATCCAGGAGTTGTCCACTTGGAGATTTTAGGTTTATACCTGACTAATACTACTATTGATATTGGCTCTAGTGTGAACATACTTCCAAAAGAAACTTGGAAAAATCTTGGAGAGCCCATTCTTTTGCTGCCAACTTTCCAATTAGTAGGAGCTGATCAAAACAAAATATGGGTGTTGGTACCTAACCTTTCATATTGATCTTCGTAGTAATCTCTTTAAATTAAAAAACCTATGATGCGTTAATGGGTCAAGATTGGTTAACAACAGCCGAATTAAATCACAATTGGAAAAGGAACATCATCTTGATCAAGAATTAAGACCGACATCATAGATCTAAAAAGCCAAGCAGACAGTGAGGAGGCAGCCTCATCAAAGTCGAATATGGAAGATATGGAAGAGGAACACCCTCAACATAAGAACCAACGCATGGTGGAACTAACTGAGGAGGGGCGATTAGAGTTACACACATGTTCAGAGGATGAAACAAACTCCTTGAGTGGGCTCTTCCATTGGAAAATGGACTACAAGATATTTCAACCTAGGTGCAACTTCTTCGAGATCATGAAGATAGAAGAATGTGAAAGTTCATGAGGAAATGGGCACATGAGGACTGATATTCAACAAACAAAACCATCTTCATCAAAACCAAACAACCCTCCTAAGTTCACTGAATATAGATTAGGTTATGCAAAGATAGATAAAATACATGCTCACTAGTTCAGAGGGGTACAAGATATGAAATAAAAAGAACCAACCACAATCAAGATAAATCTCGGATCGAATAACAAACCTCAAATGACTAAGATGTGAGACAATTTGGACCTTGTGTTGAAGGCTACCACGTTCCAAATCTTCATAGCTTACAAGGATGTGTTTGCTTGGACCTAAAAAGATTTGAAGGGGGTACCACCAGAGATGTGTGTACATAGAATCCCCTTGGCGCCAAATGCTCAACCAATTCAAAGAAAAGCATATTGAATGAACAAGAACTATGTGGCTAAAGTTCAAGAAGAGATTAAGAAGATGTTTGAAGCAGAATCATCCTTAAAGTAGAGACAAGTGAATGGGTGTCTCCAATAGTAATTAGTATGAAGGATTCAAAACAAATAAGGATATGTGTCCACTTCAGAAGTTTGAATGTGGTTATTGTCAAAGATCCCTTCCCAATCCCATTTACGAACTCTACACTGGAAGAAGTAGCTGGCCATGATATCTATTCCTCTATGCATGGATTCGTGGGGTACATTCAAATTAGCATTGTGGATGAAGTTAAAATGAAGACCACTTTTATGGTGGAAGATGGAGTCTATGCATATAACCAAATTCCATTCAGACTTTGCAATGGTCCAGCCACCTTCCAACAGATCATACTACACATCTTTGACAAGATGACCGCAGGTAACTTCAAAGCTTTTCTTGATGATTGGTCAATATATAGTGGTCAAGAATCTCACTTGTGAGCCCTAACAAAATGCATGAGACGATGCAAAGCAGCAAAATTGGCTCTGAATCCAAAGAATTGTTGGTTCATGGTCCCAAAACGTAAGTTCCTTGGTCACATAGTATGCAAAATGGGGCTAAAGACCGATCCAGAAAAAATAAAGGTAATGATGGAAACGGAGGAAGCAAAAGACATCACAAGAGTAAAATCCTTCTTGGGAAATGTTGGATATTAATGGCACTTCATTAAAAAAATCCTCAGGTGTTTGATCCACTAGACATTCTCACAAGACAAGGAACTTCGATTGTATGGTCTAATGAACAAGAGGGTGCATTTAACAAATTGATGGTTTGATTAATAAGTTTTCCTATACTCGTGTACCTGTTGACAATTCTTCCACAGGCCAAAATTGTCAACCCTACTATTCGAAACTCTGCTTATGGTACCAGTTTGTCTTGTAAATCAGTTTTTGGGGTCCTTAAATAGACACCTACAGCCATGCAAATTATAAAAGACACCTACATCAAGTTCAAAGGCCATATCTCTTGTTCAAAACGTCACATACAGTCTTAAAGCTCCAGACATGTAGGTTCATTTACAGATGAAAGCAAGCAATCATAAGCGTGAGCACAGGTAACAAATTCTGGTTCTGCCAATCGAATAACTATGTCTAGAGAAGGAAAAGTTGAAGTTGGTTCCCTTAAGAGTATTGACAAATCATCTCAGGAGGCTGCACCATTACACTTGTTCCCAAGAGAGATTAAGAGAAACGAGTCAGCCAAATTGAGTTCAGTAACATTGCAAGCAATTCAATTGATTAAAAAAACTTGAGTGCAAGTCATTGTTACCATTTTCAGAATGGAATATTGAATCTCCTGAGTTGAAAACTGGGGCTCGTGTTGGCATCGATTCATTTGGGGAAGTCTTTCATGGTGTGTGGAGAGGAACAAAAGTGACAATTAAGATCTTGCTTGAACAATATTTGACAGTGGAGAACGTGGAAGATTTTTTTGCAATGAAATATCTGTTCTGAGTCATTATTTCTTGGAGCTTGCAAACACCGCCTCGTCTTTCAATGGTTATAGAATATATGCACATGGGTTCTTCGTATCACTTAATACGTACAAATGGCCAAGGAAAACACCTAGTTGGCGAAGGAGATTAAGGATGCTTTGTGATATTTGCACGGGCATGATGTGCATACAGCGAAAGACAGAATTCCGAAAGACAAAAATCCAAGGAAATAAAGGCTAAGTAGAAGACAGATAAAAACATGAAGAAAATAAAAACAAAGGCAAAGAAGGAAATGAGAAAATTGAAGGAAGGAAATCCTTCGGAATAATTGTCAAACAAGAAATCCACGGGAATATGAAGTCAACGGAAAAAGTCCGAGGAAAAATACAGCCAACAATATGTCCGAAAGAAATTAAAAAGTAGAGAGAGCAAAAAGTCCGCAGGGCACAACTTAAAATCCGAAGGAGAAGACCAAGGAAATAAGTCCGAATAAAATAATACGAAGGGCAAGACAGGTAAAATCTGCAGGGGAATGAAAGATCCAAAGGAAATAAGTCAACAATAAAATCCACAGATATAAAAGCCAAAGGCAGGAATTCCGAGGAAATAAGAAGACCAAGGAAAACTTAGCCAAGAGATTTCCGAAAGAATTGTGCAAAGGGGACAAAAAATAGATAATCCACGGGAAGTTAGAACAAGATAATCCCGAGACTAAATATAGATAAGAAAATCCAAATATAGAATCCCGCCAAAAATAGACAAGACACAAACAAGCAAACCAAAACAAGAGACGGAGTCAACGTGAAAATCCATGCAAGCAAAGGCTACTTTCGGTTGACTAGTCAAAGCTTCATTTCACTGGTTGTTGAAGTCAAGCTCATCTCTTGATCAAACTCGTGCTTTCAAACGTTCCAACTCAGCTTCCAACGTTTCAATTCAAGTTCTAATTTTAGCATGGCATGGATTTCATGCATGCTCTTGTTTATCTCATGTTTTCAAACGATCAAACAGCTCAAGAAGAAGTCCATATTTGGAGGTGTGCGTAGCATTTTTGCATGATAAGAGTTTAGCAACCCAAAATTAACCACTATCCACTTCAACACCAAGGATTCTTCATGCAAGACAGCCAGGTATAAGTAAAGGAAAGACAAATTTGGAAGATTCATGCAAAGCAATTTGGACTTGGGCTAATAAAGAGTTAACTTCCTCTCCTATTTCCAATGTCAATCTCTTGGTTTTTTGTAATTTTCTATATTAATGGCTTTTCAGCCTTGTAAAATCCATCCCTCTTGGTAAGACCAGACTCTGTCATTAGTGAGTTGTGTAACCTTTATAATCAATAGAAGGATTGTACTCTCAGATTTCAAGTGTTGGCATAGTGTACATTCATTCAGCAATTTGCATACATAGTAGATTTCTCTCCCTTCCCAAATTCTGATTCGTACCTAGTTGCTAACTTATCATGTTATGCAAGTCATATTCAGTGTTTTATGTCTTTTGTTGAAACTGTAAGTGGATGTTAGGTGGCCGCATAGTGTCTTGTATCAGACCTCTCTCCATCACTTTCCGTCATGTTTTTGTCATTGGATCCAACCTTCTCATGAAATATTTATGCATAGTGATCAATTGAAATCAAAGGTCTTCATTTTCCCTTATTTGTTCAGTGTTCAAGGTTCCAAGTAGGGTGGATCAACATTATGGTGTATCACCGTCATTAGGTAAGATTTCCCCTTCAAGTTTCTCTCCCTTTTCCATGTTAGTCCGCAACGCAGAGTAGAGATCCTCATTGATACATCTTACAGGAACCAGCCTTTTATGGAGGTTCTCACCATTGAAGCACCCACCCTCGTGAGAAGATCCCATTGTTTCAACTGGAGAGAGGATTAGCCATTTCAGCAAGTCTTCGATTCAAGGTGCAACGCCAGGTTGACAACAGTACCCAAACTAGGGCAAAGGGTTTCGCATTTATGTTGACGCTTCCATTTATGTTATTGGGGCAACATTAGCACAAGTAGGAACTCAAGAGTTGGATCACCCGATGGTCTAATGTAGAGAATAACTACAGCACCACAAGACATGAAGCCTTAGGGATGGCACATATAGTACAAAAGTTTTGGCATTGCATGCTAGCAACCCCTTTCATTTTTTATGTGGACCATCAGGCACTAACTATACTTAGTCAACAAACCAATCATTCAAGGCAGGTTAAGCAGATGGTTGATGTTTTTACAAGAGCTCACATTGAAAATTATTGTCAAACCATAGAAAATTCATGTGATTTCCAATCAAATCTCTCAAACAAAATAAGAACTGAAGGAAGGATCTAATGAAGATTTCCCAAATGCCCATCTATTCCAAATTGCAATTGTACAAAAATGGTACGATAATATGGGGGATTAATTATCTTGGGCTTCTTTTCCAAAGGGTATACGACACATCGAGAGGAGGAAGTTGACATTGGAAGCCTAAACGTTCCAATTATTAAATGGGTTGTTATGTAAAATGGGTCGAGACCATGTCTTGCACCGGTGTGTACTAAAAGAGGAAATCAGAGATGTACTCATCGAAGCTCATGAAGGACCAACAGGAGGCAACAGGGGACCCAACGCAATTGCAAGGAAAGTACTATTGGCAAGACTTTGTTGGACAACATTGCAACATGATTCAAAGGAGTGGGCAATGGAATGTGACACTTGCCAACGTACCAATAAACCGTTAAAAAGAAATTACATGCCTCTCTGGCCATCGCAACCACAAAAACTTTTTGAAAGGTGGGGCTTGAATTTCATCAAGCTATTGAAAGAAAATAATGTTCTTTGTGGTGGCCACTGAATATTTTACTAAATGGGAAAAAGCAAGAGCATTGCCACACAACAATTCCTTGAGCACAACTAAGTTCATCTATGAAGAGGTTACCAGATTCAAGATCCCACTAGAAATCACAAGTGACAGAAGGCGACATTTTGTCAACCATGCGATCCAATTTATGACTTTAGAATTTCAGATTTTTCATTCCTTGCCAAGTCCATACTACCCACGTGCCAATGGCTAAGCAGAAGCGATGAATAAAGTATTGATATCAGTCATGTTGAGGAAGTGATTGCGAGGAGAATCTACATGCAGCACTATGGGCCTACAAAACGGCCCATAAAATTAATACCAACCATACACCCTTCCAACTGATGTATGGTCAAGAGGCAATCATCCCCATGGAATATCTAGTACCAAGTATATAGATGACCATGCAAAATAGGTTGGGTGACAATGAGAGCCTCATTAAATGACTCCTCAATTAAAGAAACTTGACGAACATCGACTACAAGCACAATGGGAAACATGATTTATACAGAGAAGGAAATATTAGCATGACAAACATCTTTGTCGGATGAACTTTAAAGTTGAAGCTCTTGTATTAAGATATAATGGGAAGCGCAAAATCAAATTGGGTAAGTTTAAAGTCTTATGGTTCAATCATTTAAAATTCTAGAAATATTTGAAAATGGAATTGTTCAGTTAGAGAATCTGAATGGAATGTTGGTTGAAGGCACAATAAACAACTCTAAATTAAAACTATCACAATTGAAATCTAGCCCAAGCAAAACTTGACAAAAGGGTCCACCAGTAAAGCAAAAGGTACGGTCCATAATAATGGCACTAGAAGAGGTTGGGAGGTACAAAGGGAAATTGATAATCCACTTTCCTACTAATCATACGCTCTACCCAATCAAAGCACACCGAGGGGGAGGGGGGCTAAGTTGGGAGGTTGAGGTCAAGGGCCTATTGATTTCTCCCTTATCTCTATCTATGAAAACCCCCTATATATTTATATGGCACCCCTCCCCTAAACTATCTTTCTGGCTTCTAGAGGGCCCAATATCTATATAGGCCAACAGCCCCCCCTCTATTATATATGGGATAGAACTGGCAACCTTATATATACATATGGCACCCAAATCTCTATAGATGGGGTTGGAGCCTTTACTCTATAAAAGGTGAGCAAAAGGGAGAGGACCGGTTGAGCGCTTCCCCCATGCTTTCCATTGGTAAAGAACTGACCACCCGAAGCCCTATATCTCTATATCTACCTAGTAATATGTATCTCTGCAATAGTCTCTTTACTACTCCTTTACAGTTGTACACCCTACCTAATCAAAGGCCACTAAATGCCCTTCTTAGTCAAAATCCATTGTACGCCTTCCTCACACTGTACGGCATGCGAACCTTACAGTGCATGTCGACCTACTCTTTCCAGACCGTATGGCCAAGTCGACGCCCTTCCTTGAACGGATGTTCACTTGAAACCTTATCCATCAACATTCGTCCTCTACTAAAGGTTTCAATGATTGTATGTCATATTCAAGCACCGTCTAGTTCTACCATACAACCTTTGTTGGTTTTCCCAACAATACACCCTTTGTTGTTTATCCCAACCATATGCCTTCTATTGTTTTTCCTAACCGTATGTTGATAAACATACATCCTTTTGACCCCATACATCCTAGTGCAACAGTCCTCACTATCCGTCCAGTAGCTCCAAAGGGTTCCGCCATTCTCTCGAAATTGTGTTGGTCCATACGCTCTGATCATCTCCAACCTAAGCCTGTACGTCCTAAATCGCACCTCCACTCTATGTTGTACAACTATAGTTACTCCAGCTTGAACGGGAATAAGGACATAATAGTGAAAATTTTCACTTTTTTATTTTAGGAAGAAGAACAAGATCTAGCCAAAGAATTTGTATTGGAATGCTTGATATTTTTACTCCTCATGGAAGAATAGAGTTTAGTGCAATATTGGATAGTTGCAACTCTAGCATCAAAGGAGTTTTGTTTTAAGGGTGTTGGCAAAGTGTTGAAAATATAAGTACCAAAACCCTTGTCAAAAAGCCAACAGCAACAAGGTTTTAGTATTTATCCTTTGTCCATATCTTTTGCAGCCATGGCTGAAAAGAACATCAACCCTTCAACACTTGCTCCCTCTTTGGTAAGACCAAAGAATGCATTGGACTAAGCATTTGAAAAGTTTGGAGCCATCCGAGAAGGGTGTTGTGTCCTGCTAATGCTTCATGGTTGTTCGAGTATGCTATGTACTTTGTATTTGTCCCTGTATATTATGCGAATGCAGGGGCTAGTATCAAAATTCAGAATATTATTTCTGAGCCATATTTGTTAGTATCAAATTTCATAACATTGTCTTTGAGCCATCATTGTTGGTACCAAAATTCAAAGCATCATCTCTAAGCCAACATTCTTTGGTGGCATCGAATTTCGAAACAATTTTTAAGCCAACCCTCTTTTGTGTATTTTACCCATGCATTCCGATCAAATAGAACATGTACTCTTGTTTACACAACCAGATTCATGGAAGATACTTTTGATTCATCCCTTTAGAGGCTTCATCAAATTTAACAATCTCCTACAAGTAACTTGATTCATTTTTCTTTTTGTTCTTTCATTGTACATGGGTACCTCATCAGGCCTAGTTGTTAAGACCCATACTTATGAGCTTATTAATTCTTCTCTTTTACCACATCAACAAAAATGATCTTCTAGAGCGGTGTTGGTGTGTCTCATGTTCACACTTGTTTTGAATTACACCTTAGGTAGTGTTGTTACTAAGATGTGATTTAATATGTGCACAACTCACTTTAATGCACATCTAGTGTTGGTAGCTATACTCATGTGTGAGAACACTTAGGTGTTATTTGGGGAATGATCCCACCTTTCACTCCACCAATAGCAATCTCTTACTCACCTTTTATTTTTTTCCTATATAAAGACACTTTGTGTCATTGTGGAAAGAATGGAGCTTAGAGTCATCTCCTATGCTGGTGGAGATGTAGTCTTCTAGAGAGTCCTTTTCTGATGAAACCATTGTTCGTTGCACATAAACATTGTATATTAGTTTGTTAATCAATAAAGTCTCTTTTATTGGTGAATCTCTCTTCTAAGTACATATTTGTGGATGGATGTGTTCATTACGAAGATTTCCTAGGCTCTCCTCATTTCTAATATGGCATAATACCTATGTTATTTTAACTTTTAAGTAAACTGATGACGATACCAACATCTTCTATACGACAATTTCGAACCAACAACATATCCATTCTGTTTGGAGAATCAGGGTCGAGGATGGTAGTATTGTCAAGGACAAAGATGAAACCTTGCTGCAAAATGCCACAAGGAAGAGGAGCTCAATAGTGATCAAGCACATACGATAGTATGTGCCAACATTCCAATGGAACAAGAGCAATGCTAGCTCTAGTCACAAAAGAGCAGCTAATACAGTTGTCTTCTCTTTGTAATGTCCCCTTCTTAAGATTAGAGTAATTTAAGACTCAGCCTATTTTCTTGTTGTTTCCCATGGGCTAAGGGAAGGAAGAATCAAAGGAAACATTGGTTCTCTATTCATGTTGCAAAAGTGCTTTATTGGCAACCTTTTTCTAATTTTGACTTAAGGAAGGGACCTTTTGGTCATGGAAAAAGTTAACCCTTAAGTGAAATTATAAGGAAATTGCTTTTTGAATATTTAAATTTCCTCTTCAAGTAGAGCACTCCCCTTTTAGGAAGGTCTTTTTGAGGGAAAGGATATAAAAGGAAAAAAGGAGGTTCATTTTGAAACTCATGTCATTTTATTAACTAAAAATCAAAGCTTGAGCAGCTTACTTATGCTTTCAGCCCTAGAGAACGGAAACCCTTTTTGGTATTCGAATATTGAGGATGAAACCCTTCAATATTCAGTGGGTGACTTCACTCAGAGGTCATATTTGAGCAAGAATTAGCAGATTTCAAGTCGAAGGCATCTTTCCAAGTGAAGTGCAGCAGTTGGGCAGCTTGTTGGGGTGGTGCGCAGCTGTAATCAGCCCTTGCAAAGGCAGCAACTCAGTTGGGAGCTCTCTCCTAGGGCAGCGACCCCCTTTGAGGGTTTAAAATTGCAGTTTTGGGGGCAATTTGAGGTTGATTTTAGTGTTTTATTATACACTCCTTCGGCTGGTATTTTTAATAGATTTTCCAGCTATATATTTGGTTCAAATATTCAGATTTTGAGGTATTTTGTATGGCTGTACTTCTCTTAAATTTTGCAAAGGTTTGTGGCAATTAAATATTGAATTTTGATCTAAAATAAGTGTTTTCAAAATTCTGAAAATTTTTGTGGTTAGGGTTTGATAAAAAAATTGAGAATTTGTATTTTCATTTTAAGGGTTTATCACAAATTCCAGAATTGTATAAATCTGTCCTAAAAGGGACATTACACTCTTCTAAAAGAGACAAAGCTACAGGGCCCAATGGGTTTCTTGACCAACTCTATCAAGAATTCCAGGAGGTGATTAAAAATGTTTGGAGTTTGCGGAGGAATCAAGAGAGCGTAAGGTGTGAAAGTGCATCAATGCTACACAGTTGGCATTGGTGCCAAAAAATCGAAAGCAAAGTCACTTGGAAAATTTTAGACTGATCTCCCTTCGCAATATGGTGTACAAAATAATCTCCAAGATCATAGCAAGATGACTTCAATCATTCCTACAGAAATCTGGCCTACTCAATTGGCCTTTATGAAGAGAAGGAAAATTACAAATAAGATCTACTTGTGTAAGAAATTACTAATTCTCCCAAACACCAGAAAATTGCAGGCACAATTATCCAATTCAATATATCCAAGGTGTTCAACCATTGCATATGGTAACCAAGTTTTCAAAACTAAAATTGTTCAGGTTTTCCATATTTATCCAATGGAAAGAGTAGCATTTCCAGCCTATCCTTTTGTGCTCTCTATACATAGCATGCATTGAACCCCTTTCCCTGACTCCATGAGGAGAGATCTAAATCGGCTATTGGATGCGAAAAATCACCAGCAACATATTTTTGGTTTGTCAACAATAAGCAATGTTCAAAGAGTCACTCTTTTTCAGTTTCCAGTTCACAAGTTAGTCCTCTTTAGACTTATTCTCTAGGGAGTCCATACTCTTAAGAAACTCTTAAAAGTCTACCAAGTTGCCTCCAGTCAATGAATCAACATTGACAAGTCCCAATTCTATTTCTTAAGTACACCTACTGGAAGGAGGAAGGAAATTCTCACCTTATTAAAATTCAAAGAAGCTCAATTACCAACCAAACACCACGGATTCTCATTATACCCTAAACCCAACTCTTCTAATTTGAGGAAAAAGACAACAAAAATTAAAAGCAATTTGGGCCTCTAGATAAACTAATGGCTCTCCCTTGCAGGCTGGATCCAATTAATTCAATTTGTCCTTCAAGAAGTCCCAGTGAACTTGTTAATTATGATACTCCTAATGAGGAAAACAGAAGGGATCATAAATATACAAAGGCATTTCTTATTTTAAGGCCTTGAGGAATGATTTCAAAATCCCCTCATAGCTCGAGGGAAAAATACCAAACTGCAAAAGGTGGCAGGATTAAACTTAAAGGACTTCGGCTTACTTCAATAAAGTCATGTCCATGAAGTTAGCTTGGAAGCCACACAAGAATCAGCCTTTGTTTTAGTGCCAAATCATTTGACAAAAGTATATGGTCGTTCCTGAGTTGCACAACAGCAGATGGTCTCAGCAAAGTTCTGTCATCTAGAAGCATATACCACAAGGCATGGTTTCTTAAAAGGTCAAATGTGGTAGGTTAATAAGATTGACAAGTCTAATTTCTACGAAGTAATTTCTTGGAATACAGTTGGAATGGATACAAGTGCCTATATTCTATACCAGAATTTGCTCCTTTTGCATATGTTGCGGGTGGAAAGAAAGCTCTTATTTTTGCAAGACGAGATTGCTCCTGACCCAACACAAGGCTCATATACTTAGAATTAGCATGTAAATCAAAGCTTTGGGAATTTACACCTTGTTCAGTTAAAGATCTTGTGGAAAGAGTTGAGTTAGAGGGAAGGCTCTTAATAAACAGAAAAAGTGATCTTCTGGTTTAGGGCTTGAGTGCAACGGTCAATTGTGCAGCCCATTCAGCTTACCTAAGCATTTTGGAAATCAATACATCTTCATATGTTAGGTGGTCAAAGCCATGGAGACTCAAAATTTTGTCTAAAATTAAAGCCTCATGTTTAAATGTGCATGGGAAGAACAAAATAGCAGAAAACCTGCATAAAAGAGGTCAGGTGCGCCCTCCAAGTGCCCCAATTGCCAAGCTTCCAATGGAAAAATGAGCACCTTCTTATTCACCCCTTATCTCACAAAATTTAGGTTTGATTGGGAAACTACTATCTTTCACACAAATTCCTAATTAAAAAATGTTATAGGTATTACATTTACATGGACCAATTGGACATTAATTCTGATGTCATGCAATTATAGGACTTGTCTCCCAATTTTATTTGTAAGTTGAGAATAAAATGAAGCAGCTTTGAATGCATTCATCGACAAAGCACAAAATTTATTAGCATAATTTTCTCTAATCTTTGTGCCACAGTTCATTTCCAATATACAGCCCTCTCCTATAGAGTCTCCACTATGCAAGATTTAGCAATTCTCTAAGCACGAGCCTCCCATTTTACTATGCATTGTTCAATTTCATTGTGTACCCTCTTGGAAACTAGACACCCCTTTTTCCATCACCAGACTCCATGTCAGGTTCAATTTTAATGGAGCTTAGTCGGGAACTCCAAGTCCAACTAGAGCTAGTAGAATCAATTGAGATCTAATAGAAAAATATTCCTGACCTATCTCCAATTCATAGGCATAAATACCAACAATTATGCTTAATGGTGGGCTTTCTGTCAAGGTGTCAAGCTAGTCTCAAAACCATATTTTCCTTGCTAAAGAATTGAATGGAACTCTAGCTATATAATTTCAAAAATTAACAAATCATATGAATATACCAAAACTAAATCCCCACTCATGTCCCCCTCATCAATGTCATTGAACACTCCAAAATATTATTGAAGAAACTGCTTTCCTTCTTATTACACTCGAAGGGATTAAGATTTCTCGTTAAAAGACTACATAAATGGGGTTGTTGACCAACTTGCTAAGCCTGCCCTAGATTCTGTATTGAATGACATCCACCTTTACACACTTGATGACGACACAGTACCACCTCCCATCTTTTCTCGCACCCATTATGGTGGTCATTTTTCATATTTATTACACCCATGATGATGATTTTCCCTCGACATTCCTTGTGACTTCCCCATTTCCCCACCTTTCTTTATTTCTCCTTGTCCCCATATTCTTCCCAGGCCACCCTTCCATTAATCCTATACTTCCACCAATAAAACATAGGCCCACACCAACATTTCATTAGTGCTGATAACAACACAAATGCAACAGCGAAAACATACAAGAAGAGATATTTGCAAATGTACATGTTGAACACTCATTTGTATCATGTATATATAAATATTATAGATGATGTACAAGGACTCTTCTAGATGAAGGAAGCTTCTAAGAGAAGAAAGATGTCTATAGGGATGGATATAATATTTATTAGCCCATGTGATTGTACAATTTTTAAGAATATATAGTAAGCCCAAGTGATTATATCTCATCATTTAACTAAATAGAACAGTGGATTTGGCTATGTCTCGTCATTTCCTCCTTCCTTAGAAGAAATTAGCCCAAATTTATAAAAAAGTATCCCAACTTTCTGTTGTAGATGCAGAAAATGTTGTTCAAATGCTGATTGTGACATTCACTTAGTTTGAGTTTGCAATGAACCCTAGCAAAACCAAGTGGTAGTGGAGTGTCAACTCATAGCATGTACACAGAGATCAAGAATAGTATCTTCATCCAAAGGATGCTAAAAATATGGAATGGTGTCCATAGGATGAGAGATAACCACCTCTTCTTCCAAATTTGGTGGCTCATAAAGGTTAAGTTGACCTACATTCACAACATCATATATACCAAGTTAAGAAGGAAGATCCAGCCTAAAACCATTTTCTCCAAGTTTCTAAAAAATGATTTAAGGTCCACATTGAATAGGTTTACAATTTTGATGCTTCTGAACCTCAAATCTCTGTTTACCAAAGTAGAGCAAAACTCTATTACCAAACTGAAAATGTAGAGGTCCCTGATGCCTACCATGAAGCTCTTCATATTTGGCTTGAGTCTTCAATAATGCATCATAAATGTGCATGGACTTTAGCCAAATATCGGACAAAAGAAGACGCCCCAGCTTGATCCATTTGTTGATGAAGAAAAAGCTACAAAAGAGCCACCGTTCATAAGGAGGAAGGGATTGGTGTCCATAGCAAACCTTAAAGGAAAAGTGTCTGATGGAGACATGGGTAGCTCTATTGTAACTATGTTGCAACACATGAAGATAAGTGTCACCCTACTTTTTGTTTGTGATAGATGTGGAGAGTATGACCCAAGTCCAGCGCAACTAACTACCACAATTTGACGATTAGTTTGTGGATGAAAGGGTGTAGGGGACCTCAACAAACAACCCAAAGGCTTCCACTAAGGTTTTCTTCAAGTGACAAAGAAATCTTGAGTGACAATCAGAAATAACAATGGTTCATATGCCAAAGGAACAGTATATGTGCTGGAAAAACAACAAAACAGCTTTGGAAGCATCTATAGCCATGTTGCATTGAATGAATATGATCATTTTAGAAAACCTACATACAACAAGGATGCAACCATTCTTCACAAGAGTGGGTTCCAATCCACTAATAAATCTACGAATATGGATTCTGAAGGCCTGGAGGGAACTTAAAGTAGCTAGGACAAGCCAAGCTTTCTATCTAAAGGCTTAGATTGACTGCATAATGAACAAGTTCTAATAAAATATTCCACATGCATTCTCATAGAAGACCAAAAGAAATGTCTCT
This sequence comes from Torreya grandis, assembly GCA_037957365.1. Classification (NCBI taxonomy): domain Eukaryota; kingdom Viridiplantae; phylum Streptophyta; class Pinopsida; order Cupressales; family Taxaceae; genus Torreya; species Torreya grandis. The sequence continues at coordinate 562,840 of JARHVA010007328.1, read as the reverse complement.
AAAAATGTTGCAAAGCTTGTGTGTGCCAAAATGTGATCCAAGAGGATCGAGGGGGTCACTAGATCTTACCGCAACTTACCGATGTTGCATAGCCAGCCTCATGCTAACATCAACAACATCGACATCAAGTTCCACATATATGTGCCAATTTTCAAGGTCAGACTCTACTTCAACATTAACACATTGCTCCTGCATTGTCAATACCGTAGACCTTAGCTCATTAGTAACAACAGTTAGTGACATCACAACATTCATCGGTTATGAAGTCATGGCTACCAACTCTTGTAACGGTTCAACCAACACTTCATCTCCTTCCATTGTTTATTAATGTACACTTTTATTCTTTGTAGTCAGGTTACGTAGACAAGAATGAAGTTAGGGAGCACATAGACACCACACATCTGATCTCTCAGATATTGTCCAAAACTTAGCTATTACAATTCTATATTGGTTGTCGTTGTCTTCTTTGCTTTCCTTGTCCTTTTACACTTTGCACCTTCATATTCTCTGTCATTCATAATTCACTTATGTTCATAATCCTCTTAAATTCGTTTAAAGTAGGTTTTCCACCAAGGCTCCTCTAGGCCTTGAATCAATGGTATCAGAGCATACACACTTCATTTCATTTTTGAGTGGCATTGTGGTGTATCTGAACTTTGTCTCTATTTGTATGCGCACTCATACGAGGTCTGATTACAAAAAGATCATTATACCTTCATTCACGTCCTCAAATGAGAGACAAATCTTCGACAACACCAACTTCATAAAAGTTCCAAAAGATGATAGAGGTTGCATTGTAAAGACAATGGGAAGATTTGGATGAACATCATGCACAAGAACAAGCAAGTATCGTTGATCATTTCTTGCTACTTCTCAAGCAACAGACTCCTTCCAACACCTCTCATTCTCATCAGTCATTTGGTGGTCAAAAGCTATACAAAGTCCAAGTCAATCTAAGCATCCCTATGTTTGAAGGCAAAATAGATGCAGATGTACTAGATAATTGACTTAACTTATTTTATTCATATTATGAAGTTAATCAATTCTCTAACGAAAAAAAGATTGCATTCGCTCTTCTGAAAGTTTCTTTATCTGTAAAGAAATGGTGGGAAAACTACTACACTTCACATGAAAATCATGAAGATGAAATTAACTTAGATACATTTGTAGACACATGGAATGATTTTGTAAAAGCACTCAAAGGAAACCTATTTTCCTATTAACAACTATGATGACCAATACATCAAGTTCTCTTAGCTACGCCAAGGCAAAGAACAATTTGTGCAGCAATACACAGATACCTTTAATACTTTGGCATCCAAACTCAGGATTGAGGATTATGAACAAAACCTTGTTTTGAAGTATAGGTCAGGCTTGAGACCACATATCCAATTAGATATGGATTTCTTATAGATCTCTTCAATCGGAGAAGCCTAAAAATTTGCTTGCAAGTTTGAAACATAGGCCAACACCAAGACTAAAACAAAAAATTATAAGTCTCAAACCAAGCAATGGTGTAAATCTTCCAAGCAGAATTCCAAACCAGTGAATAACTCCAAGCACCTTCGGCAAAAGAAGCAACAATCGTCAAATGACTAGAACAAGCAATCCAAGATTGGCAAGTCGTGTTCAATTCACAACTACAATGGTCATGCCAAAGAGGAGTGTTGCACTAGGAAGACTCTACTTGCGAAACTTGAAGCAACAAGTACAAACACAACAGCATTGGAGAAAGGCAAGAAAATCATGGAATCTAAACCTAGCACCATGGTGGGTACCGTCAATATCTCTACTACCCTTGCAAAAACAGAAGAAGTCGAAATATTTTTCCATTCTCAAATGTGGATCAATGTTCAACTAGTACACTTCATCGTTGACAATGGGAGTCAAAAGAACATGATTTCTCCTGAAGTAATTCGCAAATCGAACTTGCCACTAATGCCTCCCCCAAAACCATACTCTATTGGATGGTTCAATGCTAGATCAAAGAAACGTGTCACTCAACAATGTTAATCGGTGTACGACATCAAGCCTTTTTAAGATACAATCCTTTGTGATGTCACTCTATTAGAAGTAAATGATGTTTTATTTGGTCAACCATATCTTTACCATCGACATGCAGTCTATGAGACAAATCCTAGAAATGTTGTCATAGATGTTGGTGATAAGAAATACAGCAAATCGGAAGTAGTTCCTAAGCTATCACTCATCAACACCAAACAATGTAAGAAGCTAGTCACATCTAATAATAATTTTGAGCTTTTGATGGTGAAATCTAAACGTAAGAACATTCATACGGCGCCCATCCATACCGCAATTTCTCTAGCAGTAGCAATAGAGACCTTTGAGTTGAACCGCAAGTTGGAAGAATACAAGGAGATCTTTTAGTCAACAAAGGATGTGCCTACACATTGTGCGGTGAAGCACACTATTAATTTGATTCTTGGACTACCTCTACCTAATGCCTCTTTATACCACAGATCATTTCTAGAAAATAAAGAAATCAAGTAGCAAATCCATGAACTCGTGGATAAAGGACATATCAAGCCCAATTCATCACCTTGCAGCAACCTAATTGTGCTTGCACCAAAGAAGGCTAGCACATGGAGGTTGTGCATCGATTACAGAGATCTTCACAAGATCATAGTGAAGAACGGCTATCCTCTTCCAAGGATTGAGGACTTGTTGAACCAACTCCACGGAGCAACATTCTTCACCAAAATTCATCTTAAGTCTGGGTATCATCAAATTCCTATTGAACCTACAAATTTCTAGAAGACAACCTTGACGGCCAAAAAAAATTTATTTGAATTGTTAGTCATGCCCTTCGGCTCTACCATCGCTCCAACTACATTCATGCAGATGATGAATGATATTCTCAAGCCATTCACTACTTCATTTGTTGTAGTCAACCTTGACGACATCCTAATCTTCAGCAAAACATGGTATGAACATTTAAGCCATATAGAGAAAGTGCTTGATGCTTTGCAGAAACACAAGCTCTATGCAAACATGGATGAGTTTTCATTTTCCATGTAGGAGATGCAATATCTGGGATACATAATAGACACATAAGGAGTGCACGTGAACCCGACCAAGATTTAGGTCATTAAGGAATGGCCATAACTAAAAATTCTCATAGAGCTTCGCAATTTCTTGGGATTAACAATTTTTTACGAAAATATTGTAATCGGTTTCTCTCATGTTACTTGGCCTCTGAATGAAGTTACCAAAGGTGGTGCTAAAATACAGTTCATCTGGGGAGACTCACAATAAAAAGCATTCGAGGAATTGAAATGCAGACGCTATTTTGTACCAATTTTTGCGTTAGCAGATCATCAACCATTTGAACTCAAGACAGACGCATATGATTTTGCATTTGGAGTAGTCCTCACTCAACATGGTCACCTAGTTGCTTACCACAATAAAAAATTCAATGCACTAATATGAAACTACTCAAACCTATGATCATGAACTTTATGCTATTAATAAGGCATGTAAACATTGGACGCATTATATCTTGGGCAAGGTGATTGTGGTCATGTTGGAGAATTAATCTTATTTGGGTCATTCCTATAGTCCTTTAGGCTTATCTTGTGTCTTATTTATGTGTGCATTTATTGTATTTATAAATGCACTTTATCATAGCTTTTATGAGGTGGCACTCGCCTCTCTTGTCCACTTGTAGACTTTGGGGTTACTTGCATGTAACTCCTCTCTCCTACATGTCACACACATCCTTCTCACTTGTAAGAGGATTAGAGACACTTGGCACACATGTTGAAACTTGCACATATAATTCATTATTTCTTCCAACTCTATTTATTGAGCTCTTCTCCTCCTCTCTTCTTACCTTTTTGGCAGAAGTAGAATCTTGTTCTTGCTCTTGCTCTTGCATCTTTTGGCCTAAAGTCATTCTCTCTCTCACTCTTAGCTTAATCTTGATATGTTCTTGGAGATTTATTGTTGCAAGACTTCTAATAATATTGTGGGGCTTTTCTCCGTTTGACGATTTCCTCACTTGTCAAATCTCTTGTCTCGAATTTGTGATTTGCTTACTTTGACAAGGTAACATTGTTCCATTTGCTTGTTTTCAACGTATTTTAATTCAATCCTTGAGAAATATTTTTTCATGGTATAAGAGCCCTATGTTTCTAACGTTGTTTCTTCAGAAATTTATAGATTTGGAGGTGGGAAAGATTTTTTTTTGTCTTCTAATATTCTATTTTTTTCTCATTAATTGTCTTTAAGTAGTTTTTTTAACCTATGGCATAATATTCTGCCTTTTAACCTCTTTTTAAATCTTTTGTAATTCCCTTTGAAGGAAGTTTTTATTAAGGGGGAGTATTATGTAATGTCAACTCCCTTGTTTATAAAAGGTTTTCTCCACTTTTGAAACTCCAAATTAAGTTTAAAGGGGAATGTTGGAGAATTAATCTTATTTGGGTCATTCATGTAATCCTTTAGGATTATCCTAAGTCTTATTTATGTGTGCATTTATTGCATTTATAAAAGCACTTTATCATAACCCTTATGAGATGGCACTCACCTCTCTTGTCCACTTGTAGACTTTGGAGTTACTTGCATGTAACTCCTCCCCACACATGTCACACACATCCTCATCGTTTGTAAGAAGATTAAAAACACTTGACACACATGCTAAAAGTTGCACATGTAAACCCTTATTCCCTTTAGCTCTATTTATTACTTTTTTCGTAATTGTATAATCTTGTTCTTGCTCTTGCTCTTCTTGTTGCTCTTGCATCTTTGTGATGCTCTTTTGGCCTAAAGTCATTATCTCTCTCACTCTTAGCTTATTCTTGCTCTGTTCTTAGAGATTAATTGTTGCAAGACATCTAAAAATATTGTGGGTTTCTCTGTTTGATGGTTCCCCCACTTGTCAAATCTCTTGTCTCAAATTTGTGGTTTTATTACTTTGACAAGGTAACATTGTTTCATTGCTTGTTTTCAATGTATTTCAATTCAATAATTGACAAATATTCTTTAACATCCACACAGATCACAAGCAATTTCAGTTCTTGAAGACTCAAAACAAGTTGCAGCAAGAGCGGCATCAGAAATGGTCTTTTTCTCTTCAACAGTTTCATCTGAACATCAAGCATAACAAGGGAAGTGCCAATCCAGTTGCAAATTGTCTAAGTCATCCTCCGATTCAAGCTCTCATTTTTCTATTCGATGCATGTGGACATGAGGTCAGTGCATGGTCAGAAGATTTTGCATATATATATATCAAATTTTGCTTTGCAGCAATGAAGTTCCAAACTTCTACTTGAAGGATGGAGTCCTATATCATCTTCGGGCACTTGTGCATTCTGCATGAGGCAAAGAGACAAAAACTAATTTGGGAGGCTCATTTTAGCAAAGTGGCAGGTCGTTTTGGGGTTGAAAAGGCTTGTGATGTTGTAAAAGTACTTCTGGCCACATCTCAGGTTTGATGTATCCAAATACATCATGTCTTGTACCGCATGTACAATTGCCAAGTTGATTAACAAGATGCCAAATTTGCACACACCTCTACCAATTCCAATGAAATAGTGGAAATCCGTTTCCATGGACTTCCTCTCAGGCTACCCTACTACCAAGCATGGTAATGATTGTGTTGAAGTAGTAGTTGATAGATTCTCAATCATAGCAATTCTCACACCTTGTAATAAAGCAATATCCACTCTGAAAACAACTCAACGATACCCTTAGCATGTATGGATCCACTTTGGAATCCCAAAAACCATCCTTTTAATAGGCATAAAATGTTCTTGAGCAATTTTTGGAAAGCACTGTGGTTTGTGCTAGATACAAAGTTGAACAAGTCTACCGCCTTTAATCCACAGATTGATGGACAAATAGAAGTGGTTTATAGAATTCTAGTGCACCTTCTTAGAGTGTACAATTCAAAGAAGCAACGGACTTGGGATGGAAGTTTGTCTTTCATTCAGCGTAGCTACAACAGAGCTCTACACAACTCTATTGTACAGCATTTTTCAAGTCTGCTTGGGTTTCCACTTTGGCACCCATTGACATAGTTTATTATGTTTTGCCATCAATATTAACTCCTTCAGCTCAAAAGGAAGTTGACAAAGTTGTTCAATTCATTGAGCATAGTCAACATCAAGTGCAAATCATTCTGCAACAAGCTAATGCTAAGTACAAGCAGCGCCATGACAAGCATCAGACAACGCACACCTTTTAGGTTGTTGATCAAGTCTAGCTACACCTGCAGAAGTTAAGACTAACAAGACCTTACCACTAGCTTCGTCCACTTTGGTTAAGGCCCTATACTATCACCTAGCAAGTAGGAGATAACGCTTTCAAGCTCAATCTTCCTTCTTACCTTGGCTTGCATCCAATCTTCAACGCAAAACGCTTGTGCCATTACTTTCCACCTCTATTGGATACTTCAGATACTACAGAGACTCTTCTACAAACAAAGATCAATCTAGATTGCAAAGTCCCAACAAAATCGGATCAATTCATTGGCGCTCGAGTCAAACAGATAGTTGACAAGAGATCACTCTCTCCCAAATCCTCAAAGCAAGTCAAGTGCCTTCCCAAGGAAAATGGCTTACAAAAGTGCAGATTGCCAATTTGTTTCCACATCTTTTACTGCAACTACATGCAATGGGGACCATTGCTCTTCAAGAAGGGGTGATTGACCCAAGAGGATCTTGGTCACTAGATCTTACTGCAGTTTACTATTGTTGCATAGCCAATGTCACACTAATGTCAGCAACATTAACATCGGGTTCCACACTTACATGCCAATTTCCAAGATCAAACTCCACTTTTGCATTATTGCATAGCTCCTACAACATCAGTACTGTAGACCTTAGCTCATCAATAAACACTGTTAGTGACATCACAACATTCATCAATTATGAAGCAGTTGCTACCAACTCTTGTAGTGGTTCCACCAACACTTCATATCCCTCTATTGTATATTAATGTACACTTTCATTCTTTGTAGTTGGGTTATATAGAAAAGAATGAAGTTAAGGAGCACATAGAAACCATATATTTGATTTCTCAGATATTGTACAAAACTTAACATAATAAAACTTTGCTATTATAGTTCTTTATTGGTTGTCATCGGTTTTTTTTCCTTATTCTTTTACACATCTCACCTTCATATCCTTTATCATTCATAATTCGTTTCCATTCATAACCCTCTTAAAACCACTTAAGTAGGTTGTACACCATAATCCCCATGAGCCCTGGGTCAAAATGACCAACATATGATGAGGAAGGTGGATCTTTAATGGGCCTGTGGTGAGTTCAACTAAATGGAGTAAAACTTGATCTAATTTTTGTATACACCTATATTTTTCAGTCACTGACAGTTTCTTTTGCGAGACTCGTTGATGCATCTTTCTCCATAAGTGCACATCCTAAGGAGTGCACAAGGATCGGGTTGGGGCCAACTCTTGGTACTTTACAAGAGTTTATTATCTTCAGATCACCTATTATACTTGTTTACACTCATTATCTTGCTATCTAGTCATTCCATCCTCCTTCGTTGCTCTTTTCACTTCATTCCACCTCTTCTGCCTAATTTTAGGCTTTCTCCTGAATAACTCGATCCTAATCGAGTTAGTTTTATTTTGGCCCCTATGTTTACAACATGGCGAATACAATTCCTTTTCCTGCATATGTGCCTTTCCAACTATATCGGCCCTACTCGATATAGTTGTTTGTCTTTCTGTACTATATTGTCCTGGCCAACTAAGTCCTATTTCATGCCCTGATTTTATATTGTTTCAATCTGGATCGAGTCCGTCAACATATTTGTTAGGTCACTTTAAGGAGTTGAATCAATTTAGACAAGGCTCCCAGATCTCACTTTTTATTTAAAAACACACATCATTCTGCTCTACTTGTGCACGAAAACCTATTTTTAAAAGACGAAGAGGAACCAACGTACATGAGATTATTCTTGTGGGGGTCTAGTCTTGCTCAATGTCTTTGAAACTCAATAGAAAGAAGTTGAACCAGAGGTACCCCTTAGTCTTTAGAGTCCCCAATTAAAGATACTTAGGTCTTAATCCTTGCCAATTGAATCTTCACCTACAACACCTCTCATAAAATGCCACTTGAGTCAAGGAGGAGATTGATCCACCTACAAGTCAACCCAATGTAAGTATCCCTATCTATAAACTTATTCTTTTATTTAGTTTTATTATTTAGGTCAAACATGCAAACAAAATAAACACAATGAAATCACACTCAATAGTCTTGCTTCTACATTATATTATGCAATCGTAGAGATACATATATATAGGCAACTTAGCTCCTTGATTGAGGGAGTGTAGCCTTATCACAAACAACAAATATCCCCACAATTCTTTCATCCCTACAATCACTCTTATCACACAATCTCTATTTCCACTCAACTACCATAGAATATCTCTAAGAGATATCTATGTGAATTAATACTCGCGTACATCATTCTAATAATTAATCTCACACAAATATTTATAATGTGAGCACTAATTTTCCTACCAAGGTTATATGCATATACTAGAGTAGTATGTTATCATCATCTTTTCCATGCTTAGCTTATGCTTGTCAATAAATGTTAACTTTGCATGCCAATATATATCCAATTAAATACCTCTTAGTTACAATAAGAGGCAGTTTGGACGCTTTTGATACTTTGAAATGCCGAGAAAATGTCTCCTTAATGCTTCCGATCAAACTATTTTCCACTAGGTCTCTGGCAGTTAGAGGACACCCTGCTTTTTTAGAGCTTTTGAAAGAGATCTAGGATGTCCAAGACATCACAAGGACTGTCGAGAGGTGTCCTAGAGATGTCTTGGATGTCCCAAACATCCTCAGCAATGGCTTGAAGTTTGTCTTAAAAAAAAACAATTTTTTATTTTAAAAAAAACACAAAAGCTACAAAAAAATTAAAAAACATAAAATAAAGAAAACCTAACCCTAAGAGTGACATTCAAACTTATAAATAGACCCAACCCTATTATACTAAATCACACTTGATCAAAGAGCTTAGAGAAGAAGAGGAGAAAGAGGAGAAAGAGGAAGAGAGAAGAGGAGTGCAAGGGCAAAGAACTTCGAGAAGAAGAGGAGGGCAAGGGCAAGAGCAAGAGCAAGGGCAAATGCAAGAGCAAGACACAAGGACCAAGGCAAGAGTGAAGATTCGAAGAACAAGAGGTATGACTATTATACACTAATCCCCGTGGCTGTTTTTTTTCTAAATTTTATATATGAATTGTAAAATACAAAAACAAAATGGGTGGGCAATGGCTTGGCTGTTTTTTTATAAGTTTTTTTTTTCATTCAAAATGAAAATATAATATGGGCAGGCAATGATTTGGCCTTTTTTTTTTTTTTTTTTTTTTTTTAATTGCAAATGAAAATATAAAATACAAAATGGGTGGGCAAGGGCTTCCTATTTTTTTTTTTTAAAGTAGTTATTTAGTTCAAAATGAGAATGTAAATACTAAAATGCAAAAGAGGTCGGCATGGCCCAATGGCTTGGTTATTTTTATTTTTATTTTTATTTTTTTCAATGATAATGAAAATGTAAAATAGGTGGCCATTTGTTGTAAAATTGAATAATACAATTTTTTTAATATGCATTGTATTATTCTTATGTTTTTTTGTTTTGTTTTTTTTTCAAAATGTGAAATGTACATACCAATTACCGCATTCCCTCAGCTGCTTTTTGTTTGCAAGTTGTTTTTTCAGTTTCTTTTTTTTTCAAATTGAACATTGAATTTAAAAGATTTAAAATGGTGAATAGTTGGGCAATGGCCATGGCATCAATTGTTAATAACAAATGTTTTAAGTTTTAAAATATATATATGTAATGGTTGTTCTTGAATCTTTAATGTTTTTTATTTTTCAATTTTCAAGTAATTTATTGCTTTTTTTAAATATTTGCAGTCCCAAATTTTGAAATGGGTTCTTCTGATAATGATAGTGATTATAAGATGTGTGGTTAGGATGACCTTACCAGGGGGTGGTGAAGGGGCAAGGAGTGAGGCAAGATGTTGCGGTAGGACAAACTGGTAGTTCAATTGCAAGTGCCGAAAACACTGATTGTCCATCTTCGATATTGGTTGAATTTTCTAAAAGAGCATTCAACTTGAAGAAACCTTTGCAACAATTTGCTCAAATAATTGAAAAATGCAAAAGTAGAGGGGGGAGTGAAAAATGAAAGTGTGATTTTTGTCCACTAACTTTGTATGGCAGCATCACTAGGACAAATGCACACTCACTACATATTACCAAAAAAGGGGTTGGTGTTTGTGAAAAACTCAACCTTACTCAGAAGGCACAAATTATTAGGGTTTTTAATGGAGATTTTGTGATCGACATTCAAGCAATTCATGGCACTGGAACAACTAGTAGCTCTAGTAGGCCTTCTAGGGATTCTTTCTCCAATGCTCAAGCAAGTTCTGGTTTTAAGGTGAATGCGGACAACAAGGGGAAGAGGAAGGTTGTGGGAGCAGCGCCCAATCCAACAGTAGACATGTTTTATATGAAAGCTAGGGGGGAGGCCGACGATACAATCGGAAAAATTGTTCTATGACACAAGGATCCCTTTTAATGTTGTTTGCTCTCCTTATTACAAGGAACCCATGGCTAAGGTAGCCAAAGTTGGTCCAAGTTATGTACCTCGAAGAAACAACAAATTGAGACTACAATCTTGGATAGGAACTATTCCAAAGTTAACTTACTAATGGAGCAAATGAAAGCCACATGGGTGTCCCATGGATACAATGTTATCATGGATGGGTGGATGAATATTAAACACCATCTACTCTTAATATCAATATCTCCTACAAATATTGACCATACTTCTTGAGGTCAATTCACTATTCTGAGAAACGCAGAGATGCAGTGTTTATATTCTAGATTTTGAAAGTTGTCATTAAGGAGGTTGGCCTTGCCAATGTTGTACAGGTAGTTACAAATGCACCTTACGTGTGTTGAGTAGCAGGTAAGCTCGTGTAAGCTACCTACAAGCATATCTATTGGACCCCGTGTTGTGTCCATGCCATGAACAATGCACTCGAAAAACATCATAAAAAATCAATTGGTCAAACAAATAGTGGACAAGGCTAAGGAGGTGCAGATGTTCATCTGTAATCACCACACATCTTTGGCACTCTTCGAAAGATTATCGAGGAAGGAATTCCTCAAGCCACTTGACAACAACTTTCCATTCGACTTTGTTTTGTGGGATAGGATGCTTGAGTTGTAGAATCCCCTGTAACTTATGATCATGACTCAAGGGTGGACTCGATGACCGAAGTCCAAGACAGAGCAAGGGAAGAGGCTGAAGTAAGTGGTGGTGAGAGCCACATTTTGGGTCGATGCAAGATACATCACATCAATTATATCTTCGATTTTCATCATCATCAAATATACAAATTCTGATAGCCCCGACCTTGGCGAGATATATGAGTGCATTGGACCATGTTTGGCCAAATGAACGCCGCAATTCGGGTCAGGGGCCCCACCCTAGACTTCGACAATGAGCATATTCAACCCATCATTCAAAAGAGGTGGGAGAAGCTGAACATGCCACTACATATGGTGGCATATGCACTTAGTCCAAAATGGTATGTGGGTAGGCTTAGTAGATGCACCCCTAGGAGGACGATGAGGTGAGGCAAGGCTTAATGAAGGCCCTAAAAAAATGTATACTACAACGGATACATCACGACTCATGATCGAGTGGATCAAGTTTACAGAACTTGATGGCTACAAATCTTGAACGTGGATAGATAGGACAACATTGACACAACAAAACCCAGTGAGTCGGTGGCAACTGTGTGGGCATTCAGAACAACTACAGACACATGCAATTCGTCTCCTTTCCTAGGTTTCTAGCTCTTGTACTGCTAAGAAGAATTGGTCGACATATGGTTGGATCCACACTCTTAAGAGGAACGAACTTACCTCTAAGAGAGCAGATAACCCTATTGTTGTACACAATGCCTTGTATCTGATGGATTGCAAGACCCCTGAGTACAAGCAGACCCCAACATTATGATGGAATGTAGATCCTGAGGAACCAAACCAAGTTGAAGAGGAGCATAATGTGCAGTAGGGATTGATTAAGATCCACTTCGAGGATGAGGATGAGGACAGTGGTTCCAACGAAGAGCATTCCATGGATGTTTCAGATGATGATTCTGATTTTTTAGTTGTGACTTGCACTTTTGAGGACTATTTTTTTGTTTTGGCCCTTGGGCATTAACATGTTAAATAGTTGATGTATTAATCAATAAACTTCAAAACTATAATGTATGATCATTGATGTATCTACATCTACTTCTACTATAGTCTATCATCAAATCATGTACTTTTCTCATTGTAAATTGTAATATTGTTGATGTATCTCGATTTTGGTCCTTTACTCCTGAGATTAAAATTTAAAATTTAATGATTAATGATATTGATCAATCACAATGTTTAACTCTACATTTATGATTTTGAATTCAGCTTATCTTAATCTCTTTACATTATATTTTCAATTTATTTGTATATATATATAATTTTAATTAACAGTCCCCCTGCAGTCCCCAAAAAAATTGTCGTCCCAAAAACCCCATCCCGTCTTGGGTAACATTGGTTATAGCCTAATGGCATTTATTTATCTTTAGCTTAGTTTTTTACCATCTTGGATCTAGGTTGCCCTAGTTCATTGGTTCTTTGCATGTGGTTTCCTTATTATATCCTTGATACCCCTCTTACAAACAGCTCTTGCTTTCAGCCTCCACCCCGCTTTGTGGCACCACCAATTGTATGTAGTCGGTCCTAGTATGTTCTTCTCTCTTTCCTATATTAGAGGATATTTATATAGTTGACCCTATTTGCCCAATATACAGTTTGTACATCAAACCATCTCTTAATATGTAATCAAGAAAAGAAGTTTTATTCACCATTGTAGGTTGCTGTAAAGAGATGAGAATCGGCCCAAAATGTGGATCCAGAAAATGAAACAACTTTCAATCTTTTTATCCATCAAACCTATCACTTAAAATATATAAAATCTTGGAAGGATTCCTACTCAACATATGAACAACTCTATTAGCAGTCCCATTTTATTCCTTTATAACGAAACGAAATTGTTGAATACAAGAACTTCATTTAAATCTTGGATTGTGAATTTAAAAACATGAGGGTTTGATGATAAGTATAAAGGATTGTTTCCTTACCAATGATGTAGTGCCTCCATAGCTTGAATTGTTGAACCAATGCATAGAAATCTTATCGTATGTGTTTCAGTTTGTTTTGTTGCAAAAAATGCTTGGGTGGTATGCAATGGGGAAGCCTCCTTGCTTGATAACAGTGCCTATAGCATAATTGGATGCGCAGGTCTCTATCATTAAGGGGTGATGCAAATTAGGAAAAGCAAACAGTGGAGCTAAGCAAAGGCCATCCTTGAGCTGGTAAATTGCTTTAGAGTCCAGTGCATTACATGAGAAATGCTTATGATTGGATAGTTGAAGTGGCATGGCAATTTCAGAGAAATATTGGATAAATTTTCTCTTAAAATTCATTCCAAACGACACTTTTCATATTTTTATAATTGGATGGACTTAGCCATTCCTTAGGGACTTCGACTTAAATTGGATTTGTACATACACCATTTTAGCTTAATGATAGAACCCACATATCGAATGGAAATTTATTTTTCTTTGTGGCTTTCAATATTTAGAAACAATATCCAATCACTTCATTTCTGCACAAGTATTGAAAGGACAACCCACAGATGGAAAGTACAATTGGCATGCGTTTCTAAAATCATACATATCATAAAAAGATGTCAAACAAAACTAATTTTACTGTTTCATACCTCAGATTTAGTAATGGGAACAGCGTCATGAGAGAAAGGGCATTCCTCACCCTGCAATCAAAATAACTCTTAGTAAACAATATAAAATTTTAAACTAAGAGTCAATAATTATCAAGAGAGAATAAAGACCATTTGAAGCACAAAAGAAAAATGTTCGCAAGTTCAACGTCATATGTAGATTCTGAAAAAATTTAGGAAAGAAATCAATGTTACTAAACATTAGGTAAAAGACAAACATAGCCTGTGATGTATGGTTATTGTATCCAACATGGCATTTCATGTTAAGGCAAAAAAAATACATACAAATGCCTCACAAAAGAACAAAGCTACAAATAGGAACATAAAATTCAAATAAATCGCATCAAGTTGATCGATTACGTGGCAACTTTACCTAGGTTTTCTTAGCATATCTTGTGACTGCAAAGATAAAGTAATAAAGTTATTTATTTTTAAGATTTTCTACATATAAGAAAAATAGTAGGCTATCTAGATAAAGGTGCCGCAACCCATCCCAAGTAAATAACAAGACCAAAGCCTGACTACTTCATTGGCCAGTTGACAAGGTTCTATAAGTGTTTTATCACTTGAAATTCAACATAGCATTGGCATGGACTTAACACCAGTATTTAATATTAGTACTTTGTAACTATGCTTTATATTAGTACTTAGTAAACGGGCAGTTGGGAGAGATGCTGATAGTTTTAGTATTCTGCTTACAATATGAGCATCTAGCTAGTCCTATCCATCCCCATTTCTAAAGGTTATCAAAAGTTAAAATTCTGCCATGAAAGACAAGCCATGAGAAGGATTTGATTTTAGGATAAGTCTGATATGACTATAATGGATTCCATTTTCTTTCTCTAAGAAAAATACGAGCACCTAGATCTGATAAGCTGATGAACCAGTACATTCTCCTCCCCGAGTATGAAGCCAAATGAATTTATCAAGATTGTTGGAGAGAATAATAGACCTATTGGCTAGCTCTTTGAGTAGATGTTGGACTAGGTTGTGATGGTGGCAGCCTAAGGTTGTGATAACATCACTATTCAAATCGTACATGTGTGAATCAACCTTGTGACAATAATTGGCAATGGTTATGAGCCCCATACATGGTAGGGCTGCCAATGGTGTATATCCATTCCAACTATGTCCCCAAAATAGAACCTTCTCCCCTTTTTTCCACCTACCTTGTGAGTTTACTTAAGGAAATTAAAACGATTTTGAATGTGCTTGGAGACACCTGAAAGGTCGATTCCCCATTGAGCTTTTATAATATCCTCAAATGGTTGAAATAGATATTTTCATGTGATGACTTTGCACCATTGTGTTGTGCATGTTTGTCCAAGTCTCCAAACAGCTTCCATGACAAAATATAGGGTTAAGAGCTTGATATTTTTTATATTAACTCTTCCATTCTGTTTGTTTGTGCAGATTTGAGTCCAAGACACCAAGGATTCTTGAATTGTTGATCCAATACTTTCCATATAAAGTTTCATTGTATTGTTACAGATACTAAAATCTCATATTAGACACTTAGCAATGTCAGTTTTGACCTGCCTTTGCCCTAAATGAGTTGCGCACACATATGACTTTTACTCGCCATTCTCTCATATCCACATGTTAGCGATGGACCTAATCCTTCCAAGCCATTGTCACTCACCGACAGAAACTCCCACAGTCTATGTTAATGTCTGTGCCAAACCAATAAACTATCATACTCAAACATCTCTAGATCATCATATCAATGTTCTTGTCTCTCGGACAAAACCGTCAGACTCAGATAGTACTCACCAAGTCTAATGTTTTTGTACTTCGCCTAGCAACAGTCAAATTCCAAAATCAAATCATTCTTATGGGTCAGAACACTTGCCTAGCGTGTCGATGGCATGAGCAATTATCCATTTGGACTTATATAAATACAAAATAAGTTTAGAAATATTGATCATCTAACATCTGTCTAGCACTTATCTATCAAGCACACTCAAACACTTGCACATTCAAGAGGACTGCCCTATTCCTCCCATAGTGCAAATTAGTCACTAAAAGCAAGTCCTTAGCAAGTTTAAAGTGCTCAAGAGCCAAGCCAAAGTTGTCATTTGCCAAGTGTCAAAAGCTAGATCACACGTTACATATATTAAAGAAGTATTATTGCCCACATACACCTAAATGGGAGAGCTACATGTTATTTCATTTCCCTTCTTGGAGTATTGGATATGTAGGCAAAGCTCAACCAATCATTGCAAACTGGTTGAAGTTAGCTTAACCCACCGTTTTTTCATTTTACAAGACTAAAGGACCTAGCATTTTGAAGAGAAAGAGATCCATTTCTAGGTGTCGCGCATACAATCAGACCTCAGGATCATACACAGATGCATATCAAAAACCTTCGCAACAGTCTATACAAAAAAAAAGGGACAACACTTACTGGGACATAACCATCCAACAAGGAACATATTGTCTGGACGTTACCGCCCTGATGCTGATGATACCGTTTGAGTGCAAGCATAAATCCCGCTCTTGATCCAAGTGACCCGCAACCTAGTATTCTTCACTTCTTGTCGCCCGCCACCTGCCACCTGCCTCAGTCGTGCACAAAACAAGAAAAAATAAGTATCTATCCTATTATTGCAATTTAAATATTTAGCAAATGCAATAGTCAAATCAATTTCAATCCTCTACATTAATATTAATGCTTCGTCGTCGTATATTGAAATTTCAAGTATTACAACAATTTTTATCCTAATTAATGTTAGCATTAATCCAACATATGGGTAAACATATTGCTGAACCTGAATATTGATCATACATTACCAAACCCTAGGTTTCTCTTAAGGTTTCATCCTTCTTTTTAGAGCTTTTGATTTTTTTCCATATAATTTTTAGACCTAATTTATGATTTTCCCTAATATTACAAATTACACATTGTTATAATGGATGAACATTGTTTCTATTTTTTGACTCAATCCATGATTATAATCATTGCATGTTTTTTACCTTTACTATGTAAAATTTGTAGCAACTATGTAATCAAATGGACAAAGTCTTTATACGCTAATAAGCCTAAAATTAATAATGAACAATATCTGGCCTCACAGTGTCCATACTTTTATGACATCTGATCCAAGTTGAATTCTATCACTACTAAGCACCAAAGGGCATGCATGAACCCCTTTATTCCTCCTACTCCCATTATGGATTCCAAGGTACATATTATACATCCCTTTGATGGGCTTATTATAAAAATGGAATCTGAAAATATTCATCAGCAAGAAACAAGTATTGTGGATAATTTCAAGGACATTGATGCAAGCGAACTAATTGAATACGTGGATCTAAATCCGAAAAATGTTTCATGCAATGTTATATGTAGCAAGAGATGAACAAAAAAAGCTTGCCCGAGCTAATACATCTAGAGAACAATACGATCCCTTCCATGATGCCAATCAACCCTTTCGAGTTACCAATTCAACCACAGGTGTCCAGACCACTATTGTTGATATTGTTCTTACATCTACACCTCCTGGTACATATGTGATGTCCAACCAAAGTGTGGAGGCAACATAAGGCTTCCTACAAATTTCCCTAGCTATTCCAACACAACCAACCTATTCATATCCTACGATGACTACGCATATTACATCATCAACTTTGCACACTGTATGTTACCTCAAGCAGACTGTTTTAGCTTTGTAGGCCAAGGTGTTGCAGTTATAGCAAGGTACTTCTAGAGCAAGTCATTCAATGGATTCACATACTTTGCTCCATAATCCATTAGCCCCTAAGATTGCAACTTATCCCTTACCTAGAGATTTTGTAGCTCCTAAGCTTCCATTATACGATAATAAATGTGATCCTGAACAACATTTTCGATCGTTCCATGCAACATGTTTGGATTATGCAATCAATAATAGCTTGTTGACCAATTTTTTTCCAAGAAGTCTCCAAGACTATGCTTTGCGATGGTTTTATAACCTCCACCCCCAATCAATTAGAGCATTGCTTCCTTTAGCAAATTAGTTACTAGCATATTTTTCCATTGACGTCGATGAGAAACTATCCTATGTGCGAATTGCCAAACTCAAGCAAGGATCCAACTAGCCAATCAATGATTGCTTACTTCAGTACAAGACTATGCTAGCTAAGATGACCAATCCTATGGCAAACAATGAGTTTCAAGACATCTTCAAGCAATGTTTGCTTGCAACACTCCATGAGTCCATATTATTCAAAAGTCTTTTGATTAGTTATGCTATACAATGAGAAATTGCAGAGTCAAACTCATAGCTTTGAACAAACTCAAGTATGCACCTAATACTCCAACTACTTCAACAACCAAGTTTCAAAGCAAACCAAGCTACAAGGTAAAATCTAATAATACTAAGAATGAGACAAAGGCAACGGTTAACACAGTATCATAGACTAAGAATTGGTTGCTCTTATTTGTTCCACAAACAAGTAGATTTCAATGTTGCCTCAACTTCCTCAAAAGCTATTACCAAAACTATTAGACTGTAACGTCATATCTCTCCCTCTACCACTAGAGGTTTACATGAGTAAACCCTTACCTAGAGGATATGATCAAAATGTTTATTGCATTTATCGCTGATGTGTTGGGCACTGTTGACCATTTCTTGGCCCCCATATAAAATTTTACCCAAGTATGAGAAGGTGGACATTCAAGCAAAAGTGGCAAGTTCAGACAACCTCGGGTTCTCCAAAGTAGAAGTCTTCGGGCTTTCGAAGTCGCACGACTTCAAGTTTCTGAGGGCACAGTGCAAATCGAGTTACCAGCGGTGCTTGACTTCTAAATGTTTTATAAGTAGAAGTAATTCGGGTTTACGAACCCGAATTACTCATGGACAATGTATTTCAAGTTCTCAGAGGAGCACTACTTAATTACTTCATAAGTTGTGAGCAGTCAGAAGCCCAAAATAAGTAAAGGAGCAGACAAAGTCCGAAGTAGGAGAGATCAGAAAGCCCGAGTTACTCTGCATAGAGTAAATTGGGATTCTTCAATGGCTTAGCTTGAAAAGCTTCATAAGTCAAGTATCTTTGAAAACCCGAATTACATAGCAAAGAGTAAATCAGGTTTCCAATGCTGCTTGACTAAATATGCTCAATCCCATGGCACGTTCTAAGGATCGACAGTGCATAAGAGTAATGGAAAGGACAAATGAGAGGCTGCCAAGTGGCACAAAGGGCACCCAGCTGGCAGGGAGATCAACGATCCATAAGCGTCCACGACGGGAAGAACCACGGTGCAGGTCAAGGATCAAAGGCAACGTCCAACAGCCAATCAATGCAAGAGGGAGTCCAAACGACTGGCGAGAGATGGTAGCTGAGAATTTAATTAAGGCCTTCGTTCTTCAACATGGCTCCCTCTCCCGACAAATGGTTGTTCAAACATAAAGGCAGCATGGTTCGGTCAGATTATCAACACATGGAAACCTCGTCTTCTTTAGCAGGACACGTGAAAATGAAAGTGACCACGTTGTTTTAAATGCAAATATCGTTTCAATTGCGCAAAGAAGTGACGTTCAGTTGCTCATAACATGGCTCTTTAGATACGCCAAAGAGAGACTTGAAGGTGGGAGGGACTCGAGAAGGTTGTTCAGCGATTCTGAGCGGCGCATTTAGTGGCACAAGGGAGGACGACGACAGGGATCCCAGTCATCGACTTCTTCCCTCTTCCCATCTCTTCCCCCTTTTCTGTTATAAATAGAGGCCTTGAAGCCAAGAAATTATCTTTGGACTAGCGATAAAGTTACTCTGCCAAAATCGCTTTGTAATAGACCTTTTTGAAGCAATAAAGATTGATTTTCACCTATCTCTTTGTCTGAAAATTGTGTTAAGCAAGCTTTTGCACAATGGCGTTGTGAAGAAGTGTCCTTCTAAACTCATTGTCCTTCTTTCTTGCCTATTTTTAGGTGTTTTTCAGTTAGTTGCAGGTCTGGACTCGAGCTCTTTCTGTCATTAATGGACGCTTAGTGTGGATTTAGAAATCCCTCTTTGCTTCATGTATGGTTCAGTGAGCCTAGTTTACGAAATACTTATGCAATTTAACTGTTTGTGAGGTTGTGTAAGCAAATTTATCTTATGCTGAACTAGTGTCATTTTTCAGACCAAGTGGATCATTTCTTTTGGTGCATCAGCTCCCTTAGCTTAGATTTCCTTTCATGTTAACCTCCTATTCCTTTTTCTTAGCCAATGGTAGATTTTAGTATGGGAATCAAGAGCTGAAATGAAGCCCCTGAGGAACTAGCCTCATAAAAAAGCCTAGAGGTTCAACCTCACTACAGATACCCACACCCTGAAGTTATCCCCATGTTTATAGCTGGAAGTGAGAGACCCTAAAGAACTCTCCACAAAGGTGCAATTTCTAGCTATAACAATTCTGGCATGCCTGGTGGGACACTACCATTTTCATTTCTATTTTTATGGAAGATTAGTCAAGTTTGATGTTGTTTTGATCAATTTGCAACAGTGGTAGCTTTCATCTTCCAGCATCTGGCAACTCCAAAGAACACCCAACTATCTGGTGGCAAAACAGTAGTTATCTTTCATGCCAAAGGTGACTACAAGATCGACTTCTGTAGGTATTCCTTTTGAGTTTGTCGAACTACCTTTAAACTCAGCAAGAAGGTTAAGGTTCGCCATACTCACCTTTACATAAGAAGCTATTTTCATAAACCAGTCATAAGGCATACCTACATGAGAAGATCCTTGCTGCCCCTCTTGCTACCATGATTCCCCATGTGGGTTTCAGCAGCCAAAGTCTTTTGAACTTGCCACAGTATGACCCTATGCCAGTAGCAGCCCTCAAAAGTGTCCCATATTACACAAGATACCAAGTTGTAACTCCTACTAAATACATAACAGACATAGCCAATTTCTGCAACATCCATAATGTCACAATAGAAAACGTCGTTGTTAGGATATTGGTTGTATCCTTCAAGGGAAAGGCATTAGATTGGCATAGGGGTCTAGCTCCTAACTCTATCCAATCATGGGACCAGCTGAGAACAGCCTTGTGTAAAAGGTTTGCAGATAAGAGTGATCATATGTCACTTGCAAAACAATTGACCACAAGCAAGAGAGCTCCCCATGAAGTCATGCAAGACTTTAACACGAGATTCCAGAAGGCTTGGGATAGAATTCCAGCCGCTATTAGACCGTCCGCAAACTTTGCTTTCTTGTATTATTTAAAGGCTCTAAACAGCGATATAGCTGTAATGATGTATTCCATGGGAGGGGACATACTATCAGATGCATATGAGGTGGCCATTAAAGCAGAAAATTGCCTAGTTTAAGCAGGCAAGCTTACTCCCAAACCCCCAATGCCTCTTTTCCCTGAGATCAGACCACCTCCTGTAGTCATTCCTCCACTTGATGTTATACTTCCAACTCCAACAATTGTTGTTGTGCCTTCACCAAAGCAAGAGGGGGCCTCCACTAATGGATCCAACGACTCCCAAGGGCAAAAGAATTACTTGGAACTGAGAAGCATGATTCAATCTTTGGGCAATGATGTGGTCAATGTCAAGAGGCAGCAAGCTTACAACAAGCCATATCAAGTTCCATACCAGCCTCAGCAACAGCCTTATTAAGCAAATAGGCCACCCTACAAAAGAAATTTCCAAGGACAGGGGCAACCTAATTATGCTAGACAGCATAATTATAATCCAAATGTTGCAGGTCCATCCAATTCCTTAGTTCCGGTTCAAAACAATATGGCTCAGGACGCTGAAGGGACAATGCCTTGAAATCATTCTTTTGGGCAATCCATTGTCCCGACTAATGGCTCTAACCAAGCATTCAATGACCAATGGCAGCAGGTTGTTGCTAATGGATACAACCAAACTCTTATGGCCCAAGGCATGGAAGTTCCCACGATGACAAAGCAGAGGCAGCCTCCACAAGAACAAGGCTCGAATCAGGTGTCAAACCAACCAGAGGTCACAATGGTCATCAATGAACAAGAGGAGTGCTATGCATCCAAATAGTAGGCCATCCCCAGTCTGGCTCACATCCCAGTCTCAGCGAACACAAGAATCAAGAGAAGGAATATGGGTGCCAATCAGGAAGCTTTCAAAGAACCTTTTGTCACCGCTCCTTCATTGACAAAGCCAGCGGCAGTAGCTCCCAAAGCCAACGTAAAGGTTGCTAGTACACCAATCAACATTGTGGAGCAAATGAAGAAAACCAGAGTGAGTGTACCAATGTGGGACATGCTTTCCATGCCCGACCAAGTGGACATCCTTCAAGAAGGTTTGTCCAAGATGAGTGTTACGACAACTGCAGTTAAACAACCAAGCAAGGAAGCTAAGGTCTTCACTAATGCAGCGAAGAGTCATTTGGGAGAAAGGGCAAGTAATGTGACCAAGCCTCCTCCATTCTACATTTCATTAATCATCGGCGATTCCTTGGTGCACAATTGCTTGGTAGATAGTGGGGCTAGCACTTCAGTCATGCCGAAGTCTATAGCTGATCAGCTGAACCTCAAATATGAGCCGCACACCAAAGGAGTCTTGCAATTTGATGGTTCTTCCACAAAGCCATCAAGTATCATCAAGGATTTGAGTTTAACCCTGCATGCTTGTCCTAGTGTTTCGGTGGTGCAAGACGTGTTGATCCTTGACGTCACTCCTCGCTTTGCATTGTCTTTCTAGAGAATTCACAACCAAAATTGGCAGTTATCTCACAGCAGATTGGTCTTACATGGTGTTCAGAACAAGGTACGAGACTAAGGTCTCAATCAACGCTGACCCATGGCACAATTCCATATTGAACCCCATCAGCCAGATAGCATAAACCTCAATTGTACTATCCTTGATGAGAATGAGTTTACAATTGGTTAGGAGCTGAACACTCATCCTGAAGAGGTTCCAGACTTGTTCTTGGATGAGCTATGGGGAGATAACCAATTTTTCAACCCTTTGGAAGGTGTTGAGGAGAGAGACATGGGTGTCTGTTTGTTGCATGAAGAGAATCAATTCATGCATGCCCTCATTGGACCTAAAGAAGACCCCAATGGTATATGGAAGTTGTTCTTTGATGGCTCAAGGAGCAAAAATGGCGTACGTGCTAGGGCAATGTTGGTTTCCCCTTCAG
The DNA here is from genome assembly GCA_037957365.1 of Torreya grandis. NCBI lineage: Eukaryota > Viridiplantae > Streptophyta > Pinopsida > Cupressales > Taxaceae > Torreya > Torreya grandis. The sequence goes on along the minus strand of JARHVA010007328.1, from coordinate 539,880 downwards.
GTAATAAGCTTTTCTCCTCCTATAGGTTCCATTTCAGTTGCTCTTCGAATGCAGTAGAGTATGACGACTTGATATGTGGCCTTCAATGGGCCAATAAAAGAGGAATTAAAATGTTGCAAGCATATGGGAACAGTGAGCTCGTGGTAAACCAGGTCAGAAGCTTGAACGTTACAAAGAATCCTTTGATGAGATCCTACAAAAACAGAGTGTGGGACCTAATTGAAGATTTTGAAGCCTTTGACATTCAAGCTGTCCCAAGAAATCAGAACCAACATGCTGACAGGTTGGCAACCGTGGGGCTCAATTTAACATTCCAAGTGAGCTGAAAGAAGCCAGGGTTCAACCATATGTCAACGTGGTGGTGAGGTCATCAATACCGAATAAAGAAGCCCACTGGCAGGGTTTCGAAAGTGACAAATAAATTGCTTATTTCTTACAACAGAAAGTCGAGTTCTCCTCCAGCAATCAAGGTAAATTGCAGTATCAATACGAAGATCAAATTGTTCAACTAAGGTCAAACAAGCTTCCTAAGGGGTTGGTTACACTTGAAGGTCTTTTTCATGAACGAGACCATGTGAGAAAGGAAAAGGCAGTAATGTCTACTAACGAAGAAAACTATGAGAGAGTCCTCATCTTCAAAGATAAGCTTCTCAAGCTCGAGAAGGTAAGCAACAAAGCTGAGAGGCACACTTTCATAGCACTTTGCCAGGAATATGCAGACATTTTTGCTTGGGATTACAGCGACCTGAAAGGCTTTGATCCGAAGTTAGCCCAGCATACCATAGAATTGGCGGCCAATGCCAAGCATGTAAGGCAAAAGCAAAGCCCTGTCAACCCCAAGATAGAAGAGCTGATGGGGAAAGAGTTAACCAAGTTAGTCGAATCCAAGATCATCTTTCCCATCAAGCACTCATCATGGGTAGCCAATTTAGTGCCTGTAAGGAAGAAGGGTGGGGAGATTAGACTGTGTGTTGACTTCAGAGATTTGAACAAAGTCTCTTTGAAGGATCACTACCCTTTACCATCCATGGAACAACTTCTCCAAGTAGTTGCAAGATCAAACCGTTTTCTCTGTTGGATGGATATTCAGGCTACAACCAAGTATGGGTAAAAGAGGAGGATCAGTACAAGACTGTCTTCACCACCAATGGGGCACGTATGTGTACCAAAATATGCCCTTTGGTTTGTCAAACGCTGGCGCAACTTTCCAAAGAGCCATGGACATGGCTTTCCAAGGGCTGCTAAATCAAATGGTGTTGGTATACTTGGATGATAACACGGTTTTCTCCAAGAATGCCAGCGAACACCAGGACCACTTGAGGCTGATTTTAGAGAGATGCAGGGAATATGGGATCTCATTGAATCCCAAGAAGTGTGTGTTTGTCGTTCATGAAGGCAAGCTGCTAAGCCACATAGTTTCAAAAGAAGGGTTGTCCATTGATCCTGATAGAATAAGTGCCATCTTGGCCTTATCCTTACCCAAGCATAAGAACGGACTCCAAAGTTTCCTTCGAAAGATAAACTTCGTGAAAAGATTTATCCCCGGTTTTGCAAAGTTGGTCAAGCCCATCACTGCTATGTTGAGGAAGAACTAAGTGTTCACGTGGTCAAATGAAGGTAAGTCAGCATTTAAGGCTATCAAGCAAGCCATTGCTCAAGCACCCACACTTATGAATCCTGATTTCTCAAGGGACTTCATATTGTATGTTTTTGTCAATATTGATAATTTATTAGCTATGTTGATGCAAAGGAATGGTGAAGGACTCGAGCAGCTAATAGCATTTTTCAGTCAAGGGCTTGAGGGGTATGAAGTGAGATATACTTTTGTGGAAAAGCAAGTCCTTGCAACAATAAGAAGCCTCAAAAAGTCCAGGCCAATGCTCTCCAATAGCAAAATCTACCTTATGGTGTCTCATCCTGGAGTGAGGGACTTCCTTCTCAACAAAGACTTGAACAAAAAGAGAGCTGGTTGGATTACTAAAGTCATGGAGTATGACGTGGAGATCAAAGTAACTAAGCTAGTAAAAGGTAAAGGTTTGTGTGAGCATATGGTCAATGACCTTCATGAAGACAAAGAGGTCATCTTGGTAACACAAGATAACCCACAAATAGATGCACCTCCATCTCACACTAGTTGGCTCCATGATATGACTCACTTTTTGCTAATAGGTGAGTGCCCTCAAGGTATGGACAAAGCAAAAAGAAGGTATTTCAGACTTCAGCCCATACCTTATGCATTGGTTGATGGAATTTTATTCATAAGGGACCTCAATGGAATGCTCCTAAGGTGCATAGATGATGACCAAGTGGCCAAGTTTTTGGAGCATTTCCATGATGGACTTGCAGGAGGTCATTTTGCACCTAGGACCATAGCAGCAAAGATAATGAGGATTGGCTATTATTGGCCCAGCCTCTTCAATGCATGGGTGAGGAAGTGTCAGGAATGTGCTCTCTTTACAGGTAAGCAAAAGTTAACAGTTTTTCCTCTCAACCCGATTCAAGTAGAGCAACCATTCATGCAGTGGGGTTTAGATTTCATTGGAGTGATCAACCCCCCATCGAGTGTTGGGCATAAGTGGGTGCTTATCGCAACTGATTACTTCACCAGGTGGGTGGAAGCCATTGTATTGAAGGAAGCCAACGAAAGTGCAGTCTTAGATTTCTATGACAGCATCGTGACCAGGTTTGGTGCCATCCACTATCATATCTGATAATGCATTAGCTGTCCTTGGTTTGAAAACAAGTGAATGGGCTCTCAAGATGGGCATCTACCTCAACACTTCCTCAAATTATTATCCTCAAAGAAACGGGTTGGCTGAGTCCACGAATAAAAATTTGCTGAGGATCATTAGGAAGACTATGGAGTAAAACCAGAGAACATGGCACACCAATTTAAAGACAGTCTTGTGGGTTGACAAGGTAACTCCTAAAGTTGTTGTTGGCAATTCTCCATATGTTCTAGTATATGGAAGGGAGGCCAAGCTACCCATTTCTCTTGAGCTGCCTGCATTAGAACTAGCATATGGAAGGGAGGCCAAGCTACCCATTTCCTAAAGATGAACCCATGAATGTGAGATTGGCAGAACTCACGGAACTTGAGGAGACAAGAGACCTTGCAATGAAGACGCTAGAGTCACAACAAGCTCAGGTCAAGAAAGCTTTTGACAAGAGAGCCATGGCAAGGGACTTCAAGGAGAGAGACCTGGTCCTCAAATGGGATTCAAATAAGGCCAAACCAAGCAACCATACCAAGTTTGACAGCTTGTGGAGTGGCCCTTATTTGATCCACGGATGCAAACAACATAACGCCTTCCAGCTCACCCAGTTAGACGAAGAGGTATTACCCATCCCAGTCAATGGGATTCATCTGAAGCCCTGTTATTTAGGGTTTGTAGCCGTTGTATATGTTATTGTACATTTTGTATAGGTTTTCATGTTTCTCTCTAAGTGCCTTGTGCACATCCGTTTCAGTTGAGTGTCTTCCCGTCCTTAAGTTCCTTGGGCACAATCTATTTCATTTCGGTTGTTCTTGTTGCTTGAAGGGAAATTTCCAAATAGAGCCAGCTTTATACAAAAGCAGTGACTCCATGCCCAATGGACTTGACAAAGCAAATGGTTGGGTTCTTCAAGCATAGCAAGCATGCTTCCCTACGAGTCGCCAAAAATGTTGGCCATTTCTTGGCCCCCATATAAAATTTTACCCAAGTATGAGAAGGTGGACATTCAAGCAAAAGTGGCAAGTTCAGACAACCTCGGGTTCTCCAAAGTAGAAGTCTTTGGGCTTTCGAAGTCGCAAGACTTCGGCTTTTTGTGGGCACAGTGCAAATCGGGTTTCCAGCGGTGCTTGACTTCTAAATGTTTTATAAGTAGAAGTAATTCGAGTTTACGAATCTGAATTACTCATGGACAGTGTATTTTAAGTTTTCTAAGGAGCACTACTTAATCACTTCATAAGTTCTGACCAATCAGAAGCTCGAAATAAGTAAAGGAGCAAACAAAGTCCAAAGTAGGAGAGATCAGAAAGCCCGAGTTACTCTGCATAGAGTAAATCGGGATTCTTCAATGGCTTAGCTTGAAAAACTTCATAAGTCAAGTAGCTTTGAAAACCCGAATTATACAGCAAAGAGTAAATCGAGTTTCCAATGCTGCTTGACTAAATATGCTCAGTCCAATGGCATGTTCTAAGGATCGACAGTGCATAAAAGTCATGGAAAGGACAAATGAGAGGCTGCCAAGTGGCACAAAGGGCACCCAACTAGCAAGGAGATCGACGATCCATAGGCGTCCACGATGGGAAGATCCATGATGCAGGTCAAGGATCCAAGGCAACATCCAACAACCAATCAGCGCAAGAGGGAGTCCAAACGACTGGCGGGAGATGGTTGCTGAGAATTTAATGAAAACCTTCATCCTTCAACATGGCTCCCTCTCCCGACAAATGGTAGTTCAAACATAAAGGCAGCATGGTTCGGCTAGATTATCAACACATGGAAACCTCATCTTCTTTAGCTGAACATGTGAAAATGAAAGTGACCACGCCATTTTAAATGCAAAGATCGTTTCAGCTGCGCAAGGAAGTGACGTTCAGCTACTCATAACATGGCTCTTTAGATACGCCAAAGAGAGACTTGAAGGCGGGAGGGACTCAAGAAGGTTGTTCAACAATTTTGAGCAGCGCATTTAGTGGCACAAGGGAGGATGACGACAGGGATCACAGTCATCGACTTCTTCCCTCTTCCCATCTTCTCTTCCCCCTTTTTTGTTATTAATAGAGGCCTTGAAGCCAAGAAATTATCTCTGGACTGGCGATAAAGTTACTCTGCCAAAATCGCTTTGTAATAGACCTTTTTGAAGCAATAAAGATTAATTTTTACCTATCTCTTTGTCTGAAAATTGTGTTAAGCAAGCTTGTGCACAATGGCGTTGTGAAGAAGTGTCCTTCTAAACTCATTGTCCTTTCTTGCCTATTTTTAGGTGTTTTTCAGTTAGTTGCAGGTCTGAACTCGAGCTCTTTCCGTCATTAATGGACGTTTAGTGTGGATTTAGAAATACCTCTTTGCTTCATGTATGGTTCAATGAGCCTAGTTTACGAAATACTCATGCAAATTAACTACTTGTGAGGTTGTGTAAGCAAATTTATCTTAATCTGAATTAGTGTCATTTTCCAGACCAAGTGGATCATTTCTTTTGGTGCATCACCTCCCTTAGCTTAGATTTCCTTTCATGTTATCCTCCTATCCCTTTTCCTTAGCCAATGGTAGATTTTAGTGTGGGAATCAAGAGCTGAAATAAAGCACCTGAAGAACTAGCCTCATAAAAAAGCCTAGAGGTTCAACCTCACTACAGGATACCCACACCCTAAAGTTGTCCCCATGCTTATAGCTGGAAGTGAGAGAGCCTAAAGAACTCTCTCACAAGGGTGCATTTTCTAGCTATAACAGGCACTCTACCAACAGAGGTTATAAGTTGAGGCATGTGATACAAGACCTCATTAATGACAACACTATTCAATTAAGCACACCTACAAAGGAGCCTAGATTGCACTCAAATGGGAATTATAAATTGAAAATCTCTCATTATCCATTTCTAATACATGAGAGAACAGAGACTAAGGATACTACTGAAGTACATCATACATGTAATGTGCATCCTCCTATGCCATATGGTCACTGGACGAGATTATTGGTATGCATACTACCATATCCCCATAGTAACCTATGTTCACATTTGATGAAAGTGAAATCATCAATGATGATTCGGACCTCCATGCACTATTCATATGAGCTTACATTAATAACCAACCAATATGTCGTGTCATGGTCAAGGATGGTTCAAGCGAAAATGTTTGCACAATGAAACCTCGCAAATCTCTTGGATACACACAAAGATATACAAGAATGGTTAAAGGATTCAATGGACAGATACAAGACACTCTCGAATACATTGTGTTACCTCTTCAGGTAGGTTCCGCCATAGCAGCTACTTCATTCTTAGTCATACCAAGTAATAGGGTCTTTAACACATTGTTAGGATGCCCTTGGATACAAAAACTCTGTACAGTACCTTCTACAATGCATCGATGTATCAAGCATATACATTGCAACAAGGTAGTCACAATTTCAGGCATTCGATACGAGTACCCTCTTAGGCCAGTGGTATCTCCACCCCCACCACCATCGCAGTTGGTTGTTAACACCTATTTAAGATCAACGTATTATCCCTTTCTGACATTTTCATTAATTCTTTAAAAAAAATGTGATTCTTTTTCAACACTGGAATATCAATAAAATTACCAAATAACAACATACAATATTGAAGTGCTAAACCCAACTGAAACCTTTATTATAACCTATTTAATGCCCACAAAACACAAATGATGATACTATTGAATAAAAAAGATAAACCGTACGAAACCCTTACATGTTTTATGCAACATAAAAACCCAAATGAATTAGTGTAGCAGTGATACAGAAGTAATATAACAATGGTACAGAAGTACTATAGCAACGGTACAAAAGAACTGTATCAACAGTATGGAAGTACTATAGCAACACTTTAGCAAACTGAAATTGGAACAAACTTCAATCTTTCAGCACAAATGCAATCCCTAGATGGAACGACCACAGATGGACAAGAGGGTTTTCGTCCTCCAACCTTGCACACCAACGGGTGTTCATCCTCTGATGGAAAGATGAACACAAGTGCTCAAGCTCTGAAAAGGGTTTGATTTTAACAGATAATGGATGTTTTTTTTAGCCCAGCTCCTCCTTTCATAATTATTCTTAACATTTTGATTTTCTTTTCCTGCCTAATTTCCCTCTACAAGTCTTAAAACACTTTTTAATAAAATACCACATTAAACCCAATTTAAAAAAAATAAAACATAACTCATCGTTTTAAAATGTTATAAATAAAGTTACTTAGGACAACTTAAAATATTATTAACGAATTATTTCCCAAACTTTATCCCTTAGCCTATGGGAAATAAAGAATAGGCTACGAGTCCCACAATTAAATTAACTATGAAAAGAGGACATGACAAGCCGTCCTTCCCATAATTGCTTGCCCTCAAGCAATTGCAAATTAGGATGCTCAATAATCTTCGCACCTTCCCATGTAGTATCTTCTGCAGGGTGATCTATTCAACGCACTAGCTATTATGTTATGCTCCTGTTTCTTAACTTATTCTCTAATATCTACGATGGCTTCTAGAATCAAGATCAATTTACCTTCATCATCCAAAAGAGCAACTCAGCTAAAGGAGTGATATGTTGTCCCAATGCCCTCTTGAAGCATAATACATGGAAAACATTGTGAATCATGTTATGTTTTGGAAACTCAAGCTCATAAGCAACCTCTCCAATCCTCCACCTGATCTTGTAAGGTCCATAAAAGCAAGGCTTGAGCTTCTCAACTCCAATTTTCTTGAAAGAAGATTGTCAGTAAGGATGTAACCTCAAGAAAACCATGTCCCCAACCTCAAAAGTCCTCTCAATACAATGTTGATCTGCGTACAACTTCTACTGATTTTGTATTTGTTGGAGACTTTCTTTGACTGACTCCAAAATGTCCTAACTCTGTTTGACCAAATCTCTTTCCCCTAACACTTTACTATCTGTCATGACCAAATCCACAAAAGCATGTGCGTCTAAACCATACAAGGCTTTGAATGGATTCATACCAATGGACATGTGATGTGATTTATTGTAGAAATGTTCCCCCATATAGAGCCATTTGATCCATGTTTGTTGTCTTGCTACATAATTCCTCAAATATCCCTCATTCCACTTATTCACGATATTTGTTTGCCCGTCTATTTGAGGGTGGTAATTGGTGCTAGGAGTCTACTCAGTTCTTGTCAAATTAAAGAGCTCCTTCCAAAATAAACTAAGGACCCTGCTATCTCTATCACTCACTGTGTTTTTAGGCAACCCATGAAGCCTAAATACTTCTCTGAAAAACAAATCAGCTACTAGTGGTTCCTTGAAATCAAATGAAATGGCAAAGAAACGAGCATATTTAGCAAGTTTATCAACTGCAATATATATACAATTCTTACCATGAACCTTTAGACGACTAGTGATGGAATCCATAGAGATGCTCTCCCATTTTGATTTGGAATCGGTACAGGTTGCAATACACCTGTTGGGAATACTTGCTTGGTTTTGTTTTTCCGACAGGTAATACACACTCTGATGTATTTGAAGGCATCTTCCTTGAGTCCTTTCCAAGTAAATCTCTCCCTGATTTTCTTGTCGGTCTTGAAGTACCCTAGGTTACCAACCAATGGTGTATCATGCCTTGTTCTCAACACTTTATCCTTCACCTTTGATTTTGGGATGAGATAAATTATATCCTTGTAAAGGATGAGATCACTTACCACCTTATACTTGTCATCCTGTATTTTGCCCTCAAGGATATTAGTAGCAAAAGCATTCTTTACATACTCTGCTATTATAGTAACCTTCCAATCAGCAGAGATTTTAGACATAGAGCATAAAGTTAATTTTTTGGATAGGGCATCAAGTACAACATTGTTTTTACCCTTAACATACTCTATATCAAAATCACAAGCATGAAGCAAGCTTACCCATTTCTGCTACCTATCATTCAAATATCTCTAGCTAAGAAAGAATTTCAAGCTATCATGGTCAATCTTAACCATGTATCTGGCACGCACTAAATATTATCTAAATTTTGCCAAAGCATGCATTATGGCTAACATCTCCTTGTCATAAATTGAGAATCATTCTTCTCTCTCTGAACTTCCAAGTCTCAAAAGCTATGGGATGCCCTTTCTGCATCAAAACTGCCCTAATCCCTTCTCGTGATATATAACATTCTAATACGAATGGAAGTGAAAAATTCAGAACAGCTAAGACAGGGCATGAACTCATTACCTCCTTGAGCTTGTCAAAAGCTCGCTATGTTGAATCTAACCAAGTGAAAGCCCCCTTCATTAAATTTGTCGATGGAACTGCCAATTGTGAAAAGCCCTTAACAAACCTCCTGTAATAACTGCGGAGGCCAAAGAAACCTCTCAACTCTGTCAATCTGGTAGGAGGTGGCCAATACAAAATAGCTTGGATCTTTTGTTGGGCCACCTAAACTCCTTAAACACTAATGACATGGCCCAAATACACAAATTTTGTGATACCCAAACTCACATTTAGATTTTTAGCAAACAAAGTCTGTTATACTAAGATACCCAGAACTACATCCAAATGTCTCAGATGATCTTCCCAAGTCTTGCTATAAATCAAAATGTCATAAAAAAACAAAAATAAAAATAAATCCTCAATTGCTTATTGAAAATTTGATTCATGCATGACTGCAAGGTGGTTGGAGCATTTATCAAACCAAAAGGCATGACCAAAAATTCAATGTGTCCGAAGTGACACCTGAATGTTGTTTTGTGCATGTCCTCATCCCTTACACGGATCGAATGGTGTCCTAATCTCAAATCAATCTTTGAAAAACACACAACTCCATGCAACTCATCAATCCTAGGAATGGGATACCTACTTTTGATAGTCTTCTTGTTCAAAGCTCTATAGTCAGTGCACATCTGCATGGTACGATCATTTTTCTTCACAAGGACCACTAATGATGCAAAGGGGCTAGATCTAGACCTGATGTGACCCATTTCCAAAAGTTCCTTAATAGCCTTTTTCAATTTCTTCCTTGTACCCTCTTAAACGGCGGTAAGGTGTAGTCATCAAGGGTTTAGAACCTAGTTCCAATTCTATGATATGTTAAAATCCTCTATCGAGTGGCAATCCTAGAGTTATGCCACTAAACACTGTGCAATGTTGGTCTAGAATAGACTGAATGTCCACATGATAGGATTTTTTATTTGTGGGTGAAGTTGCGATGTTCACCAAACAATGAGTTGTCCAAGCTACTTGTCCTCTACGAAATGATCTCTCCATCTTCGCTATGACAACTCTAGGGGCTCCATTTGCAATGCCTTGTATCACTACTTCTTTTCCATCTGATTTGAATTTCAGCTCCATGGTCTGATAATTCTAAGTGAATTCCCCAACGAAATATAACCACTGCACTCCTAAGGCCATATTTGTCTCTCATATGCCCACAACATAGAAGTCATCATGCACCCTGTGTCTGCCTAGTGTAATATCTAACTGTTGAATCCTCTTAATGCAAGGGATAGTAAAGCCATCAAGGAGAATAACATTGTATCCTTGAAAGTCCTTTGTTTTCAAACCTCTTCTGACTACCAATCCCTCATTTATAAAGTTGTGGGTTGTCCCACTATCAATCAACATTGTGATTTTATGCCCATGCAGAACTGCACGAATTCTAAAAGGGTGATATCTAGGAGCACCAAAAGTGTGGCAAGTGTGCCTCCTAAAGTATCTTCTCATTCCTTTCCTTCAGGTTTTGGTTCTTTCACTTCAATCTCTAATTCAAGTTCCTCTGCTTCTGACTCTTCATCTAATATCACCTCTATGTAATGCACCTGACCTCGCCTGAGACATCAGTGTCCAGGCTCCCATGGCTCCTTACAAGAGAAGCACAATTTCTTTCTTTTGAGCTTGTTCTTGGTTTCTAAATCTTTACTTGATCTTTGTGGCAAATCTTTCTAATGAGAAACTCCTTGCTGAAATAGTTTTTTTTACTGCCCAACAAGGGGTGTCTCTGAATAAAATTTGTTCTTGGGTACTAAAGTTTCCAAGTTTAAAGCTCTCTTGATAGCTTCTTGCAAAGATAGAGGATCGAAGGCCTTTACCAACCCTTTGAGAGGTTTAGTTAGTCCTACAAAAAGAACAATGAGTCTCTTTTTTGTCACATCGAGAACCATTACTAATAATCTTTGAAATTCTACAACATAGGTGTCTACCATCCCATATTGCTTAAGTTGGGCTAATTCTCTGAAGTGAATCTCTAGAACTTTTTTGTCAAACCTATCTGTCAATTTTTTTTGGCTTAATTCTTCCAATGTGGAAATGGAACTGTGCCCTTGAATGACCATACCATGATACCACCACTCATGTGCCACTCCTTCCAAGTGGAGGCTAGCGAATTTAATCACCTCTTCTTCGTACATAAGATTCAATGATAAGTAAGTGTCTAGCTTCTGCAACCAATATCTGACAGAACATTTGTTGGACCCATCACATGTGGGGATTGTAATCTTACCCAAACAATGTTGGATGTTTTTATGGGGTTGATCTTGTTGAGTTCTCCTTCATCTCCTTGTACCATTCTTCATCCTTAGATCTCAGAACTCTCGAAATATCAATGTGTCATGTACTAAATGGCTTAGTGCTTCATATTCATCATGATATGTTGCAAATTCATTACTTATGTGGTTTGTTGGGGCTCTACCTCTTCTGGGTGTTCTTCCTAGAGAAATTTTGCTTGGAAAGGCTTGGAAGGGGGGTGATTGAAACCCAATCATTAGTTGAAGAGCTTCTTTCTCCTTGATTTGCCCTATTCTCGTTCATATTTTGCAAGGCTCGTACTAATTCTGTCATGGACTCTCTCAATGTCCTTTGGATTGTCCTTTCCAATTCTCTTTGACCCTGATTGATAGTTTCTTGCAAATAATTCATTTCATTTGTAGGTACTCTCTTTTCTCTATCCCCCATGACTTCTATTTCTAGAAACTAAGTCTTTTTTCTTTCTCTTTAGTAATATCTGATTTCTCTTCCACTAACATGCATATGAGATCAAAACATTAACTTTCCTCTATAGACTGGCAAGATCACAACTCTAATACCATTGTAATATCCCTTTTTGGTATTTTTATTAATTCTTTTTTTTTTTGTGACTCTTTTTCAATACTGGAATATCAATAAAATTACCAAATAACAACATACAATACTTAAGTACTAAACCAAACTATAACCTTTATTAATATTGAAGTACAATACAAATGTGATCCCTGGATGGAACCACCACAAATGGACAAGAGGGTTTTCGTCCTCCAATCCTGCACACCAAAGGGTTTTCGTCCTCAAGTGAAAAAATGAACACAGGTGTTCAAGCTCTAAAAAGGGGTTTGATTTCAATAGATAATTGATGCCTTCTTTTTTAGTCCAACTCCTTTTATAATTACCCATTTCATTCAAATTTTCTTTTCTTGCCTAATTTCCCTCTCGAAGTGTCTAAAAACACTTTTTAATAAAATATTACATTAGACCCACTTTAAATAATGATACATAAATCGTCTTTTTACAATGTTTGTCATGTCCCCTTCTAGTTGACATCTTTTCGAGCGGATGATTAGCCTATTATGCGACCCTCGTAGGCTGATGGGATGGATAGAGGGTCTTGATGGAGATGGGTTGGATTTCGTTTAGGCTCTTTCGGACATGAATTAAGGGAGATATTAATATTTGATTGATTTAATCAAATATTAATTATTTGGTCTAATTTTAATTAATTATTAATTATTAATTAATTATTAATTATTGGGTCTAATTTAAGGATCCTAATTCTAATTTAAGAATTGGTCTAATTTTAAGACCCTAGTTCTAATTTAAGAAAGCCCTAAGTCTAATTTAAGGGAATCTAATTTTAGCAAGCACACCTTTGGAAGGGTATAAGAATCTCTCATGGGAGAGAGTTTGTATTCATGATTATTATTGATATTGATTCTTGTTAAGAAATTCTTCTGTGAAGACTGAGCCAAGGATTCCAGGATTCCATTTGCATTGAAGAACGTCAACTCTTCATTGTGTGCGATTCAGAGGTTGTGAGAGATCAGCGGATCTATTGCCAAATTGAAAGATAACTTCATACAGAAATTATCACAAGTGTTTACAAGTTTGAGATATAACTTCACACAGAAGCTATCACAAGGGTTTATAGGTATTTCATTATTTTGGGTTTTGATTCAAGAATTATCCAGATATAGATCTTTTGTATTAGCCCATAATTCTACAGATCAAGATCAAGCATACAGGGTGTGCTATATCAGCGGCCGTACGAATTCCGTACAGATCCGTGAAAATCCGTACGCATCAACAGAAAGTTCAGACACCGACATCGGTCGACATATCACCGACGTCGGCAGGTTAACGACTCCAAGTCAACCGACAACGGCAGTATAACCGACGTCGGCGACTGTGATTTTTTACACAGCAGGCCGAGACGTACTAGATCCAAATTTCTTTCCCAATTTGCGGAATATTCAGGCTATTAAGGCCGTACTTTCTATATTCTTTGTATACTTGACAGAGGACCTCTATTGTAAGCATATGAGCAAATAAATAAGAGATTATACTGTGATTTATTTATCTATTTGAAGATATTTTGCAGAAATTCAGATAAGCAATTCAGAGCTTTTATTTTGATATCTGAAGGGATATTACAATGTTATAAGATAAAGTTACTTAGGACAACTGAAAATATTATTATTGAATTATTTCCCTAAATTTCTCAATACCTTAGCCTACGGGAAACAAAGAATAAGCCACCGGTCCCCCAATTGAATTAAATCTGAAAAGGGAACATGACATTCAAGATCTCTCTATACACTCAGTGCAAAGGAGAGTAGTTAACTCTCCTAAACAACTAGTTTTATAGCAGTCATTACATCAGAGAGTTATTCAGAACTCATTGAGGCCATTATCAATTATGGCACATACCAAGCTACTACCGCGAACAGTTCAGCGTGTTCCACAACAATCACAAGCACCGATACACTCTCCTGCTATACAACAGATCCCATAGAATACTATACTTTCTAGAGTTGCCTATCATACACAAGATCCTATGAGCAGTGATGATGACAATTACATTACAACACAAGTCATTTTCAGATTTCGATGCAACTACACCTATTACTTTTCTCTCACGAAAGGTGACCCTTGCACCATATGACACATGCACTCCCATTGACTATGCCATTGATAGGATAATTGGTTAGCACCTTTCTAAAAATATCAAATAAATAAAAAATACAAAAAAAAACAAAAAAATACAAAAACATTCAAAATATTAAAAAAATCAAAAATCGTGACCTAAGCATGATATGATAGCTAGTTACACTATTTACATGGTATTTATCACATGTTTGGTAGATGGTATATTCTTTTTATATACAGATGTTTTTCATAGTATATGAGTGTAATGTAGGGCATAAAGATCATACATGGATACATAGATGTTGGATCTTTCTTATACACCATCACCATGCCGACATTGGGAACATATTCCACAAATCACATTATCACAGGTTATATCTTTCTATAACCTTTTACTATGTTATGCTACATAGATGCTTACACATGTCTTACTAGTTACACGTATCTTAGACAGTGCTACATGGATATGTTACTTTACTATGATACAACATTGATATACATAGATAGTGTTGACTAGTTTTCACTTGCTCTATGTTTCATTGATGTTGTTACTCTTTCATAATAGACTAGTCATTGCTTGTCTATTGTGTATGACCCTTTGCCTTGTTTGTGTGGCATTTATTGCCCCTTGTTTGAGGCTCCTTAGCCTTGTTTTTGCAGCATTTATTGCCCCTTGCTTGTGACTCCTTAGCCTTGTTTGTGCAGCGTTTATTGCCCCTTGTTTGTGGTTCCTTTACCTTGTTTGTGTGGAGTTTATTGCCCCTTGTTTGTGGCTTCTTAGCCTTGTTTGTGCGACATTCATTTCCTCTTGTTTGTGGCTTCTTAGCCTTGTTTGTGCAGCATTTATTGCCCCTTGTTTTTGGCTACTTAGCCTTGTTTCTGTGGCATCTATATGCACCTTGTTTGTGGCTCCTTGACCTTGTTTATACGACACTTGTCCCTTTTATGTGGCTCAATGGCCTTATGTGTGACATTCTATGATACTGAGTGGCATTCCTTGTACAATTTCTGCGCTAAGTTTGCAAGTGTCATGATATATATTACACACTTCCCCATTGTATTTGGTGCTATGATTTTTATCATGCACCTTCTCTTACGTAGACTTATTTATCAAAGATGGACATTACTATGTGTCTAATTGCTATATATGTTTTGGCATACCACTTATATGCCTTGCATTAGATATGTTACATACATGCCTTGATGACATATACATTACTATGATGACATATTCTCCACGTGTTACACGATTACATATGATTACATCTTTATGCATAGCATGATTACATTTGACTCTTTCTTTTGAGATGAGCAACTTGTAGGCTACGTCCCTCACCTCAAAAAGGGGGCATATTAATGGGCATTGTCATAGAGACTTAAGCCTGCATGAATAGAAAATTTAAGTTTCAAAGGTTTCAAAGTGGTTTAGATATTAGATAGGTTTGAATACGAGACAGATATTCACATTGGTACAAATTTTGGGAGCATATGTTACGCATGTGCACTCACTTTACAAAGACATGAGATTAAAGAGTAAAAACTTAAATACACTTGAGTGCATATGACATGAAAGTGCACACAGTTTACAGAAACAAAAATTACAAATTTTCACATATAGAACATTTGAGATGCAAATTCTCAAATTTAACATATAGATGCACAACATTCTATATTAATCTTAGCACCAAGCAATTCATATTATGGGGCATGGAATTGATCCATGCATATTTGCATCTATGCATTTTGTTACCAAGTATTTACCAAGCAGTGAGCATCTATAAATCTATAAGTCTAACTACATCAGTTGATTCGGGTGTTAGTGAGTAATGTGGTTGAGGTTCTATGTCGTTGTACGGCCAAGGCAATACTCTGCAAGCCCATTACATGGCTCCCACCTTCTATCTTAGGATTACAAGATCAATGCTAAATTAGTTACATGAGGGTTGGGGGCATTTGTCTTCCAATCCATGGCCCTTGCCTTAGTAAAATTTGAAATTGGGAATTGATCACTGTCAATTTTGCCAAGTTCTCCAAGTGCTTCAATGAGGAAGCATAGTTCTTGATGCAGGAGCATCACTACCTCTTGTGTAAATATTAGCTTGAGTGTCATGTTTAGAGTCTTCGTAGGTTGTCATGGTCCTAGGAGGTCTGTAGGAAACATTTTGAGCTATTAGAATGCTATCAAATTTGAATTTGGTTCACTAAAGCATTTTCCCACCTAAATGGTCCATTCAAATATTTGGATAATTTTGTTATGTTTCTCAAGTGTCTTGATGTTGGTGAAAGGTCAAAGTGTTATGACCTTGTGTCATTAGGGATTTCATGAGTAATTAAGTGTTGTTATAAGGTTTAGGTAGTTTAGGAAGTTTCCTCAACGTACTAGAGGAAGTTACAAAAGTTAGTTAGAGGTTGCATACCAATAAAAGTGACTGTAGTTGTTTGTGTTTGTAAGTTTTCATTCAAGTCAGAAGGAGAATTGTGGGGTGTGATTCGCAAAAAGATGTAGAAGAACCCCAAAACAGCGAATGATGATCAATTTGTTTATTTGAAGACAAGGAAAACTCTGTATTTTCCTGTATAATGCAATGAAAGAAGCTTATTCAAGAATGTTCAGTGAGGGAAAGTGAATCCAAAATCATTGAGGAATAGTAAAGCAAGGCCTTGGAAGCCTTTGTGGAGATTGGTATGTGTAATTTATGTATGTGAAGATTGCTTAAACAGTTTTGTTTGTTTATCAATATGGCTCTTTGTGTGAGACTAATCTGCAGACCCTGTTTGGATGATATTCTACCTGCTAAGACAGAGTAAAGGTTGGTTGTGAGGTTAGATGATGAGCAACATTAGTTTGACATCTCTATCTGAGGGTAAACACACTATCAATGATTCTACAATTAGTGTGAGATATCTTGTTATGTGTCCATCACTGTTCATTTAGTACTCAGTACAAACCCTGTAGGATGTTACACATGCAAATACAGTCAGCCACAGAACAAGATAAAGAATGTGAATAAAGGCATATCAATGGAGTTTAATGTTTTAATAATGAAGTAAAAGATGATACATTCCTCGATCAATCATATTACAAGATTGTGATAGCATTAAGAACCTAAGAAACTAAAAGAGGTCCTCTCAGGTCAAGACAAACCTGTCTTGAACAGTCACCTTTTTACTATTTGAATAAAAGACAAACAGAGATGTTTTGGGCAAGTTATCGACGGCAATAGATGATTTGAATGGTTGTATCAACTATGTGCAACGTTTTAAAATGCTGTTCGGAATCAAAAGGCCCCTAGAGAGAACTTGTAGGTCTGGCAGACTGTGTATAAGCACGCAGTGAGACCAAAACCTAAGTAGAAATGTGGAACAGAGGTTAAAATATGAAAGTTCATTGATTTGGCAGGGTGTGTAGGGGTGCTACAGACCCCCAGAAGCTTTCACAGATCCATGAAAGCGATTTTGGATCATTTAAAATGAAATAGACTACTCTCGGGTACCTACAGAACAGTCAACCCTGTTTCTAGGGTTTTGTAACAAAAATGAAGATTGAGGAAGAATCCACCATGAGAAATCCCTGAAATTTCGTCATTAGATAGATATTGTTACTAGCTACAAGATTTTGGAGTTTTTGGTGAATTCATGTACGTCTCCGTACCGTACTAGAGGACTGTGTGTAGAATGGTGCAAGGAAACCCTAAGAGACCTAACAGTGAGCAAAACAAGCCTAGAAAAGTGACTTAAGGGATGAATCAAGGGTTGAAACTTTGTGGATAGACAGAGAAAAATAGAGGGTATCCAAATGTATGACTGGTTTTCCCTTAGTCTTTCGTACTACTCCGTACAAGGTGAAATTTTTCAAAAAAAGGCTACTAGCCTTGTCTGCTAAAGTGTGCATAGTTGTGTATGAAGTGAATAGGTGCATTGAAAGAAGTGTAGACTGAATCAAAGGGACTAAAAGGCTATAAATAATTTGTTAAAGGTGCCTGTAACCTGGTCTTAAGAGTGATTAAGTGTGACAAAGGGAAGTGTGAATTGCCCAAGGAATGAGTTGATGCTTTGGAGAGTTTGCATGTTGAGTAAGGAATGCTAAAGGACCATAAGGAGTATAGAGAAGCTAATAAGAACAGAGAGGTCCAATGAGACCCTATTGAGCATGGTAAAGACATTAGAATCCATAAAACAGTTAGGTGGACCTCAGACTTTTGATAGAAGAATGATCCAATGAGTCAATGTCAAGAAAGTGTGAGTTGAATAAGACAAAGTGAGAGAAAGATTGTAACCTCTGCATCAATTCTCCAATGCTTCAATAAGGAAGCATCATCTCTAGCAAAGTTACAGGGCAACATGGTTCACCTACATACACGTGTACTCCTTCCTTGCTCTTAAGTTCCAATTACCAATTTAACAATTCATGCATTTTCAGGGTTTCACTTTATGAACATTGACTACGACATGTTCATTACAAGTTTGTTGGGAACAACTTAAACATTTAAAGTCCTCTCCCAAAGACAAAGTGTGTTGTACACACTCGTATATTATATCTCTATCCTTTTACTCTAGTATTTGTATTGCATTTCAATACTCGAATAAAACGGAGAAATTTGTAAATACTAAAATCTGGTATCAGACACTTGGCAATGTTGGTTTTGACCTACCTTCACCCTACATGACTTGTGCACACATATGACTTTTATTCACCACTCACATCCGCGTGTTATCTTTGGGCCTAATCTTTCCAAGTTGTTGTCAATCACCAACAAGAACTCCCCAACATGTGCCAAAGCAATAAACTATCATACTCAAACATCCCGAGATCATCTGATTAGTGTTCCTATCTCCCGAACAGAACCATCAATCTCAAACGGCACAGAGGAAGTTTGACATTTTTGTCTTCCTAGCAACGGTCAAATTCAAAAATCAAATCATTTATATGGATCGACCCACTTGCCTAACATGTCAATGATGTGATAAATTACCCAATCTAACTCATATAAATACCAAATAAGTTTAGGCTTATTGATCATCTAGCATCTATCAAGCACATTCAAGAGGACTACCCTATTCTTCCCTAATTTCAAATTAGTCATGAAAAGCAAATCCTTACCAAGTCTGAAGCACTCAAGAGCCAAGCCAAAGTTGTCATTTGCCAAGTGTCGAAAGCTAGATCACAGGTTACATACATTTAACAAGCACTATTACACACACACACACACCTAACAGTGAGAACTACATGTTGCTTGATCTCCTCATTAATTCCCTCCTATTGGGAAAAGTCTTTCGCAACAAGATCAATCGTGTACTTGTCTAAAGTACCAATTTTGTCCACCCATTTGCAGCCAATGGGTTGTGTAACCCGTTGTTCAAGTACCATACAAAGGTTAGAAGCGAAAGAAAAATGAACATGTTTTGCTAAAGTAACAACCTTATTTCAAGTCCTCTGAACCAGTGCCTATAACTGAAACATATCATCCTCATGCACAACAACCTATGCATTTGACTAACATGAAGAATTGCATCCTCATGCACATCTTTTATAGTGGCTATTCCCTCCACCACTAGTGCATGTAAGTTGAGTAGAGAAGGGTCAACAAGCCTATGAGAAATTTCATCCTTCAACACATCATGTATGGTGGAGTCTCCCTCCACACATGCATTTACATTGACCATGGCAGCATCAACGAGTCTATACAAGCCACCTTGCCCAGTGCCCAGGGCAATTACTCTATCATGTTTTACATCAGACATGATACATTATTTCCCAAAAAAATGTACACCAGTATTAGGATTTTTCGTTAATTGACTAACAAACAAGAGATTTTTATTCATGCAAAGAACATACCTAACATACTTTACTTTGACTTTTCTAACATTATTCAATACTATGCAAATATCTCATCTCCTCTACTACATATGACTGACCATCAACTAATAAAATTGAATAAAAAAAGTTTCTACTTGAAATAAATTTGACATACAAGTCCTTACAACATGTGAAATGTCGAGATGTGTCGTAATCAATGAACTAGCAACTGGTAGCATTAACATTCGAGTATAATGCCACAAAGGCAAACTCTTCATTAAAATCCCGTCCTTCAACTGCCGCCCCATTTGCCCCCTAACTGCTTTGTTGGGAAAGTGCATACTGTCGCTTCTGACAATCGTTTTTGAAATGCCCAACCTTATCTATGGTACTTAGAAGATGAATCAACAAAGATACATTTCCACTTTCCTTTCAACTAAACAATAAATGCACTCTCTCGTTGTCCAACACTAGACTCATTTTGTTTTTGTCTACATTCTTTTTACATCAAATACGAACTTCTCTGATCAAATGTAAGGTTCTGGCTTTCGGCCATCAAGTGTAAACTCTCCATGAAAGATTCATATGAGGGTGTCAAGCTATTCAAAACAAGAGCCACCATGTCATCATCATCCACATTTTTGATAATGGCTCCTAACTGGTCTCGAGATCTTTCATCCAAAGAAGATGTTTTGACAAGGACTCGCCCTCGGACATCTTTGTGAAAAATAACAGATTCTTTAGGTATAAAACCCGGCAATTCTCCGAAGCTTGATATTTATTTTTCAACTTGTTCCAAAGAACACTTGCCTCAATGGCATTCCAAACCTCAAAAATTATGTTATCCGACACAAATAATTTTAACAAGGCCTCCTTATAATGCTTGTCATAATCCGCAAAGTTCGTAAAAAATCTTGCTTCAATGTTGAGAACAATATTATCACAGTCATACTATTTTGCAATTGTTAAAATCTTAGGACTCCAAACATTATAATCATGGCCAATTAACTTTTGCGCTTCCAACAGAACCAAATTTCAAGTATTGACCATTTTACACACAATTTTTTACTTTTGAATAGAAAAAGCACTGTTCTAACTCGAAAATCAATGCAACAAATAAAAGTAAAGTTTTGATCCGAAAATTAAAGCAATAGGTGAAGTACAATTCTGATTACCAGAAAACAATTCAAAAATAAACATAAATCTTCTGCGTACCGTACAATGCATATACAACTTTTGCAAATCATCCACCCATTCTAAAGCACTATCATGACTTTAGGTTTTCTAGTCTTTCCATGCCCTAAAACATCATGCCTACATGATGTCTCACGTTTCTTTCCTTTCCCTCTGCATTGGGTTTATTTTACGCGAACCATTCTTTTCTTTGCATCTAGTTTGTTATTTTCACTACGTCTAGTTTTGTTCCTTCACATCTTTGTCGTCCGCGTTCTACTTTCGGCAAACTAGTCTACTTTGTTCCACTTTTTTCGTCTTGTTTTACACTAACCGGTCTATTTCTTCTCATTTTATTTCCTAGTTGTTTGACTCTTCACGACTTCTGCTTATTCACAATTTTCACAAGGATGATATATATTGTTCAAATTACATCATTGCAAATGTATGTCTACTATCTTTCCATGACATCACTACAAATGTGTCATTCTTCTATTATCTTTCCACATTTTCAACATCACATTGTGACTACAGTGTTTAGTGCCCTAGCTTCAACTTTGTTTATGCCTCGAACTGTTTTTACCCTATCTTCATTGTTTTATTCTTTTTGTTGTGCCCTAATCGCAATTTATACAAAATGTTTTTGGTTTGGTCTTTCACAAACTCTGGTTTGTACCCTACTAATCTTCCCAGGGCTTCCTTAAACCTCAAACTTCTTCACAATCTGTACCCTTTCTCCCAGGCTTCCCCGAACTTGACTCTGCAACTTGTGTGTACCCTTCACCTAGGGCTTCCTCAAACAATGGCTCTGATACCAATGTTAGCAATTACGAATGCTGAAGGAATGAAGAGAAAACTAGAAGGCAAACATTAAAGTGCGTGTGCATCATTATTTTATTGAGTAAAAGGAAGTTACGACAGTTGGGGTAGTTTATAATTTAACCATTAGTTAATGTACTAATTAATAACTTTAACAATGTGCAAAACTAAGGGAGCTATTTGAGGGTTTCCAGGATAAAGCAATATTGAAAAAAGTAATTGCACAAAAGAATTATATGAAATATGATTTAGAATGGAAAAGATGTTAGACAAATCCACTGAGACAAAGGATCTAGAAGGTATAGAAAACTTTAATAGGAAAATGAAAGAGTTAAAGGTACTAGTGACCGCAACACAAAATCAGTGAGAATCCTTCACTGATGAGATACAAAAAAGGATAGCTAAAATATTGAGACGAGGACTATCACAGAGATGCCATAAACATGAAATGAAACCTTGTCTAGGGATAGACAAGAATTTTAGTATGGTGAAATGTTGACCTCAGGGAAAGTGTAAAGTCCCCAATTTGGGACAAGCAAGTAATGATGGGATTGGACACAAACCCCAATCAAAAACCTGAAAATAATATAATAGACCAGCCAATCTATGTCTCTCAAACAAACTACCACACCTCACAAAAGTGAACCAAATGCTAAACGCCACTAGGGCAGAAATTAATCCACAAATACAGCCACTAATATCCACTCCAAGAACTCAAATTACACTCTAAAAGACGATGCAAACTGCTATAATGAATACCTAGAAATGAAGATCGTCTTAGCTGAATATATATTCCCAAACCAATGACCCAAAGCCTTCCTTCCACTCGCCAACCCTGCTAGAAAATTCCCTAAAAATTAGCTTGTAATATTATGTATAACCAGCGATTAATCCCAGCCAAGTAATCTGAAAATAAACCCCCAAACTGGCCACTAAACAAGAGAAAATCAAATCGCCAATCCCTCCAAGCAAGCTGGAATTTTTCCACATAAATTCACGCTATAATTTTATAACATCCAATGATTAACGAGGTCCAAACCCTCAACCAACAAATTGGAAAAATATCAGCAAATATTGTGAATATTAAGGGTAATATTTGTCCGACGATTTAGGGACAACAAGCACCCCAAACCCTTGCAACTATCCCTCCAAGTGAGTCGCCCAACTCCTAGTTTAATTGCAATAAATTCCAAACTTTATACCTTTATTTTTGCTCACAAAAAGCCCTCCACAACCTTGTGATTTTATTTCAAAAATTCAGAAATAATATTATAAATGTACCTTGTCAAATCGGAGTCTAAAAGCCCTCCAAGGTGTTCAATTCCTCCTCTAACTTATTCACCCCACATCAAAAAAATATATAAAATAATTCAAAATGTTATAACATTCCAATGGATCACCAATTGACCTTCCAAACACTCCTAGGGCAAGTCGCCCAAGGTGGATTATATGCAGAGTATTATAGGTAATATTTGGCTTGCACCAACCCTCAATCCAAGTCACCAAAGCTGTAAAATAATATAAAATATTATGAAATATTTTAGGCTTCAATAAGCCCTTCAAATCCACTCGCATAGCCTCTAGGCAAGTCACCTAGCTATAGAATAAATTACTCAATCTTTCTTCAACCCTCAAGGGTCTCCGTGTAGCGCAGCCCTCTCAAGAGGTACTTCTTCTCCACCCAATCAAGTCTTCACCCACCAACAAGCTCCCAATGCAAGTCACTTCATGGAGGTACTTCGTGGAGAGCTGGAGCAGCATTTGTTCAACCACCACCACCAAAGGACGAAAACCCTCATGTGGAAAAGGTTTGAGGACAAAAACCCTCATACCCAAAAGGCGATTCCACACGGAAATCACACTGGAGCTATCAGATTGAGAGAACCAATTCTATGGCACGTTGTGGGAGCATCTCTGCCTAGGTTTCAGCACCCAAACATCTAGAAGGAATTTGTTGAGTTTAGAGGGCAGATTCTGATCATTTACACCCTCTACAGGCTGGCTGTACCATTACTAAAGCAGAACGTTGTGTTTTAAGGGGAAATGCTGTGTTGCAGAACTAAATCAGTCCTTTCAGAGCCTGAAAATCATCCCAAACCCCCGGCGAACATGTATGAGGCAAAATGCAGCAATTGTAGCAGGTTCCAGGGCAGATTCCATATTATTTTAGCGGGTCGTGACAATCAAGACACGAATCATTGAAGGAAAAAGGGAGAATTCTACCGCTTAGACACTACCAGGGTTGGCCGTATGCCTGCAGGCAATTCTGGGCCTGATTGAGGAAGTTCCAGCTGCTGCCATAACATTCTGGGTTGACTAAAGTAGGGTTTACAGTTTCAGTTAGGGTTTGCAATTATTTTTGTTAAAGATTCAGTTTTTCCATTAATTTGAGACAGCAGTATTCAATTGAACAATTTGCATGTGGATTATCTGAGTCAAGGGGGTGAATTTCAAATGCATGAGGGACTGTCGTACCTTTCCCTAGGCAGCCGTACATATTCAGGACAAGATTGTAACAAGGGTTCGTCATAAAGTTTCAAGCTTTACGGTATTTACTGATTTCAGGTTAGGGTTTGCATTGTTTATTTAAAAAATTATTTGCTAAAGACATTTGGTGCTGCTGTACCTACTCAGACCGTATTGGCAATTCAGTTTTATAAGTTTTGAGCTGGGCTGAACTCAAAAAAAAACCTGATTTGCATAGAGATTGTTAAAAATTCCATCTTTTGATTGCTAGAAGTAAGATTTTGTTAAGTGGTGTATTAAAATGGTATTAGAGTTGCTTTCCTGTCAGCTTGTGGGAAAAATTAATTTGCAACTGAGTCTTCATTCAGGGTAGTGATGAAAATTCAGAAATTATCAAATGGCGTCAGTAAGAGAAGTTGATTTGGGAATGAGGCTTTACAGAGCAGGGGAGAAACTTAAGCTTCTGCACATGTCAAAAGATTATTTACTCGACATCTTGGAGGAAGTGGCCAACTGTTTGTCCACGGTGAGACAGTCAGATTATGAGACCATGCAATTGGCAGTGAATCCCTCAATGGTTTATTCGGTTAAGCCCAGGGTTATGAAATACCCAGATAGAGAAGTGAAATTTGCAGTGACCGCATGTTTTAGTGAAATCACGAGAATAACAACTCCAAAGGTTCCATACAATGACAATATCATGAGGAAAATATTCTAGTTAATTGTGGAAAGTTTTCAAGGTTTGGATAAAACCAGAAGTCCTCCTTTTGCTAATAGGGTTATAATTTTAGAAACTGTTGCAAAAATCAGATCTTGTGTTCTCATGTTAGATCTTGAGTCTAATGACCTTATTCTCCAAATGTTTGAACATTTCTTTGCTACTGTTCATAAGAATCATGCAGAAAATATTGTTGCCTCCATGCAAACAATTATGACCTTGCTCCTAAATGAGAGTGAAGATATTTCCCCGCATTTATCATTCATACTGTTGGTTGGTTTGGAGCAGGAAGGTTCACTAGTTGCACATACACTAGCTAAAAATGTTGTTGGTCAGTGTGCAGAGAAGTTGAAGCCATGTATTACAGTTGAGGGACTTACTTCTAGGGGGTCTGAATTGCATGAGACGCAAGAGACAATTCTTTTGCTCAGACAACAGCTTACTGCTGCAATGGATAAAATGTCTCCTGAGGAATTGCAGCCTTCTACTCATCACATCACAGGGGAATGTTTGGTTGTCAAAGAGGATACATCTTTGCAATGTCAAGTTCTTATGCAGGCTGTTGAGATTGAGAAGCTAAAGCAGGAAAAAGTTCGTTTGCATGAAGGAAAAGAGGGACTTGAAGTTCATAACCAGAAGTTGGCAGAAGAGGCAGCTTATGCAAAAGAACTAGCATCAGCCACAATAGTGGAGCTAAAAGCTTTAGCAGAGGAAGTAACAAAGTTGTCATATCAGAATGCAAAACTAACATCTGATTTGGAAGCAGCTCGAGAGTCCACCTTTCAAAGAGCTGCAAATGGCCTTAAGTATGGTCAAAATGGTGAAATTCAAGAGTTCTACACAGTTGACCAGATTGGAAGGGAAGATAATTTGCCATGCAAGGATGCTACTTCAGAATTTGTAGTACAAGTCATAGCAGAGCATGACAACGAATGTTTTAGAAATTACATGGATTTACATATTGGTTAGCAGACAGCAATGAGATTAAAGGATAAGGATGGCATAACAGATTTGTCAGATCTTAGTCAACAAGATGGAAGAACATTGCATAAGCTTTCAAGTCTCAGTAAAGGAGACAAGGAAGCAAGAGTTTCTGGATTGCCATCAACTTCACAACTTGTAGCTGTCAATGCAGGGAGCGATGTTGCATCTTCTGCATATATTACTCCTAGTGACCACCTTGCTCCGCTAGTATATTCCTACGGGGTGAATAATCCACATGTAGCAGGGACTGATGGATATCAGCAGTCTCCATTTGTAAACAACTTTAAATATTATTTCGCGGCTTATCAGAAAGAAGTTGCTCCCTTCTTGTATCCATTGGTTGATGGTAGGTATCCACCTCAGACCTTATATGGCCCTGGAGAGACACCAATCATAGCACTTGTCACAGACAATGTTTATTATGGTTATTAGTCTCAACATCCAGGCTCACTTTATCATCAAATAACTTAACCGGAGTATCAATATTGGACATTTCCATCAGATAATCCACCATTGGAAGTTGTAATGCCAGGTCCTGAAGATTTGGGAATTCAAGGAACATATATTCATGGCGTTCAAGGTGGTAACAACTATTTTGTTGAGGGCAGACCTGGATTTCAATCGTATTTAATGCCATCATATGGTTCTTACAGCAACAGTATTCTGTCTGCTGCTTTCACAAGTTCTGTTCCTCTAGAAGCTGCCAATCGTTATGACAGAATAGCCATGTTACATTGGACGGATCCAACAAATGATGGAAATCATCAAAGCTATGGTTTTTCATCTGGGATCCAAACACCATATTTTCCTTCATCGGTAAGATCTGCTTATTGGTTTCTTGCACCTATCTGCATCACAGGTAGCAAAAGCTCTCGTCTACAATATGCGGCACAATTGGCTAGAGAAGGGGCTCTACATTCAATGGGATCTTTTGCTGCAGAGATGTGTGTCCCATCTTGTTTACCACTTATTATGAATCCTGCATCATATTTTGATGTTGAGGCAGCTGTACATTTACTCAAGGAATTTATACAATCTTTGAAACCTCCAGCAGCAAAAATACCATCGAAGCCTCCAATTCAGAAAATTTTACAAAGTGCTGAATCTTCACACCTCAAGGTGGCCCTCCTTCAAATTTCATTCATAAGAGATTTATGGAAATTTGTGGGGTTACCTGAGTCATTGCTTACAACAACATAAAGATGTGTAATGGGAAATGAGATTAGTCGCAGAAAAGACAACAACCCTTATGAGGGGGGAGTTTGGAAGATTCATGTGGAGTTACCGGATGCCTATCAATACAAATCTCCATCAATAGGTTTTGTCAATAAGATTCTTCATCCAATATCGATGAGATGCCAAGTTCAGTTTGCTTGGATGTAAGTAATAAGACGTGGAGTCCAATGTTGGATCTCCTAAATGTATTCGAAGTATTTCTTCCTCAACTTTTGTTGTATCCAAATCCAAGTGATCCTTTAAATGGAGAGGCTGCATCTTTAATGATGCATGATAAGAATGTCTATGAGCAAAAAGTGAAAGAATATTGTGCAAGATATGCTAAGAAAGGAAGACGAAAGCAGTGAACCTAATGAAGCTAATTTCAAAGAGGCGATGAAGGCAGGTCTGAAATCAGATTTCCCTATGAACAAGCTTCTGTTCTACCAGCCCGAAGGGTTCTTGCAACGTTTGTGAGTTTTTCCCATCAAATCTTTGGATAGCTTGATATCACAAAGTCCTCCTCAAGAGGAAAACGGGTTGCAAGGTTTGTCTTTCCTGAATTCTAACACATGCATGGTACAAAATGGTAGTACTCTTTCTACATCACAGCTGATTCATAATTCAGCTATCATGGGATCACCCATGGAGGGTGTTAGAGAAGTAGTAGGGGGTACAGAGCTTCCAATTCCTTATTATATCAGTTAAGTGCAGCAAAAGCCAGCTACATCACAAGAAGGAATGGGAGAGATGGAAAGGTTGTTTTGGGATCCTAGTATTTGTAGGTTGGCACAAGGATTGCTTGAGGGCAAGCAATTGTGGGAAGGACAAAACATAATGTCCCCTTTCTCGAACTAGGTGTTGGGGAGACCCCTAAGTCTATTTTTGATTTTCCATAGACTTAAAGGGCAAATTAAAGGAAAATAACTTAATAATCATGCTTTAAATGTTCCCGAGCGAACTTTTAAGTCACAACTTAAAAGGTAACATCTAGAATATTATTATTAATTGAATGGAGCCAAAAGTGTGTATTAATTATAAATTTATAAGCCCAAGTAAAAAATAGAAAATAAAAGTAATTATTAATTACTTTTTGGAGCAAAGTGGAAATTAGAATTAAAAGTAATTTTAAATTACTTTTAGGGTTTTAAGTGGAAAACTAATTATAAGAAGGATGAAAAAGAGGAAAAGTACATCCATTATTATCATCCAATTTTCAGAATCCATTGGAAAGCTTGAGCAACATCTGTTCAACCACCACCACTAGAGGACGAAAACCCTCATACCCAGAGGGTGATTCCACTTTTTTAATTACTTTTAGGGTTTTAAGTGGAAAAGTAATTATAAGGATGAAAAAGAGAAAAAGTACATCCATTATTACCATCCAATTTTCAAAATCCATTGGAGAGCTTGAGCAACATCTGTTCAACCACCACCACCAGAGGACGAAAACCCTCATACCCAGAGGGTGATTCCACATGGGAATCACACTGGAGCTATCAAATTGAGAGACAACCTATTCTATGGCACGCTGTAGCAGCACCTCTGCCTAGGTTTCAGCGCCCAAGCATCTAGAAGGAATTTGTTGAGTTTAGAGTGCAGATTTTGATCATTTACACCCTCTGCAGGCTGGTTGTACCATTACTAAGGTATAATGTTGTGTTTTATGGGGAACACTGTGTTGCAGAACTGAATCAGTCCTTTCAGACCCTGAAAATCATCCCAAACCCTAGGCAAACAGGTCTGAGGCAGAATGCAGCAA
Source organism: Torreya grandis (assembly GCA_037957365.1). Lineage (NCBI taxonomy): Eukaryota > Viridiplantae > Streptophyta > Pinopsida > Cupressales > Taxaceae > Torreya > Torreya grandis. The sequence goes on along the minus strand of JARHVA010007328.1, from coordinate 511,108 downwards.
TTGTAGCAGGTTCCAGGGCAGATTCCATATTATTTTAGCGGGCCGTGACAGTCCAGAGGTGAATCACTGAACGAAAAAGGGAGAATTCTACCGCTTAGACACTTCCAGGGTTGGCCGTATGTCTGCAGGCAATTCTGGGCCTCATTGAAAAAGTTCCATCTGCAGTCGTACCATTCTGGGCTGACTGAAGTAGGGTTTACAGTTTCAGTTAGGGTTTGCAATTATTTTGTCAAAGATTCAGTTTTTCCATTAATTTGAGACAGCAGTATTCAATTGAACAATTTGCATGTGGATTATCTGAGTCAAGGGGGTGAATTTCACATGCATGAGGGACTGTTGTATATTCCCTAAGCAGCTGTACATCTTCAGGACAAAATCAAACAAGGGTTCATCATAAAGTTTCAAGCTTTATGGTATTTATTGATTTCAAGTTAGGGTTTGCATTGTTTATTTAATAAATTATTTGCTAAAGACATTTGGTGCTGCTGTACCTACTCAGAATGTATTGGCGATTGGGTTTTATAAGTTTTGAGCTGGGCTGAACTCAAAAAAAAATCTGATTTGCATAGAGATTGTTAAAAATTCCATCTTTTGATTACTGGAAGTAACATTTTGTTAAGTTGTGTATTACAAAATTGATAGCAACAACATTGTATGTACGTCACATGACAGTTGGGGAAACCCATCTTGTTAATATTGGAGAATCCAATTATGAATTGCAAACAATATTTTTTGTATCATTAACATTTAGACTATATATATCAACTGGAGACTTTTAGAGTTTTAAAAGGGTAGCGACAACCTAATAATTTCAGGACAATCTAGGGTATCACACTATTATTAAGATGTCACCTTTTGAAGTTGTTTATGGTGAATACGCCTATTTTGTGGTTTAATCTAGTTCATAGGACATGGTATGAAACTGAAAATTTACAAGAAATGGAAGAAATAATTAATAAAGTCAAACGTAACATGAAAGGTGCATATAATAGATATAAGTGTTGAACAGATACTAAATAATCTATTCATAAATTTTCAGTAGGTGATTAAGTATTTCTTCATGTTAAGCAAAATAGGAGTTCCCTAAAACTTGGAAAATACACTAAATTGACTCCCCGTTATTGTCGTCCCTTTGAAAGTTTAGAAACAGCATGAGACGTAGCTTATAAACTCATTTTACCTCCTCAGTTACATAGAATTCATAATGTGTTCTGTGTTAGTTTGCTTAATAAATATGTTTATACTGTTGAACATGTGATTGATTTGAAGAATATAATTGTTAAACCTAGATTTGAATTTAAAATTCAACCTGAAGAAATTATTGATAAAAGAAATAGGAAATTAAGAAATATGGGAACTAATAAAGCTAAAGTTGAATGGACATTAAGAAATAGTGTAACAAATGAAGCTAAAGAACCAGGATATTAAAAAGGTAATTCGGAAATTAAGAAATAAAGTAGCTAATAAAGTTAAATGGACATTTTGTGACATTAATAGTGCTACATGGAGAAAAACTGAATTCATTCGTAATCAATAACCACATTTATTTGACTAAACATTGTTGATTTTAATTTTTGATGTAGATCAACCTCGTGCTCCATAAGGCAGCAGCTAATTACAGGGGGAGAATTGTTATGTAACTTTTTATACTTGTGACTATGTAAAAAGACTAATAATGAAGTCACTTACATGTGGAGTTGTAAAAGGGTAAAGTCAATAAATGAAAGACATTATGTACTTATTTAAGTTGTGAAAGAATATTATTGAAGTGTAAAATTTTGAAGTCTTTTTAACTAAGCATGTTATGAAAGGTTGCAATGGTTGCAATGGCTTTTGGGCATCCAAAAAGCATATGAGAAACTTGATGTGTAACGAAGCAAGGAGACTATGGGCATTGAGACGGGGCATATAAGGTATGTCCAATAAGGGGTACAGGGTACACTCTTGATGATCTTTGCCAGGATTGTGAGAGTTATTTACAAGGAGATTCCTCCTTGCTGCCACACGTTCTGCCTCTGTTTCCACTTCTACTGCGAGAGGGTTGCCTTCCTAAGAATTCCATTCAGATATGTATTTGAACAAAGAATTAATACAAAAGATATTGTTCTTTGAACTGTGTAATTTTGTGAGGCATTTTAGTAAATAATGAAAATCTATGTTATCATTTAGAAATCGTTGTGGTGAAAATATTTTATAAAGCATAAATAATAAAAGGGGCAAATGTTTAATTATTTGTTTTGAATTTAAGTCAAGAAAAATTAGGCAATAACAATGCTAAGAAGCTGGTGTTAAGCATGATGGATCTTTTGAATCAATAAGCACGTGCTCTAGTTAAATATTTAGAAGCAAATATGTAGTAAACTATGAAATCAGGTATGATGATTAAGCTGATTTATAATTTCTACTTGGGGAAATCCCTATTCACCTCATGATCAGGAATGCCTGTCATAGTATTCTTGATATTGTTGATATTAATCTGCCAATAAAATTACTACATTCACGAGCAAAATCCATGTTTTCAGGCACAAGTTAGTTCCAGAAGGTAATCATTCTTCTAAACGTATGTTCCCTGAGCTGATTTATATTACTGCTTTATTTATTCTCTGAAGCATGTGTACATAATGCGGTAACCTCATAAGAAAAGGGAGAATATTTTTTCATGAAGTATGAGTTAAAAATAGAAGATACATGAAGGTTGCTATAAAAATATGAAGTCAAAATAAACTAAACCAAATGAACATAGCCTTCCAATACACCAAATATAAACAAAAGTGACCCTCAATGCATATCCTTTTTAGGGTAACTTTCAAGTGTCACACATAAATTTCCTGTTATAATAGCTCTATAAAATGGTTGAAGTAAACATATTTTGACTTCCTCAAGGTGAAACAATAAAATTGCTTTTTTTTTTAATGGAAAAACAAGTGTTTAGCCAATGGGTTGCCCCCCATTTTGGCATGGGTACATCCGAGTCCTTTTACTGAAGCTCCGGGCATACTCGGACCAGCATGGGCATACCCATGACAAACTTCGGACACGGATCGGGTCCATCTCAGACCAGTACTTGGGCCCAAGGAGGGGTGAACCCAGTTATTTAATACTATAAACATTAAAAGTAACTGAAAAAGAGGAGGACCCATTTCAAAAGAAGATAAGGCTGACTGAGGCCATGGCTAGGTGTGAACGTTGGTTGTAGCCTATATCACAACACAGAGAAAAAAGGACCGACATCCTTCTTCAAAACTTAGATCAGATATGCCTCACTCACTAATACTGCAAGTTCAACAAGCCAATAGATCCCCTTTCCGATTATGGAATATCTATGTGTCCTAGGTGTTTGGAGCTGATCACATTTGACCAAGTAGATGAATTGGGAGGGGGCTAAAGACATCAGTAGATAATGACACTCCCCCTCTAGATAATGATGGGCTTTATATTTAACATGTATATGTGCTACTGCTCAAAATTACACTTTTCACTGAGCATGGTGGCAAGTAAGAACTTCAAAATATCTAATTTATCTTTCCCCTTAGATCTTCCCTATCCTCATACCGAAGATCAATTTGGGGCACCTTTGTAGAATGTCACTTCAAGCAAGCAAAGATGGATTTTTTGTATTGCACATGGCTAAAGATCATGATTTTGAGAGATCTGAGATTCTTTTCACAGAGACAAATCATAGTAAAAATATTTTTGGATTGGACTGCATATAAAGTTTTGATTTCCAACGTTTTGAGTCCTATATTGAAACCATCATCAGGGAGTTTGGCTCCACAATCATTTTGCAATAAAGCTTCTATTGTAGAGTGGGCAGGAAATTGCTTATTTATTCCTTAACCACTTCATTCTCATTCCCATTTGTGTTTTTTCTCAAAAAATGAACTATCCTTTGGCTAGTATTAGCACTAGTGTATCTTTCAACATAGAATTTCCTTTTGCAACAATAGCAGTTTTGTAGTGCATGATTAACCTAGTTGTACATGTTGACAATTTTCTGCCCTACAGGAAAAGAACAGATGTTTATTCAAGCAGTTGAAGAAGCAGATTCTAAAGAGAACAGACTTTTCTGGTTTTACAAAGGGGCAAAGATCATTTCGAAGTTACAAAGGGTTTGAATCCTTCGGACTTTTTGTCCAAAGAATCACTAGCTGAAGATTCAATTCCTTCAGACATTTTGTCCGAAGGAAATGGCACTAATCAAAAGAAACCCGAAGGGGTCATTTGCAAAGTTCGAGGGGTATATACCCTTCGGAAGGACAGTTCACAAAAAACCCAAAGGGTATGTGCCCTTCGGGAGAGTTCATCACAAAAATCTAAAAGACCATTTGAAAGGGAAGGAGGACCTTTACAATTTTTTCGAGGGGTTAGAGTCCCTTCGGGAAAATCACATTTCATTAAACTGTTCGAAGGGGTCCTTTACAAAAATCGAAGGGTATGTACCCTTCGGGAAGGTCCTTTAGAAGAATCCCTAGGGGTAACAACCCTTCGGGAAAGTTCAAAACAAAGAAACCCGAGAGGCATTTTGAGGAGGAAAGTCCATTTCGAAGAAATCCGAAAGGCAATTTCGAAGACGAGGAGACCGTTTACAAAAGCCCGAGGGTCATTTGGAAGCTCCCGAAGGGTACATGTCTTTCGGAAAAGACCAATTTCAAAGAGGAAAAAGACCAATTACAGGAATCACGAAGGATATGTACCCTTCGAGAAAGTTCAAAAGCAGAAAAGCCAAAGGGTTACTTGCCCTTCGGAAGAGACCATTTACAAAATCCCGAAGGGTATGTACCCTTTGGGAAAGTTCATAAGCAGGAAACCCGAAGAGTATGTGCCCTTCAAGAAAGTCATTGTCAAAAATGTTGAGGGGCAATTCCAATAGAAAGTTTACAAAGGAAAAGGCTTCGAACAAATTGTCCATCAAATTGTCCGTAGAAAAGGGTCTTTTACAAAAATCCCGAAAGGTATGTGCCCTTCGGGAAAGTTCAATTGGCAAATTCCGAAGGGTCATTTCAAAATTCCCGAAGGGTATGTTCCCTTTGGGAAGGTTCATTTCATTTAAGCCAAAAGACCACTCTAAAAGCCCAAGAGGCAGGGACAAAAAGTCTGAAGGAATTCCTTCCGACATTTTGTCTGCAGGAATTCCTTTGGAAGACATCACAAAGGACTTTTCCAAGAAGCCCGAAAGGCCAGAAAAGAAACTATATGGAAAGCCTAGGAGAATTCTCGCAGACAAATTGTCCGCGGGAAAAAAGACAAAGACATGGACAAATAGTCCGAAGGAATTCTTTCGGACAAATTGTTCAAAAGAATGCCTTCTGAATAAAAGTCCGCGGAAATACGCCAAAGGCCAAGATAAGGTCCAAGAAGAATAAACTTTGAACTTTTTGTCTGAAGACATAAGTCCGAGGAAGAATTCTAAAGGCACAGGTAAAAGAAAAGGCCGAGAGACAATTCCTCCACGGAAAAATGACTTAACAGGAAAGTGAAAAGATAGTAAGTCTGGAAAGATAAAGCCAAATACATGCAAGGGAAAAGATATAGACAAATAGCTAAAGAACATGCGCAGCCCACGAACAGCCAGATAAAGCGAGAGATGTCAACAGTGAATATAGACAGATTAAAGGGTTCTTCATGCAAAGTGGTTCAAGTAGGATTAGACACATCCAAGTGTAACCGTTTCAACACGATACCTTCAGTTCGAAAAACGGTGACTCGTTGGCATGGACTCAAGTTGTTTAAACGTTAAAGAGCTTAACGTGGTTTACGTGCATGCAATCTTGTTGGTTCCAAGGGTTTCAAATGTTGCAACAGTTCAAACGGAATTCTAAGTTCGGCATTAGCGTTGTTTTCATGCAAAGAGAAGCCTTTCAAGCGTTCCATCAGCTCAAGAAGAGTTCCATTTTTGGAGGTGGGGGTGGATTTCATGCATGTTGAAAGCGCAGCCCAAGATGAGCCCACTGTCTATTTTCAACGCCAAAGGGTTTTTCATGCAAGACAAAAGACAAGTAAAGGTAAATTTAGAAGGCTTTGTTATCTTGGCATAACGTAAATTGGACTTGGGCTAATGAAAAAGTTGTCTTCTATTTACAACGCCAAACACTTGGTTGTTGTGTATTTTTTTATATAAGTTGGTTTTTCAGCCTTGAATTGTATCTCTTTTGCCAAGACAAAATTCTGCCAAAGACTAAGTTGTAACCATTTTTCAGATTCCAGCTGCTAGTATAGTGTATTTATGTCATTGATTTGCATAAGTGATAGAGTTTTCTTCCTTTCCAAGTCTTGATTCCTACCTAGTTACTAGTTGGTCAAATTATGTAGGTCATGCTCTGTGTTTAAGTGTCTTTTGGTTGAAATTTTAGTGGATGCAAGTGGCTGATTAGTGCCTTCAGTCAAGCCTATTCTTTCATTTTCCTCAAATTTTAGTTACTAGATCAAACATTTTTGCAAAATACTTATGCATATTGGTCAATTGAAGTTGAAAGTTCAACCTTCTTCTTGTCTAAATCAGTGTTTTAAGAGCTCTAATTGAGTGGATCAACCAATCATTCAAGTGTATCACCATCATTAGATAGAATTTTCATTCAGGTTTCTCTCTTTTCCAGGGAGTTTGTAGTGTAGAGCAAAGGTCCTAATTGATACACCAAAGAGAGCTAGCCCTTATAATCTAGAGATTCAATCCACTGATTAGGTCACCCACAACCTAAGATTGTTTCCATGTTTCAGCAGACTGTGAAGGCCTAAAACTACTTTCACAAGGGTGCAGGTCTGATTAACAATAATACATAACTTCACCGTTTACTCCCTATCCATGTGGCAAGGCACGGATGCTCTACCAAATAATTTAGGGATTAGACATACTCCACATTTGCCTATTCGTGCATGGTTACTTCTATTTGTGCATAAAATATGGTGTGTCAGGATTCATAAGGGATTCTTTGTAAACTGTAGGTACTGAAAACTCTAGCTAAGCCATTGCTTTTCTCGGCACAAAATCCTATTATGCCTTGGTTCCAATGTTTTGTAATTCTTACCTACAGGTAAGCAAGAGGGGCTTGAAGACACTAAGGCCAAACCTCATGTATGTAGAGCAATGACATAGGGGTGGAACTATGTATGAGCCACATAGGGTGGCAGTGAAATTAAATGCCACTGACCTTAAGAATGAGAAACCCTATTGAAAGTCTGTACTAGTGTAAATTTTTCTCCTGCTGGGGTAGTTAAGCAGACATAGTTAGTTGACAGATTGCATATCCCTATGTCTATTTATTGTTTTATTTATGGAATCGCATTTGATTTATCATCTTGCTTGATAATAGGCATTTATAAGTAATGTGGATTTCAAATACAAAGAGACCATTATCTTTAGGACATTCATTGCCAGCTCTAGAGGACAAAGCCTTGTATACAATTATCACAAGATTATCATCAACATTGATCACATAACTACCAGTTCAGGTACATTCTTCCAGGTAATGAAAGCTATAACACTCCACAATTCCCATTATCAACAGTGTTCATGAATTGTATGCGGATCCCATCCAAATGAGCACCTCAACATCCAATTGGGCAAACCAAAGTGACTCTAATAGACTCTTAGCATTCCTAGGGTTGGGGTTATTCCTCCTGAACTTTGGTGTAACCCCCGGGTCACCAGTATCTACTAACAATGGCGAGCACTGCATATACCCTGCTGGAAAACTACAGAAGCTGAGCTCAAACTTGGGAAGCTAATAAGCAAGGTTTGCATTTGAGCCCTGAGCCTCACCAGCTGAAAATTAATAAATTTACAGATTAAAAAGCTGCTCCCACACTAACAAAGATGTGGACAAATTAGGGAAAGTGACAGGGAAGTGAAATTATTCATTTTAGTCCCTTAAATGCAAATTTATTAATGTATCGTTATGCCGCACTGTATAGTTTAGCTATTAAACTTGCAAGTCAACTTGAAGAGTTGGAGATTAATGTGCATCTCATTTAGCCCACCATAAAAATTCTTCCCCTCCAACAATGAAATTCCACGACCACTTCAGGCTGGCAATGAGTTCTCATTAGCCAGCAAATGGGCAAACATATTTTCAATCTATGGAGGTCTTCTTGAGATACCAGTATTACTTTTTGACACTAACAATGATGAAAATGGTGGACTTCAGTAAACAATTTCCAAGAATTGAATATTTCCCACTAACATACATGTGTAGGAATCCTCTTTCCTGAAAATAAAAGGCCCATTTCAAATTAAAATTTTGCTTTTTAACATCGCAATTTCACTTCTAGGGAAAGCAATGAACAATCTGACATCAACCAGAATACTGATAAAACGCAGCAATGAAGGCTTGTATATGTAGGTGGAAAATTGTAAATGGTAAATGACAAGCCAGAAAATAGAAATAATGTGACACATGAGAAATAGTGAACGCTAGATAGAGGACAAGAAAATAATGAAAAGTGGTGAATGACAGCGGACTGGCCCAAAAAAGACAAATCATGATAAAATTAGAACATTAAACTTGGGTCAGGAGACTTGATTGAAAATGCTCTGAAAGAGAAGCAGTGGTAACAGTTGGAAATGAGAGAAATACAACAATGAGACTGTATAATGATGAACAACTATGGAATAGCAAAACAAAGAGATGGTTGGGAACAGAAACCACTGAATGGCCAAATGTGGTCAGAATAATGGAACTATTTGGAACAAAATAGCGACCAGATCCTGCAAACTAACCAAAAACCATGAACATTGGCTGGAATATTAATGAAGTACAGAAGGAACATACGTAAAATACATTTTCTCTAGCTTGGCCTAGATATACATCATGAGATAGCACAAATCATGTATAGAATATAATTTATTAAATGCAAATTGAATATATGTACTTGTAATGCTTTTGGACTTCAAAAAACGTTTTGCCTTGATTGAAAAGAGTTCATTAAAATGTAAACACTGTTTCATTTATCTGAAAAGGACAAAAGGGACTGATGATTGTTAAGGCAGGGAAGAACACCTGAGCACAACGTCCTTTCATATAAAATTTGCACAAGATTACCGGCTTTGGTTTAGTAACTGGTGTCAACTTCAACCTTTTAATACCAAGTTGTTTGTCTTTTAGAGCCTTTTTCTTCTTTTTCACAATCTGCCAAAACCCAAAAACTTTAGTTTTGCAGTAATATATGCTAGATTTACATTTAATTTCCAAACCATCCAACTTTGATCAGGGCAAAAGCAAAGACATGCAGAAATTTATAAAATTTCATAAACAGCAATGAATCCAGCCCTACAAAAGTTTTTTTAACATTTATACATTAACATGCCATTCCATTTTATTTATCAACCATGATAACCAAAAAAAAATAGCAGGACATTAAGTATTTAAGCCACAGCAAAATTGTATCTTTAACACATGCATTCATTAAACTGCAAATATGTAATTTTTCACTAGGATATTTCTAATATGTGCGAAGCACAACACACCTTTTTTTTCAATTTTCTTTCTGCCGTCAAAGGACCTCGCTTAGCCCTCTTATCGTCACCTTCATCTGCCTGGGACATAGGTAGATGCATAACAGAAAATAAGAGAGAAAGGTGAACCCATCAAGATCAAGCAGAATAAATAACTATGATCTTGCCAATGGTTTTATTCTCAAAGGAAAATAAAGAGTGATGAAATGAACAAGCGCATCTCACATGCAAGCCATAAAACCACTGCATGTTATAATCAGATAACACATTTTTCATGTTAGACTAGTAAGCCGATCCAGAGGCCAAAATATTGATAGTCATACATTTACGAAGTGTTTCATAGTCACACAATTACAAAGTGTTTCACAATACATTGCAATAGTCAATTTGTTCATTCTTATTACCTTGTTTTCAGGCAAATGCGTAATTATGTTAAATGCGAAGAAAGAAACACAATATTAGTCCGCAAGAATATAAACAATTGATTAGTTAGAATGATCAAGTCATAAATTCAAACATATTGAAAGGCTAAGAGTGTAGGCATTAACAGTTACTCCAAACAAAATATATAAAAAAAATGGCTTGCTACTTTAATTTCTACATGTATATACAGATTCGTTATCTTCAAACAAAATCATTTCAATCAGTTTTTGCAATGCCCCTATCTTTTAGATTCTATGCACAATTTGTGTGCTCTTCTTTTTTCTATTTTCTCCTTCCAGTCCATTCAAAGTGTTTCTTGAATTTCTAGAGTTTGAGGTCAAAAAATTAGATACTTTTCATCTCCCATGATTCTCTTAAATTGGAATTCTGTGGGAGTTCTCTTTCATAATCAGAATCTTGAGCACATATTATCCTTTTGCTTAGAGCTCTTTGACAAATATTACAATAGGATGGGCACATCTATACAAAACCATGAAGATAAGAATGTAAGTGTCTAGTTGTAAGATTATCAATCCAATCCATGCACCTCGGCTTAAAAAGTTAGTACCCACAAAAATGAAATCAGAACTGGACGAGTTCAATTTCAGTAGCAGGGACCACCTTCAATTAGACACAATCAATCAAATACTAGATGATTTGTTAAAAGTGCATTTCACAACCAAAAAAACAGTTTGGGAAGAGAAACCGCCCTTTATAGAATTTTCTTATAATATTAGTGTCTGCTCAGCCACAGACATAAGACCTTTCAAGGCCTAGAACCTATTTAATATATTGCTTTAATATATTAATGAGACTTAACTAATCCAATATCAACTAAAGTCTAATTAATTTAACTGTCAACCACCTCAACTGTTTGTAACTTGTTTATGGCATTAATAAATGAAGGATGCACACAAAGTTCTATGTGTGCCTCCCAGTTTTTCTTCATTCTTTCAGTAATTACACTTGCTTACATTGGCAGAGCCATTTTTCGAGGAAGCGCTAGGAGAGGGTACGATCAAACAATGTGCAAAGTTTGAGGAAACCCTAGCAGGGTACAACCTACAGAAATGAAAGAGAATAGGTAGTAGCAGACATGCTTGTCGTAGCAACAAAACAACGGGTTTGCAGTCAAAACATGATTTGCAGTTGAAGGAGAAGAAATGCCATCAGAAAAAAGAAGATAAAGTCACTTACAGTAGCATAGGTCACAATAGCAACAAACAAAACCATCGTGAGGGATCATGTCGGGTGAAAGACAAGGATGTTGAGGAGAATCGCGTGAAAATCGGAGAACGGGTTTCTAGTTTGCAACATGCAGTCCCGTGCAGTTGCAATCTCGTGGGGATAAAACAATCTTAACCATGACGACGGGGAGATGATCCAAACGCAAACAGTCTTCAACACAAGGGCACGACCACAGAAAAGAGGACAGCACAGATAAGACAAAAGGTCAATGTTCGCAGTGATAAACGTGGGTAGTGTTGTCAACCTGGACCTGCACCCTGAATCGAAGACGTGCATGAAATGGCCAGTCCTCTATCCGGTTGAAACAATGGGATCTTCTCACGAGGGTGGGTACCTCAATGGTGAGAAGAACCTCCAGAGAAGGCTGATTCCTGTAAGATGTATCAATGAGGATCTCTACTCTATGCTGCGGACTACCATGGAAAAGGGAGAAGAAAACTTTATGGGAAAATCCTACCTAAAAAAAGGTGATAAACCAAAAAGAAGATTGATCCACTCAACTTGGAACCTTGAACACTGAACAAACAAGGGAAAAGAAAGACTTTTGATTTCAATCAATCACTTACGCATAAATATTTCATGAAGAGGTTCGATCCAATGACCAAAACATGAGGGAAAAACGATGGAGAGAGGTTTGTTACAAGACACTTTGCAGCGACCTAACATCCACTTACAACTTTAGCAAAAGACATAAAGAACACTTAACATGACTCGCATAATGATAATCTAGCAACTAGGTACGAATCAGAATTTGGGAAAGGAGAGAAATCTACCACTTATGCAAATTGCTGAATGAATATACACTATGCCAACACTTGAAATTTGAAAGTAACGTCTTTCTATTGATCGAAGAGATTACACAACTCACCAATGGCAGAGTCTGATCTTGCCAAAAGAGGGATCCTTTTTTCTAAGGCTGAAAAGCCATTTTATAGAAAATTACAAAAGCCAAAGATTGGTGTTGAAAATTGAAGATAAGGATTAACTTAGATTAACTCAAGGCTAACTTGGCCTTTCAATAAAATATGTTTTCTTTTGTCTTTGCATGAAGCTTCTTGCACTTGAAGAAGTGAACTTGTCTTTTGTTTATTGAACCACCCACCTCTCTTTGCATGGAAATCCATATGTCAATTTTAGAACTCTATGTGAGCTGTTGGAACGTTTGAAAGCTTGAGATGATAATATCATGCATGAAATCCAACGCCAATGTCAATTTTAGAACTCTAGATGAGCTGCTTGATGCCGAGTTGACAGTTTGATAAGCTGAGTTGGACGAAGAGATACACTGAGTTGGACCTTCAAATGCATGAAAATGACTAGTCAAACCGCCAATAAAACAAATAGTCAACCAAAACTTAGCAATCCGCCAGAAATGGCCCTTGTTCACATGTATTTTATCTTATTTTGGTCTGCCTATGTCTTGTCTATTTTTGGCAGGATTCTATTTTTTTTATTTATCTTATCTATATTTGGTGGATATTTCCTCGGATATTTTGTTTTCAACTTCCCGTCACTTAATCTGAGGTCAACTTTCGGTGGTTTAATTCTTTCAAAATTCTAGCTTTACCTTTGTTTTTGTTTTTTTGTCTTTCTTGGCTCTAGTCAAACTCCTCTTTGAATTTCAACGGTTACTTCCCGCAGTCAAAATTTGACGTCTCGTGGGACGTCACCCTTTGGCATTTTCTCAAGCTTATTTTCCCTCGGCTTTATCCTCCAAAGTATTCCTTCGGACAAAAAGTCCAAAGGAATTCCTTCAGAGTTTTTTTCGAAGGATATCTTCCTTTGTCATTCCTTTTATGTTGGCTTTTATTCCATGGGTTTTTTCTTTGTTTCATTTATCCGAATTCCTTCAGACTTTTTATCCGAAGGAATTCCTTCGAACAAAAAGCTCGAAGGAATTCCTTCAGACAAAAAGCTCGAAAGAATTAATCCTTTGTCCTTTTGAACTCTACTTCATTGATTTCGGACTTTGCTCTGTCGACTTTTTTGCACGGGCTTTTGGCGGACCTCTCCGAATTTCTTCCGACTTTTTGTCCGAAGGAATTCCTTCGGACAAAAAGTCCGAAGAAATTTTCTCTTGCCTTTGCCTTTACCTTGTTGAGAATGCCCTTCGGAAAATGCACAAAGGTCCAGGCACCGACCAAGTGCCCTCCGCAAGGGCTCGTGGCTCTCCCTTAATGCCCTTTGAAAAAATTGCAATGGTCCTGTCGTTGACTAAGTGCCCTCTGCAAGAGCTTCTGTCCTTCATATGCACCCTTTTTCAGAAAAATTGTAGGGCACCCGGGTTTTTTTTTGCAGAGTTCCTGTTACTTCGAATTTCTGCAGGCTTTGACTTTCTCTCTTGGATTTTCTTTGGACTTTTGTACGAAGGAATTATTCCTTGGGCCTTTCTTGCTTTTGGCAGACCTTTGTTTGGCTACGGGTGTTTCCTTTGTAACTTCTCTGAAGTATTGTGACATTCTGCCTTCTTTGATGAACCATGCCTTCGAACAAAAGTCTGAAGGAATTCTTGTTGTAGCAAAGGCCCTCACAAAAGAAAAACAATGTATCCTTTCCCAATGTATTATTTCTTTCCTTAGATGGAGATGTGAATTTTCCGAATGGCAAGAGACAATTTGTCATGTGAAAGAATTGTCAACATTTATAGCGACTCAACTAGCTCAGCATCCCTGCTATGCTTGAGAACTCAGACCATATATAGACGCTATTTGAATTCCCAAATGGTGAACCTGATTTCTGACTAAAAATTTCCTCTGATCATGGCTGAAGTAACCTCCTTCAAAATAAGAAGGTAAACACACAAAAGCAGAAAACTAAGAAGCAAATGTGCAAACAAGCACTTATTGGACAAAACTGAAGCAAATTATTGTGCTTGAACAGCACTTGGAGGAACGTAGAAACAACTAAATATATACATAGAGTTTTGCTCTTCAATAGCAATGTTTCAGATGTATCCCGTTGACTAGGATTGAAAGCTCTTGGCCGTCCATCTTAGCAAGTTGGAAGGCGTTGTGGGATTTGCAACTGGAGATCGTGTATGGGCCACTCCAAAGGGAATCAAACTTTGTGTGCTTTCCTAGTTTGGCTCGATCCTCATCTCATTTGAGGACCAAATCTCCTTCATTGAAGCTTCGTGAAGAAGCTCCTTTGTTGAATGTTCTTTTCACCTGTGCCTGATGACTTTTCATGGCTAGCATGACTTGATTTCTTGTCTCTTCCAACTCCATAAGCTCTGCATAACTAATCTCCATATGCTCATTCTCTAACAACTCAAGTTGATGCATTAGTTCTAACGCTGGAAACTCGAAAGAAATAGGTAACCTTGCTTCCTTACCATAGACTAGCTTGTAGGGAGAGTTGGCTATTGACCTCTTGTAGGTGATCCTATATGTCCATAGTGCTGACTTCAACTTGAGATGCCATGATCTCTGATTGTCTTCAATAGTCCTTCGTATGATCCTTAAGAGGTTCTTGTTTGTAGACTCAGCAAGGCCATTTCCTTGTGGATAATAATTCGATGAAGTGTTGAGATAAACTCCATGTTGGACAGCCCATTGGTTGATCCTAGATCCCACAAAAGCCATTGCATTGTCAAAAATAATGGTCGAAGGAACTCCAAACCTAGTGATCAAACTTTCATAGAAATCAAGGACGCGAGTTTCGTTTACATCCTTCAATGCAATTGCTTCCGTCCAACGTGTGAAGTAGTATGTAGCTGTTAGAATCCACTTATGCCCTGAACTGAAAGGAGGGTTAATGAGACCAATAAAGTCCAATCCCCACTGGACAAACGGTTGATCCACTGTAATTGGCTGAAAGGGCAGGGCTGCAAGTTTAACTTTTCCTACAAACATAGCACATTGTTTGCACTTCCTAACCCATGTATAGCAATCGCCAAATATAGTATGCCAATAGTACCCACCTCTCATGATTTTAAGTGTTGTAGTTCTTGCAGAAAAGTGCCCTCCACCAAGTCCATCATGAAATTCTTCAAGTAATCTTTGAGTTTGGCTTGGCTCCACACACCTTAGTAACATTCCATTGATATCATTTTTGAACAAAACACCATCAACGAGCAAGAATGGAATTGATTGCAATCTAAAATACTTTCTTTTTGAAGCACTTAGGTGAGAAGGGTAACAACCTTCTTGCACATAGCTTACCAGATCACGAAACTAGCTGTAAGGTGAGGTGTGAACAGCAGCAATTTCTTCATCATTTGACACTAAAATAGCTTCGTTAGTTTCTTGTAAGTCCTGAGCTAGATGCTCACAAAGTCCTTTGCCTCTAACCAACTTTGTGATTTTAATTTCTATGTCATATTCCATCACTTTGGTTATCCAACCAGCCCTCTTCTCATTTATGTCTTTGTTCAGAAAAATTCTTTGATGCTTGGATGAACAACCATTAGATGTATTTTATTATTAGACAACAAGTGCCTAAATTTCTTCAAAGATCTTATTACTGAAAGGACATGTTTTTCAACAAAAGAGTACCTTGTCTCATACTCCTGCAAGCCTTGGCTGTAGAAAGCTATTGGCTGCTCCAAATCTTCATGATTCTGCTACATAAGAATGCCTAAAATGGTGTCCACATTAGCATACGTATGCAGAATGAAATCTTTTGTAAAATCTGGATTTAAAAGAGTAGGAGCACTTGCTATGGCTTTCTTAATGTCTTCAAACCCTATTATTCCCTCCTTGGACCAGCTGAAGTTCTGATTTTTTTTAAACATGAATGTAAGTGGTTTAGCTACAATAGCAAAATCTGAAATGTATCTCCTTATAAAATTGATCTTTCCAAAGAAACTTTGCAAAGCCTTTTTGCTCTTAGGCAAGGAAAGTGCAAGAATGGATTGAATCCTTCCAAAATCTATGTTTAAACCGTGCTTTGAGACATGTCCAAGAAGCTTACATTCGTGAACTGAAAATACACATTTTGGGGGATTTAGAGATATCCCAAATTGCCTACACCTTTCAAAAACTTGTTGGAGGTGAACCATGTGATCTTCTGCATCTTTTGAAAATACTATTATATCATCCAAATAGACAAGCAAAAACTTGTTAAGAAGGCCTTGGAAAGCCATATCCATGGCTCTCTGAAAGGTTGCTCCAACATTGGACAAACCGAATGGCATCTTTCTGTATGCAAATGTTCTCCACTTAGTTGTGAAAGCTATCTTGAATTGGTCCTCTTCTTTGACCAAAATCTGATTGTAGCCACTATACCCATCCAACAAAGAAAACATCTCTGAACCTAAAACAAGTTGTAAAATTTGTTCCATTGATGGCAATGGATAGTGGTCTTTAAGCGAGGCCCCGTTTAAATCATGGAAATCAACACACAAACGAATCTCACCATTCTTTTTTCCGTACTGGAACGAGGTTCACCACCCAAGTTGAGTGCTTGATTGAAAATATGATAGCCGATTCTATGAGCTTGTGAAGCTCAGCGTTCATTAAAGGCTCAAGCTTTGGATTGATTGGCCTTTGTCTTTGTCGTACCGGTTTAATTTCGTCTTCTAACTCAATAGTGTGTTGAGCCAAACTTGGATCAAAACCTTTGAAATCACTATACATTGTCCAATTTCAAAATCCTACCAACTGCAATCTCTACATTGGCATAGAGCTCTTCTTTTGTTGACAAGGCTGGTTTCTCTTTCCTTAGCTCATCTTCACTGAAAATATTTTCAAGAGTGACCAATCCCTTGGGTAGCTTATTAGTTTTCAGTTGTACAATCTAATCACCATACTGCTGTAAGCATTTTTACTGATTTTTGGAAGAAAATTCAGCCTCTTCTTAGAAAAATCTCACAATTTGATTCACTTTCAAACACCTACCAATTTTCTTGGTTAGCCAGGACAGAAGGCCTTACAACTATCTTTATATGTGACTGAAAAATATCACTTTTTACATCAGTTGGAATATCAAATTGTGCCCCAACAACAGCCAACCTATCAGCTTGTTTATTCCAATCTCTTGGTATTGCTTAAATATTAAAAGCCTGAAAATCTTCAAGTAGATCCCATACTCTGTGTCTATAAGATTTAAGCAACATATTCTTGCATATATTTAAGCCTCTTACTTGGTGAACTACAAGTTCACTATCTCCAAACACTTGTAAACAATTTACTTTCATCTTCCTAGCCCACTGCAAACCGTGAACTAGTGCTTCATAGTCAGCAACATTGTTTGAACAGCGAAACTAAAATTTAAGAGAGGAGAAATACCTTTGTTTTGTAGGAAAAATTAACATCATTCCAGCTCCGGTCCCATGCTTATTTCTTGATCCATCAAAATACAATTGCCACAAGCCTTCGTTAGATTTGTCTTTTATGACCATGGCTGGAATTGGTGCATCGTTCTCATGAAGACAATACACACCAAGACCTTCGTCAATCAGCTTGTAGGGATCATGTTCATGCAAAGTGGAAGCCCACTCATCAAGAAACAAATCTAGAACTACATCCAAAGGTAAGTCTTTTTCTACATCACTAGTTTGTAGTGTTTCATCTGAGATGATACAATTTGCATTGACCATACTTGGCGTATAAGGCTCCATGTGAAAACGTGCAATAGGTTCTTAATGAATTGTTACCTTTGTGCCATATCTAGTCTTAAACAGCAAGTAGGTCCAATCAGTTGATAAATATCCCCCAATCTTTGAGGTGAAATATCTTGAAAGGCACATAGCGAAATAAGGAGGCAGGTCCACCACCACAACGTCCTACTGAATAGTCACGTTAGGACAGGCATGTAATGTCAATTTCAAATATTTGATAATCTTTACCGTTTTTGCAAGTGAACCATCCAATTGCAATACCCCTTTAGTATTTGGCTCATAAACAAGGCCGAGCTTATCTGCAATCTGTTCGGGCATCACTGTACTGCTAGCTCCACTATCTACATACAATTATGGACTAAAGTATCACCCACTACCAAAGAAAGATAAAAACAAGGAGTTTTTTTTGTTTTTACCTCAATTTTGTCCACTTTCGATATCCTATCTCCTTGTTGTACCTATTGCTTAGTTGGCTGATCCAAATTTGTCAAGACAGCACTTTCTTTATCCACTGATTTTGGAGACAATTCAAGAGCTGAAAGTTCTTGAATGAGTTTATCCTTTTGGCCTGAAATTGAAAGAGTATCCCACATACTAATGCTGATGTTAGACTTCTTCATCTGATCTACAATACTGAACTAAGATGGAATAACCTTTGATTGCGTCTTTTGTGGTACTTGTGGCTCACGAATTAGAAGTGTTTGTTGCATTTTTCCAACCTTTACATTCTGATTTTTATGGGTTGTGGAGGTAGCAAGCTGCTCTTTTGTACCTTGAGCAATAATATTAGGAGCACTTGAAGTATTTGTTACTTCTTGGGCTTCCTCAACAGCTCTTCTTTTATTTCTCTGATAGGTTATAGCTGCAACTTGATCATTTAAAACATTAGTTTTAACATCTTGAGTAAAAGCAACATGATCATCTACCTGCCAATTTACATTAATAGCATCAGGGTGCCCTTAGGTCGCTCCTTGTGATGCCAAACCTGTATCTTGATATTGACCCTTGAAAAGAGAACTCTTGTGTTATTTGTGGCATGATGTTGTTTGGTGATACAAAGTTCTGATTTTGAACATCATTGAAATTTGAGGGCTGCCAACCTGAATCCTGCACCAAATTGTTCTGAGGCGGGGTTGGAACAATGGCTTTTGAAGTGGAAGAAGTATTTGGATCAAGAGCAGCATATAACTTAGCTGGAGTTATAGCCCCTTGTGGTTGACATGGTGGTTTATTTTCTCTGAAACCCTGATAAAGAGACATTTGATCTTTGAAGTGCTGGTAGTTGTTTTGATTTTCCTGTTGACAAGGCTTATTTGACTAAAATTGCTGCCTTTTGAGTTGTACTATTTCATTTCCAAAAGATTGTAACAAACTTTTCAACTCTCCTATCTCACTAGATTGACTAGTAGAGGCTGCAATAAGACGTTGAGGTGCTAGAATTGGAGCCAAGGATGGAATTTGAGGAACTTGAAGGGCTGGTACAGAACTTATCTCTGAAAATATAGGCATTGGAGGTCTTGGAGAAAGCTTACCTTCTTGAATCAGAGTATTTTCTACCCTTATTGCAACTTCATAAGCATTTGGCAAAGTAGCACCACCCATTGACTGTATCATCACACTAATGTCAAAATTGAGAGCTTTCAAAAAATATAGAAATGCATATTCAGGTGATGGCCTAATCAGAACCGATATCCTGTGCCATGTCTTCTGGAATCTGAGATTAAAATCAAACATGAACTCATGAAGAGCTCTCTGTATGGCAGTTAATTGCTCAACTAAAGATAAGTGATCAGATTTGTCCTCAAACTGTTTGACCAAGGCAGCACCCAATTCATCCCAAGTGGAAACAGATCTAAGTGGGAGGGTTCTATACCATTGTAATGCTTTTCTTTTGAAAGAAGCAATTAGTAATCTGATAGCAACATTATTATCAACTAAATTATGAACTGAACAAAGATTAGCCACATCCTGGATATGCTAAATAGAGGTTGTTTGATTTTTCCCTAAGAAGAATGGAATACTTTTGAGGACAGATACAGGTATATCATATGTGCTAGATTTAGTAGACTTCCCCTATTGAATGGAGCAAATACTTGATTTCTAATGGCCATCTGAATGGTGGGGATTGCAATGTCTAAAACAATAAGATGAGGGGGAGGTAAATATTCCCTTTGAGAATATGGATTTGCCCTCCTAGTCCTTGCTCTTTTATAAGTTACAAATTAAAAAGGAATACCTTTGCTTGCTGATCTTGTCGTAACCTTTGGCATGAATGAATTGCCTGGATGATGCTATGAACTCTGCAACTGGTTGTAAATGAATATCTTCTGCTGCTGCGAAGACTTTATGTAAAGAACTCTTTTCGTAGTCCCACCTGGCATGCCAAAAATTGTTGTCAACCTAGAGCTACACCCTGAATCGAAGACGTGCATGAAATGGCCAGTTCTTTATCCGGTTGAAACAATGAGATCTTCTCACAAGGGTGGGTACCTCAATGGTGAGAAGAACCTCCAGAGAAAGTTGGTTCCTATAAGATGTATCAATGAGGATCTATACTCTATGCTGCGGACTAACATGGAAAAGGAAGAAGGAAACTTTAAGGGGAAATCCTAAATGAAAAAAAGTGATACACCAGCAGATTGATCCACTCAACTTGGAACCTTGAACACTGAACAAACAAAGGAAAAGGAAGACCTTTGATTTCAATCAATCACTTATGCATAAATATTTCATGAAGAGGTTCGATCCAATGACCAAAACATGAGAGAAAAACGATGGAGAGAGGTTTGATACAAGACACTTTGCAGCCACCTAACATCCACTTACAGCGTTAGCAAAAGACATAAAGAACACTTAACATGACCTACATAATGGTAATCTAGCAACTAGGTACGAATCAGAATTTGGGAAGGGAGAGAAATCTACCAAATGCAAATTGTTGAATGAATATACACTATGCCAACACTTGAAATCTGAAAATATAGTGCTTCTATTGATTGAAGAGGTTACACAACTCACCAATGGCAAAGTCTGATCTTGCCAAGAGAGGGATCCTTTTTTCTAAAGCCAAAAAGCCATTTTGTAGAAAATTACAAAAGCCAAAGATTGGCGTTGAAAATTGAAGAGAAAGATTAACTTAGATTAACTCAAGGCTGACTTGGACTTTCAGTAAAATATGTTTTCTTTTGTCTTTGCATGAAGCTTCTTGCACATGAGGAAGTGAACTTGTCTTTTGTTTATTGAACCGCCCACCTCTCTTTGCATGGAAATCCACGCCAATGTCAATTTTAGAACACTACGTGAGCTGTTGGAACATTTGAAAGCTTGAGATGATAATATCATGCATGAAATCCAACGCCAACGTCAATTTTAGAACTCTACGCGAACTGCTTGATGCCGAGTTGGAACGTTTGAAACGCTGAGTTGACCGTTTGATAAGCTGAGTTGGACGAAGAGATAGGCTGAGTTGGACCTTCGAATGCATGAGAATGACTAGTCAAACCGCCAATAAAACAGATAGTCAACCGAAACTTAGCAATCCGCCAAAAATAGCCCTTGTTCGCATGTATTTTCTCTTATTTCGGTTTGCCTGTGTCTTGTCTATTTTTGGCGGGATTCTATTTTTTTTGGATTATCTTATCTATATTTGGTTGATATTTCCTCGGATATTCTATTTTCAACTTCCCGTCGCTTAATTTGAGGTCAACTTCCAGTGGTTTAATTCTTTCAAAATTCTGGCTTTACCTTTGTTTTGTTTTTTTTGGCTTTCTTGGCTCTAGTCGAACTCCTCTTTGAACTTCAACGGTTACTTCCCATGGTCAAAATTTGACGTCTCACGGGACGTCACCCTTTGGCATTTTCTCGAACTTATTTTCCCTCGGCTTTATCCTCCGAAGGATATCTTCCTTTGTCATTCCTTTTATGTTGGCTTTTGTTCCATAGGTTTTTTCTTTGTTTCATTTATCCGAATTCCTTCGAACTTTTTGTCCAAAGGAATTCCTTCGGACAAAAAGCTCGAAGGAATTAACGCTTTGTCCTTTTGAGCTCTACTTCATTGATTTCGGACTTTGCTCTGTCGGCTTTTTTGCACAGGGTTTTGGTGGACCCTTTCGAATTTATTCGGACTTTTTGTCCTAAGGAATTCCTTCAGACAAAAAGTCCAAAGAAATTTTCTCTTGCCTTTGCCTTTACCTTGTCGAGAATGCCCTTCGAAAAATGCACAAAGGTCCAGGCACCGCACCAAGTGCCCTCCGCAAGGGCTTCTGTCCTTCATATGCGCCCTTTTTCAAAAAAATTGTAGGGCACCCGGGTTGTTTTTTGCAGGGGTCCTATTACTTCGAATTTCTACGGGCTTTGACTTTCTCTCTTGGATTTTCTTTGGACTTCTGTCCGAAGGAATTATTCCTTGGGCCTTTCTTGCTTTTGGCGGACCTTTGTTTGGCTGCGAGTGTTTCCTTTGTGACTTCTGCGAAGTATTGTGACATTCTGCCTTCTTTGATGAACCATGCCTTCGGACAAAAGTCCGAAGGAATTCCTGTTGTAGCAAAGGCCCTCACAAAAGAAAAACAATGTATCATTTCCCAATGTATTATTTATTTCCTTAGATGGAGATGTGAATTTTTCGAAAACTGTTGTCAACCTGGAGCTGCGCATTGAATCGAAGACGTGCATGAAATGCCCAGTCCTCTATCCAGTTGAAACAATGAGATCTTCTCATGAGGGTGGGTGTCTCAATGGTGAGGAGAACCTCTAGAGAAGGTTGATTCCTGTAAGATGTATCAATAAGGATCTCTACTCTATGTTGTGGACTACCATGGAAAAGGGAGAAGGAAACTTTAAGGGGAAATCCTACCTAAAAAAAGGTGATACACCAGAAGATTGATCCACTCAACTTGGAACCTTGAACACTGAACAAATAAGGGAAAAGAAAGACCTTTGATTTCAATCAATCACTTATGCATAAATATTTCATGAAGAGGTTCGATCCAATGACCAAAACCTGAGGGAAAAACGATGGAGAGAGGTCTAATACAAAACACTTTGCAGCCACCTAACATCCACTTACAGCTTTAGCAAAAGACATAAAAACACTTAACATGACCTGCATAATAATAATCTAGCAATTAAGTATGAATCAGAATTTGGAAAGGGAGAGGAATCTACCACTTATACAAATTGTTGAATGAATATACACTATGCCAACACTTGAAATCTGAAAGTACAATCCTTCTATTGATCGAAGAGGTTACAAAACTCACCAATGGCAAAGTCTGGTCTTGCCAAGAGAGGGATCCTTTTTTCTAAGGCTGAAAAGCCATTTTATAAAAAATTACAAAAGCCAAAGATTGGCATTGAAAATTGAAGAGAAGGATTAACTTAGATTAACTCAAGGCTGACTTGGCCTTTCAATAAAATATGTTTTCTTTTGTCTTTGCATGAAGCTTCTTGCGCTTGAGGAAGTGAACTTGTATTTTGTTTATTAAACCGCCCACCACTCTTTGCATGGAAATCCACGCCAATGTCAATTTTAGAACTCTACGTGAGCTGCTTGATGCCGAGTTGGAACGTTTGAAAGGCTGAGTTGACCGTTTGATAAGTTGAGTTGTACGAAGAGATAGGCTGAGTTGGACCTTCGAATGCATGAAAATGACTAATCAAACTGCCAATAAAACAGATAGTCAACCGAAACTTAGCAATCCACCAAAAATAGCCCTTGTTCGCATGTATTTTCTCTTATTTTGGTTTCCCTGTGTCTTGTCTATTTTTGGTGGGATTCTTTTTTTTTTGGATTATCTTATCTATATTTGGTTGATATTTCCTCGGATATTCTGTTTTCAACTTCCCGTCGCTTAATTTGAGGTCAACTTCCAGTGGTTTAATTCTTTCAGGATTCTGGCTTTACCTTTGTTTTGTTTTTTTTTGGCTTTCTTGGCTCTAGTCGAACTCCTCTTTGAACTTCAACGGTTACTTCCCATGGTCAAAATTTGACGTCTCGCGGGACATCACCCTTTGGCATTTTCTCGAGCTTATTTTCCCTCGACTTTATCCTCCGAAGTATTCCTTCGCACAAAAAGTCCGAAGGAATTCCTTCAGACTTTTTTCCGAAGGATATCTTCCTTTGTCATTCCTTTTATGTTGGCTTTTATTCCACGGGTTTTTTCTTTGTTTCATTTATCTGAATTCCTTCGGACTTTTTGTTCGAAGGAATTCCTTTGGACAAAAAGCCCGAAGGAAATAATCCTTTGTCCTTTTGAACTCTACTTCATTGATTTCGGACTTTGCTCTGTCGGCTTTTTTGCACAGGCTTTTGGCGTTCCTCTCCGAATTTCTTCGGACTTTTTGTCCGAAGGAATTCCTTCGAACAAAAAGTTCGAAGAAATTTTCTCTTGCCTTTGCCTTTACCTTGTTGAGAATGCCCTTCGGAAAATGCACAAAGGTCCAGGCACCGACCAAGTGCCCTCCGCAAGGGCTCGTGGCTCTCCCTCTGTGCCCTTCGAAAAAATTGCAATGGTCCTGTCGCTGACTAAGTGCCCTCCACAAAGGCTTCTATCCTTCATATGCGCCCTTTTTCGAAAAAATTGTAGTGCACCCTGGTTGTTTTTTGCAGGGGTCCTATTACTTCGAATTTCTGCGGGCTTTGACTTTCTCTCTTGGATTTTCTTCGGACTTTTGTCCAAAGGAATTCCTTCGGACAAAATGTCCGAAGGAGTTATTCCTTGGGCCTTTCTTGCTTTTGGCGGACCTTTGTTTGGCTGCAGGTGTTTCCTTTGTAACTTCTGCGAAGTATTGTGACATTCTGCCTTCTTTGACGAACCATTCCTGCAGACAAAAGTCCGAAGGAATTCCTGTTGTAGCAAAGGCCCTCACAAAAGAAAAACAATGTATCCTTTCCTAATGTATTCTTTCTTTCCTTAGATGGAGATGTGAATTTTCCGAATGGCAAGAGACAACCTATCATGTGGAAGAATTGTCAACAGGTAGCAGTGACGTATTTCATGCCGTAGTATTTCGTGTTTTGTCATTAGGGCACGAAATATGAAGAACGCCACAGAACAACAGTAGGGAGAACAGTGAACAGTAAGTCCTTTATTTTCAGATTTTTTTTAAGAATTCAAAGTATTTTTCATAAAATTCAAAGAAATATAATTTTTTTGTTACAATAATTTCTGGATCAGAAAACATTGTTGCATTGATTTCCAAGTCGGTCAAACTGTACTTTTTTTTGTTGCATTAAATTCCGGATCAGAAAACTATAGTTACATAAATTTCCAAGTTAGGAAACAGTGCTTTTTTTTGTTTCAATAAATTTCAGGTCAAAATTGTACTTACCTTGTTTTATTGCTTTCTAAGTATAAAATGGCCAACATACAAAACCTGGTTCTGTCAAAAGCACAGAAGTTAACTGGCCAAAACTACAATGTTTGGAATCATAAGATTTTGACAATTGCGAAATATCGTGATTGTGACAAATCATTCTTAACAAACAAGAACAGCAACAAACTTTGTTGATTATGACAAACATCATAAAGAGGGCTTGCTATTATTGAAACTCTCTATGTCGAATGACATGATTCTTGAGGTCCGAAATGCCACTAAGGGAAGTGTGCTATGAACCAATTTGAAGAACAAATATCAAACTTTAGAGAAGAGCCGAGTCTTACATCTGAAAATTTTGTTTTTCTATACAAAGATGAATGAGGGTGGATCTTTGTCAAAACCCCTGCTTCAAATGAAAGATCTCAAAGACCAAATATCAACCATCAACAAAAAAGCGGATAATGATGATATCGTGGTGTTGGTTCTAAACAGTTTTACATCCTCCCATGAATCTTTCGTGGAGGCTCTAGACCTGATGACGGAAAGTAACACCTTGACATTTGATCAAGTTAGTACTTTTTTACTGCAAAAAGAATGCAAGCACACACAATTCAATGAGTCCAAGTCTGTCCAAACAGAAAGTGCACTTGTTTCTTAGTCGAAGGGGAAGTGGAAAAGAAATCCAGAAGTATCTACATCTACTTCCAAATCTAAGGTGAAATGTTATTACTATCATAAAGTTGGGCATGTCAAGAGACATTGTCGAAGACGATAGTATGATCTTTCACATCACAAAGAGTCGAAGGGGCATGTGAATGTGGCAGTAGTTGAAGTTGAGTCTAAAAAAGAATATGCTCTCATGGCATCATGCTCAGATGTCAATACTATCAATTGTTGATTCTTTGATTCATGCACATCCAGACATTTCACATGGTGCAAAGGACCTGTATGTTAACTTTAATACAAAAGCAATTTTTTTCTTTAGTTTCATTAGGTGATGGAAGATCACATGTTGTATAAGGTATAGGAGATATATGCATTGTATTGAATACGGCTGAAAACTTCATAAAAAAGAATGTTAGGTATGTCTCTAAAATGAATTATCATCTCCTATCTATTAGTCAATTAATTGAAAATCCTACTTCAGTAAATTTCGCTGGGAAGAAATGTATTGTGTCTGATGTAAAACTTGATAGAGTTATAGCTCTAGGCATTGGGAAAAATGGCTTGTATCGACTTGTTGATCCTGCCACAATCAATTTGCATGCATTAGTTGTGTAGGATAATACTAGTATTGTGTGGCATGAGAGATTTGGCCTCACTACCTCAAACTCTATCAAGTTGTAACTATGAACCACTCATGTCTACAAAGCTCTCAAACTCAAAAAGTATAGGCACATGTCAACACAAAAAAACTACCCCTTTGGTAGAAAAATTGCATGTGCCGAAACTCTAAAAACTGATGCACTAGCTCCATTCAAGGTAATCAACTATCCCAAATGTGCAGTGCCAACTCTGCAATCTCTAAAATCTCTTAAATCTGATGTGTCAATGCTAGTCTGAACTTCACTCATTTATAATTTGGATATCAAAAACCATGGGTCATCTCACATGTCCCAACCTCAATGCTACAAAAATAAGTTCATATCTTTGTCCAATGCTGTAATAAGACACAATATTCTGCAATCAAAAATTACCAATCCTCAACGTGCAATATGAATAGTCTCCAAGTAACACATCTAGGACAACTCTTCAAACTTTGTAGAAAACTATGAAATGCTACGATATTTGCAGCTACATGCAACATCAAAACTATCCAAAACAAATATCGACAAACATATCAAGAACAACTGTCCAAATAGCCAATTCACCATGAACCATGATGTGCTGGCTCCAAATCTAGAACATTATCACAATCTCAACTTGGATCCAAATCCTTGTCTTCAACCTATCAAATGAGAGTGGAACAACAACTTGTATAGATCCCCCCCTTAAGGGTAAGTGACACAAATTCCAAATCAAAATTAATATTGATCGTGTATACAAAATATAGAATGCACATATCTCAATGATGCCTTTTCAGGTTTTCATCACGAGTCTTCATTCAGCCTCCCTTTCAAGTTTTCAACTTAATGGGAAGATTATGTAAGCCATCCTTTCA
This sequence comes from Torreya grandis, assembly GCA_037957365.1. Lineage (NCBI taxonomy): Eukaryota > Viridiplantae > Streptophyta > Pinopsida > Cupressales > Taxaceae > Torreya > Torreya grandis. The sequence continues at coordinate 483,949 of JARHVA010007328.1, read as the reverse complement.
GATTTTCAACTTACATATCTTGTGCAAGATACAGGTCTCATGATCTGCCCTACCAAATCATCAACAAAAGGCAACAACATCTCAAGTTTCATAGCCTCATACAATCTAAGAACACCATCAATAAGGACCATCACTATCATGTTGTACAAATCCTATGTCAAAATAATCACTAAACATGCTTGAGCCTTCATGATCTGAAAAGTCCAGCTAATCACCAACTTTGATGTCAAAAAAGGAAGAAGTCGGCTGAATCAAAGACAGATCGATCAGAAACAGAATCCCCAATAGTAGGCTCGGTCAAGGGAGTAATAGTTGTAAGTATTAACAAGGACTTGTCGGCAAGAGGAAAGACATCTTTTATAAGAACATGAGATGTGACTTCAATTTACGATCTCAACAAAAAAAAGCAACTCTCTAATCTCCAATGGGTATCATCAATCCACCCAAAAGACACTCTTCAAAGGGAGTCTGACCAACATTGATAAAACTATGCAACAAAGTGTGTTTTTCGACCACGAGATGTGCAAGGATGGATTTCAAAACAAAAATTGGACTCGTCCTTTTTAACCACAATGAGAACAGGTGGACTTTGGTTGAATTGACAATTTGGAGGTTTTGACTTCACAAGATTGACCAACAGGGAAAGACTCAACCTAACATTTATTCAAAAGACCTCCAAATACGAATGTGATGGGTTTATGTACTATAGCATATGAAATCCCACAACACCCTTAAACCCTATACCAACACAATGTTTATTGGGTTTCATTGTCTCCAATACTCACACAGTAGGTGCAAACTCAACAATAGGAGTACAAACAAGTATTGCATCCACAATGTCTTTGGACCACTTTTGAACAAACTTGGGTTTACAAACTACATATTCAACAACTTTTGGCTTGACGTTAAGATTTTAGTATCCTTTAGCCAATCTGCTTTGTTTCTCAAACCACCTACTTCTGAAAATAGATTTGGCAACCCCTTTTGAATGACAACATTTAAGATGTCTATTTTATTCCTGTTATCACCCAAATTTGCACCCTAAGGAGGGCTACTCAAACCTCCTCAAATTTGGAATAACATGAAAACACCTCATATGTTGTGGGTAACAATTCTAAGAGGTGAATCTTTATCTTATGGGCTAGCTCCCATGTACAACATCTAAAATAAATAACTAACCTACTTGCTTTGAAGGAAAAGGGATAGAAAGAGATTTAAGACTACTCTAACAGAGGTGATGCACCAAAGTAAACTCCACACTTACTTGAACTTGCACTATGGAAAACAACTACAAAGCTAATCTCAAAATCCAAGGTTCTTCTAACAATAGTGTTTCAATATGAAGGTAGAATGCAATGTAACCTTCACGGTGGATGACTAATAGCCCTGATGATGGACACTAATAATCCTGCTTACACTTAAAATCACACAAAGCTGCTAGCTACACATCATATGACCTGCTAAAGAGTAGATTGCTCACACAAAGACGTGAAAGAGATAGATGAATGCAAGGAAAGAAACTATCACTTATCAATCAATAACAAAACTATTTCATACACTTAATGCAAGACTTAGAAAGCCAAACCCAGTTTGTATTCTTTTTTCCAAAGGCAAATCAGTATTCAATTCAGCAAGGCTTTGCCATACCAATCTGTGGATGGATTACAATGCCAAAGAAGGCAACGTATATAGAGAAATGAGGAAGAGAGAGAAAAGTGGCGTGGAAAAGAACAATTGACAATTGTCCTTCAAGAAAGAGCCAGTTACAAACAAGGAGGTTACATATCAGTCTCATGAGGTCTTATTTGACATGTGTTGCTTTCTTAACCATGGTTTTCAAGGGAGTTGGCGTAGGATTGTTCATTCTGCTTTAATGATTCACAATCCATTTAAAAACTGCCAATCATGGTTTGTGAAGAGTGACAAATAGATTTCTTGATCATCAGCTCACTATGAACTGCCTTCAAACTTCCCCTTTGACACCTAGCATACATTTGAAAGCTCCCTTATATTGACATTTCAATGGTGATCATCACATAACTCCTTAGGTGTCTTGAAACCCATTAGTTCTACTACACCTCTTCTTGCTCAAAAGCTTCAAAACTTGATTTCACCTTCATGAGTGCAACCTATCCTCATGAAAGGCATCTCCATATCTTATCAGACCTGAATCAACTCCTTTGGAAGCCTCAAGCACTCTCCAAGACTTCATCTTTCACCTTAAGCTCTCACTTGCCTTCAATTCCTTGTAGCCCTGAAAACACACAAAGCTCCTTATGTAGAACAATCCACATATGATCTTGGCAAACTAAGGATATTTTTGAGTACCCAGTATGCCCTTACGGCTCTATGCCAAATTTCATGACCATCCATGGAGTGAAAGTATACTTATTCACCTGTTTTCTCTTTCCAATTAGGTCTCTAAGCCTACAAACTGAGATTTTGCTCCATACTTCTCCCACACGTGTGAAACCACAAATAAGTGTTTGACTCACTTTTAGGACCCCCTAAACATGCTCCATGCCAAATTTGGGATTTTGAAACTTTGTGTAGATAAGTGAACCATGAAATGGCCAAAAAACCTAGTCTTTCACAAGCCTTCTTCACACTGCCTTCAACTATCAGACCTATAAGAGCACTTTCAGTGTCAGATGTACGGATTTTTGGACCTGAGAAGATAGAAGACACCTCAATCCATCCTTCCCAATGGTTTGCATCTATCCATGAGGTCAAACACCCTGTTTTGAGTCCAAAACCTCACAAAAACATAGCATTTAATGCATTCATACAGGTGCAAGTACAAACAAACTTCATGGTGAGAACCTTCCTAGAGTGAGGAATGATGTTCAGGTGGTTTCAAGAGCAATCCAACTCATTTCAGGCACTTAGAAAGCCAATCTCTCTCATCGGGTTCCTATTAGGGTTTTAGGAGGGTTTAGAGTGGTTCAGGTTTTTAACAATTGTTCATAAACCCTAGGGCCTTAACTCCTGAACCAATGCCACAAAATTCAAGTGCACAAGTGTCTTCAACTATCCCTAGGTGCTCAAGATCCCATGCAGTTTGTTCGTATAGTTCTGAGCTCAAGAAAGTGCTCCTCAAGTTTCTACTATGCCATTTGAGATTGCTCTGTAGTCTTAACCATTGTTCATACAAGTTCGGGACCTAAACTAATATCTAATGCCAGAGAATTGGAGTATGGAGACCCCTTCACCATCCCTAAAAACCATTAGACCACATGCACAAGGTCAAAGTCACACTGAGCAAGAGAAAATTTGTCTTGAACTACAATTTGCACTTAGAAGGGCTCGAGAAGGTCTTGTAGGCCAAATGGTCACTTGCCTTGTCTTTCTCTGCCTATGGATGCCTTCCTAGGGTTTGTGCCACCATTATGCACTTCTTAGTGCCCTTAGGTTCCTATCTCACCTTCAACAAATCACTCTTCTCACAACTGTACACACAGGCTTGTGTGTGTGGTCTTAGGCTTACCAGGCCTAAACAGACCTATCAACCTTGACACTACTTTCATTTACTCTGAGGATATTATGGAAGTCATGATATCACAAGAGAATCATTTTCGTGTGAGTTATTGTCCCTCAGACCTCTTTTCTTCAAACCAAGTAGACATCTTTCACTTGACTAGGCAAGCCTGTAGAAGCTAATTTGAGTGTGTGACTATATGGTTTAAAGTGACTTTGTTTGGATCATCCTCTCTAATCCTTTTTTTAAGATTTCTCTTTGATTTCTAGTGATTCCTTGCACTTGCCTATCCCTCTAAACCCCAATTCCACTATTATACATTGCATCTTCTTCTCAAGTTTGAGATCTAACTTGAGTTACCCAATCAGACCTGTATGTAGCCATTGTGTGTCTTGACTGCATTTTGGAGTTTAGGACCTCTTCTACAAATCACTGAACACTGCAATGATCTTTATCACGATGTTGAGAATTTAGTTGACTTCTTTTGATCCTCTGCAAACTTGTTAGCACTTGACATCCTCACAAGCATACATGTTCTCTCTTGTATCTGTTCAAGACATGGTTGTAGGTGATCAAGAAGTTGATGTGCTTTGGATCATTACCAAACCAGACTTCCTCATCACTCACATTGCTTGACTCCAATCTCTACATCTCACATGTGCACTTTCAGATATTTTCCATGTTGACTCAAGGCCTCAACTTGCTCAAATCTTGCCATTCTGCCTGTAGGTGTCATTGGAGGGTCTTGATCATTGGGTTTTGAAGCCACACTTTCTCCACTGATCTTGAACTTATCCAAGTGTGGAAACACTACATTACCCTCACCCTTTAAGTTTTCAAACTGAACTCTTAGTACACAGTTCATTGTATTTCACATGAAAAGAGACCTACAGGTCTGCAAACCTATAGGTCTGCATTTTCATGTTTTAGGCCTTGTATGATGACTGGCTTGATCATTCCCACCCTGAGACCATTTCTCCATTGTTTCATTACATTTCTTATGAGGTCATGATCTTCATATCACTCTCACAATGCAAGACAAGACCTTTTGAAACCATTTTGCATTCAGACTCATAACACAATCTTCAAGTTGGGAACATGAATAATACTTGGAAGACTAATACAGAGTGACCAGTCATGTTGGGGAGCTTTGAGTGAGATGAGAAAATGGTGAAGACATTTAAACATCATTGGTATGCATTGAACCCTGTCAAATCCTCCAAAACTTCAAGTGCAAACATGTGACATGTCTCACATGGAGGCCCCTCTTGTAGTACCTGATGTTCGCACGTGCCAACCTGATGGAGGCAAACGTGAGATGGTTGTGTAGGCTCATATAGACCTTAACAAAACTCATCATGCTCCAACAAGCTCCAATATTGCATGAAATTTGTGTAAAACCGAGCCTATGGGGTTTACTAAGTGTTTTTGACTGCTTATCTTGTTGGCGATGATTCATATAGCTCAGACCCCCAAACCTTGAAGTCTTTTAATGAATATTAAGCCCATGAGGGGTCCCTCCTATGCCTAGGAGCATTTGACCCAACTCCTCTGTATGTTCATGAACCAAGCATAAACTCTTGGCCTTCTCGAGATTGTGAAGAGCTCGACTGAGCTTCTAACTGATTTTCTGCATTTGTTGACCTCCCTACACCTGTGCAAGCTTATTTTCCTTCTGAATGGCTCAAGGAAGTTAAAAAGACACTCTTGTATGCATTTGTACCTAAAAGTGGACCTTCATGCCCGTACAAGTGACTTAAAACTGCTTTCTTTTGAATGATTCTCTATCTTTGGACGTTGGGCTGCAAATTTCTCTAACTCTGACCATTCTCTGACCACCTCCTGACACCATGAACGTTATAAACTCTCTTGAAGTGCTTGTCCTTTTGAAAAGTACGTACAATTCCTCAAATTTGGCTTAAGAAGTGACTTAAAAGACCTTGGGGTGCATTGACAAATATGGTGGAAGACTAAAGCATGGTTAGATGACCTCAAAGGCACGACTAAAACTCATTTAATGACTCATCACAATGAACTAACCTTGAACATACATGGAAAAATCAACATTTGCTCATGAATGACCTTTGAAGACTACACAAGTGCATGAAGAGACCAAAACTTTAAGCAATGCTAAACAAGGATTTAATTGACCACTTGAAGACCATTATCAGACCAAGGTGACCATCTACAAGCTTGGGAAGCCCTATGAAAAAGTTTCAAATTATAGGGGTTGACCCTTTTGACCTGGGGGTCAAAAAAATGGTCAACAATTCCTCACAGTACTTCTTACTTGTTCTAATTGAGGATTTGATTTCTTCTAAGTACTACAACAACTGGACAGATCAGATTCCTGATGGTCAGCATTTTTCTTCAATGTCTTCATTCGACACCCATGTTAATAGGGCATCAAGCTCCTCAACCATATTTATTCTGTGAAAATGTTGCTTTGATTATGTTCAAATTTTCTATGGTGTCATCACATTGACCCTTAATTTTGATGGCCTTTTTGATGGCCACCCATACAGATTTCGCCCACTTTTCAAAATCATCTACCCTTGGCTTGATGAAGTCCATAATTATTTTATTGAAATAAGACTTCAGATTCGCCTTTTCTACCTTTAGGGCTTCATTTTCTTCCTGGAAAGAATTTTTGGCTTCATTGGCTTTCTTCAACTTCTTTTCCAGCTTATTCAGTTCTTTCTGCAAATGGCTCACTTTAGTGTGAGCAGACACTAGTGTAGACTAGGTTTAATGGGATGCAGGGGTACTTGTAGCAGCTTTAGGAATGGTATCCCCAGACTGAGATTCATGTAATGTTGATGGTGTAGCTTTTGATTTTTGCGTATCATTCATAGCCTTTTCTAATCTCACTTGTAATTCATCTTTCTTAAGCATAGCTCTTCTCAACTCCATATTTTCCCTTCTTACTTTAAGACTATCTTGTGTAAGGTCTAAGTAATGGAGCTTGAGTTATTTAGCATTCAAATAATTATACCCAACATAGTCGAAAAATACCTTAGAAGAATCTTCTGCTTCCATGTCTTCTATCTTCGGAACTGTTGACCATCCTGTAAAAACTTTGGGAGTCAATTGATTCATAGGTTTATTATCAGGTGGGGTCACTATCCATGCCACCAGTGTTTTGGTATCCACATTGAATTCAATATTGTGAAAGTACTTGGCAATTTGTGCAGATTTGAAACCTAACCAAATATTTTGCTTGTATCATAGTTCTGCATCATTTAATGAGCAATGTCCCGTACAGGAAGTAATAAATAGCTATTGTTTCTCACTATTTCTCTGCCCTTTTCAGGCGTGAGGTTATCATAGTTTATTTTCCCTTGGAGGCAAGTAGCAAAAGGCTTGAACTGGGACATAGCAGTCTCTTCTTGATCCTCAGCTCCTCCTCCCCCTTCAACCATTGGCTCCATTCCCTTGTCTTGATGATAGGTGTAAGCAACAAGGATTGTTTAAAATTTCTTGGTTTTGATGAAGTGATCATCACTTAGAAAGTTATTGTGATCAATATAATCATTTGGTCTTCCAATTGTTCCACCTAAGGAAAATTAAGCATCTCAATTTCTTCTACTTTCCCATCTTTCACTTGCTTATGAATTCTCTAGAGCATGGTTTCACCTTTCTTCTCCCTGTTGTGTGATATTCTTACCCATATTTTAGCATCCCCTCCTTGAGTTGAATCACCACCACCACCTTGGGGCACTTCTCGAACTTCCATTGGCACATTTTCTATCTGCATATCCCCTTCGGGATTCTCTCAAGCCATTTCTTATTCATGTGTTGCCACATTAGGGTTTTCACCAACCACACTCCCAGCAGCAAATTCTCTTTGAACAGCTTGCTTACCAATCATCTGGCCTTGTGGGATCCCTCACAGATTCATTGACTGACTCTTCATCTTCGTCACCATACCCTGCAGCTTGCGTTTTCTCTTCTTTAGTGGAGTCTATATACTTCCCAATATTTGCCACATTTTTTCCATCAACTTAATAGGATTTTCAATATTGGGGCATGCCCCTGCATAGGATTGATTTGAATTTTTCTTTCTTTGTTCTATCATTTTGAACCTAGTCCATAATAATTTTCTCTCCATTACTTCCTCTCCATCCAGACGGTTCCTAGACAAACCTTCCCGTTCATTATAATCAAGTGGGTAGCCACTTGTTTTGGTGGCTTTCCTTTTTTCACAAATGACCCTTTTTGGGTCACATCTCTTTTCTTTAGTTCTCAAACACAACTAGGATATGGCATTTGTAGCAATCACTAGGGCACATCTATGTTCAAACGTGAAATTTCCTAACTGGACCTTAAAAGTCAACAGACCTTGTTTCCCCACCCCAACAAAGTCTTTATCTACAGAAGCTATATGTCTGATAAATCCTAAACTTAAGGTTCTAAGGGCTACATGTAATGAGAGAATGAAAGGATCCACATCAACTTTATATATCTCATATAAGTGCCACTTGTAGCTAACCACCAATCAACCCAATTATGTGTGACACCAGTCTTAGGAGCATATTCCAAAGGTCTAAGGACTTTCATTGAGGCAGCACTCAATCTTGGTCTGTATCTCTCATGAAACATCTTGTACAATGTTTGAACAAAGTAGTCCTCAAAATAGTTATATTCAGCCTACTAAAGGTGTTTATCTAAGTGATCGATTCATGTTCACACTGGCTTCAGGAAATTTGCTTTGCCCCTCTCTTAACTCCCAATTTTGCTAAGATACATATGGCAAAGGTAGGAGGTCTCAAATCATTTCTATATTCCACCAGTTGGTTATGTATTTGATCAAATAAAAGTGCGGCATAATCATAATTACCTAAGCTGTGGTAATGAAAAACTTCTACCAATACAACTGCTCCTTCCCTAGTTACCCATATATCATCTTCCTCTCCAAACAACTGAAACAACATTGACATTGCTTGTTCGAAATACAGCAAAGACATAGTTATATAAAAGGGTTCCAATGTGTCATCCTACATGTATCTCTCTATGAGGTCTACCCTTAGGACCATTGATATGTTTTTGCAATTTTACATTCCTATAAACCCCATCATTGCTTGTCTTTCAACTCTGCTAGTCTCGTGTTTAAAAGCTTTAACCTTGTCTCAGTGAGCACAAAGATCTCTCTAATATTACTAGCACTGATGTCTAACAAGAACTTTCCTTCGGCATTCCTAACTACTCTTTCCTTTTCATCATACTTATCAGTGGTCCATGTAATGATGTTAGGCTTTTCAAAGCAGTTTGGGACAACTAGCTTCCCAAGGTCATACTACCCTACATTATGTACTAGCTTATTAATTTTACACCTATGCCATGCATCGAAGAACAATTCTATGACATGAAATCTAAGGGTGGGATCTCTCTCATTAGCCCTAGCATCTCAATAGGAATCCTAGATATTTATTTCTTGGTTTCTCGTCAACATGTGCCCTCTTAGGATGTCCTTGTGATGCTAAAGAATTTTTTGCACCATTAAGAGATTCATTCTGATCTAATTTTCTTTTCAAATCCTTCCTAGGTTTGCTAGAGAATGCCATTCTTTCATTGAATAATAAACATGAGGCTCAAAATGCTTTCTTACTTAGAATATAAGAGGGTCGCACTATTAATTGTTTAATAGTAATGTCTCCTCTCGTCTACAACCGCGTTTGAACTCTTCATATCAATCACAAGAATTTCTAAGTGTCTGATAATAACTTTCTGAATGAATTCAATCGAGAAATTTATTTATTCTCTCCATGGAATTCAAGATTTGCAAGGTGACACCATTACTTTCCTGACTAATGCCTTTTTGTCATTTATTGACTCTTTCCACTTACGGATGTTTTGGGCTCGGTCCTATCAACAAGGATATGAATAAGTCCACTATCATTTGTTTAATAATAATGTCTCCTCTCGTCTACAACCACCTCTGAACTCTTCATAGCAATCACACAAGAATTTCTATGTCTGATAATAGCTTTCTGAATGAATTCCGTCGAGGAATGTCTTTATTCTCTCCAAGGAATTCAAGATTTGCAGGGCGACACCATTACTTTCCTAACACATTTTTGTCATTTATTGACTCTTTCCACTTACAAATGTTTTGGGCTTGGTCCTATCGACGAGCATACAAATAAGCCCAGTACTGATCATTTGCCCTTTTCGGCCCTTCACTCGAGTTTGATCAAGCCAACATTCTAACAACAAACATCCAACAAACAAAGTTTATTTTGATTTTCTTATTCGTGCCTTTAGGCTTTAATGGAGCTTTCGGATCAAATTAAGGGCAAACACCCAAATAACTACTATGTACATAAAATCCTTATTCATGCCTTCACACACCTAAATTCGTTTATGCAACTTTAACTTCGTAGAGGCAAATAAAGACCTTGGTGTGTCATTGTGTTTCGCTTGTTCAGGGCTAGCTTCTCGCTTTTCTTTGGTCAACCCTCATAAGGGAAATGAACACTTTGTGCTAAATCAATAGATCCGGGCTTACAGACTTAAATCTTTCTTTTAAGGTCTTTGAGAATCAAACATCCAAATAGCATATTTCATCCATATTTGTAATGTCAACCCATTGGATTTAGCTTCTCATTCCTAATCACGTGAAGGGCAAATGGCCGAATAACACCTTTTGTTGACCTTTCCTTTTTCGGTCCTTCAAACTTGTAATGTGTTTATTCAATCCCTTGTCAATGAAAAAGCGAATAATGCACTTTGGTGTATACCTCCCTTTCGGCCTTATGGACTTAACACAATTTATTCAAGGGTTTCAAAGGCAATCATCTAAATAACAACTCATAACACGTTTAGTTTGTCAGACTTACGGATCTAGCATATCACTTCATACAGACCATGGTCTGATAAAGAAAACAAGGCATGCCCACACATTTTCACCTTTCGAGCCTTCAGACTTGAAATATTTGAAGGCAGAAACTTATTAGCGAACACTCAAAGAATAACTTTTGTCAAATACCTTCTTATCAAGTCTACAAACTTAACATAATTTATACCTACGTTGAAAGGCGATCACCCACATAAGGCTATCCCCTTGATTTCCTTCATTGTACCTTAGAACATCCATCTTACTCTTACTTGACGTGATCCCCAAACACGCAAATAGGCTTCCTTTCTTATTTGTTCCTTTCGGTCTTATAGACTATCATGATCTTCAACTTAAGTCAAGGAATGAACACCTGGATAATGCACATTCATATCCTTCTCTTCTTTGGGCATATGGACTTGAGATTTCCTTTTGCCTTGACAAATGCCAACAACCCTCCAGCTCCTTATTGTCATTGCGCAACACCCTCAAACCAAAAGGTAAAGATTCCTTCTCATGAACAAATTCATCCTCAAACATGTAATCATCTAGTCCAACCGCTTCTGATGCTTCTGCTTTCGCTGCCACTTCTCCTTTCATTGATTCCATCTCTAAATATTTGATCTCCTCATGGATAAACATGGGCTCCACATCCTCAAGAATCCAATTAAATTATAGATCAATGTCATCCAAGTCAATCACATCATGAGTGCCCTTCCCCTCCACCTTCTTGACATGAATACAAAGATTGCATTCCACAAAAATGAGGTCATTGAAGCATTGTTGGGTCAATCTATTACACTTCTTCGTGTGAATGGACTCAAACATGCTCCAATTGCACTCACACCCAAAAGCACCATAGAGTTGGCAAAAGATACAAATGGCTAGCCTCTAAGGATTTAGTTTTTTCGTGCCATAATCTTCCTACCACAAATTTGAAAATGAGACAGTTATAACTTTGAAAGTAAACTAGAATTGCATTTATTAAAGAAATCTAGTGTATATGAGACTAAGATTAAAGGACTTGATTATTATTTACCTAGTTGTTGGGTCATTCTTTGTCAAAAGCATAAGGGCCGAAGAAACCTTCATCCTTCTGCCCTCACTCGTCCCCCTCTTCCCTACACCCTTGAAAATATACTACTCATTAAGAATTGTGTCTCCAAGGGTTTCATATGGTAAAATCTCTCTATGCATGTGTTGAGGCCATCAATCAACTCCCCATCAACCTTAAAAAAATCAAAGAAATTTTTGGGGTTCAAGTAGAAGGCAGTTGCAGCCGGTGTTGGTGGAGTTGTTTGTTCCATCTTCAAACAAATATGCACCAAATGGGTTCATATTTTATTTTATTTTTATCATAATAATGTTGGATGGCCTCTTTGGCCTTGTCCATGACCTCATATAGATAACCCATTGGGTTTTTTTGAAATACGCCAAGCATATAATCCTTAACAAGTCTTCTGCCACCTAAAACAAAATAGTTGAATTTTTTTAATTAAAATTAATAAAAAATTGAATGACAACAAAAAATAAAAAATTAAATGATACATCTAACTTCTAAGAATTAATAATATATAAGTTTTACAAACTTACAAAGTAATGGAGTTTATTTTAAGTTTGTGATTGTCAATTTTAAAGTTAACTTAAGGATCTTGTTTGTGCTCTGCGCAAACACATCATCAAAAACTATCTTCACGACCCTTTCCCCTTCGGCCTTCTTTGAATATGGAGATTCCAACCACTAAGTGCTCATAAGCATATACTTGAGAGACATTAGTGCCGCTACAATGCTCTACAATGTGATAAATTTTGTGACGAATTGTGTGACTCTAGATCATACAAGCTCCTTTCATTTGGTGTGCTCTCTCATCAAGTTAAGAAGGGAGGAGTGATTGTAGATGTGTTTGGTAATATTTTTGGCTTCTTCAACCACATTTTTCATGCATCCAATTTTTTTTGTGTCCTCAAATAGTAAATCAATGCAATGGGCCACATAAAGGCTCCAAAAAACGGTAGGGTGCCTCTCCTCAAGAAGTCTCCATGTTGCTACATATGTTGTTGCATTATCAATCACAACTTGGATAACATTCTCAACACGCACTTCGATGACCACCTCCTCCAACATAACACAAAGTCTTTATGTCCTTCACTTAGCGAGAGGCATCAATGGACTTCAAGAACACCAACTCACCACCCGAAGCCACTATAAATTTTATCAATGTATGATTATTTCCTTCCATCCACCCAACTGGCTAAATACTACAGTCATTTTTGCATTAAATTCTTTTTTGATCCTCTACTATCACCTTCGTATTTTTTATGACTTCCTCCAACAAAGGCCCACTCAAATCCATAAGGACTAGGTGCCTTGAGCCCTTTCCCAACAACAATCAATGCAGTTATCAATGACTCACAATATGGCCTTCTTGCCACATGGAATGGTGTGTTGTTATAATACCAAAAATTTGCAACAGCCATCGTTGTTCCATGGTGCTTCTCTCAATTCCAAACACAACCTTTGAGTGAAGGTTGTGCACAGGAGTATTGCAAAAAACAAATAAACCCTATGACTGCAATCGACTTGAACTCTCTCTAATGGATGAGCCCCGAATCCGTGGGCCAAGACATGTGCCTACTAGTTCGGTATCTGAATCATGGAAGAATTCATCGTGAATGCAATTGCTACAATTATCCTCTTTTTTTCTAATGTTTTCTCGTAGCTAACAAGGAGAGCGTTCATCTCTCATGTCACTTCAAGTTCCACCTTAAGACACAACTGCACATCTCAGCCAAGCATTTGTACAAGGTGGTATTTGAGATGATTAATGTCTCCTCTCATATGAAAACCACAATAGCTGCATATCACACTTCCTAACTCCAACCCTCTTTGGCATGATTCCATGCATGGTCATTGGACTTCCTACTATAGCTACCTGAGGATGCCATTCACATATATCATTGCAAACTGCAAACCCTAGCAAAGAAATAAAACAATCAACTTTAAATTTTAAAACCCTTCAAAGAAGCAAAGAAGAAAATGGGGAAAAGAAGAACAAAAAAAGCTTTGAAACCATAGAACAAAACTAAAATGGAAGAAAAAACTTAAATTCTAAAACTAAAACCAAAAAAATAAGTGTGTACCTCTCAAATCAAACTCCACCATCAAAAAATCCTTCAAATCTGATAACAATCACTTCAAGGTTTTTGAAGATTGGTCAAATGTGTTTTAGCATTATAGAGCAGAAAAGTGTTCTAAAAAAGTTAAAATGACATCTTTTATGCAAGACTGTTATGTTGGAGCATTTGGCAAATTTCTAGCACAAACTCGCGAGTGCTCAGTGAGTTTTTTAAACTATGGTGCAGACAACCAAAAAAGACAATTGGAGGATGGCTAGGTTACGGACAGCCTCAAAGAGAATTCTGGATGGCTTGATTTTCATGGCATCCTTATTGGTACAGATGAGCTACCTGGTAGAGGCCTCAATGGAACAGATGAATAGCCAAGTACAAACAACCTTAATGGTAAAGACAATGTGCATTGAAGTGTATTGAATTGTACGGACAAAGTACATCTCTACTTGCATGTGGCTTACCTTCATGGTCCAAAAATAATTTACCACTGGTACATTTGGACAAATGGAAAAAAGAAATTGGATATCTGATCTATGAGGATTCAAAAACATTCTACTTCATCATCCAGCTAGGAACTCAATCAGAATCAGCCCTGCAGACGCAGAACATTTTGCGCAGTGGCGAAAATCTCAAATATAGAAGGGTGACGGTTTCATTGTTGGCATGGTTGTTTCAAATGTGTCGTGATGGTTTCATTTGTGTCCGGGCAGTTTTGCTTGTGACATGGCAGTTACATGTGTCATGGCAGTTTCGCCCTAACAGAAGTGGTGATTTCACCTGCAAGAAATGAATAAGTAGAGTAACGGCAAGAAACATTGCTCTTCCAATTCTTAGTCATTTGGGAGTCCTTTAGTGCATGAAAGGACAATCCGAACATTTCTATAAGAGCGAGCTACAAGACCAATAGTAACAAACAGTGTGAGATGAAAGAGTTAGTGAGTTCTTGTTGTAGGAGTAAGATTTGTGGTGCAGAGAGTTGTTTGATTGAGCAGAGAGTTTGGATGATTATTTTAGCAGCTCTATCTATGCTCTTTGTAATTGTTTTGGCCAAAAGGGGAGTGGAAGCTAAGCTATTATCACTTCCAGCTGGTTTTCCCACATTAGAGTTTCCAGGTTAGAATCGCTGTGTCAATTTTGTTGTGGTCGCTAATTGTTTGTTATTTCATGGTTGTTTCAATTTTGTTTTATGCAACTTCAGTAGTGTTTCATTTCCAGAAGCTTAATGATGCTAAATCAAGCACAATTTAGCATTCTATTTACTGTCATTTGAACAAATAGAACAGCATAGTAGTTCTGTAATTTCCAGACAAATATTTGAACTTCAAAAGATTGCAGATCAATGGCCTCCATAGAAAAAGGACAAAAAGCCTGCTTGGAAATTAGTCTGATGGTCTACATGGAAGGGTTCCAACTCTACTAATCTTGTTTGCTAGATTTGGGCTAAGGACCATTTAGATGAGTACAGTTGAAGTTTTGAAGAGAGAGTTTAGAAACAACATTTGGGCTTAACCTGATTAGAGCAGCAACAATCACAAAGCAGATGATCCAATGGTCACCCTTCTTTATTTCAAAACGTATTTGCTTCTCAGTTGTCTGAGAACACTTCACAACTTAAAGCAAAAGTAGATGTCATAGACAAGCAAAAGAAGCAAGGGAAACGGGTAAGTAGGAGGTACACAGCTCGGGGAGTATAATGGGATAGGGTGGACAACTTGGATATGAAATAATGACAATCAGCTGAAAGATAAGGATGAGAAAAAACAGAATTTCGCTAAGATTAGGGTTTCCTAGCACGGACATATTCCATTGTTTCCTAAGCTTTACCAGAAGACCTTATGGAAGCCTTGGCCAGCTACAAGCCTCAAACCAAGAAGTTGCTTGTGGAGGAACAATCACATCTGAACCTGCAGATTTCGTAAGGTTATTGGCTGTCTTAGATTCCAAGAAAGAAGTAATCAAGCTAGAGAAAATAGTTAAAGGAGATGAAAAGGTTGATATTGTTATGGAGTTGGGTACGATGTCAATGATGGAAGATGCTAAAAAATGTAGACAGGCTAGTAGCCGACTCGAGCTTCTAGAGTTAAAAAGCACACAACTCTAATTGGTGGCCAACTTGATTTTGCACAGATTTGTAGGAGAGCAAAGGAGTATCAACATGTCAATTTGGATATGTCAATACATTAAAGGACCCTTGAATGCTCAGAATTACAATTGCATGCTCTTTGTATCAATGAAAATCGTGCATGTCTTGGATAAGATGAAAAGGGGCACCCTTGCTAGTTTTAGTCTCCCTTTCTACTTGCCTGTTTTTCTACTTGAAATACTTATCCAAAGTATGGGAAGAAGTTATCTGTATCGAGAAGTATTTCTAAATTGGAATGAAAGCCCTGTGCGATAAGATAAAAGGGAAGAAAGCCCAGAAAAATAATGCAGAACACATGTTATAGCGATATTTAATGTGTGTTTTTCTTTCTTAAGAAAAAAAATCCAATTACAACAAAAAATATTTCAACAAAACCAGCAGTTTTTTAGAATATTCTGGATTAAAACAAGTAAATATTTTTCTTACCAGCAGTACTAAATCGTACTGACAAGTCAACACACCTAATTTAAATCCATTCTTTTGTAAATTTTACCAACCTTCAATAAGGATAAGAAATGTTTATTGGGTAAAGCTTCAGCAAATTTGTTCTATGATCTAACCTTCAGCAAACAAAATCATCCTATCAGGCTAATTGATTGAACAACATATTCAATAAAATATATGAATCAAATATGTTGCAGATAATAAAGTATGTAAAATTTTTTACTGGCAAAATAAAATAGCTTATGTTAATATTGAAAAAGGGTTACAAAATAAGAAGAAACTAAAGTCTGCTACTAGCACGAAGCATCTGAGAACATTGATTACAAAGAAAGGACAAAATGACGATAATGACCTTCTCAAACAGCCTTCTTCAGCTTAATTTGAATTTCCCAAATCATACCATATCAGATTTGATCTTATATTTAGTTTTCTAAAATCGAATCTAATATTTTTAGAATCAAATCTGATTTTTTGCTTGTTTTTAGGTTCGATTGTTCACAGTCCAACAATGTAGGTGAGCTATCTGGAATCAATTGCATCGTCAAGTTAAATCTGATTTTGTCTTGTTTTGACTTTTCTAAAATCAAATCTGAATATATAGCATGAACATAATGCCACTCTTCTTTTGCATGTAAGAATATAGTGTTGCCTCCAGAAAATTAAATAAAATGCATTTCCTTCTGTCCTCACCTTTCTTGGAACCAATACAAAAGCTTTAAACATTTAACAAAATATAGAAAAAAGTACAATAAAGTACCACAGAGCATACGTAATCAATTCACAACTTATCAAATATTTTATGTCACAAAACACTCATCCTTTGTACATTTCTGGAAATTTCTTTTGATTTGCACCAAGTAGAGATGATGATGAAATTGCATTTTAATGAGTATAAGACTCCACTAACAGTTAAAAAAGAATTATAATGCAAACAACGTTGTATATCAAGTATGAATGGGAAGAGTTCAACTTACCTTTGTATCGCGAAGTACCTCATCCGCTGTTTGTGTTGTCCAAAGTCCAATTTCACCTTCAAAAAAAGAGGATAGAGTAATCTCGCCATTCTGCAACCATGGATTAGTTAAAAAAGATAATGGGTCGCAAACAAAAGTAATAGAGAGCTGCTAGATAAACTAATGGGTTGTCTATTGTATGTTTATATCACTGTTTTATGTTGGGTTATGCTATACAACCAATTTTAATACAGAAAAAAGTTAAAAAAGCAACAGAAGGAATAATTCAATACAAAGCACAAATACAAGACAAAGATAGTTTATTCTGTAAGATATAATTCAGAGTGTATAATTCTAGATAAAGTGTTAGTTAATCATATATAAAATTGCCGAAAATCATGGTTGGTTAACTCTGAAACTTGATCAAACTAGTGAAATAACAATAAGGGAACCAATACATATAATGTTTTAAGCATGCTTCCAATCAGGCAACAATGACTTTAGCATCTTGATAGGAAAAAATTTACTTGCTACAACATAAACTCTGAACCTTAACGACCAATCTGCACTAAGAAATCTAGTATAAAAGAGATCTAATTTGACATTTTAGATGGATTTTACAAATGAATTAAAAACAATGATAACATTGTGTAGACCGATTAACCCCTACAACCCACCAGGGATGCTGAATGAGTCAAATAAAATAGCTAAGAGGAACGCTTGCCCTGGACCATCCTCTGGGCCGCAGATCAGAGAACAGCCTTCACCAGCAGCGAACCCACCCACAGTAGCTACGAAAAAGGAGGAAGTATCCAGCTAACTCCATACAGCTTGTGCTGGCATTAATAAAGCATTGGCAATATTTAGCCAATGCAATTAGCAGGTGTGAAGTCCATTCATTAGCCTTTTAGCAGAATCCACTTAGCTTGTGCCAAACATGGAACATCATCAAAAATTTCTGAAGCTGGCTTTGTTGTGGCTGCCCTATTTGATTGATGCCCCTCGATTAGTTTATCTTCTCCACTGGTTATATGGCAAAGTACTTGTTTGACAAGAGGCGTAAACAAAGTGGGATCTCATGGATTGTGATGATTGTCAAATAAAGCACAAGGACCTACTGAAATAGCATTGGATTTTTTGGTAGTTGCACTTGGTAAGCATAAAGCATACTTAGAAACCTCCACCCGATATTTTCCTGCATGTCCCAATATGGAAGCTCTGGATCAGGTTATGGAATTCCATCTGAACTAGATAGCAATCCCCTATCAGAGGTTATTGAGACTGCCTTGATAGCAATTGTGGCATTATGGTCTGAAATCTTTGTTTTCTTTTGCACATATTGTGTTTGTTGAGAAGTTGCAGAGGTTTTTAAACATATACAAGTTCTGCATGTAATAGAGTCTTCATCAAAAATGTGGGTCTCTGTGTTCACTGTCAGCAATGGCATGTTGTGGAAGAAAGTCTACGGTATGTTTAGCAATCAGTCTCAGGGATATGATGTACTTCATAAATGGGTGGCTCATAGTTCTTGCATTGTGGGCTAAGCACCTTGGTGTAATGCCAATCTCAGCAACCTTTTCCTATTCTCCGTGCAAGCACCTTTGTGACAGGGGTATGGCCTTCCATCATATGATTTCTGAAAATACTTCCTTATAGCATCATCCGCCCTAATTGACATGCATACAAAATGTGGAACCTTTAACCTTGTGCTCAAGCTGTTTGATATTGGTGCATACATCTGTGATTATAGCAATGTTTTCCCTGTTAGATGTGTTCACAAGTTGAGGACATTCTCAGTGGTAAGCGAGGTGTTTGGCAAATGACTCAATGTATTGTGGTCTATCAGAATGTTTATATATGGAAAGAAGCTGTCGAATAGTATGCAAACTGTTAGGGAAAATGTTGCAATGAAAGGCAGTCTCTAGGGATTTGTTGATTTTTGCATGCAGTCAAATTGGTGATCATAACAGGGCTTCGAGTCTTTTCGAGGCTGCAACAAAAGGGCTGCAGATGTTGGAGTCGTTAATGTCTGAATTCACATGTAGGCAAAATGTGGATGGATAAAGAAGGAATTTAATTGTTTCACAAGATGTCTCATCAATGTGTGGTCTCGTGTATTAGATTCACACAGTCTGAGATTGTTGATAGAGCCTGGGAGATATTTAAGCAAATGCAATTATTAATGTGTAATGCTACACATATCAAATCCTACTTTGCTCCTTCCAAGTTAGCCTAAATCTTTTGTGCCTTTTCTTTGTGTCTAGAGTTGCATCAAATTCAATATGGATCTCTATATGTCCACCCTATCACAGAACAGAGGAGAAGTAAGCTCGAGAAGAAGACCAGTAGCCTTAGAGCATTGCATGGAGATCTGAGAAACTCCATTGTTGTATGTAAAGCTTGCATGGTGCAGCTCGTAGCCCATCAAAGCCTATAGCTTATGCATCGTTAAAAGTGGTCAGGACTGTCACTACTACTAAAAATTAACATCAACAAGGAATTGTGTTGAAGTACATACTTTACTTTCATAGTTTATAGCCTTGGTTGAAACTTGAAAGGTGATGTGAAGGAAAAATCCGATTGCAAAGGCAATAAAAATATTAGTACCCTTGTAGTGATGGTTTCATTGGGATTATACTGCCCACTAGCTTCCTACAATGATGCTGTTACAAATTCAAACAAAATATAGAAGTTAGGAGGATTACATGCACCTCAATAAACATAATTTGGCTGCAATGGAATGCCAACCCCAATTCCTATTGTGTCCCATCACGAGGACTTAAATTCAGAGTGTTGGAGTAGAAGAAATTTGTAAAAAACAACACAAGATTCACCTTAGGATAAGATATGGAATGCCAACCCCAATTCCTATTGTGTCCCATCACTATGACTTAAATTCAGAGTGTTGGAGAAGACGAAATTTGTAAAAAAAAACAGAAGATTCACCTTAGGATAAGATATTTTATGAAGAATATTTCCATATTTGCAATGAACTATACTCGAGGAAAGGTTAATAATTTTGTTTTTTTAACTGTAACTTGAAAAACACAACACACGTATCATAGGAACCCTCTTTGCAAAAAATAATGACCATATACTCATAGTTTAATAGTTGAAACTCTTGATAGAGGTTTCAAGAGTAAATGACACTCATCGGAAATTCTTCCTCATCAAGACTATGAAACTTGAGGGTGATCTAGTTAAATATATTTTTCTTATCATAATTTTATAATGATTATTACATCGCAAATATAATTTTGTTTGGTTAGAAAAATATTGACAAATTGTGAGCCTAGTCCCTGGTATATCATTGAGCACTTGACCATTGAATTTCAATGGTATTTTGACTAAGAACCAGCACTAACCTGTTTTTTTATTTAATTTAAGCTCCAGTTTATAATTATTTGAGCTGTCAACTTCGAAGGACAAAAGATAGATTAGCCCTTTATATTAAACAATAGCAAGCCCTACAAATTTGATCATTGTTTGTAAGTGAAGTGGGCTGCAATTTTGGGAATACACAGCATATGGATTGTTGTTGTTCTGTATATCTGGAATTCTGTTCTTGACAAAATAAAACTGCTGTGAAGTCTAAATTTAATGTTGCTCTCAATAAAGTTGTTTCATATTCAGAAGAGCTCTCTTTATGGGCTTTTTGTGTTTTATCCTTTTAGTGACCTCTGCTATTTTATTTTGTATGCATGGAGAAACTTCTCTCTTCAGCCGGAGATATCATACGAAATGTCATAGTTCAGCTTGTCTTGTTATTATTCTTTTATCTGTATATTTGAGATGTGCCAAGAGAAATAGAGCAGTGCATCAGTATTGCTATCATGAAACATCTAGGATAGTTCCTTCTCGGCACACAATACCTAAGTTATACAACTTGTACTCAGCAGACTTGGCAAAGATGATGAAATAAAGTACAGTTTGTACGTCACAAAAAACCTCAAAAACAACTTTAAATGCATTTAAATTATAAAAAGAGAAAGATAATTGCCATTCGATGACAGAATCACTCAATAGACATCAAACTGAAAAATAAAATATGTACCATATAGACAAATGTCATTGTAATAGACTGCAATCATCCATAAAAAAGTATTTTCCTATCAAACACATACTATCCTGTTTATTTTGATGTCTTTGAAGAACTGAACAACCTGAAGAGCAACTGTAGAGAAATGCCTAAAAAGTCAGCCCTGACTAGGCAAAGAGTTGACTTTACTAGTTTTCTTGAAGAGTAGAATCAAAACCTAAGAAGGCAGCTACTTAGGAAGGATATTGTGACCATGCACGATACTGGAAATAGCATTTGCAGAGAAGCAGTTCCCTCTCATTCAAATAACGCATCTTACCCCAAGTAAGAGGAAGAAAGCATGACATGATGCAGAAATTGGTGGAGTTACTTCTCGAAAAGCATGAAAAAGCAGGCCTTTGTATTTTTATCTGTGCCCTAAATTGCCAAATCAATTTTTAATTTATTTTTTTTAAATATAGTTTACCTAAATGAAAGACGAGTGTAAAATACTAAATTTTCTCAAACTTCATAGCTTAACCTTAAAAACTATAAGTTTCCTGAAGTCCAGAACACGTGTAGGGAAACCAGAAAAGAAAATGTTATGAATAAATAATTAAATAATCAAACAGTAGAGAAATGCCTACCTTTTTAGCTGTACGACTTTCTTCATTTGGTCCGTCTTGTTTAGGACGTGGTTGTGGTGTTTGTTTATATACACATTCCAAAGCTTTGAATTTTGTTATGAAATCTCCCTCCTTTTCCCTTTCCTGTCCCTGGGGCTGAGCAGACTGTTTTGCCTTCTTTTGCCTCTGCTGCTTCCTTCGCTGATTCTTGGCCTTCTTCTTGTTCTTTGCTTGTGAAATTTTATGAATCGGTGCTTCGTTCAAGAAAAAAGCAGAATTACGCTGCATAATGCCATAATCATAACCATAACCATAACCATAACCACACCCCTCAGCTTGAGATGCAGTCGCCGCCTCTTTAGAATCTGAACTTAAATTTTCCTCCTTCTCATCCTCAACGAGCATTTGCATTTGCATTTCTCCGCATACTTGGCCCTCTTCAAGCTCTCCATCTTCAAGAATATTTTGCTGGGCTGCCAGTGATAAGGAAGCATGAGCCACATTCCCATGTTCATCGTTGTTGTTGTCAAAATTGCGAGGGGAGGAATTGTCAGAGGGATTGAAGGCACTAAATCTTCTACCAAGCAAAGTGGTAAGGGATTTTGGACATTTTACGGCTGATGTTTTGAAGTCGATGGCTTCCCAATTCCACTTCCAATTCGAATGCAAAATTTTATCGTCGATGTGTGTATCAGATTTGGAGTTGCTGAGGAGCGCGAGTAGGGATTTGAAAACAAAGTTAGAGGGAGGGATTAATGTGGAAGCGGGAACCTCCATTGAAATTTGTCGGTCAGCTTTCATGTGGATTTCGCCGTACTTTAAGAATTTGCGGAAACCTTTTTTTTCTGTTTTTTCTTTTTTAATGTTCAGCGTTTGGAATTCTTTTTACGACTGAACGAATAGGTGAACTGATGATGAGCCATGGTAACCTTTTTTAAATAAAAAATGTGATTTTTTTTTTTTTAATTTATTGGGAAGTGGAAACACCGCATTAGGGTTTTTTGTTCATGCTTTGTTGGCTCGTAATAAGTTTTTGTTGGTGCCCTTCTTGATGTTTTGTACCTTTTCTTTCCCTTCACTTTCTTTTCTTTTCTCTATATTTTGAAGTACTTAAAATTTATAATAATAAATGTTTTTAGGTTCCACAAATATAAACTGTATTATTTTAAGAGTTTCCATTATAGAGATTTATTTGAGTGTATGTATGTTAGGTAATTTTGTTTATTTTATTTTTTATTTATTGTGTATGAACAATATATTAGTAAAGTATTGATTTAAATTTATATTAGTAAAGTATTTATTTTTTATACAGTTAGATTAGTGTATTTAGGACATGAAAATAAATATTTGAAATGAAGAAGTGAATCAAAACAAGTATTTAAACTAAACATTCGATAATCTAAGTAAAATGAAGTATATATTACCCATGTAACATTTATCATAGTGTTGAAAGTCATATAGAATCAAGAGTGTGTCACATTAGATTGTTTAATTGAACTGTATTATATTTGGCTTCTTGTTTTCGATATTGTGAACTGTTGAGGGACCTTAAAAGTAGACGGTGCTTAAAAACCATGTTAACCCTAAGCATATGCCCCAAAATAAAGCTTTGTGTTATCTATTTGTAGGTACAACTACTTTATTAGGGTTTTAAAGAAAATCGATTTCTTTGAGTTGCCACATAATTTCAAAAATGTGAGCAAGTTTTTGCAGCTCTAAGACTAACAAACAAAATTGTCAAAACAGTTTTGACATGTCTATGACTTGGACATAACCGTACAATGTATGGTCATGTTTTACCATGAGTGTTAAGTGCATGGTTCTGATGAAGTGTTCAAGTCATTTTGAATTTTTTGGGTTCACTTCATCTCTCTATCAAGACATGTTCTACATTGTTAGATATTAGCAATTATTCTCGTATTTACACAAAAATCAAATATTCCTCTAAAATTCCTCTTTGGCATTATTACACTGGGAATTAAATTTTGTAATTACACTTAATTTTATTGTTTAAAGTTTGATTATATTTAATTGTATGTTGCATACATAGATGCATTGTAATTTGATGTAAAAGTGTGTCTATAGATACTAAAATCTAGTATTAAGTACTTGACAATAATAAACTTGAAATTCATTTACCACGCATGACTTGCACACACAAATATGGTCTTAACCCGCCATTCTCTCACACCTATATGCTACCTTGTATTTTTGACCCTTATGTTATGTTATTGCACACCTACATGAACCTCATTGTCTATTTCAAACCTACATATTATCCTTCACAGACATCTCCAAACCTTCAGTTCAGTCCTCCCATGTGCGAGTTGTCACTGTCAAAGTAGGTTAGCATCATTGATCGATATTAACCCTCTCCAAGCAATGACTACTTTTTAAAATCAAACCTTTCTTTAGGGTTGGTCCATCTGATTAACATGTCAATGGCATGAGAAAATACCCAAATGAACTCATATATATACAAATCAAGGCCTCATTTGATAGGGGACTTGGAACTCATATGGTACATATTTTTACACTACTACACATTGAATAAAATTGCCTTGTTCCCCCTGATTCACAAATTAATCATTAGGATCAGTCACAAGCTAGGTCTAAACCACAACAAAGTGAAGTCAAAATGAGCATTACCAAGTATTGAAGTCAAATCATTAGTTGTATTCATATAGCGAAGGAACACAATTTCACAATCACAATAGGCAGGATAACTATATGTGGCTTGATTTTCCTCCTTGGAGTATCGAATACATATGCAACAGTCAATCATCAATGAGGGTGTTTTAGGTTAGCGCAACCCATTACACTTTTCTATTTTTTGTATATTTCTAGCCCTCACAAACACACCTAGGGTTTCAAGGTGAAGGAGGTTGATTTTTGGAGTTGTACGCATCATCAAGGTTTGACATTGCACATACATAGCTTTTAGAGACAAGCAAAGGTGATTATATGGTCACAGACCCTCTTTACCACACAAGTCACTATTGACCACTATAGGTTAATATTGATAATTGATATTGATTCAAAGCTAATGGAATTGACCCTACATAGACAAAACACACAGATGAATCATAGGCCTACTTTAATATGTTTTCCATAGTCAAATTCAAACAATTCATCAAAAAATTTAAGTACTTATCCCTTTGTTTTACTTTCTATATTTAACACATGCCACTTGTCAAATCATTGCAATATGTTTATAGATTTTACATTCAAATTCATGCTTAAATGTTTAGAAATTTAAAATCATGTACTGGTTTATATCTTATTAGGGTGTCTAAACCCAAATTAGGAAAACGTGTTGGTGAACTTATGAATTGCTCTAACTATGTCAAACCCTAAGTCTCCCTTAGGGTTTCAAATTTCAGCCTTAAGAGATTATTTTCAGACAAGATTTATAGTTGTCCTAATATACAAATTATTCATAACTATAATGAATGAACATTACCTTTATTTGTTAATGCAAGTCATGAAGGTAATCTTTTCATATTGTTTTACTTGGCTATGTTACATTTTTATCATTCATATAATCAAATAGATCAAATAAAAAAATACTAATAAGGATAAAGTTAACAATGAACAATCCCAAGCCTTCCTTAAATCATATTATTGCAACATCTAATATGAGTTGTCTTTTGTTACCACTAAATGGCAAACGGCATCCATTACTTATTTTATTCCTCCTTCCCTTCCCTGGACCTTAAGTTGTACTAGTTACCATCTCGCTCCCATTATTCACCCATGACTTATTTTGGATTCCACAGTTTATGATGTCAATACTAGACAGGGTAGGGTGCCCCATCATGCATAATAGAATGAAGATAGTCAACATGTTCCTCTTCAACCCCTCCACATCTCACACATCCTGGTTCTTGTATGCACATTTAATCATAAGTGCCTATGGTTCATGCTTATGAAGCCCTTCCAGATCAAATGGTCACAATGAGAAAATCCATGAAAGCATTACAAAAACAAAATGAAGATGTAAGTCTAAAAGTTACATTACTTGAACGAAATATTACATGTTTAGTAATTCATGAGCATGGTAGTGTCAATCATATATCTACATCTCCATTCAAGGGCTTTGTATCTTAAATTATTTTATTTCAATAAGAGATTCAAAAAAATAATATAGCTACAACCAGTGGTTTAAAAAGATTACATAAGACTAATAAGAGTCCAAGTGAGATTCTAAGGGAAATGTTTTGAAACAAGTTGATCACATTACCTCCTTTGCATCATTTGAGGAAATAAATATATTATTGTGCCTATCATAGAATGCATGGACATTATACAAATATATGTTAGGCCTTGAAAATAAAAATACAAAGTATTATCAATAAGGGTGATCTTACATTTGATGCATCCATCAAAACACCACATGATTCAAGAATAACTTCTACAATTAAGCAACCTACTCACATTATGATAGTATCTTATAAGGAACAAGTGCAACAATAATAAGAGGAACAAGGAAGGTTGCATAAATAAAAATTACAAAATGATTAGTTAGAACAATAAAGGTTAAAAAAGGAACAGTTTGAAAAGAAAATATTATGCAAAATATTATAGGAACAAGAAAGGTAGCATAAATAAAAATTATAATAGCAAAGGTACAAAAGGAACAATTAGAATAGCAAAGGTTAAAAAAGGAATAATTCCAAAAGGAAATACTACACAAAGAACACAAGGAACAAGAAAGGTTGCATAAAGAACAATTACAAAAGGAAATAATTAGAATAACAAAGGTTGCAAAAGGAACAACTCAAAAAGGAAAGGCTACAAAAAGGAAAGTTATAAAAATAAGGCTACAAAAAGAAGCATTGGCTAAGCAAGAAATCGTCCCTAAGAAAGGATTCCTCGAGAAGGAAATTCAAAATCAAGATATACATAAAAAGGTTGATGTCATGATTATGATTTCAAAGGAGGCAACTAAAAATAATTTCTTATATGTAGAGCCTTTGATTCTTAACCCTTACATACATCTCATGAATTGTACCAATGTGTTTAACCCTTTTTGGAAATTGAGGGTTGGGAGAAATAGGCTATTCAAGAGTGAGATAACATATTCCTAAAAGTAAGCTAATTAAATAATTTAGTTAATGATATTCAATTTCATTACCAAACTATGAAAATACTAAATATATAAATTATAGTGCTAAATAGTATTTTGTTTGCACAATCACAAAGAATAAACAATACCTAGCTTATGCAATGATGTGCAAACATATTTGAGTTGTATAGGTGTAGAAACAGACTGTATAATATTCAAGAAATGGTCATCAAATTATGGAAATATTTTTTTGGATACATTGACACTTGTGTCGCCCTATGGACACTTGCATCAACGTTAGTTTGAATCCTGGTGCAATTGTCCTATACGGAATATTTGTTGTATCAAGATGTGACCACCTGGGTATTTTTGAGATTTTATTCACCTTTCATCTAATGTATTTAGATCTCATGCATAGGTTGTCAATGAATGTTTATAGTTCAAAACCCTGACTATCCACCTTATGTTAGGTTACCTTGTTAAAAAGGGGTTAGTGGGCTCACAGTGTCAAGCTGACTGCAAAGATCCCTCTATCAACAAGTGTCGCCTACATAACCAATACTCTAAAGAGGGCCTTAGACTTATGTGGTTCTCCCCTATGTGTGAAAATGTGTGTGCATAAGGGTGCAATATACTATACGATAGTGCATGTAGTGATTTAGCTTATAACTTGACAAATATGGCTTAGATTGTTGTGTTTATTTTCAATTATGGTTTGCTTCAATTATTCATATCTTTGTTTTCATTTATAAACAGTGGAAATTTTTAATCATAAGATCACTTTGAAATGGAAGAAAAAGAAACATTAATCAATCATTTAAATGCAAATAAATAGTTAATTAATGATTTTTTTATGTTACAGGAGATGACATCAATAAACATGCTAAGGTTATTTCCTCTACATCTAATAATGAACCCTTAGATGGTCCTATTATTAGTACATCTTCCATGGGAAATATTAGTACTTCAAACCACTAACCTATTTCAATGCCCATTGCAACACAAATATTTTCATCCCCTTTGGTGACTTCTCAAATTTCAAACCTTAGTAATCAAAATATGCAAGATCTTGTCTAAACTATAAAACTTTTACAAGCAAAGGTTACTAAAATTGAGCAAAATTCTATGAAATAGCCTCATGCTATTGATTCACAAGATATATTGCATAACCCTCTTGCACCTAATATATCTTTGTACCCTTTACCAATTGGGTTTATTGTACCCATGTTCACACTTTATGATGGTAAGGGTTATTATGAGCAACATATTCGATCCTTTTTTATGACATCCCTTGATTATGCTTCTAATGATAAACTTTTCACCAAGTTATTTCAAATAATCTTAAAGGACTATGATTTGAGATGGTTATATCATCTACTAATACAATCAATAAAACCATTCAAATCTGTAGCTAATAAAATTTTAGCACATTTTTCAATCATTATTAATAAAAATATGTCATATGCATAAATTGCCAAGATCAAACAAGGAACCAATGAAGTAGTTAATGAATATGTCTTGACATATAAGACAATGTTGACCAAAATGACAAATCCAATGATGGATAAAGAACTTCAAGGCATATTTAAGCAAAGTTTGCTTGTTCCTTTACACGAGTCTATTATTTTCAAAAAATTAAAATCTTTGGATGACTTATGTCATATTGTTTGAGATACAGAAATGAAACTTATTGCATTAAACAAGATCAAGTATGTAGCTAA
The DNA here is from genome assembly GCA_037957365.1 of Torreya grandis. Taxonomy (NCBI): domain Eukaryota; kingdom Viridiplantae; phylum Streptophyta; class Pinopsida; order Cupressales; family Taxaceae; genus Torreya; species Torreya grandis. The sequence continues at coordinate 455,531 of JARHVA010007328.1, read as the reverse complement.
CACATCAACTACATACACTAACAAGTTTCATATCAAACCAAGTTACAATGTAAAACTATTGAAGTTAAAAAGAACACAAATACCATAGTTAATACAGTTTCGCAATAACCTAATAGGCTCATCGTATCCAATGCACCTAAGAGACAATTTACACAATTACTATTGGTAGTAAGTAGGGATACAAAATCATAGACTATAATTGATAAACAAATGTGTGGCTCACACTATTTTGTCTTATGTATCTCTTTTTGCATGTATTCAACACTTTAAAAATGTCGAGTCTTTAGGAGGCAAATAGTGTTTATTTTGTTTCTAGCAAATGGATGGAATATGAAGTGACAATGCCTTTCAAAACTCTATATATATCGCTCAATTGTATTGTAAAATAAATCTAATGTGATAAAGATTAATGTTGAATTCTGAGTTAGTTTGCCTGAAAATCTTTTATCATTATTTTATGCACAGTGAATGCTTTATTTATCTAAATATGTTTAATCATGTTAAGTAATATTGAATATTATATATTTATTAAGACTATGTTCTCATTCATAAATACATCATCTTTAACTAAAAACTAGCTTGGTCCACTGTGTGATTATGTCTGTGTAATAATTTTGTTCCCACTTTGCATAATTATCCCTTTATTAACAAGTTTTGATGGGTTTTCTAAGAACCTCTGCTAACAATTACCTGAGTATCTAGCTTTGTTATGTTTGAAGATGGTAGAGTGTCATTTCATACCTCTCCCTCCTCTTATGGTAGTTAATACGAGTCAACCTTTACCAAAAGGATATGATGTCAATGCCTATTGTGACTACCACCAATATCTGGGGCATTATATGAACAAATGTTATAAACTAAAGCATAAGATACATGACCTTATTGATAGTGATCAACTTACCTTTGAGGATTCACCTACAGATTAAGGATCACAACTAAATACTCATCAAAACCAAAATATATTTAATAATCCATTGCATAATCATTCTAAGACAACTCCAAAAGTGTAAATGACATATCATGCACACCTTTATCCATCCCATTATGGGCACCCATTAGATGGGATTATTGGTACATGTATATGCAAGATACCTCCCATGTTTTTGAGACTTTCATTTTATGACAATGAGATTATGGATGATGACTCAAATCTTCATTATTTAATTATCAAGGCATATATTGATCCTCAACCTATACACAGTGTTATGATTGATAATAGTGCTAGTGAGAATGTATATACCATGACATTACTGACACATTTGGGATACACACACGATGACTTATTCCCTTCAACTAAAATGATAAAATTATTTGATGGGAAGCTACAAAAAGTTTCTGGTGAGATTGATTTACCCCTTCAGGTTTGTCCAATACATATGACCAATACCTTTTCAATTATACCACATATGAGAGTCTTTGATATGTTATTGGGATATCCTTGGATACATAAGCTCTATGCAATACCTTCTATAGGTGATGGTTTTCTTAAGTATACTCATGCCAACAACATAATTACAGTTTCTAGGATTCCATATGAACATCCTTTACAAGAGGTAAAGTTTGTTCCATGATAGTTGATTGTAAAACCTACTAAGGTTAATCATGCATGAATGGGTAAGCAATAGGCAATCCCCTTTCCTAAGTGCCCCATACTTAAGAGGCCTTTACATCATCGAGTTACAATGGACTCTTCAAGATCCTCATTCACACCTCTATGACCTATTTATTCAACTACAACAAAACTCCATGTTTCAAAATAGGTAATAAGACCCACTATTACAATGAGGAAATTACAATGCACATAATAGTGGGTTCCATGAACCCCTACACCTATTGTTACTTTAGCATCATAGAGTCCTACAAGACATGCACTAAGCATCATAGATTCTACATGTTCAGATTTTGCACATATACATGATCTTAGCAACATGACCAATTTATTATACCACATTCAAAGTATATAACACCCCTTGAACATCCTTTATATGGGGTCATAGGCTAACACTCACTTTTTGAACATTCCATTATTTTAAATAAATAATTAAATAATTTCCCCAAAAATCAAACATTTAATAAAATATAAAACATTCAAATAGTTCAAAAATACCAAAAATATTTAGCATTACACATGTTACTAGCTTTTGCATAAGTTGTTTAATTTATGTTAGTAGATAATATATCATTTCTATACACACATATGTTTCACAGGTACTTGAGTGTATACATGCATACATTAGACCTTTGATATCTCAAGCATGCAGATGTTGGACCTTTCCTCTTTCAGCGTGATACACTGTGTTGGAGGCATTTGGCTTTTATATGATCATGATTGACACAGGGTCTATTGTTTTGTGATCATTTTCCATTATCTTACAGATCTTATATATCTTACATATACCTACACTCATGTTGAAATCATACACAATGTATTTGATATGCTATTATACATGACATTTGACTAAAACATGTATACATGGACTAGTATCATATGACTATGCTAGTTTTATTATCTCTCATTGCTTCATCTATTTACAATAGCTTACTTTATAGTACTTTGTGTTTACTTCTTTGTCTTGCTTGTGAAATATTTGATCATGTTCCATACTTGTTGGCCATAGTGCCCTGAGTGTTGCTTATTTATTTGGTGTGTATGCATTTGCACATCTTCCACTTGAGTGTGCGATATTTGAACATGCCCCTTGTTTGTGGTCTCCTTGGATCCCTCTTTGTGTGACATTTGAGTACTTTCACGCATGCCTAATTTTTTTCTAAGTTTTTTTATCTTCTATATGTTTCCATGATTATTATCATGCATCTTAGGGATTGTTATGTATGTATACTATGAGATTCATTTGATATATCTACTTTGACATGAAACTATTATATGTTTCTTACTACATGATTAATATAAATATAACATAGTTGTCTTATCCTTTTAAGATAAGGTAATTATCACTTTTTGCAATCCCCTCACCTCAAAAGAGGGGCATATCAGTGGGGGCATGTCATAGAATACATGACTCCACATACATATAGTTGACATAATGGGCAAAGTTTGATTCAATTTACATAGTTTACACAATTCAAATATACATTTGGGATAAAATTATCTGCATTGGGCATAGATTTGGGACATAATTTTTCATATTTATGATAGATATTATATACATGTTAAAGATTAAAGGTTAAATTTTGACATATACTTTAACTTAAGACATATTCGAGGTGTACTTGCACTAAATTACACATGCACTTTCAAATTATACATAAATTTATGCATTGACCTTATCAAGAAGCACCATTTAAGCTTTTATCTGTTACAACAATTGGCTCTTTTTTATTAGTGTGGTCAAGGTTTTGTGCCCTTGATGGATTTGGAAATATGATTCTATTATTTTAATTTTACATGGATACACCATTTGACTCAGGTGAGATTAGTTAAATTGGATAAATAGGCTAGATTGATTTACACTTGAGTTGTGTGATTGAAATTTTATGCTTTCAATGGACTTTTCACAATTCATCCTCATAAAAAATAGAGGGCATGATCACCCTCCAATCCCCCTCTTCACATATGTAAGGTTCAATTGTGAACCTCTCTCAAATGCTTCAGCTAGGAAGCATCTTTACCAAGATAGACTACCAAGGAGCAACATGGCTGCATCGACACACATGTGTACTCCTTTATTGCTCTCTTTATGTCAAGTATTTTCAAATTAGTCAATTTTTAGATTATATGCACTAATTACACTTGTAACATTCTCTTATTTACACATCATTCACATAAAACAAATTCAAGTGGGCTCATGCAAAGACAAGGTGTATTATATATACCACATTATGTTTTATTTCCTTTAACCCAATAATTTAATGTTTATGCATTACTAGATTGGGGGGGGGATGTAGATGTTTAAATATATATTTATATTTTAAACTATTTTTTCACGCTTGACAAATATATCTCAGGGTTCTAACCTTTAGGTTGACCTTCCTTGTAACCAAAAGGCTCGCACTCACCACCTCACTAGGTCTAATTACTTACTTCTTAGTCCAATACTCATAATTTTGATTGTCTAGATCACTTATAACCACATAACACCCAAGAGCTTAAATATATATTTACACACACACACACACACACCCCTTCATAGTCAATTATAGAAATTAAAAAAAAAATCTTCATCCTAGACAGTTGTGTTCAGGGCAAGGTAATAACATCAATGCTATTGTCCATGTTTCGATGTACATGTCCTTACCTTGCATACACTCAAATTTGAAAGTCTTTCAAAGTGTACAAGTTGACCTAAGAATGTCATTAACCCTTCCATGAGGATTATTTCAAAATAGCTAGTATAAAGATAAGTCAAGGCCAATTCATTTTGACATCTAACAATTACCAAAAAAACACATACCAAAGCTAAAACAATCAATCACACAAATAAGTTGTTCTCTCTTATTCATCCATATTTACATATCAAGTATAGGAGTAGTCATACTATAGTTCCAAACTATTCAAAAGATAACCCATGAGCCATATATACCAAGTATGTAAGACTAGTTTAACATAAAAGTACAAATTTAAGCATCTACATAATGTTAAGATTACATTTTTTATAAAATAAATGTATGTAACATGACATTAATCAAATCTATCAAAAATGGTGTTCAACATTTGAACGAGATTATAGAACTTAAGTGATGCATTAGATTTATCAAATTTATAATAACTCTTAGGTTCAAAACATGTTCCAATATATTTCACATTGACCCCACTTTGGATAAATATTGGTTGATCTATTTTAAGTTGAAGTGAATCAAAATAATATATCTAAACTATTGAAATTTAAATGTTGGAATATACAAATTTTATAATGAAATACAATAGATTACAAAATTTTACATAATTTAGAATTGACTAAATAATATAAATGGGCCTACAGATATGAAAAACTCCCTAAAATGGATATTTTTTTGACTGTGTAGACTAATTATGATTAAAAACTACTTGACATGACCTATGTATTGTGTCGTGACCAAATGCAATAATTTGATCTGTGATTGGACAAGTCCATAGAAGGAGGACAATAATGTATTATAGCCTTGTCTAATGGCATCTTGGTTGACTATGCACCTAATTTTTTGATATAGGTTTGTGTGACTACATGCGAGGATTGACTAATAAATTATGTGCTTTGTGTAACCGTGCAAAATACCTATAAAAGACAAAAACCTAACTACTGCACAAAAAACAAGAACATGGTCAAATAAAAAGGGGGTCAAGGGGGTGTAATGAGTGAGGGAAATAGCTGAGCTATCCTATAAAAACCCTATCTAATCTGAATGTTGCTTACATGCCCCAAATGGGCCTCAACCTATGTTGTTCTCCCTACTAGGGTGATTGTGTGATCAACGAGTCTGCAACTATATGATGGTAGCTAGAAGATTGATTGAAATGTTTGATAATAAAAGCCCTTTACTTGTGATAAATGTTTAACCCTAAATTTAATAGTACCAAGGGTATATTAAGGTTAAGAATTTATAAATGAATAAGCACAAAGGTGATAAACAAATATATAGTAGGTCAATTAATTTACTAACTTAGATAAACAAGATTATGAATTTATAATGTTGAGATATACCAAAAATAGAAATTACAACTATTGATTGATATTGCAATAAACTAAAAATAAGAGTACTCAACTAGTTTACTATACATCTGTGGATCTGGGCTAAAATAGGCTAGAATTGGACTAGATCAAGATTCTATAACAGTCATCAAATTATGGAATTTTACATTATATGGCCTGAGATGCTTGCATTAGTTTTGAACAGTTACATTGATGTTAGTGGCTAAATTGGATAGAGGTGACCATTACAGAATATTGATTGGATCTGGATGCAACCACCTAGAACCTTATAGGTTTTCTATCACCTTTCTTCTAGTGTGTTCAGATTGCATGCACATTTTGTCACTCTTTATCAAATGATAAAACCTTAGCTTCCTCACCCTTAGAGTGACTATGGGAAGAAATGGGTTAGTGGGCACATGATGTCAAGCTACCCTAATGAACCCTTTGTCAATGGGTGATAACTATATCAATAATACTCTGAAGAGGGCCTCAAATTTATGTAGTTATACCCTACGTGTTGCCTTGTTTGTGCATGAGGATGTAATGTGATAAGCAAGTACATAGAGTGACTTAGCTTGTAACTTAGAAAATATGGCTCATGGGTTGCTCTTTGAATGTTTCAGACCTATGAAAATACTACTCCGATGATTGATATGGAAATAGGGATGAATAGGGCAGGTTTGCTAACTTGAATGCTTGATTGAGTGTTTTTGATAAATTTTCATGTGAGTTGTATGTGATTTCCAGTTAAGCAATGAATGAGGGTTGATATTGTATATATACCAATCCCTTGTGAAAGTATCTCACACTAAATCACTTAGGCCAACCATAAAAATACCTTTCATTTTCAAATTAGATGACTTTTGGGCACTAGACACTTAGTTTGAAAAGGGACACTAGCGTTAACATAGATGTCCAACTAGGATGTAAGTGTCCATCAAGCTAGAAAACATGTACATGTCCAAAACTAGCAAAGAAGGATAATTATCAGGTTTATAGATTTTTACACACTATAAAACATAATTATTAGAATAATAGTGGTTAGACCAAGAGATAAGTGATTTGACATAGATAGATAATGAACACGAGCCTTTCGATAGTGGGAAGGTCTTAGAACTAAAGAGTATAGCCACAATAGGTATTTGCCAAGTGTACAAGATTGAAGTGTTATATAATTTAGATTTAGTGTCTATATTTCTTGCCTTTAATTGAGTACTGTAATTACTAGTTTAAAGGAAGGAAATGTGTACCTATTGACATTATGGATTGCACCTTTGAAAGAAGGCTCGGCTTCTCTCTTCCATGTGGCACAATGGAGACTTCCCTCTTGTTGTGGGCTTGGCAAGACTGAGGGAATAATCTATAGATAAGGGCTAGCTCCCTTTGATGCATCTTTGAGGTCTTTGACTACTGCTTGTTAATAATGGGGGGGGGAGGATGAAAAGAGAGAAGTATATAACCAAAATAGAAACCTTTCTAAATGGTGATGCACCAAATGATTTTGATCTACTTAGCTATATCAACACTTCAGACCAAATAAGGCGAATAAAAACTTTATCTGACAAAAAGACCAGACTGTAGGGCGCTTTAACAAGGAGAGGCTTAATGAAGACACAAGGAAAAGGAACTTACCATAGGTACTGAAGAAAACACATTGTCAATTAATTACTCTTCTGTCTCTGCTCTCCATATGAAGCACTTCTTGTTGACCTGCAGAAATAGCCTTGGCTACACTAGGTATGTTGGTGTCAATCTATGAAAGCATCAAGCTAAAATGATTGAATACAGAGTTGATACACATACATATTCAAAAGTATAACTAGTCAGATAGAGGTAAAATGCATTCTTATTGATTCAAAGGTAAAATTTGGCAGGGCTTCACCTTACACAAGTGAAAGATCCCATTTCTCTGCTGAGAGGTTACAATATATAGCATAAAGAGAAAGACTTTTGGTGCCTTCCAAAACAAGCAGCCCATGCTGCATTAAACACCTAGGAAGGAGGAATTTGCTCATGCTAGTGTCATCCTTCTAGAAATGCCCTGAAATAATGATGTTGTAGATGTCGCAAGTCTTGACTTTGGTGCTTAAACCATTTTAAATGCTACTATGAAAGCATGGGTCACTTGATTGTTGTTTGAATGACAAGGCCACCCCTTTTTATGAAATTCATGCAATTGTTTGCTTATCAATGCTTAATCGAAGAAAAATAGGCCGCACTTTCACTGTTTGCACTCTTTGATGACCATTTGGTAGAGATTGTTTCATCTATAGTAATAACTTCTCTATCGACGCTTTATGTGCCACCTAGACTATTCTATCTACTCCTGTGCTTGGCTTTTGTCTCTTCCTGGCGCTTCAGCCCTTGGGGCTATATTCTATCATTTCTTGGCTCTTCGGGCTCCCTTATCGGTGGGTCACTGAGTTTATCCTTGGGTCTCTGATCCCCTTTGAATTCCTTCAAAGATGTGCTCATGAGCTCTTTCGGGCAAGATGTCTGAAAGAAATATTTCGACTCCTTATTTGAAAGAATTTCTCCTTTGGCTTTTCCTCAACGGATAATGCATCCTATTAAAATTGATGTCTGTGGGCCTATCACCATTTGAAAAATAATGGCTATTTTATAGTCTTGAATTTGACGTTTGTGGGCCTGTCATCATCGTTGGTAATTCCTTCAACCTTTATAAAATGAACTTTCCTGAATGGAAGGTGTCCCTTCAAAAAAATGGAAAAGGTCCCTTTTTGGTCGTTGAGAGTCCCTCACAAGGGCACTTGCCCTTTAGGCTCCCTTGTCTTCTCAATTCCTTTGAATAAAATGTTTGAAGGATTTCCTTCAGACATTTTTCCTGAAGAAAAACTTGCCTTCATGTCTCGGCCCTTTATTTCAGTCTTTTCTTTTGATAAATTCCTTCGAACAAAAGTCTGAAGGAATTTCTTCAAGCATTTGTCTAAAGGAATTTGCCTTGGTTTATTCCCTTGTGAATTTCTTCAGACAAAATGTCTGAAGGAATTCTTTTGGGCACTTTATTTGAAGGAATTCACCATTTGGTTCTTCCTTGGATTTCCTTTACACAAAAGTCCAAAGGAATCCCTTGTCTTTTTCTTTGGATAGAAAATCTAAAGGAATCATTTGCCTTTTACCTTGTTCTATTTTCTGAAAGAGAATCCCCCTTCGGGTCCTCTACCTTGCTCACTTTCTTGAATGTTCTCACTACCCTCCACAAGGGCACTTTGGGTCCTAAATTTCCCTTCAGAGCCTGCTTGAACGGTCCCGTTTGCAACCTGATTGCCCTCTACAAGGGCACTTGACCTTCAAAGCTTTGTAAAAGACTTGCATTCTTTGAACTGGCCCATTCCTTTTCCAAAAGGCTTATGCAAACTAATTGCCCAAAGTGAAATAAGCCTTATATCAAACCAAAAACCTACAGGTCTTAGATCTCTCAACTCTTTATAAGAACAAGGCTATTAGAAGGGGAAATGGAGCATTTGAAGTAAGGTGAATACATCCAGGACTGACGGCTTAGGACAACAAGGAGAGAAGGGAGATTGATTTTTGGCCTACGGGACCAAAAATGGTCAATAAATTTGGTGATTCTCAAGGGAAGCATGCCTGTTATGCTTAGGAGAACCATTGGCTTACAATTCTATTGGGCATAGAGTCAAAATATGGCCCAAAAATTTGATGTAACCTTGAGAGACTAAAGAATCAACCTAAATCTTTTACCCCTAAACGGTAAACAAAACACACACAAGGCTAAAAACTATGAACATGCGCTAAAAGCACTTAGGGAAAATAGGGAAAAACAAGGAAACTATGTACATAATGAGAGAAGGCTCAGTGACAATGCTTAAGATATATCCCATTAACTAGGATATATATTTCCTCACCATCCAACCTAGAGAGTTGGAATGCATTATGTTGCTTGCACTATGTGATGATATACGGACCACTCCATAAGGCATCAAATTTCGTGTATTTTCTAGGCTTAGCTCAGTCCTCATCCCATTTTAAGACAATGTCACCTTCTAAAAAGCCTTTTGATGAGGATTTATTATCAAAATGCTTCTTTATTTACTGTTGATAGCTGGTCATAGAAACCATGGCTTGGTCTCTTGTCTCCTCAAGCTCCATTAATTCATAAAGCCTAACTTCTATGCTGTCACCTTCTTCTAACTACAACTGGTAAGCGAGATCCAAGGCTGGAAATTCAAGCAAAATAGGAAGTCTAGCTTCCCTTCCATACATAAGTGTGTATGGTGAATTGCCAACTACCCTCTTTGGAGTGACCTTGTCTACCCACAGGGCTATTTTCAGCTTGGTTTGCCAAGTTCTCTAATTTTCCTCCATTATCCTCTTCATGATTCTGATCAGATTCTTATTAGTGGACTCAACCAACCCATTTCCCTATGGGTAGTAATTAGAAGAAGTGCTAAGGTATATGTCGTATCCCAATGCCCACTCACTTATTTTGGTTCCCAAGAAAGCCAATGTGTTATCTGAGATGATGGTAGCTGGGACTCCAAACCTTGTCACCAGGCCTTCATAAAAGTCTAGGACTACACTTTTGTTGGCTTCTTTCAAAGCAATAGCTTCTACCCATCTCATGAAGTAGTTTATATCAGTTAAGACCCATTTATGGCTAGCATTGGAAGGAGGGTTGATCATCCCTATGAAGTCTAGGCCCCATTGCATGAATGGTTGTTCTACTTGAATAAGTTGTAGAGGCATTGCATCCAACAGTTGCTTTCCATCAAAGAGGGCACACTTCTGGCACTTTCATACCTAGGCATGGGTGTCTCTGAATAAAGTGGGCTAGAAGTAACCAACCTTCATAATCCTTGCAGCTATAGTCTTAGGAGCAAAGTGACCACCAGTTGGCCCATCATGAAACTTGGATAGTATCATGTCGACTTGACTTGAGTCTATGCACCTCAAGAGGACTCCTAAAAAATCTCTTCTAAACAACACCCTGTCAATTAGGACATAAGGGAGAGATTAGAGTCTGAAATACCTCATCTCGGTCCTATCAAGGCCCTGTGGGCACTCACCAGTGAGATTGAAATGTGTCATGTTTGATGCCTAGTCCCTCATGACTACTAGTTCTTCTATTGTAGCTTCATCATAGAGTAGTAAAATGTCCTCTTTCTAGTATTTAAGGTCTATAACAAGGTGTTCACACAAGCCTTTTTCCCTCACCAACTTGATGGTTTTGATATCCATGTCATATTCCATTATTTTGGTGATCTATCCTGCTCTCTTTTCATTTAGATCATGGCTGATCAAGAAATATTTGACGCTGGGATGTGGCACCATGAGATGAACCTTGATGTTTGACAGCATATGTTTGAATTTATTCAGGCTTTATATGACCACAAGGAATTTATTTTCAACATATGTATACCTGATTTTAAAACCTTCTAAACCCTAGCTAAAGAATGTAAGCAGTTGTTTAATGTTTTCATCATTTACTTGGGTAAGCATGGCAGAGATTACCTCTTCATTCATGAAGGTGTAAAGGTTGAAATCCTTGGAGAAATCAGAACTGGTCAAGGTAAGATCCTGGGCGATAGCCTACTTGATCCCTTCAAAACTATCCTTCCTTTGCACTATCCATGCAAACTTCTCATCTTTCTTTAGCATGGAGGTTAGTGGCTTGACTATCTCAGCAACATTTGGTATAAATATCCTAATAAAATTTAATCTACTGAAGAAACTTTGTAGACCTTTCTTGTGCTTAGGCAAGGATAGCGCTAAGATGGCGCAGACTCTTTCTGGATCAATGGTCAAACCCTCTTTCGAAACAACATGGCCAAGGAGTTTACCTTCATGGATAGCGAACACACATTTCTTTGGGTTGAGAGAGATACCAAACTCTTTACACCTCTCAAAGATTTACCTAAGGTGTTTGAGATGTTGTCCTGCTTCCTTAGAAAACACTATCACATCATCAAGATAGACCTGTACAATATTATTTATCAGACCCTGGAAAGCCATGTCCATGGCTCGCTGAAAGGTGGCTCCAACATTTGACAATCTGAATGGCATTTTATGGTAAGTAAAAGTTCCCCACTTGGTAGTGAAGGCTATCTTGTACTGATCATAGTCTTGCACTAAAATCTTATTGTACCTTAAATACCTATCCAGGAGGAAGAAACATTCGATGCCTGTCACCATTTAGAGGATTTGCTCCATACTTGGGAGAGGATAGTGATCTTTCAATGAGACTCTATTGAGGTCTATGAAATCTACACATAGTCTGATCTCCCCATTCTTTTTTTTAATAGGGACTAGATTGGCTAGCCAAGAAGAGTTTTTGATAAGAAATATGATCCTGGACTCAATCAATTTGGTGAGTTCCTTCTGCATGAGAGGGTCAATATTCAGATTAATAGGCCTTTGTCTTTGTTTGATGGGTTTTGTGCCTTCCTATAGGTCAATGGTGTGTTGGGCCAAGCTTGGGTCAAAACCCTTCAAGTCATTGTATTCCCAAGCAAAAACATCGATGAACTCTTGACATAACAAAATGAAAGAAAGTCTCTCATCCTTCATACATACCTTCCCAAGTACAAGCAACTTGTTCTTGAATATTTCAACCTTTTCGTAGTTTTCTCTCTTAGTTATGATGCTTGTTTTATCATTTTTTAGTTGGTCATCTCTGTTTAAAATTCTCTCAAGAGTGACTAAACTTTTGGGAAGTTTGTTGTTCTTTAGTTGAACAATCTAGCCACCATATTGTTGTTGTAGCTTGGCTTGATTTCTAGAGGCAAACTCAGCCTCTTCTTGCAATAAGAGTGCTATCTGTTGATCACTGTCAAACACTTACCAATTGGTGACGTTATCAGGCATGGAAGGTTTGATTACCACTTTTAAATGGCACAGACTGCTATGTCAGCCTATTTCTTTGGGAATATCAAACTGAGCACCAAATACTGCTAGTCTATCCACTTATATATTCTACTCTCTTGAAATGGAATTAACATTGAAAGCAAGGAAACTCTCCACTAAGTCCCACACCTTGTGCTTGTAAGACTTAAGCAAGGAATTCTTTGTCAGATTTTGGCCTCTCACCTGATTTACAATTAACTCACTATCTCCAAAAACTTACAGTTTTTTAATTCCTTTTTTCTTTGCCCACTCCATACCATGAATGAGGGACTCATATTTTGCAACATTGTAAGTGCAGAAAAATTGGAATCTGAAAGTTGGGAAGTATCTCTCCTTTGAGGGTGAAATTAGCACTATTCCACTACCAGCTCCCAATTTGCTTTTTGAGCCATTGAAGAAGAGTTGCCATAAAAATAAGCTCTCTTGGTTTACTTTCATCAAATTTGGTATGAAAGTACCCTCTTCATGCATGTAATAAATTTCAAGACCTGACTCTTTTATGAACTTGTATGGGTCATGTTCAAAGTTGTCACTTCCCCATTCATGTAAGAGCAGGTCAACAACTCCTTCAAGAGAAGAGGGTGGAGATTGGTCCATTTAGAATTCTTCTTCGTCGATGATGGCATAACTAACATTCATCGCCTTGAGTGAGTACAGCTCCAGATGATCTTTATGGATTGGCTCTGACTCAATCTTGACCTTAGTTCCATATTTGGTTCTAAAAACCATGTAAGACCAGTTTGTTGTTAGGTACCCACCTATTTTAGATGTGAAATCCTGGGATAAGTAGAGAGCAAAGTAGGGAGGAACATCCGCCACTACCACATCATGGGGAACTGAGAAAGTTAGATAGGTGTGCAACATTAGATTCAAGCCTCGTACCACTCATAGTGTCTTAGCTAGGGATCCATTTAGCTGCAAGACTCCCTTGGTCATCTCTTCGTATTTAAGTCCCAGCTTATTCATTATACATTTGGGCATTACTGAGGTACTTGCCCCACTATTAATAATGCAATTATGAACTAAGAAATCTCTAATGACTAAGGACAGGTATAAAGGAGGAACCTTTTCATCCTTCTTTGCTTGGCCTGTTATGGAAGGGTGCCCATTCATAATTAAAACATTATCAGCCTTTGCTGGGACAACTTGTTCATTTAGCTCGTGCAATTCCTTCTAGAGTATATCCATTTGTCCCGACATTGCTAATGAATCCCACAAAGAGATATTCATGTGCAGCTTCTTCATCTAGTCTACCACATTGATCTGAGGGTTGCTCCCTTTCAAATTTTCTTTAGGGGCACTTGTAGCCTGAGGTGTAGGCTGAGGAACTGAGGGTGCAACTGGTGGCCAATAATTTGGAAATTTCTAATTCACATGTGATGAAGAAGATGCTATGGATGTTTGGTCAACTACCTGAGCTTCCTCCATAGCTTTCCTTTTGGACCTAGTGTTGGCTACAACATAATCACCTTGGTTGTTCATATTGCCCACATAGTTTATTACACAGAATTCACCTTCCAGGTGATTCATGAGAGTGGAATTAGACTGAGCCTACATGTTTTCCATGCTAGGTTGTACTGACACCTCAAATATTGGGAATTGGGTAGCTTGATTGTCTTGTGCATTCATATATTGACTCAATGCCTCATTTGTATAAGCAACCTATTCTTGACCATATCCCAGGGGTGGGCAATTATGTTGTTCTTATACCAGATTATTTTGAGTGGGAATAAGAGCTTTGGATGATGAAGGAACACCTGGATTATAACCTTGATATGGTCTGGCTTGTGCAAACTGACCCTATCCTTGATTATAAGTTTGAAAAGGAGGTTTATTTGTTTGTTCAAACTACTAGTACCCTTGATTTGGCTGATAGTTTTGAGCTTGTTGCCTTTTTAGAGCCACTAATTTATTGATCACGCTTTGTAACAAGATCTTAAATTCATGGAGGTCATTGGGTGAGGTAGCAATCAGATTTTCTATGCTAAGCAGAAGAGCTAAGGTGGGTGCAACAGTCTAAATTGGAGGTGGTAATTCAGGAAAGAGTGGTATATGAGGCATAGGGGCTATCTTTCCTGCTTACACCGGGAAATTTTCAATGGCTATGGCTATTTAATAGGTAGCTGGTAACACTTGTCCTCCCATGGACTGTATCATGAAAATAATGTCACTGTTCAAAGATTTCAAGTAATAGAGGAAAGCATAGCTTGAGGTTGGCCTCACTAAAATGGGGATTTTATCCCAAGTTTTTTAAAACTTGGTATTGAAATCCTGTATGAATTTGTGTGGAGCTCTTTTCATGGTGGTTAATTACTCAGCAAGAGAGAGGTGGTCACTCTTCTCCCCGAATCTGTTTGTCAATAGAGTGCCTAATTCATTCCGCATGCTGACTAAATTCATAAGCAAAGTTCCATACCAGTCCAAAACCTTACCCTTAAAAGACAATGCTAGCAACCTGATGGATATGTTCTCTTTAATGACATTATGAATGTTATAGAGGTTGGCGATATTTCTGATGTTCTCAATAGCGCTAATAGGCCCCTCTCCATTAAAGGGAGGAACGCTCTTAAGGGTGGTCCTTAGGATTGGGTCATAATGCAGAAGGTTTAAAGGGCTCTGACCATAAAAGGCTATAAAAGGTAAAGCCATGGTGATAACAGGGTTCTGTTGGGGTCTTCTTGCATAAGTATATTTTATAGCAGGTTTGTGAAAATGACTTGTTGTATAGGGATGAGTCCTTGCAAACCTCAGTCGCCTTACTGAGTTGAATGGTAGCTCAACAAATTCAAAAGGGACACCCTTGGCAGAAGATCTTGTGGTGACCTTAGGCATGGGATGTCACGTTGATCTCTGACCATAGATTGATGTTCTTGAAAATGGAGTCACCAAATGCTAGGTTAGTTGTTCATTCTTGTAGTAACAAGACCATCACCAATCTTGGAACTTCTCTAAGCATTAAAATGGTCCCATCAGGCATGCCAAAAACTATTGACGCTATGGATTGCACCCTTGAAAGAAGGCTCAGCTTCTCTCTTCCACGTGGCATAATGGAGACTTCCCTCTTACTATGGGCTTGGCAAGACTGAGGGAGGAATCTCTAGATAAGGGCTAGCTCCCTTTGATGCATCTTTGAGGTCTTTGACTACTACTTATTAATAATGGGGGGGGGATGAAAAGGGAGTAGTATATAACCAAAATAGAAACCTATCTAAATGATGATGCACCTAATGATTTTGATCTACTTAGCTATATCAGCACTTCAGACCAAAGAGGGTGAATAGACACTTTATCTAACGAAAAGACTAGACTGTAGGGTACTTTAACAAAAAGAGGCTTAATGAAGACACAAGGAAAAGGAACTTACCACAATCACTACAAAAAACACACTGTCAGATAACCACTCTTCTGTCTCTGCGCTCTAAATGAAGCACTTCCTGTTGACCTGCAAAAATAGCCTTGGCTACACTAGGTATGTTGGTGTCAATCTATGAAAGCATCAAGCTAAAATGACTAAACACAGAGTTGATACATAAACATACTCAAAAGTATAACCAGTCAGATAGATGTAAAATGTATTCTTATTGATTCAAAGGTAAAATTTGGTAGGGATTTGCCTTACACAGGTGAGATATCCCATTTCTCTGTTGAGAGGTTACAATATATAACATAAAGAGAAAGACTTTTGGCACCTTCTAGAACAAGTAGCCCATGCTACATTAAAAACCTAAGAAGGAGGAATTTGCTCATGTTGGTGTTATCCTTCTACAAATGCCCTAAAATAACCATGTTATAGATGTCACAAGTATTGACTTTGGTGCTTAAATCATTTTAAATACTACTGTGAAAGCATGGGTCACTTGATTGTTGTTTGAATGACAACGCTGCCCCTCTATATGAAATTCATGCAACTGTCTGCTTATCAATGCTTAATTGAATAAAAATAGGTTGTGATTTCACTATTTATGCTCTTTGATGACCATTTGGTAGAGATTGTTTCATCCGCAACAATAACTTCTCTACCAATGCTTTTTGTGCCACCTAGACTATTCTATCTTCTCATACGCTTGGCTTTTATCTTTTCCTAGCTTTTCGGCCCTCTGGGCTATCTTCCATCATTTATTGGCTCTTTGGGCTCCCTTCTTAGTGGGTCACTGAGTTTATCCTTAGGTCTCTAACCCCCCTTTGAATTCCTTCATGCCTGTGCTCATGAGCTCTTTTGGGAAAGATGTCTGAAAGAAATATTTCAGTCGTTTGTCTAAAAGAATTTCTCCTTTGGCTTTTCCTCAATGACTAATGCATCCCATTAAAATTTATTTTTGTGGGCCTATCACCATTTTAAAAACAATAGCTATTTCATTATCTTGAATTTGAAGTCCACGGGCTTGTCATCATCGTTGGTAATTCCTTCAGCGTTTACAAAATGAACCTTCCATAAGGGAAGGTGTCCCTTCGAAAAAATGGAAAAGGTCCCTTTATGGTTGTTGAGAGTCCCCCACAAGGGCACTTGCCCTTTGAGCTCCTTTGGGCTCCTTTTTCTTCTCAATTCCTTCAGACAAAATGTTTGAAGGAATTCCTTCGGACATTTTGCCTGAGGCAAAACTTGCCTTCATGTCTCGGCCCTTTCTTTCAATCTTTTCTTTTGATAAATTCCTTTGGACAAAAGTCTAAAGGAATTCCTTCAGGCATTTGTCTGAAGGAATTTGCCTTTGTTTCTCCTTTATGAATTTCTTTAAACAAAATGTCTGAAGGAATTCCTTCAGGCACTTTGTCCGAAGGAACCCTTTGTATCTTCCTTGGATTTCCTTCGAACAAAAGTCTAAAGGAATCCCTTATCTTTTTCTTTGGATTTCATTTCTACAGAAAATCTCAAGGAATCCTTTGCCTTTTGCCTTGTTCTCTTTTCAAAGGAGAATACCCCTTCGGGTCCTCTGCCTTGCTCACTTTCTTGAATACGCTCACTGCCCTCTGCAAGGGCACTTTGGGTCCAAAATTGCCCTTTAGAGCCTACTTGAATGGTCTCATATACATCCTAACTACCCTTTGCAAGGGAACTTGACCTTCAGAGCTTTTTAAAAGACTTTCATTCTTTGAACTAGCCCATTCCTTTGCCAAAATGCTTGTGCAAACTTACTGCCCAAAGTGAAATAAGCCTTATATCAAACCAAAAACCTACAGGTCTTAGATCCAACTCTTTATAAGAATAAGGATATTTCAAGGGGAAATGGAGCATTTGCAGTAAGGTGAATACATCCAAGACTGATGGCTCAGGACAACAGGGAAAGAAGGGAGACCGATTTTTGACCTGCAGGACCAAAAATGGTCAACAATACCTAGGTGTGTATAACACACCTTGCCTTTGTGTGAGTCCCACTTAAGTGATTTTTTAGTGGTTGACCTATACCCAAGAGCATGCTACAGTATATAATCAGTGCATATAATCTAGAATTACAAAAAATTGAAATGTTTGAAAGTAAAGAGAGCAAGTTTAGGAGTAAACTTATATATCGATGCAACCATCTTACATTTTGGCAATTTGATTTAAAGATATGGTTTATTATAAATCCTTAGATATGAGATTAAGACAATTTAGAAACCTAAAAGTGTGCATACACATGCGCGTGCACACACACACACACATAGAGAGAGAATAGAGGACACCATACCCTAAACCTTGGAGAAAAGGTGAGTTTCCACATGGATATTGAGCTCATCTCAACCATACAACCCAATCATACTTATAACCTAGAGAGTGTGAGTGATCCAATCAAATCACACTATATATTTGGTGAGGGTCAATTATTTATCACTCCATTCTATAAATCTGGTGAAGTAATATGATAACATCAAGTCTAACTTATAAAATTAGTAAGATTCAGTGATTTAATAACCAAAACCTTGTCAAAAGGTAAACTAACTACTGCAACAAATTGGCTCAATAAAGTCCATAAACTTCCATCTTGGGTATGATAATAATCCATAGTAGTTTTTAAAATCTAAAATCTAGTTTTATTATGCAATTTAAGGTGCTCTTTTGCATGGCATATGTACCTCATATATGTCTCAAGTTGAAACCTGGGTATAACAATGGTGCAAATATATATAATTCTACCACAAATGCTTATATGAATCATATAACTATGAAAGTTGTCCAATTTTATATTTTGAAAGTGTGGAAGACAAGTTCCCAAGACATGCTCCCACTGAATCTATAGAATTAGAGAAATGTGTAAGTGTGGAGAACCTTTTTCCATAACATGCCGCCATTTTAATCTAAAAATATGATAGTGTGTAAGCCATGCCTCTATGAAATGCCCCCACTAAAATATAAAACTGTAAAAATGTGGAAGTTGTGACTCTATGACATAACCCCACTGATATGCCCCCCCTTTGAGGTGATGGGAAGTAGAAATTGGAAGTTACATAACATTAAAAGGATAAGATAACTATAATTTGTGTATGGATCGTGTATCATATAGAAATATCATGTCTATGTAGATATAACAATGAGGTACATAGTATGTGATTACATCAAGTCCTAAGATGCATGATGTGAATCATGGCAATATATAGAGATAAGAACACTACAAGATCAACAAGCAATGAAGTTAACACACAAGAGCACTCAAAATCAAAACAAAAGTATTGGTCCAAGGAGACCACATACAAGTGGTATGTTCAAATGCTATATAATCAAAGGGACACGACTTAATCAAATGTATAGAAAACATAGAAAGACATGTTCAAATGTCACATATAATAAACTATGACACATGTAAATGTCATAATAGGAAAATAAAACCACATGGGATGCAATGAATGAGCATATTCAAATGCTTGAACAAGCAATACAACGTAAGACAATATCAAGAAAAGAACACAGCCAAGGAAGTGAAAAAAAGAAAACATAAAATCATAAGCAATCAACATAAGCATATCATATTAGTTCCTAAATGTTCATGTTAGCAAAAATATTAATTACATAACACATCAGGTACACTAGAAAATATATAAGTATGGATAAAGGCATGTGTAAGTACATAATATCCAATATGATAATGGAAGTGATCATATATTAATATAACCCAGGTGTATCATGATCAAAGAAGTGGATGATCCCAATGTAATAATGACATGAGTAGAGGGAATGTCCAACATCTGTATGTGCATATGTCATGTGCCTGGTTATGTTTGTATCACACTCAAAATATCATGAAACACGTGTGTATATAGAAATAAATGATATACTATCTACCAACATGGAACCAACATGAATACCAAGGAGATAATGAGACATGGAAATGTTGAATATTTTTGGATTTTTGAATTAGTTATTTTTTTGGTATTTTGGAATATTTGAATGTTTTATGTTCTTGAGTGAGATGTATCGATTGTAGGATCACCAATATCAACTATGTGGTGTATCCTCTTCTTTAGAGCTAAACAATGATTTGTGTGATGCCCCTGCATTATATGATATTGTCAATAATATTTTACTCTTTTGAAAGGTTGTAAAGATGGTAAAGTGATCATGTTATGTCTAAGTAGTACCCTCATAATATCACTTAAACTTCTATTAGCCTTTTACACATTGTCTAAATCAATTGTCATAAATGGCTTTTCTTTGAATGCTTAATTTGAAATGATCCTTTGTTGGGTATGACATTGTAAAATATGCAAAGGCATGCACATTACTAACACATTTTTAGTTTTGTATATGAAAAATTTGATTTTGTAGTGATGTGTGCTTTGAGCTCAAATATTGGTTTAGCTTTTATAATATTTATATAACTTAATCATAGTGATAGTTTGTTATTTTAGGCCTCATAAGCATAAAACCTAGGTAATTCAAAGTGGATATGGATACACACATTATTTATAGGATATGTAGGAGGGAATGTCGAAGCACATACTGATTGCCTTCATTTGAGATCACAGGGTTGGCCACCATATCCCTTGGAAGAGTGATAACATAAACTTGATTAGAGGGATGAAAACTATTACCCTCCTTAGGGTTAGGAAGAGGAAGAGTGTCCACTTTGTTGATATGAAATGTTCTAAATATTTAAATGAGGACAAGATAAGAAAGACACACAAACTCTAGGGATCAATTCATTATGCATGCTTTTGGTTTTGAAAATAAACAATTTTTTGAAACAAATTTTAGCAAAATAGAAATTAAAAAAATCCTAGAACACACTAGGATTTACATGAATAAACACAAAGATTGGGTTAACCAAATGTTTAACCCTAAAATGAATAGTCCCAGTGGTACACTAAAGTTAATAATATAGAAATGAATAAGCACATGGGTGATAAATAGATCTATAACACACCAATTAATGTATAATATTAGATAAACAATATTCTAAATTTATAATATTGAGATATGCCAAAAGTATAAAATACAACTATTGATTGATATTGTAATAAAATGAAATAGGAGTACTTGGTTTACTATGCATGTGCAGATCTATGTTGAAATAAACTAGAAATGGACTAGATCAAGATTCTAGGATAGTCTTTAGATTCTATAATTTTGCATTTTAGTACCTTGGATGCTTGCATCAGATATGGACAATTACATTGATGTCGGTGTCTAAGTTAGATGCAGGTGTCTAATATATAATATTGACGAGATCTAGATGTAACCACCTAGAGCCTTTTCGGTTTTTTGTCACCCTTATTCTAGTGTGTTTAGATTACATGCACAAGTTGTTTTTCTTCATCAAATGATCAAACCCTAACTTTTTGACCCTTGGAATGATTGTGAAAAAAATGGGTTAGGGGGCACATGGTATCAAGCTGCCCCAAAGACCCCTGTATCAATGGGCACTGCATACATATCTAGTACTCTAAAAAGGGCCTCAAACTTATGTAGTTTTCCCCTACATGTTTGCTTGTGTGGGCAGGATGATGTAATGTGTGATGAGTAAGTACATAGAGTGACCCAGATTATAACTTGGAAAATATGGCTCATGGGTTATTCTTTGAATGCTTCAGACCTATGGAAATGTTGTTCCTATGACTGACATGGAAAAAGAGATGAATATGGTAGGGTTTCTCACTTGAATGCTTGATTGAGTGCTTTTGGTAAGTTTATTTTTGAGTTGTATGTGATTTTTAGTTGAGGAATGATTGAGGGTTAATATTGTATATATCAATCCCCTTTGAAAATATCTTACACTAAATCACTTAGGCTAACCATAATAATACATTTAATTTTCAAATTAGATGACTTTTAAGCACTGGATACTTAGTTTTAAAAGGGACACTAGTGTTGACATAGGTGTTTGGCTGGGACACAAGTGTCTAGGAAGATAAAAAATAGGTACAGGTCCAAAATTGACAAAGAAGGATAACTATCAGGTTGATAGCATTTTGCATAGTATAAAAGGCTTGGTCATTAGAATAACAGTGGTTAGATTAAGAGATAAGCAATTTAGCATAGAGAGATAGTGATTGGAAGCCTTTCTACAATGGAAAGGTCTTAGAATTAAAGGGTACAACCATGATAGGTATATGCCCACTATACAAGACTAAGGTGTTTTATAATTCATATTTAGTGTCTATAATAAAATATATTCAGACTTGGCCTATAATTGTTAGAATGTTATAGAATCAAAATTAGAAGAAATAGTGCTCTTTTGCCCAATATACAATAGAATTTCCAAGTGATTGGTATATGTAGTTGGAGAAGCCTCAATGTGCTTATATATGGGAATCTTTGGAATATTTTCACTAACCAAATTTATAAAATGTACAAGAGAGTCATTGTGAAATGTCTTGATTTTTAAATGTAATCATTAAAGCATAGGGGAAAAGGTCATGTTAGTGGATAAAGCCACAAAGTGGCTTAGTCTGACCTAGTGTAGGCTTGTACCAAAATGACAAAGACCACTGGGAAAGGTTTGACATGAACCTATAGATTAAATAAGGATGAATAGGTTTGAAATAGGAATGTTTGTATCATTTTTTATGTGTTGACAAGATAGTAAACTCTATTTTTTTAGAGTATGGGTTTATTATTTCCCCATATTTATTTATTATGGGCTTTTTCCATCTCACTTGGAGTTTTCTTACTTTAATGGATAAACTTGATTAGGTGTACTTAGAGTTATAGTTTGATCATAGGAATAGGAAGTAACTCCATTGACCACCTATTTTGGGTATGGGAGTTACTCTTTTATTCTTGCCTATTTGACCACTTTTCATGGAGATTTTTAGAGAGGAGTTACACATGCACTCCCCTATGTGTACATCTCACATTTATGAGATTTAGTAATAGAAGATTTGGGACTTGGATCTTATTTTATTTTGTGCAATATTCTCATGTACATGATTTCATTTTGACTGTAGATATTATGTTTAGTACTAGCTATTGTGCCTATCATAAACCCACGCACTCACTTGATCTAGAGATCCTGACATCCACTCTAATATGGTATCAAAGCATCGAGATGGTATATGCTTGTCTGGTTTTTATTTTCTATGAGTTATTCAAGAAAAACATGAGTTTTATTATTTTAAGATTTCCAAGTTATGTGAGGCATTGAATTCTTAATTTTTAGTTCCTTACATTAGTGTTTTAGAATTTTGAGGAGGGTTGGATTTGTTATTTTGTTTACAGGTTGAGCTCCATCTCCATCTCCATTTGCCATTTTGGTCAACAATAAGGCAACAAATATCCATTCCAATAGAAAATCCCATTAAGGGATCGAGGGAAAACTCTTTGGCCATTCCTCCTATATGAGTTGAATGCCCTACTCAATACATAGGCTTGTATTGTGTTTGGGTCACCATGAACCTTGTAGGTTTGAGCTCAACCCATGCTTAAAGCTTAAATGGTGTTTTGTTGACCTTTCAAGCACCCCACATCTCCCTTGAAGCTTGAAAAAGTCAATCTAAGGCATTTTTTATTGGCTTATACAAAAAAAATTATGATCCTAAAAACCCTTGAGCAAGTAGTTTGGATCCCACATGCCCTGATCTAAGGCAGTTTTAATCCTCACACCCTGAACCATGGCATTTTGCTCTACTCAGGCCTATACAAGATCAATTTTGTTTAACGTCGTCTTGACCAAGGGTGTTTTTATCCTTTAAGTTAAGGTGTTTTGATCTCACCTTATCCAAGGCATTTTGATCTCATAAGGCTATCTAAAGGCATTTTTATTCTTCAACTACCCATTCAAAGGTATTTCTAAACCTTCACATCTTGAGCAAGGGCAGTCTAGACCTCTACAACTTACTAAAAACATTTTGAACTCCTCCATGGTGGAAATGGTAGACCTTTGGTAGTTTGCAAAGATAATTTAAATTCATTTAATATATATGCCCCAAAATTATGAGTTGTTTACGATTTTTTTAATAGCTTGTTCTTTTAATTTGTTTTCAAGTCACTTCTTTCTTTTTGAATGTACATGTAAAGTGCATAGAAAGATTGGTTGAGACTTAAAAGATACTTAAGAGAGTTCTTTAACCTAATTCCATTACCTGTATATAAGACTATATTTGTTTTTAATAAATTAGTGCATAATCTTATATTTGTTCAATTAAGACAGACCATTAAAGATGATAAAATAATTTGTTGTGTAACTTTTGATCGATAACTCAAAATTGAGTACCATTTTGTTCAAAAGTGCATAATTATTTGTGTCTTATCCCTTAGTCTCTTCTATTTTGTAAAACTCACTAAAATTATCAAGTGCCAAAATGAGGGTTTGATCACTTATAGGTCAGGGGGTGTATTGTGTTTGCATCCTCTTTCATTAATTTATACTTATATTTTTTCAATAACAAACAACTACAACTACAAAACACTACCCAATTTATTTTTGCATAATGGATACAAATTAAATTAAATCTCTAATGCCATTTAACTATCATGAATGGAAAATCAAAATGCAAATTATTCTAAGGAGTAAAGGTTTACATCACATTACAATGGGGTTAGAAACTAAACCAACTACACATGCTAAAAAAGTTAAGTGGTATAATCATAGTGATGACGCCTATGGGTTACTGTGTCTTTCTATGTCTCCTGATCTCTTCTCTCATATAGAACCTACCAAAACACCTAATGAAGTTTGGACCATTTTGGAAAAACTCTTTGGGAAGCAAGATGTGTTGAGAGGTCACAAACTAGAAAATGAACTTATCATCCTAAGTTCTAGCAACTTTGACACCCTTCAAGATTTCTTCAACAAGTTTAAGTCTTTGAGATTGTAGTTGAAATAATATGGAATAGAGAATAAAGATGACCAATGTATTCTTTTTATACTCTCCAAGCTAGGTCCTAATTACTCAATCTTTGTCTCTACTTTGCATGCCACTAAAAGTGCTTTAGTTATATTCATTTGTTACCAACTTGACTTGGGATAAAGACAAGTTAATAAAAATGGCACATTGAAGTTCTCAAAATCTCAAGCCTTAATTATTGGGAATGGAAAAAGAAAGGCTTCAAAAAAAGAGAAGAAAAAAAAAGAACAAGGATCAAGAAAACTATTGAAACTGCCTCTTCTAATGATAAACCTAAGAAAGAGAAGGTTAAGTGTGCCTATTGCAAGAGAAATGGGCATGATGAGCACAAGTGCATGAAGAAATAAATTGATCACCCAACTTATTTTGTAGAAAAGAACAACATAGGTGTTGCTAAGTCTATCAAGTAAAATTAATCAACTCAATATTATTCTAAGGCATAAGACAAACGAATAGAGAAAGAAAAGGGTAAGGCTCTTGTAACAATTGCAGCTTCAACATCTTCATGGGTTATTGACTTGGGTGGTCCTCAAAATCTCAAGCCCTAATCATTGGGAATGGAAAAACAAAGGCTTCAAACAAAGAGAAGAAAAAAAGAACAAGGATCAAGAAAAGAAGAAAGAATCAAACTCCACCAAAATAACTATTGAAACTTCCTCTTCTAATGATAAACCTAAGAAAGAGAAGGTCAAGTGTGCCTATTACAATAAAAATGGGCATGATGAACACAAGTGCATGAAGAAACAAATTTATCACCTAACTCATTTTCTAGAAAAGAACAACATAGGTGTTCCTGAGTCTATCAAGTAAAATTAATCAACTCAATATTATTCTAAGGCATAAGACAAAGGAACAGATAAAGAAAAGGGCAAAGCTCTTGTATTAGTTTTAGCTCCAACATCTTCATGGGTTATTGACTTGGGTGGTCCTTAAAATCTCAAGCCCTAATTATTGGGAATGGAAAAACAAAGGCTTCAAACAAAGAGAAGAAAAAAAAAGAACAAAGATCAAGAAAGGAAGAAAGAATCAACCTCCACCAAAATAACTATTGAAAATTCCTCTTCTAATGATAAACCTAAGAAGAGAAGGTTAAATGTGCCTATTGCAATATAAATGCGCATGATGAACACAAGGGCATGAAGAAACAGATTGATCACCTAACTTATTTTCTAGAAAATAACAACATATGTGTTTTTGAGTCTATCAAGTAAAATTAATCAACTCAATATTATTCTAAGGCATAAGACAAAGGAATAGAGAAAGAAAGGGCAAGGCTCTTGTAGCAATTGTAGCTCCAACATCTTCATGGGTTATTGACTAGGGTGATTCCCACCACATGGGTTCTTCATAGGTTAAGTTTTCTTCTCTAGAGCCTTATAACATGTCTTCAATCACTTTGGGTGATGCAAATTTTGTATTAGTTTTAGGGAGGGGGTCTATTGAAATGAAAAGAGGAACATTCAATAATGTTCTAAGTGTTTCATCTCTTTTAACTAATTTCATATTAGTGTACTAAATCTCTCATATCAATAAGGGCGTGAGGGTAGAGTTTTTACCAGATTCAATTATCATCAGAGAGTTGCATAATGATTCTACAATATCAGTGGGAATTGTATATCACCAGGATAGGTTATATACCTTTTCATATTTTACACCTAATTCTTCTCCAATTGTATTGTTGACTCATTCAGATGGAGTTAAAAAATTATGGCATGAGCGGTTTGGCCCCCTCAAATACCGCTACCTATAATAACTCAACAAAAATGACTTGGTCATAGTCTTACCTTGAGTCCATTTCTCTAAGGGTCTTTGTGAGGGTCACACCCTTAGGAAGCATCCAAAAGAGAAATTTGACAAAGGCAAAGCTTGGAGGGCTTCATAAGCATTAGAGTTAGTACACAATGATGTATCTAGGCCTTTTCCCATTATATCTTTTGCAAGGGCTAAGTATGTTCTCACCTTTATTAATGATTTCTCAGGGTACACATGGGTCCACTTCCTTAAGTATAAATATGAAGTTTTCAATAGGTTTCAATACTTCAAATTTTTTGTAGAGAAATAATCTGAGAAATGCATCAAGTTTCTTAGAACTAATAACGGGGGTGAGTATGTCAATAACATATTGAGTTGTTTTGCATAGTAGAGGGGATTAATTTGTAGCGTATAGTTTCATACAATCTTCAACAAAATAGAGATGTGAAATGTAAGAATAGGTCCTTAAAAGAGACGATTAATTATATGACTCACTCCAAGTCACTTGCACCACAGTACCAAGCTGAAGCAATCAATTTTGCTTGTTACATTTAGAATAGGGTTCCTCATAAATATTTGAAAGGCATAACACCCTTTGAAGCTTTGTATAACAGGAAACCTGTAGTTGAGCATTTTAGAGTCTTTAGATCTCCATCTATGGCCTATATACCTAAGAAGAAATGTAAGGCTATGGAACCTCATAGTAAGCCTTGCATCTTTGTAGGTTATCTAAATGGTGTCAAGGGGTATCATCTTCTTCATCCAACCACACATGAACTATTCATTAAGAGAAGTTTTCAATTTCAAGAGATTCCCACAGACTCAACACTTGACACTTCTCCCACTTCATTAGACTCACTTGGATTCGATTCATATGATTCAAATTAGCCTGAGCACATTCCATGGTTGAGGACACTTCTTCCAATTCTGATAATGAGAGTAGTGATGGGGACTCATCTCCATCCACATTTGGCCACACTTCTAAGGATGATGTTTCTCTACCTTACTCATCCACTCTTGGTCCTCTTTGGGTGAGGGTGATACTACAGAGTGGAGGCACATGGGTTGGGGATCCTTCAGATGATAGGGGACATGCTCAGATTTTTAGATTGGTCATGTATGCATGTGAATAACATATGCTAAACTGTACACTCGACTTCCCAAAGTCTGGTCAAGGAAACTGATTCAATGGATGGGCTATGGGTTTGGTTGGTTGTTTAACTTAATGGGATTTGGGATAGATGGTGGCAATGTATTCTCGTGATGGAACCTTAACACCTCAACATCTTAATGCTTGTTAAGAATGCTAAACTATGAATAAATAGAGATTCAAGGTCCTTCAATCTATGATATCACAAGAAAGTGTAGTTCCTAGTTAATACTAAGATTAGGGAAATGAAGGAGAGTTGGTTGGATGACTCATGGTAAAATATCTACTCTGTTGGGTTGATTCTACATAGTCAATGTCATACACTAAGTGTGAATGATATAGGAAGAGGCTAGACTCGAAGAGAAGGAAGAGATGTGGATGGGAAGCTAGGCCTATATGACATTATACTAACGTCATCTATTATATATGAGGATAATGATAGGTGGGTCAAAAATACATTCTTGTTTTTCTAATGCGGTTAAGGAGTCTACGATGAGATGAGTAATGGAAGTGGAGTGGAAAACTTCACATATTAACTTAGTGATAATATCAGATTATGTAATGATGGTGGGATTGGGTGATCTAACTCCAAGGAATAGACCATTCTAGATAAGACCTAGTGTCTTAGGAAGGGTCATCTAAAGGAGGCTAGGTAGAAGCTAGGGAAAAGCATATACTAATGTGTTAGGTGTTGATTTTCTTAACTTTGTATGAAAACTAGATGAGAATGTTTTTGTTTATTTTTGGTTGTTTTATATGAGATGGACTAAGTATGTAAATTGAATCTAGATATACAAGCAATGTGATAAGAAATATGATCTAATACAGAAAAAACACAACACTTTATTTTGATTTTCTTTGTTCACAAACAAACTAAACTACCTTTTCAACTTATCTAATTTACTCTAAACAAGTTTTTTAAAATGAATTGCTAAGATGGAAATGAGAAATGCAAGTTCAAATTTTTTATTTTAAAGAAGACAATGACAACAATTTTAACTCACTAAATCAAATAAAATTAGAAGTATACTACCCTTATTTATGCACCTATGATTGTCTAAGTTTCTATGATTGGCTAGTTGACTGTTCAAAATGCAAAAAACTTGTTTAAATCTTGGAAAGTAAAAGTTGTCATGGATAGAAATAACTTGGAGATTTACTAAGATATTTCCTATAATTATTGATAAAATACATTACTAATTGGAAGAAAACTAATTTATTGGAATGAAAATAGAAATCAAATATAACTATTTTTTTCTTATAGTAAAGATAATGAAATGAAACAGATCTATTTTCGTATCAAATTTTCTCTTCTTCCTGAATATAGAAATTAATATATTATAACTACAACTACACTAAATCTAATTTGATAAAGAAATAAATGCTAGAAATCAAAGAGAATTCCAACCTGACTAAGGTATAGATCAGCTAAAGTGCATGCAATGTATTTGATAAGAGAATCCTCAATATACTAGCTCCATATGTTTTTGTATAAATTATAGAAACTCTTTAGCTAAAGGATGCACAAACTCTAGAACAAGATGAGGAAAAGATGAGACACAATCACAAATAAAGAGTAGATGAACTGATGTTAGATAATGTCATAGCTTACAAAGTCTGAGTTGCTTACACCAACAACACTTTTTCACCTGTAGTAATGTAGTCAACTCGAAAATAATTGAGGTTGAATCTTTAGGCAATTATAGTAGGGCTGTGGTTGTAAAAGCTTCACAATAGCAACTTATAATAACAATTTTTGGATCCAAAATAACAACTTCTAAAGAAATTTTGGGATCTAAAATCAGGCCAAAATTGACCTTCTTATAGGAAGAGTTGGAAACATGCATGAAGGAGTTCAACTAAGTCCATCAAGGAGTTCAAATTAAGAGGAACTGAAGAGGATAAAAAATAGAAGATGGAGTGAACTAGACCTGATTGGAGGTGAACATAAGGTGATAAAAATAAGAAATAGAGTGCTAATCATGTAAAACACGTTGAAATTGGAGTCATGGGAGCTAATTTTGGAAGATGTTTAAACTGTGATGGAATCATCGCCTTATGTATAAGGCAGTGGTAAAACTATCACTTAGAATGAAAAAATTATTGATTGGTTTCAAAACCACCACCCAAGTTCAAAATCATTGTAGTGGTTGTGTAATAGAAATGACAGTTCTATAATTAAGGGGGTGATTGTGTCACCTATAGCGGTGGTTACATCACACATGGTCAATTTTTAAAACAAGGTGAAATAAGCTATGAAAGACAACAATAAGGGGACTAAATGGGGTCAAAGTAAGAGTAGGAAGGTATAGGGAGGGGAAAGAGCTAGAGAGTTTTATGTGGAACGCAAAATAAGAGATCACTACATGATCATTGGATTTATATCAAAAGTGTCACACCATATAAATTTTTGGTGCATACATATTGCCCCTTAGAGAGGGTGCCTTGTCATGAGTTGTCAAGGTGTAGTCCTGAGTAAGACATGTAGAAAGGAAACAAGAGGTTAATAATACTTACCTTACTTACCTAAATGGTGAAGTGAAGTTGATCGAGACTCTACATAACCTGCAAACATAAGACTAGATTCAAGTGTGATTTTAATGAAAAGTAGAAAATGGACTATGCAATTGAAACATGGAAAGAATATGTACCATATGTGCAAGGGATACCATACTACCTGGACTGTCTGGTTAGGGGACCAAACCTAGTGCTAAGTCATCGCGTACCTATAAAATTGTAAAACTTGTTATAAATAATAGAGAAGCTTTTTAAAATGTTAGTTGTAAAAATGTTAGGTGCAAAATTTAGGATAAATATAGCTTATAAACATGAGAACAAACAAAAAATAAAAGAACATGCTGAAATCGGGTTTTTTATAACTAAAACTACTAGTTTAGGTCCTAATATATTCAAAAACTTTGCTAAAAAAATTCATTTATGCCATTTTCCTTGAGAGAATTTTGAGCTTTGAATTGCTAGTGCTTTTTTTTAGTACAAAAGCAGTCAACAGGATGAGGGTGATGAGAAGATGGTGAATGTACCAGTGAGAGGAGTTGTTAGGCATGATTGGATCAATTTTATTTACTTTTTCACTTTTGCCCCAAATGTATAATTTTGAGCAAAACTTGGTTAAATTCCAATGAATTTTAAAAAAATTAGCTTTGTAGTAATTATTGGGGGGTAGATTAGGGACTTGTAAGATTTTTGTGATTTTAAGTGGATTTTTGTGGGGTTTTGGAAGATTTAGGAAGGCACATGAGTGGTGAACAAAACCATCATTCAAGTTATAAAACTACCACCCTTTGCAAGATGGTGGTTACATAATTGCCATGATGGTAATGCAACCACCATAACATGGTTACATAATTATTGCCCTCACGTGATTACAAAACTAAATATGGCCATTATGTAACAACTGTGGTGTAATTTTATAACCATTGTATGGTAGTTTTAAAACCACTATCTACATATTAGGGTGGTTCTATGAATTGAAAATGTGAGCCAAATTTTATCTTTTTTGGAAGGTAGAGTTGGTTTTCTAGCTAACTTAGGGTCTTCTTATTTGTTTCAAAATGATTACATTTGATGGAGTAGAGCTCATGATCAAGAGTGGATCTCTTGAGTTATGGCACTTCTGATGTCCAATGTGTTGGCCTTGCTTGATTGAGTGGGTATACTTTAGATAACATGGACAGGGATCACTCCCACCTCGAACTGGCTATTTTGTGATCCTTTGACTTACTGGGACTCCAACCAAAACACTTTCTTGTTCCCCCAAGCCCTAAGATAGTGGATGATCATTCTCATGGATGTGTATCAAATCATTGGTCTTCTTATGATTGGTATATTGGTGTCTATTCAAGATGTTGATAGCCATTGTGAGGCTTATAGTTGAGTCGATCACTTTGGAAACTCTGATGCACCCAATGTGGGTGTTATTTTATGTGCTTTAGGAGTTTTACAAGATAATACCCTACCAAATAATTTTTTTTGAAAGGAATGATAATGTTCAAATTTGCACTAAAATATAGTCAATAATACGTATTTACCTAATCTAGTATGTGCAATATAATAGTAAGTATAAAACAACTAACTAACAAAGAGAGTGTATCTTATTTAATGTTCTAGTTTGGATTGTGGTAGTAGTCGAGAGTCATCACAAGACTATGTTAGAGATCTGGATTTTGTTGATTTTGTGTTTTGACTATTTTGGCCTTTAAACAATTATGTTGATTTGGGACAATAACATTAATGCTTATATCTCTATATGATGCTAGTTTTTAGTGATAGATATACATAAGAGTGACCTCAAATTTAGATCATATTTGTGCTACCCCTTATGTAATTGTAATGTGTCTCAACTTATGCTCTCCTATGTGCTAGATCCAAATAATAAGTAACCCTAGTTTTTTTGCATTTTACCTCTTGTAACCTAGTAAAAAAGGCTAATAATGCGAGTCAAGCTAGCCCTAACAACCTTATTGTTGTTAAGTTTTTCCTATATAGCCAATACTCCTGAGAGGGCCTCAAATTCACATGCGATTCGCTTTCCTATGCATGTGTGTGGAATTTTAACCATATTACTATATTCTCTTTCTCCTGGTAACCCTTGATATAAGTGATGCAATAGTATATTTGACCTTTTAAATGCTTTAAATATTTAAAATAGTGATGTAGTAGAATTTGATAATTTGAAATAGACAATACTTTATTTTTATAGAGTTGCCTTATCAAAATAGAAGGTCTCTTGATATGACCATGAGATTTGTATATAAGAACCTTTTGACTTTGAATTAGAACCTAGTGATGTGTGAAAATATGACCATAGGATGGGAAACGAGGGATAACAAAATGATTACAACAAAAATATATGGTAAAATATAAAAATATAAGACTATACAATTGTGTTGAGCCTAGACACTAACATTGATACTAGTGTCCAAGATGGCCACAAGTATTTAGGGGCTAAAAACATATAGAAAATAAGCATAATAGGTAAGGGTCTTTGGTATACATTGGATAAGGATAAAAAAACATAGCACACAAGTCCAAGGAGTAGGTAAATTAAGTGAAACAAGATGAAATTGAAGAGGTCCATGAGAGAACACATCACTAGATGTCTACTTAATAAAGAGGTATATACATACAAGAACACTAGTAATATGTGTATTTGTACCAAAATGAATGTTTACATTTGTCCTCCTTTAATATAATAATGCAAGAAAAATGAAATGACTAGTTTAAAGGAAAATAAAATGTATATAGTGGTGTGGACAACAGGCTTTGTCTTTGCTCAAGTTGTTCCTTTAATATTTATTCCTTGATCATTACCTATAACCAAACATATGCTAAAAAATGATAAATCATCGTATATAATCTATATGTAAGCAATACTAAAAATTAACATAAAAAAAGATCACATATATATTACACCTCTATATGTGTCATGTAGTAACTGGGTCTAGAGTGCTAGAAACTGGAAAAGTAGATAGGGGAACTTGTAACCTAATCCATATTTTGGCCAGGAAGATGAGTGAGTCTACAAGTAGTAAAAGTGTATTACACCATGGTGGTGATGTATCTGGAGTAAGGTGAGTTGGGAGGTCATCATGACTCCAATCCAGAATAGGAAGAGTGGTGCTTTGGTCATCAAGAGTATCATTTCCTGGCAAACATGTCTTGAATGAAAAATATATGTGTATGTGTAACTTAGTATAGGGTTAGTAATGTAATCAAGCTAACCCCCAAAAAATTAATGAGACTGGATGATTTAATCCTTCCAATCACACCAAAAATAAGAACCAATCATTTTAGATGGGTAAGGCTTGATACAATGTGTAAATGCTCAATCAAGGTCTCAATGAATAAAAGTTTTGGAATTTTTAAGTTGATTTGTAATTTTACAACATCAAGCACATGTTTCATAACATATGCACCTTAGATATGTCTCATACTAATATTGTGTGTAAAAAATGGTACCAATGTATAGGATTTTACTATAATTGTGAATTTGGATCATATACTCTGTATGTTTTGTTGATTTGGAAATTTTTATAAGTGTGGAGAACATACTTCCAAAGCATGCCCCCACTATGTATAAAGGAATGTGAAATTGTAATAAATAACAATATGGATGAAATGTTTTCAAAAACATATTGCCACTATAAACTGGAGATGCTAAATACTAAATAGTTGTGGAGAACATGCTTCCAAAGCATGCCCCCATGAAATTTGTGAATCGATATAAGTAACATACTGAATGAATGTGGAGAACGTGCTTCCAAAGCATGCCCATATTTTAATATGTAAGTTATGAATGTGTGGAATACATTTCCATATGACATGCCCCCCACTAAACCTAAAAGCTGAGATAAGTACCACATACTAAATAAATATGGAGAATATGCTTCCAAAGCATGCCCTTATTGTCATGCTCATTTTAAAAAAAAGATAGGCACAAAAAAAACCATTTCATGAGAACCAAACCACCAATGGACATGGATGGATATCATAATCTAATCTAATCATAAACAATAATCTTGCAACTACCTTTAAGACTTAATAGACATGAGCCAATAACTGAGAAGCTTACAGTCTTAATTCACTCAACCAACATTCCAAATTATTTTAGGAGTCTGCTCTACATAATGAATGTGTAAAATACATTAAGATGACTGCCAAGTTTGATCTATGACATAACAAATGCAATTTACACTATGTGGCTATGTCTACATGCTCTAACACCATAATAGCTTCTCTTTGAGATCCAAAAAACATTCCTTTCCAGCTGTTTCAACCACCCACTTGGTGGTTGATCTGACTCACCACTAGCATTGCATGAATAACCCCAAGACTATGAAGCAACTTCTTACAAATTGGTAGAATTCCATAAGCCCACTTACTCGGAGGCCTCACTCTCTGTACAAACAACTCTAGGTTCATGGGTCATTGATATGATGCCACATGGTAACATCCCACTAACTTGATAGTCTAGAGGCATTGCTCCTTATATGAACCTCTTTGGGATCACGGGTCCCCAAAGATGATGCCACATGATAACATCTTGCTATCCCACTAGGTGATAGTCATTTCTCTTGATAAGGTCCTCTCCAAGATTGTGGGTCATTAGGATGATGCCACACAGTAATATCCCACTATCCCACTAGCATAAAGGCATCACTCTTGGTATAGTCCTCTCTAAGATCATGGGTCACTAAGATGATGCCACATGAAAACATTCCATTATCTTACTATCTTAGCACCAACTGTACCATAAACCAAGTTGACATCACTCCTGAGTTAATAAGATGACAACATGTGGCTTCCTCCAAACCACTCACAAAAAGTCATAAAATTAACTAAGGCAGAAGTCCATGAAAAGGCCCATCTAAGAGGCATCTAAGGTAAAGTGCAAGCGAATAAATTAGTCAATAAGGCAAATATGACTAAGGCAAAAAGTTATCACCAAAGGCCTCAATGATCGCTAAGGCATGATTTAGTTTAAATCAAATAGAGAAAGGCTCAAGGCAAAAACAACACTAGAATTAGTCAATCAAGTAATTCAACTAAGGCACGAGCCAAAGGGAATTAAAAGAAACTGTTAAGAATGGAATATACTGATTCATAGTATATCATATAGCTTTTACTTAATCAAATTCCTTTACTTTAACCACTTAGTCACACATTCAAGATATGTAATAAAACTGAAAGCAATAACATGCACCACATAAGAGAGAGAGAGAGACACTAGATTTTACATGGAAACCCAAAGTGGGAAAAACCATGGAGAACATTCTCAAGTATATAAATGAGCACCAACTCAAGTTTACAATGCTCAAAATCACCAACTTTCAGGAGCACCAACCCTTCTGTTAAGCACCAACACATCAATGATTTGTGAACACCTACCCACATGAGCACCAACCCCTTTTGTGTATAAAACACCACTATCTCTCAATGTTGCTTTCTCAACAAATGATAGCACACTACTATATCTCTTATCTTTTCTCTGATCTCATCTGCTCTTCTTAGCTAGATAAAATCATTCACTTCCATACTTAAAAATGGCTTTCCAAGCCTCCTTTTATAGCCTTCCAAATGACCTTCGGCATTCACCCTTTGAGACCTTTCAATTCACATAGAAAATGGTACCAAACTTGTCTTGCATGACCCTTCAAATTCCTCAAGGTGACCCTTTATAGGAAAATACATCCTTTCCCTCTTTTGTCTTTATCTGGTGACTCTTCAAATTCCTCAAGGTGACCCTTCATGGGAAAATGCATCCTTTCCCTCTTTTGGCTTTACTTGGTGACTCTTTGACTTCCTCATGGGCCCTCTTTTGTCTTTATGCAACCAAAAACATATTCATTAATATTTAATTAATATTAACACACTTTAGCCAAGATATGAACATTAAAAATACCTTTAGACATTAAATGTTATATTGCTAGACTTTTGACATCAATGACAATATTTTCAACAGAGGCATCTAAGGTGAAAGGAACAAGTTAAAATAAGGTAAAATGCATTTATCAAAGGACTGCAACCATTTATGCATCTGAAGCTAAACTTATCTTCCTCAAAAGGTCTTCTCTACGTTAAAGGAGTTTGCATTTGCATGAACAATAAGCTTGAAACTAAATTGATATTCTCATTGGTTTAGTCGACTTAGCAAAAGTCATCAGGCAAACTCAACCTAGCCAAACGCTACTTAAGGAACTGTTCAACCTTTGAACCAAGAAGTCTATTATTTATAATATTATACTTCAAGGATTAACGTAAAGACTTATCATCTCATTAAAGGGAAGAAACCTAAACCAAAAGTTTTATTAATATGAAGAAACACATACTAGATGCCAGGTCTTCATGACCTTCTTCTTTCATTAATTCTCTGCAAGGGTGACCTCTGTTAAACCTAAAGGTTTCATGCCTTGTCATAATTATTACTGTAATGCTAAGATCTATAAGTTATTCTTTTATAAGTATATGATATTATTATAGGGAAGGCTTGCTATAAATGGCTTACTCAACTACAAAAAACAAAGGAACTCTTCCATAAGACAACTTCTTCAAACCAGAATAATATCAAAATTCAGTTTATTTTGACAATCTAAATTGTTATCTCCAATGACAACCAACACAACTTAATATATTAAGTTTATTCCACACATGGATAGACTTAATTCCCAAAGATAGACATACATAATATAGGGAAAGGATTTCCTTTGACTATCCATAAAAAGGCTGATTATAACCAAGGTTAACCTAAGCATGGCATGCTTATAATTTTATCAAAAGAGCCATACAGACCTAAGAGTTAGTCCTCATTTGGATAATTCCTTCCAGGAAGATCCATGGTCAAAACACATTGAGGTTCATCTTAACACAACTTAAGAATTCTTTAAGATTTTCTACTACTTAAATTATGCCTTACCATAAAAGGTTTTGTCATAACCAACTTTATACAAGTAGATCACAATATTATCTTTAATATCATCAACATAAATAGTCCAAATCCCTTGACTTCCTACTTAGATGTGTCTTCCACATTAAAACCATCATTACGAGTAGCTCAAGATGCGATATGCAAAGTACTCACTTGATATTAAACTAGAAATAAATGTATATATAATAAGGCCCTTAACTTGTCCAAGCTCAAACATGAATATGCAATGTTCATATGTATTCCATTTAAGGTGATGAGTCTATCATAAGGAGATCTAGAATCATATATAAGCAAGAAGACTATTCAACAGTTCTCTAAAGTAATAACCAAGAGGTTCAATTTGTAAACTTCATAATGATAGTGGCTCACAACTCAACCCATAATCAGTTATTAACATATGAATACAATAAGTTCAACTGAGAATAAATGATCTTTGGATTATAGCCAATTATAGAAAGCAGTAACACAAGAATAATAAATAGTTGAAGATGAGCTCCTCTTTTCTCTAGATGTAACTTCAGCCAATAGAATGTGGCTCACCTCCCAACCTTTTGCCATCATCAAGCAACTGATCTAGGCACCCCCGAGTAGGACTCCCAGCTCTAGGCATGTTTTCATCAGGGTACAAGGTAAATGAAGAAAATAATGTAATCAAGATATCTATGAGTCAAGGAGATGGTTACTCCTAAGGTGACAATCTAGACTTTTCATAGTCAAAGAGGTTACCAACCTCAAATCTATTTATAGCAAGGATAAATCACAAAAGATAAACCACATGGATTAAATAAATAAGGTATTCAACCAAATAAATGTGTTCTAGTATATATAATCATGAGAGGGCTTAGGCAAACTACCATCATAACTCACATGAGAGACCTAACTCTTATTCCATCATGAGAATGTAACCTTTCAATGCATCAACAATATTACACGATGAAACCTTACTATCCAAACAAATATAAGTCCTAAAAACTAGAACAACCATGGAGGAATGTCTCAAATTTGAACTCCCACACACAAGTCTAGGAAATACTATGGGGCAACTCAAGCATAACCATAGGGAAATTAAGCAAAGAGAATAAGTAAGATAAGTGGCTTATACTCTTCCCAAATAGAATAAAACAATTAGAATCACACACCTTTATTTAGTTAGACAATAGAATAGTTAAATCAAAAGGGTAACCTACCAGTTGATCTCAATCCTCCTTGGGATTTATTCTAAAACTTTCTTTAAGTTGAGGGTCTCCCTCTCCATGATCCCTTTATTCTTCCTTGTTTTCCTTGTTCCTTCTCCCCTTACTAAAATAACAAAAAAAGTGTCCTTTTCTAAGAGATACAACTTCCTAAAATAGGTGTTCTCTCCTCCTTACAACCCAACCAGAACATGACATGTCTATGTTCCTTTTTTAGATTGACTAACAATTCTACTCACCACCCCATACCTTCATAAATGGATGTTCTCTTTGCTAGTCTATAAAAGTGCATGGCAGCTCTAGCAGAGTCCTATGGTTGCTTCTAGGACAACCCACCTCCCTACATAAGGCTCAAAGCAAAGGCAATTAATGGACAAGTCTAGAATTCTGCTATAAGGCATTCTAGATGTTGGTCTATTTTGTCCTCATGCATTGAAGATGACCAGCCAAAGGTTTTTTAACCAACCCAACAATGATTACAATCTATTAAGCCATGCCAAGAATAAGGAAAGGGTCAAATGGTATTCAAGGCATTCAACTTGGATAAGTTAAGGTTTTTAGATAAGATATGGTCAGAGATAAGATCACATATGATGCAACAATGCCTAGTGTATTCCTTTTCCCTTCATTGGCAATGTCATGTTCTTGCACACTTATTGCACCCATGAAATCTGCTATCCTAATAACCAAAGCTTACAATAATAAAATGATAGATCATTTACTTAAACCAATGTAATTAACTTTCCATTTAATTCATAAGGTCATGAAGTGGGATCAATATAACACCTAATCAAATCATAATCTTAATTGAAACATAAGGTAATAATTCAAGTGTTGCTTAGCCAACTCTTACCATTTGCATGATCCACTCAACTTGTAATTAGAACCACCAAGGAGTATTACTATTGATCTAGCATAGTCACCTTGTCCATACCCAAAGCATGTCTCAATAGGTTACAAATATCATTATTTTCTAGAGTCAAATAAGAGTATCCATGGTCCCATATTCGTTATGTATCCAAAGGTGAGCTCCCTATAGTCCCCCTATCAGGGATCTTAGTATTTATCAAGCAATATTATGTCAATAAGAAATTGAAGTCACTTATTTTTCATGAGGTGCATGACATTCTCCCCACTTAAATAGGCATTGTTCTCAATGTAGGACTGCTTTGCTCATCGAACAAGGTTTTTAGATCTGCTTGACTGCTGGAACATCATTATGAATTATCTATGTGCCATCCCACGTAGGCACACAATATGAGTTATTTATTGCATCCTATAATAACATCCTTAGATGTTGATATCAACTATTACATGGAACCAAATTTACCATTCCTCTTGTATTTCCAATAGCCCTTTGAGTTTCTTCAAAGTTTATGTAGCTCGTATCATTAATCTTTTGATATCAATTCTCTTGTTAGATTTTAGAATGGTGTGACACAATCACTTTAGTATTTACAACATAAGTCATGATTTCCATTTGTGCAAGACACAATATTCTTGATAATGGTCATGGGAGAGTTGAACAACCTACCATCATGAAGATGCTCTCCTTTTCCCATAATTTTGTTGCAAAACTGTTATTGGCATTTTCATATAATGAGAATTTCCTATGACCAACTAATAGGGATGCTTTAATTATTGATCACAACAATTTGAAATTCCTTTTAAAAAAAATCTCTCTAATTTAGAGGTGAGAGTGGTCTAATTTTATACCCAAGCCTCTCTTTATTCAAGGCTATATTGCCACATTGTATTTTATTGATTGCATTGTATATTGGCTAAACTATACTTTATTTCTGAAAGAGGTGATTTATTTTGATGTAAATCATACTACAAAACACATATGTCTCAATCTATTGAGACTCACAATTTTTTTTTATAATCATGAGAATTCAAATGCTCATTGAACATGCAATTTTTTCTTAGAGAAGGATAATGGTTGCCAATCATAACGAAATCATCCTGCTAAAATAGGCATCAATTCTTGGTCATATTGTTATGAGCTCATATAGAATTATTAGAAACATACGAGGCACTACTGAGTTAACATAGCTAGTGCCATCAATCCTTGGTCATATCATTATGAGCTCATATAGAATTATTAGAAACATATGAGGCACTACTGAGTTAACAAAGGATTTTTTGAATAAGTAGAGCATGATAAAATACCTCCCATCACACTAAGTTTATTATAGAAGAATACAAGCATGGGATTGTCTCCCTTTTCCATATACCATGCGAATCATGAAAGATTTTAAGCAATCCCTACCATGACATTTAACATATGTGGACTCTTAGGATCTCAGTCTACCAGCCAAGATATCATGTGTAACTTAATATGTAGGAAAAAATTAGGACATTGGTCCACTAGCTAATAAAATTATGTATCGATCGACTTATATGTGGCCTTTAGAACATCGGTCTACTATCCAAGAATCAATTTGCCAATCAATATTTATATGGCCCTTAGGACATCAGTCCACCAACCAAGAATCAATGTACCAATAAATATGTATGTGGCTCTCAGGACATCAATCCACCAACCAAAAATCAATTTGCCAATAAATATGTGTGTGGCCCTTAAGGCATCAATCCATTAGTTAATATAGTTGATACATTGGAGGTCCTCAGGTCATTGGTCTACTAACCAATATCCAGGTGTAAAATAAAAAGACAAAAATAGTCAATATGTTGGGGGTCCTCAAGACATCAGTCCACCAGCCAATATACAAGCATAGAGTGAAAAGACACCTTAATGCTCTTAAAACACCTCAGTGTCTAAGACCACCACATCTGGTGGGTAAGGAAGGATGGGATCTTGGACTTGTGTGATAGCTCCCCACTATGACCTTATTATCTATAATTTTAAAGCTACTTCTTCTACCCTATACTCACTTGAAGTGACAATTATGCACATACTAACACATGAAACTAACATAATTAAGCATCACAATCACATGAAGAAACAACAACTGATTATGTAGGTGTAAAATCAATAAAAAGAGATGAAGTAGTATTAATAATAAAATCAAATCCAACAAAAAAAATCATCAATGAATTCCATGATCAACCATTAGCTTGAAACATTCAAATGCAAGATGAAAACAATGCTAGTTTTCAAGCAATACAAAAAAAAGCTCAGATAACTTAAAATAAGTTTGAAATGCATATTTTGGATCATAATAAAATCAATATATGGCTATATGAAATAATAAGGGGGATAAAGAATAAGGTAAGAAGGTGTTGGTGATCCACTATCCATCTGTAGAATCAAACTATGTCATGGCATAGGGGATATGTTCCACCAATCATTACTAACATAATTTTTTTTGGAGCCAATTTGCACTTTATCATGTCAAATTCATTGTTGTTTAATTATAAGTAATAACATGTAGGAGGGTGTTACACCACTGCCACTACACAAGATGATAATGTCAATTTTAGGAATAACATGTAGGAGGGTGTTATACCACTACCACTACACAAAATGATACAATCGAGTAGCTAGTACCTTGTGCCTTTTTAGAGGACATACTTACAATTAGTCTATATTCACCACTTACCATGGTGTGATTTTTCATTGAAAATATTCATTAACTACTTTAAAATGAGAATTTAGATATAATGGTGCTTGTAATAAGGTCCCACCTGTATGTGCAGACGTAATGTTTATGGAAAGAGAGATGCAGGGATATCATTTCAATAGAAGGGCACCTACACAGTCACCACTTTTGATTCCTATTGACACACAATGCTTCATAAGTTCCCAAGATAGTAAGTAGTTTTAGCTATCAAAATTGACAAGTTTTAATTATGAGAAAATTTAGTAATACCAGATGTATTCATTCTATTTTATTGCCACATAACTTCATAGTAATTCAACATGATTATGAACTCTTCTAGGCTCTCAATCATTATTATCAGTGCAAATTTATTAATTGATTGATTTATCATCATAATATCAAGAATGTATAAGGTTACCTTAATCCATTCCATATGCTTCATAGCTAGGAAGATACCCTTGTAACCCTACTTTGATTAGTTCCTCAGAGATTCATCTTATTTCACTAACAAGATGCAAGATTACCACTCAGTTGGTTAGCATAAGGAAATATTATATTTATACATAGAGTAAGCCATAACCTTAGTACTAGAGTTTTACCATACCCTAGATCATCGAATGGCCCTAATGCTCTAAATAAAAAGAGACACTTTCTTTAACATTCCCACAATTTAAACATACATAATCAACATATCTAGGGAATTTATAATTGTAAAAAAGAGGTCATTAAATCATTTTCATAGCTATTAGTTCAATTAGCAACATCTAAGATTTAGTTCTAACATTACCAGCCAACACCAATCAGATTTTTAGTCCATTGTTAATATAATAATAGCATAGAAAAGTGTAATTATTTAGGCTAAGCACCATAATAGACAAGTGACATGTGCATTATCTCTCTCTCTCTCTCTCTCACTCTCACACACACATATCGACACACACTAATATATATCACCATGTGATTTCA
Organism: Torreya grandis; assembly: GCA_037957365.1. Taxonomy (NCBI): domain Eukaryota; kingdom Viridiplantae; phylum Streptophyta; class Pinopsida; order Cupressales; family Taxaceae; genus Torreya; species Torreya grandis. The sequence continues at coordinate 412,689 of JARHVA010007328.1, read as the reverse complement.
ATTAAGAGGGTCTACTATTCCTCCAACCATAATAGCATATCACATACATTTTATGCTTTGTCATAATAGATTAGTTAAAATAAGTATCATAGGGATTATAAAAAATTTAGTTCTCACAATTAGTCCATATCAAGACTCGAATATCCCTTGATCAAAGTTATTAGGGTAATTCCATGCATAATGATCCATAGATCCATAGTTGAAGTGAGCACCCCAAATAGTTTCCATTCTAGAATGCATCTACCAAGCCTTACTTTGTCCTAAGTCCACATTTTCATAGGTGAAGCTTATGTTCGAGCATAATTCCTCCTATGGTACTGCTAAAGGCAGTTCTTACTCATCTTTCTATGATGAGACTTTGAAGGTTGCCTAACCTACCCATCCCTTCTTTGGGGTGGTGAGGCTCCTTTTTGTAGCATAAAAACTTGGGTCAACATTTATTCTAGCTCAACTATCACTCGCTGGATGGTCTCAAGAATTTGAACATGGATTTCAACTAGCTGCATAATTCAAGGATCTTGGTGACCACCATATGCTATGCATTCCATTTCTTCCTTTTATGATATCTTCTTTACACAATTCAAATTTTAACAATGTCAACAAGCAATGCACAAATATTCAATTTACTATAAAGGTGATGAACCCAAGTAAATCAATCCCTAGAGATCCCAGAGTTTAACTCAAGCTCTGATATCAAAATGTCATGGCCATTTTTTTCTAAAAAACATGCACAACACAACCATTTTGAAACAACCAAACCACCAATGAACATAGATAGATATCAAAATCTATCCCAATCACAAATGATAATTATGAAACTACACTTAAGACTTAACAGATGTGAGCTAATAACTGAGAAGCTTATAGTCCTAATTCATTTGGCCAACATTCTAAATTATTTCATGATCCTACTCTAAATTATGATTATCTAAAAGACATCGAGACAATTGCCAAATTTAATTTATGCCATAACAAACATAATTGGCACTACATGGTTACTTTCACATGCTCCAAGTGATGCCAGCTTCTCTTTAGGCTCCCCAAAACATTCCTTGATAGCTATTATGACTTCCTACTTGTTGGCTAATCTAACTCACTGCTAGGATTGTGCGAGCAACCCAAAGACTATGGGGTAGCTTTTTTGCCAATTGGATACATTATATAGGCCCATTTTCTTAGAGGAATCACTATTTGTATAAACATCTTTGGGTTCATGGGTCATCAAGATGATGCCATGTGACAACATCCCTCTAACTCACTAGCCCAAAGGCATCATTCCTTCTACAGTCCTCTTTGGGATCATGAGTCATCTTGATGATGCCACATGGAAATGTCCTACTATCCCACTAGCCCAGAGGCATCACTCCTAGTACGGTCCTCTCTAATATCACAGGTCACTGGCATGGTGCCATGTCTCAACATCTCGCTAGCCCATAGGCATTTATCTGAGTATGGTCCTCTCTGAGATTATGGGTCATTAGGATGATGCCATGTGGTAACATCCCACTCTCCAATGTAGACCAAGATGATGTCACTCCTAGGTTAGTGGGATGACAACACACTGATTCATCTGAATCACTCATAAAAGTCATAAAAATCAACTAAGGTAAAATGTTGCAAAAAGGCCATCTAAGGCAAAGTCCAAGTAGATGAATTAGTTGATAAGACAAATTTAACTAATGAGAAAATTTTTCACCAAAGGTATCAATGATTGGCTAAGACACGATTTTCTTTAAATCAAACAAAACAAGGCTCAAGGTAAAATCAAAGTTGAAACAACCAAGCAATTCAGCTAAGACACGAGCCAAAAGGAATTACATGAGACATCTAAGGTGAAGCTAATAGGTTAAATCAAGGCAAAACACATTTTTTAAAGGACTGCTACCATTTATGCATCCAAATCTAAACCCAACTTCCTTAGAATGTATTTGCTATGCTAAAAGAGTATGCATTCATATGAATGATAAGCTTGACACTAGACCAATATTTTCATTGGTTTAGTCAACTTAGTAGAAGTTACCAGGCAATCTCAACCTAGCCAAATGCTACTTAAAAAACTCAACCTATAAACCAACTAGCCTGTTCCTTAGAAGATGATGCTTTAAGTATTAATGAAAAGACCTATTCATCTCATTAAAGAGAAGGAACCTAAACCAAATGTTTTCTTAAGATGAAGAAACACATAATAGATACCAGGTCTTCACGACCTTTTTCTTTCATTAATTCTCTATAAGGGTCAGCTCGATTAAACCTAAAGGTTTAATACCTTGTCATAATTATTATATAAATCTAAGCTCTATAAGTTATTTTATAATGAGATGGTCTTGTTATAGGGAAGTCTTACTATAGATGGCTTAGTCAACTGCAAATATTAAAGGAACTCTTCTACAAGACAACTTCTTTAAACCAGAATAATATCAAAATTAAGTTTATTTTGACAGGCTAAATTGTTATCTCCAATGACAACCAACACAACTTAATATCTTAAGTTCCTTCCACACATGTATAGACTTAATTCCCAAAGATAGACATACATAATATATAGAAAGGATTTCCTTTTACTATCCATTAAAATGTTGATTATAACTAAGGTTAACCCAAACATGGCATACTTATCACTTTATCAAAAGATCCATATAGACGTAAGAGTTAGTCCTCATTTTGAAGATTCCTTTTAGGAAGATCCATGGTCAAAACCCACCGAGGTTCTTCTTAACATGGCTCAAGAACTCTTTAAGATTTTATATTACTTAAATTATGCCTTAACATAAAAGGGTTTGTCTCAACTAGCTTTAGACAAGTAGATCACAATATTATCTTTAATATCATCAACATAAATAGTCCAACTCACTTACCTTCCTACTTAGTTGTGTCTTCCACATTAAAACCATCTATAAATAAAGATATTACGTGTAACTCAAGATGAAATACATAAAACATTCACATGATATTTAATTGGATGTAAATGTATATATAATAAGGCCCTTAACTTGACCAAGCTCAAGCATGAATATAAAACGTTCATATAGATTCCATTTAAGATGATGATTCTATCCTAAGGAGATCTAAAATCATATATAAGAAAGAAGGCTATTCAAAAGTTCTCTAAAGTAATAACCAAGATATTTAATTGGTAAACTTCATAATGATAGTGGCTCACAACTCAGCTTATAATTAGTTATTAACATATGAATACAATAGGTTCAATTGAGAATAAATGATCATTTGATTATATCTATTTATAGAAAGCAAAAACATAAGACTAATCAATAGCTGAAGACAAACTCCTATTTACTCTAGGTGCAACTTTAGCCAACATAATGTGGCTCACTTCCCAACCTTTTGCCACCATCAGGAAGTTGCTCTAGGCACCCTCGAATAGGACTCATAGCTCCAAGCATTTTCTCATCATGTTGTAAACAAAATGAAGAAAAGAAACAAATCAAGATATCTAGAGGTCAAGGGGATGGCTACTCCTAAGATGACAGTCTAGACTTTTCATAGTCAAAGAGGTTACCAACCTCAAATCTATTTTTAGCAAGGATAAAACATAAAAGATAAAGTGCATAGATCAAAGCAATCAAACATTTAACCAATTAAATGTGTTCCAATATATATAGTCATGAGAGGGCTTAGGCAACCTACCATCATGTCCCTCATGAGATACCTAACCCTTCTTCCATCATGAGAATGTAACCTTTCAATGCATCAATAGTCTTATACGACAAAACCTTACTATCCAAACAAGCATAAGTCATAACAACTATAACAACCATGAAGGAATGTCTCAACTCTAAACTCCTACACACAAGGGGTAGGAAAGACTATGGGGTGACTCAAGCACAACCATAGGGAAAATAAGTAAAGATAAAAAACAAGACAAGTGGCTTATACCCTTCTCAAACACACCAAAACAATTAGAATCACACACCTTCATTTGGTTAGACAACAAAATAGTTAAATCAAAAGGGTAACCTACCAATCAATCCTGGTCCTCCTTGGAATATTTTCTAAAACTTTCTTCAATTCAAGGTTCTCCCTCTCTAGGATCCCTTTGTTCTTCCTTATTTTTGTTGTTCCTTCTCCCCCTTACTAAAATGGCAAAAAAATCCTTTTCTAAGAGACCCCCTTTCTCAAATAGGCTTTCTCTCCTCCTTATAACCCAATTGGAACATGACATGTGTCTGTTCCTTCCTTAGATTGACTAACCACTCTATTTGCTAGCCCATGCCTTCATAAATGGACATTCTCTTTGCTAGTCCATAATGGTGCATGAAAACTCTAGTAGATTCATATGGTTACTTATAAGACAACCCACCTCCCTACACAAGGCTCAAGGCAAATCCAATTAATGGACAAGTCTACAATTTTTCTATAAGGCATTCTAGATGTTGGTCTACTTTATCCTCATGTAGTGAAGATGACCAACCAATGGTGTTTCGACCAACCCAGTAGTGATTACATTCCATTAAGACAAACCGATACTAAGAAAAGGGTCAAATGACATTCAAGGCATTCAAATTAGATTAATTAAGTTTTTTAGATAAGATATGGTTAGAGATATGATCAGATATGATGTGATAATTCCTGACATAGTCTTTTTTCCTTTGTTGGTAATGACATGTTCCTGCACACTTACTACACCCCTAAAATGCACTATCCTAATAGTCAAGGTTTACAATAATAAGCATGCTAAATCATTTACTTAAACCAATGTAATTATTTTTCTAATTAATTCATAAGGTCCTGAAGTGGGATCAATATAACACCTAGTAAAAGCATAATCTCAATTGTAACATAAAGCAATAATTCAAGTATTGCTTAGCCAACTCTTACCATTTTCATGATACACTCACCTTGAAATCAACACCACGAAGGGAGTATTACCATTGATCTAGCATAATCACCTTGTCCATACTTGAAGCATGTCTCAATAGGTTGTGAATAATATTATTATCTAAACTTAAATAAGAGTATCCATGGTCCCATATTCATTATGTATCCAAAGGTGAACTCCTTGTAGTCCCCCTATTAGGGATCTTAATCTTTATCTGGAAATATTATGTCAATAAGCAGTTGAAGTCACTTGTTGTCCATGAGGTGCATTATACTCACTATATTTGAGAATTATTCCTAGTGTGTTTTGATTGTGTAGAATATGTTTGTAAACATGACCCTACTAAGATACCCCCATTTTGGGAGGATAGAATATAGTATCTACTTGTGGTAATCTCATAAAAGGAATAATGAAGAATTTTATTGGTGACATTTTACTTGGTAATGTTCTGGTAATACTATAGCTAAGAATTTGTAACATTGTTTTTGGTAGTATGTAGAATGTTGTAGGATATATGTGTAGCAAAAAAATTAATGTTTTTTTATAATAATTTTAAATTTGAAAATTTGGTATAATATGGAAGTACTTATTATCTATATCCCAATGCAACTTGTGGTTTCAAATTTGGATAACCACGGCTCACGATATAGTCATTTAAAGCTATGCTAAAGTCCTTACTCATTGTGTGATAATGGACGTAGGCGGAGATAAATTTATTCAAAGAGTTATTGATATTTTTGGTGAGCATGCACCCTTGTTTGATCTGGTTATGAGAGTTGTGGTGGCATACCATACAACAAACACAAAGCTTGAGGAGTTGTATGTGGAGCTAGATAGATGGGACATCCTAGAGTGGAGTTCACTTAGATAATGAAAACACTTATTGAGTGTTATGATTATTTGAGATGAGAGCATGAGGAGATAGTATGGGGGATAGGTGCTTTGGAGGAAAGAGTATGCATGATTTCATGTGCACAAGCCCCACAATTTGATCTTGGTGTATCTACTTCTAGATGTTCTGAATTTATGGATGTTGATAGTGATGAGGAGTATACCCTAGGGGATATGCCCCCTACTTATTTTTGATATGTTTATTTGGGTCAATGCACAAAGTTTGGGGACAAAAACATGATAGTCCCCCAACTTTGTAATTTTTTTACAAAGGGTGTATGCCCTTTTTAAAAGGGCATACACCCTTTTAAAAAAAACCCAGGGCTTTGGCTTTTTATTGAGCCTTAAGGGCATACACCCTTTCCAAAAGGCATATACCCTTTACAATATAAAGGGTGTATGCCATTTGTAAATGGAAATTTCCCTTTGTAAATGGAATTCGCTATTTGTAAAGGGTGTATGCCCTTTACAAAGCATAAATGGCATACACCCTTGCTCTAATTTTATTTTTTATAGCTGAAAGAGAAAACCCATGGCCAAGAGAGTTTGAGGAGATTTTTGTTTTTCTAAATTTGTATATTTATGCACAAATTTTGAAGTTTCATCTTGCCAATAGGATTCAACATTGGATTACTTCAAATCAGGTATGTTATTTTTACATTTTTATTTTTTCATTTCTAATTATATTTATTTATTGAAGTAGGGTTTTGAATTTAAGTTTGCATTAGATTTTTTACATTGCCTAGAAAACCTATAATTTTTTTAAAATTTAGATACACAAGTTTGATGGATCCATTTCTTGAAGAAAATGTTAGACAAAACCCCAAAGAGTTTGATTTTACATAAGAATAAGTTGAATTGTATGAGAAATATAATTCTAAATGTCAATAATTACAAATAATAATCAATGGTTTGCATCACTCTTCAACTAGTAGCATGTAAATTTTACTTGACAATACATTATAGTGTATTTTTAATAAAGTGGGAAATGTGAGTTCACAACTGGATGCAATGTTGCGTCAAAGAGAGGCTATGAAACAATTTTATTTTGACAAATTGTCATGTGAAGATGCCAAGACAAAAATAAAAAAGAAGCTTTATATGCTTTATTTATTAAAACTAGAACCAACCAGCCTCCACCAATGAATTTCAAACACATTAGTATTGATTGGTGTGTTCATGAGGAGATTAATAATAACTTTTAGGATAGGTAGTGGATGGTGTTTGATGGCCTCCATACAATAATAATGAGGTTCCATTATATTTTTTGAGAAAATTGTATTGTGAGTTTGTGTTGCAAGATATTCCAAATTATTTTGACATGAAGGAATTCCAAATTAGGGGAGATGGGTCTTCATTTGATGGACCTGGTGCTAGACAAGACCAAAATGGTCATAACTGAGCTCAGAGAAACAAAAGAATAATATCACATGCCTCCATTCTTAAAATTTTGCATCATAACATACAAATAGACACCCTTGAGGTGGTTACTAGTTTGACACAAGTTATGATTGATCATTGTATGCATACTTTAAATACTTATAATCAAACTACATGTGGTGCTAGTGGTGGGTTTAGTAGTAGTGGTATTGGTGGTAGTGGTAGTGGTTTTGTTGGTGTTGGTATAGGTGCTAGTGTCCCTTTTCCTACTCATGTGACAATTCTTGTGCATCATTGTACATCATGTGGGAGGAACTGTACATGACCTCCTATTCAGGTGAGACATACATAGAGTACATTTATGGAGACTATCATGCCATAATATACGCCATCTATATACGTTTCAGTAGTGCCAGACACTAGCATGCTAGAAATTAACATGTCAGAGTATATACCATATGTAGATGCTTTAGAAACACATGACACTAGCATTTCAAACAATATGCGAGATGTAGTAGCTTCAATGACTCTTATCAGGATATGTCAAGCTCATGTTGTAGAGGACACTTCACCATCTATATTTTATACATAGGTTTAATTTTTATTATAAATTGTTTATGTTTGTAAAATAATATTAAGTTTATTTTCTAGTATGTGTTTAATTTATCAACTAATTTATTTGACTAAACTTATTATTTGTTATTTTTATAGTTGATTGGTGATATTTTGGGTACCTTAATAGGCCTTGACTCTATTTTAGAGGCTACAATTAGCATGGGTGTACCTTACTCATAGATTTTTATCATGTTCATTGGATTCACATATTATTCATTTATTAGATTTATAGATGATGAGGGATGTTATGGGCACCCCTTATGGATGAGAAAAAGGTTTAGGTGATGTTGGTGCTACATCGAAGAATGCACTATCTCCATAACAGGTTATGATTCAGGGACAAAGACTGGTGAGAGCACATAGTTTAATTGTTTATATCTTTAAGCAATTATATTTTATGTCATATTTTACACAATTGTATACAATTCTAGATCTAACTATATATGTATGCTCCATAGGATTCCCCATCATAGATGAATATGTGGTCTCGTAGCCCTAGACAACCATTTAGATGAAATATGGTGAGTGTAGAATCATTTTGCAAAATTTTACATTCTTGAAAATTTTATCAAATTTTCAATATATAATTTTAATGCATTAGTTTTTATATTTTATATGTTATGCAGAGATAATAATTTTCATTGGTTGTAAATGAAATAATGGATGAATCACATGTTGAGAGGAGAGTATCTCCTTGTATTGAGGTATCCAACACCCCTGACTCTACGTCTATGTCAACACAATGTAATTTATTTGGAGGCAATGAGGAGCAAGAGAGCTAGTTGTTGTGATAGGGATCTAGTTGTAGGCACAATCTATTTTGTATGGTGATATGGCCCACATTGTATGCTTATATGGTGCATTTTGTCTATGTACATAGTTGTAAGCACAATCAATTTTGTATGATGATATGGCCCACATTGAATGCCTATATAACACATTTTATCTATGTACATGTTATGGTCTACATTTTTTCTTGATATATGCTATATTATTTATGTTAAATTATGACATAGAACTTTGCATGTATCACAAATATACTATTCGACAATATGATTCCTTTACCTATACATATTTTCTATTTTTATCATTTAATTTTTACACATATTATTGGTTAATGATTGAATTATTACTTCATATGGGGTTAAAAAAATCACATTATTCTTTAAGTTAGGTGCTTTGAATCATTATGTATATTTTATATTTACATGTGATATTTGATATTTACTTGTTTTATTTATATTTAATTACATATCAATTTGAAAATTTGATGTTTAAGTGGACTTGGGATCAATTTCATAGACATGTAAATATTATAAATTATACTTGATCATAAATGTTAGGAGGTCTAGTGATGCACTTGTGTATGTCTTCAGCTCCTAATTATCCATACAACAAACAAAGATAATTATATGCATCCATACAGTCACTATGGCTTAATTATACATGGGTTAATATCAATATTGATATCCCTCTCTAGACCATCCATCAAATTATAATCTTGGCAAGGCAAGAATATAGACACAAATAAGGAGACTTAAACAACTTCGATATTCCTTAACTAGTATATAAAACTTGAGGTTATATTATTATGGTCCTTAAAGACATATTCAATCTTTATCTCAATATGGAAAACCAATCCATGTATTGGTTTTGTCTATTTGAACTCAAAAGACTCAAAGCTCTCTACAAACTAATGAAGACTAAATGCCTCAAAAGGATCAAAACAAGAAATATTTGAAAATAGGGGTATATATTAATCTAAAATAATTTATCAAAATACTTTGTAGGTGACTCAACTTTTGCTATACCTCATAAGGTCTGCTACAAATAATTTTATCAAAAACCTCTCATAGATTTACTAGTCTTAATGTTACTCTAACATGCCAAAACCCATTCTGTATTAAATTAACACTTCAAGACACCATAGACATATATTTTTAGGTGTTTTATGAATTATCAATGCTTAGATAAAAGGTTTAGCTTTCCAATTTTAATATTTTATCTAAAAATTCATAAAATCATGTTTTGTCTAGTAGGCCTAATTACCCTCTAGTAGGTCAAAACTCAAGATATAGTTTTATTATAATAAATGATCCTTTTATAAGGTTTGTAAAAATGCATTAATGTGTTTCAACTTTAATTTGGATTTTATAGACTCAATTTTGAAGTTTCTAAACCAATCTCTCTTCTCATTGTCAAAAAAATAAAGAAAACAAGGTATCTCTTACACATACTTGATTGGTCGGAGGAGCCAAATCAATGAACCGTCTATGTGGACACATCCAAATGGGAATTTTTAGGCTATAAAAACCTTTATCCAATCTTGTTCAGGCTTTGGGAGTGAAATTTGTAGTTGGTCAGAGGTATCCCTTAAGAGAATTCACTCATCCTTGAGTGTGCAAAATGAGCGAACTTGGGTTGTATGTTGCATGAGAACTATGAGGGATAGAGATGAACCGTCAAATAATATACATGAAAGTATGAGTCCTATGAGAAATTTTAGGAAGATTTTATCTAACTAAAGATGGATGAGATGTAATGACAAGGTTTTTCTCATAGCCAAATCTCTCAAAATAGGCTAAAAGTTGGTCAGTGAAGGTTGTATAATTTGACTCATCATTCCAATCAACTAACCATCAGCACAAAAATGTCTAAATTGGAAATTTTAAGCTATGAAAACCTTTCTCTAGTCTTGGTTGGGCTTTGAGAGTGAAATTTTTAGTTGGTCGGAGGCATCCCTTAAGATAATTCACTCATCTTTGAGTGTGTAAAATAAGTGAACTTTAATCATGCACTGTATGAGAACCATGATGGATAGAGATGAACCATCAACTCTTACACATGTAGGGATGAGTAATCTAGGAAATATCAAAAGTATTTTATCTAAATTGAGATGGATGATACATGGCAACAAGGTTTCTCTCATAGCCAAATCTCTCAGAATGGGCTAAAAGTTGGTCAGTGGGGGCCGTAGAATTTGAATCATGAACCTAATAGATGAACTGTCTATGTGAACATGTTCAGATGGATATTTTTATGCTAAAATAACCTTTATATATTATTATTTGAGGTTGGGAGTGAAAGTTGTAGTTGATCAGAGGCATCCCTTAAGAGAATTCACTCATCCTCGAATGTCTAAAATGAGCAAATTTTAGTCACACATTGCACGATAACCATGAGGGATAGAGATGAACTATCAACTCATACACATGTAGGGATGAGTCCTCTAATAAATCCTATGAGGATTTTATCTAACTTAATATGGATGAGACATGACAATGAGGTTTCGCTCATGACCAAATCTCTTAGAATAGGCCAAAAGTTGGTCAGTAAGGGTCGTAGAATTTGACACGTCAGCCCAATCAATGAACCATCTACACAAACACATATAGATGGGTGTTTTTAGGCTATAAAAACCTTTATTTGGTCTTTATTGAGATCTATGAGTTAAAGTGATAGTTGATCGGAGACATCCCTTAAGAGAAATCACTCATCCTCGAATGTGCAAAATGAGTGACCTTTCATCGCAAGTTGTAGGACAACCGTGAGGGATAGAGATGAATCATTAATTATTACATGTGTAGGTATGAGTCTTATAAGAAATCATAATAGGATTTTATGTATCTTGAGACAGACGAGACATGGCAATGATGTTTCTCTCACATCTAAATCTCTCAAAATAGGCTAAAAGTTGGTTAGTAGGGGTCGTAGAATCTAACTCATCAGCCTAATCGATGAATTATCTATGTAAACACATCCAAATGGGTATTTTTAGGTTATAAAAACATTTTTCCATTCTCAATCAAGCCTTGGGAGTGAAATTTTTAGTTATTCAGAGGCATCCCTTAAGAGAATTCACTCATCCTGGAGTGTGCAAAATGAGCAAACTTTAGTCGTGCATTCCATGGGAACTATGAGGGATATAGATGAACCATTAACTCTTACACATGTAAGGGTAAGTCCTCTAAGAAATTCTAAGATAATTTTATCTAAATTTAGATGAATGAGACATGACAATGAGGTTTCTGTCACAGCCAAATCTCTCAAAATAGGCCAAAAGTTGGTCAGTGGGGGCCATAGAACCTGACTTGTCAACCCAATCAATGAACTATCTACATGAACACATCCAAATGGATGTTTTTAGGCTAAAACAACCTTTGTATAATCTTTATCAAGCATTGAGAGTGAAATTTGTAGTTGATTGGGGGCATCCTTTAAGAGAATTCACTCGTCGCTGAATGTACAAAATGAGCAAACTTTGATCATGCATTACATGAGAACCATGACGGATAGAGATGAACCATCAGCACTTACATATGAAAGGATGAGTCCTATAAGAAATCCTAGGAGGATTTTATCTAATCCAAGATGAATGAGATGCAACAATGAGGTTTCTCTTGTATCCAAATCTTTTAAAATGGGCCAAAAGTTGGTTAGTAGGGGACATAAAATCTAACTCGTCAACTCAATCGATGAACTATGTACATAAACACATCCAAATGGGTGATTTTAGGCTATAATAACATTTTTTAGTCTTGGTTAGGCCTCAAGAGTGAAATTTGTAGTTGATCAAAGGCATCCCTTAAGATAATTCACTCGTCCTCAAATGTACAAAATGAGCAAACTTTAGTCATGTATTATACAAGAACTGTGAGGGATAGAGATGAACCATCAGATCCTACATGTGCAGGGATGAATCCTTTAAAAAACCCTAAGAGTATTTTATCTAACTCAAGATGGATAAAATATAATAATGATGTTTCTCTTATGGCCAAATCTCTCAAAATGGGTCAAAAGTTGGTCAACAGGGGTCATAAAATCTGACTTGTCAGCCTAATTGATAAACCATCTATGCGAACACATCTAGATGGGAATTTTTAAACTATAAAAACCTTTATCTAGTATTGATCAATATTTAGGAGTGAAAGTTACAGTTGATTAGAGGCATCCTTTAATAGAATTCACTCATCTTTGAATGTGCAAAATGAGCAAACTTTAATCACGCATTTCAAGAGAGATGTGAGGGATAAAGATGAATCATCCGCTCTTACACATGCAAGGATGAGTCCTGTAAGAAAACATAGGAGGATTTTATCTAACTTAATATGGATGAGACACAGAAATGAGGTTTCTCTCATGGTTAAATATTTCAAAATAGTGAAAAAGTTAGTCAGTAGGGCCCATAGTATCTGACTCATTAGCCTAATTGATAAAAAATTTGTGTGAACATATCTAGATGGAAATTTTTAAGATATAAAAATATTTGTCTAGTCTAGGTAAGGATCTGAGAGCAAAAGTTGTAGTTGATTAGAGGCATCCCTTAAGAGAATTTACTCGCCTTTAAATGTGCAAAATAAGTGAACTTTGATTGCACGTTGCATGAAAACCAAGAGGGCTAGAGACAAACCATTAGTTCCTACACATATAGGGATGAGTCCTATAAGAAATCATATTAGGATTTTATCTAACTTGAGATGGAAGAAACATGAAAATGAGGTTTTTATCACAACTAAATCTCTCAGAACATGCCAAAAATTGGTCAGTGAGGGCTGTAAAATCTGACTCATCAACCCAATTGATGAACAATCTATGCAGACACATTAAGATAAGACTTTTTAGGCTATAATGACCATTGTCTAGTCTTAGTGGGTCCTTGGAAATGAATTTTTTAGTTTATTGGAGGCATCCCTTAAGAGAATCCACTCATCCTCAAGTGTGCAAAAAGAGTGAACTTCTGTCACGCATTGTAGGAGAACCATCAGGGGTAGAGACAAACCATCAGCTCTTACACATACAAAGATGAGTTCTATGAGAAGGCCCAAGAGATTTTATCTAAATGGAGATGAATAAGATGTGGAAATGATGTTTATATCATAGCTAAATATCTTAGAACATGCTAAAAGTTGGTCAGTGAGGGCCCTATATTCCAACTCATCAACCCAATTGATGAATCATCTGCGCGAACACGTTGGCATAGGAATTTTTAGGCAAAAATGACCATTGCCTAGTCTTGGTGGGTCTCCAATAATGAAGGTTTTAGTTGATCAAAGGCATCCCTTAAGAGAATCCACTCATCTCTAGGTGTATAAAAATAGTAAACTTTCATCACATATTGCAGGAGAACTGTGAGGGCTAGAGATGAACCGTCAACTCGTACACATGCAAGAATGAGTTTTCTAATAAAGGCCAAGAGGATTTAATGTAATTAAAGATGAATGAAATGTGATAAAAACATTTATTATTTCAGCCAAATGTCTCTAAACATGTTGAAAGTTGGTCAATGAGGGCCGTATATTTTGACTCATCAACCTAATCAATTATATGTGGATACATCGAGATAGGAATTTTAAGGCTAAAATGACCATTATTCAGTTTCGATGGGCCCCTAGTAATGAAGGTTACAATTTATTGTAGGCATACCTTAAGAGAATCCACTCATCCTCGAGTGTGTAAGAAGAGCAAACTTCTATCATGCATTGTAGGAGGACTGTGACGGCTAGAAATGAATCATCAGCGCCTACATATGCATATATGAGTCCTTTAAGAGAGTGTAAATAAGATTGTTTTCATGTTTTATTTAAATTATAAATAGAGAGAAGGTGAAAAATGATTTGTTTGAGGTAGATGCAATTAATATAAATTATTTTAGCTTCTCTTCATTTCAAGAAGATAATATTCTCTAATCATGACACCACCCACATGAAGGTGAAAGATCATCTGGTGCCACTAACCTACATTTAAATTGTTAGTAAAAAAATTAAATAAAAATAAACACATAATGATAAAGTAGTTAAAAATTAAAATACATTAAATCAAATATTTGTATTATATTAATTTGAAACACTAGATAAACTTACTAATTTAATTTAATGTACCTTCAAGATCAGCTTTGTTTGTAAGTGTTTCAAGAATCGCTTCACGGTCAGATTCATGCACTTTTCATAAAGTATATTGTGAGGCTTTTCATGAGATTTGATTATTTAAATATTTGTAGCAATACCTAGGTTTTAATAATGAAGCACCACGATGTGTGTTTCAAAGTCCTCAAATAACAATTATTTTATTTTTTTGTGATAATACCTATGAAGCTAGGTCCTAGTAACCACTACGGATCTAGAGGGATGAATTAGCTCTTCTCCATCCATAACATTTGTGGTTAATTTTTTTTCCTCTACATAATGACATAAGTAGTAGTCTATTCCTTTATCATTTTTCTCAAGTGCAATGACTACAAAAACATGCCCTACATTTAAAGTATAATCAATTATAAGCACATCTAGGAAAGAATAAAAATATCACTAATATCTAAAGTTGTATATTTAATTAAAGAATAAATTATACCTAGTTGCATAAGATCTGAGATGTGATCAAAGTCAATTGATGATTACAATTCATGATCTATCAATTGTTGGAGTGGATGGCTACTCTTTATAGGTGATATGGGTTTACAATACAATTCATCAATCCATTATTTTGACTCACATTCATTCCAATTAAAATACATACATGAATAACAAAAACATGTCATATCCCTAGTATAAATAATCCATGAACTTGAATTTAATCTTTGAATGGAGTGGAAAACACTCGATCCAGGTGTTGGTTGTGGAGCTAAAAGCTTCATCTATGCAGACAAAGAAGAGGAGGTTGCTAAAGTTCCAAAAGTACCAACGTCGACAGGATAACCGATGTCAGTCAAGATGAATGCAGAAGGCAACCGGCATCGGTAGGAAGTCGGCCAATGTCGATCAGCACCAGATAGATAGGGACCGACGTCGGTCGCTTGTGGCGGTTCCAACACTGCTGTTGACAAACAGTCAGTTAAGTGAAGTGAGTGTTTGCATGTTAAAGGGCTAATTATAGTCACGAGCTATGTGTCTAATTATTGTAATTAGAAGTCTATTTTTGTATGCATGGGATTATATTTAAAGACCCATGAGGCATGTATTGTAAATTAAGCAGGCAAGTAAAGCATTGAAGCAAGGAAGCAAGGTCAAGGAGATCTACAAGCAAGTAAGGTCAAGGAGATCAGCTGAAGCATTCAAGGAGGGGATAACAACTCAGGTTGTTGAGTTGGTTGTGGTTGAGCAAGAGGGAGAGGGAAGAAGGTCTTGAGGTGTGGCAAGCCTTTGAGGTGGAAGAAGAAGTGGCATCTTCTTTATTGTATTTTCTTCTAAGAGTATTTAATACAAGATTGTGTATTGTCTCTCAAATTCTTTACTGTTTCAAGTTTCTAGTTACTTAATCATTCTGGTATAATTCTGTGTTTAATTGTTTATAAGAAAAGTAATCAATTGTGCTTCCTTGGAGGGGTTCCTAACAGTTGGTATCAGAGCTACAGTTGCAGGGAGCAGGTTATTGTTTGATTACAGGTCATTCACAGGGGTTTCTATTTGAGTGAGAGTACAACAATGGCAAAAGAAAGTAAGATGCGAATGGAGAAGTTTAACGGCAAGAATTATCAACATTGGAGGATGTAGATAGAGGTTTATCTGTATCAGAAGGATTTGTACTTACCATTGGGTGGGGTTGCATGCAAGCCCACAAATATGAAGGATGAAGAATGGAATGTTCTTGATCAGAAGGCTCTGGGATCCATAAGGTTGAGCCTTGCATCGTCTGTGATTTCCAACTTATCACAGTGCAAGACAACAGAAGAGTTGATAAAATCTTTGGCAAATTTATATGAAAAGCCCTCGGCTTCAAATAAGGTATTTCTTATGAAGTAGTTATTTACTTTACAAATGCAGGAAGGTGGATCAGTATATACTCTCTTAGTGATTTCCATGGTTTGGTAAACCAGTTAGCTTCAGTCAATATTGTTTTTGATGATGAAGTAAAGGCTCTCTTAATTTTATGCTCTTTACCTGAAAGTTGGGATAGTTTGGTTATGGCAGTAAGTAATTCTGCGTCTGCTTCTAAAATATTAAAAGTTGATGATGTGGTGAGTGTGATCTTGAATGAAGAAATACGCAGGAGAAGCACAAGTGAATCATCAGGGAATGCTCTAAGTGCAGAAAGTAGGGGAAGGCAAAGAGAGAAGGTCGAGCAAGGAAAATCAAGGTCGAAGGTGGGAAGGAGATCCGAATCCAGAGGTGCCACCTGCTAATTTTGTGGAAAGAGAGGACACACAAAGAAAGAGTGTTGGTTGAGAGATAAAGAAAATCAACATGAAGGTAATGAAGAAGCAAAGGATGCAGGTATTGTGGCACATGATGCTCTCATACTTTCTTTGGATAGTCAGGTAGGATCATGGGTTTTAGATTCTGGTTCTTCTTTTTATGCATCCCCAAACAGAGATTTGTTCCATGAGTATGTCCAAGAAGACTTTGGAGTGCTTTATTTAGGGGATGGTATGCCTTGTCAAATAGTTGGCAAAGGGAAAGTGTAGCTAAAATTGTAGATGGACAACACATGGGTGTTGAAGGAGGTTATGCATGTCCCAGTTCTAAAGCAGAGTTTGGTTTCTGTAGGAAGGTTGGGTGATGAGGGATGCACAGTAACCCTCACAGCAGATTCTTGGAAGGTTACCAAGGGTGCACTTGTTTTAGCAAGAGGTAAGAAAGTAGGTACTCTTTATCTATCTACTTGTATGACTGATTATACTTCTAGTTTATCTACTTCAGCTATAGATTCAAAGATGTGGCTTAATAGGCTTGGTCACATGAATAAGAAGGGAATGGATGTTCTTGATTCAAAAGGTATGAGTTCAGATTCAGAGAGCATAGATCGAGTTCATTGCAGGAAAAGGAAATTTGATGCTTTTGACAAGAACAGGGAAGCCTTGGTGTTTATGGAGGAGATGAAGGACAAAGATCAGTCACAGGGGCTGAATAATTTTGAGTAGGGCAGTATGGACAGGGGTTTGATCCAAGATGAGCTTGCAGGTGAAGATTTCATCACTTACAAGAACACACAGACACCGACGTCGATCACTTGGAACCGACGTCGGTCAGGCAGATACCGACATCAGTCATGTCCAGACCAGTAGGGTCGGTAGAGTCGGGTAGGAGAAGTCTGACGTCGGTTAGGAAGGAACCGATGTTGGTAGAGGGGACACTGGTGTCAGCCAGGGAAATGATGTCAACAGTCAGGGTCAATGCACGGAACCAACATCGATCGGGAGTAGACTGGGAGATGGCTGAGATCAGTCACTGAAATGAATGTTGGGCGGACAGCAAGCTATCAAGGAGTCTCAAATGCCCATATGGAGGTCAGAAAGGGTAAGTGAACCTCATATTCATTGTTCACCTTCTTTATATTGCTTACTAATGGTCAAGAACTAGGAAGATGTGAAGAGGCAATGTAGGTAGAATCCAAAAATAGTGGGAGCTTGGCATGGATGAGGAGTGTGAGTCCTTGGAGAAGAACCAAACATGTATTTGTTGGTGGAATTGTCAACTGGAAGAAAGCACTGGATGAGGGATGGATTCCCATGTTAGAGAAGAGAGTGGATGGACACGTGAGACAGAAGGCTATGGTATATGGTCTTGATTAGGCTGCAGGACAATGGAGGTTTGACCATTGTATTTTTCTTTACCAGGTTGGATAATATTAACTACATTATCCTATTAATGTATTGTGTTGCTTGTTGCAGGGTTTCATATACAGGGAGTTTTTGAGCTAAGGGTAAAGTTAGTTCAGAGGTATGTCATGAAGAATTTGGGAGCAGCAAAATTCTTTTGGCATAAGTGACAGGTATAGCATCACAGGTTTTGTGGTGGTTGGTCTTCAAGAGTGATTTTGAAGAGGGATACAGAGCTAAGGGAACAAACTAGATGGTGTATAGGTACATGTACAATTGTAGCTATTTATCTCCAAGTGAGAGATTGTTAGGTTGTGGAGCTAAAAGCTTCATCTATGCAGACGAAGAAGAGGAGGTTGCTAAAGTTCCAAAAGTACCAGTGTCGGTAGGATAACCGACGTCGATCAAGATGAATGCAAAAGGCAACCGGCATCGGCAGGAAGTTGGTCGACGTCGGTTAGCACCAGATAGACAGGGATCGACGTCGGTCGCCTGTGGTAGTTCCAGAACTGCTGTTGACGAACAATCAGTTAAGTGAAGCGAGTGTTTGCATGTTAAAGGGTTAATTATAGTCACGAGTTGCGTGTCTAATTATTGTAATTAGAAGTCTATTTTTGTATGCATGGGATTCTATTTAAAGACCCATGAGGCATGTATTGTAAATTAAGCAGGCAAGTAAAGAATTGAAGCAAGGTTAAGGAGATCTACAAGCAAGTAAGGTCAAGGAGATCAGCTAAAGCATTCAAGGAGGGGATAACAAGTCAGGTTGTTGAGTTGGTTGTGGTTGAGCAAGAGAGAGAGGGAAGAAGGTCTTGAGGTGTGGCAAGCCTTTGAGGTGGAAGAAGTGGCATCTTCTTTATTGTATTTTCTTCTAAGAGTATTTAATACAAGATTGTGTATTGTCTCTCAAATTCTTTGTTGTTTCAAGTTTCTAGTTACTTAATCATTCTAGGATAATTCCATGTTTAATTGCTTATAAGAAAAGTAATCAATTGTGCTTCCTTGGAGGGGTTCCTAACACCAGGTACTATAATGCAATATTCATACATGAACTTATGTTGTTCTTATATTAACCAAAAGAATCTTCATACATGAGAATGTTTATCCAATCCATGACAAATATTTTCATTACACCAAGTCACAATAATTATAACATCAATTATATTAACACCATCTTTGTGTTTCTACTACTCTTTTTAAGGGATCTTTTTACACATGCCAGCATAATGATGTTCCCCTTTTCCATGCCCAGCTTCAAAGAAGCTCCAAATTTTTTTAATGCCATTCTTCTTATGCCTTCTGCTTAACCAGTAAAATATTTAAGAATTCTAAAACTGCCTTACATAATTATTTGACCAAATGTAGTGTGTATCAAACATGATTTTTCTTGCATTCATATTCATATAAATATCTCAAAATAACCTTGGACAAACTCTAGCGAACACGATCTGTCATTGCTCATATAAAAATGGTACTCCCTTAAAATATTTCTATTATCATCTATGCTATCAAGTGCATGTCTGAATGTAATATGAATAAAAATTCCAACTTTAATTGAATTATAATATTGGGATTGAACCTCATTCTATGGTTATAGTGTGTATTTCTTAGCAAAATCCACAACCAAAATAATGGTGCCAAATGGGAAGCTGTCATTGCATGCTTTGAATTGATTATCTAACCATTTTGATTTATGTGTGTGTCTTGCATATTGGTAGATAATTTTTTTTTGAATTTAAACATGAAATCACATACAAAAACTTTGGTCATAACTAATTCACATCTTGATGACTCTTTTCCATCTTTTAACATATACTTCACAGATTTGTACTTCTTATAATCAACTAGTTGCTTTCCAAATTCATGTGAAATATCTTCATGTAAATAACTCATCAAATTTGACAAACCACCAAAACTATTACATGTTCCATCTATACATTGTTTGAAAAAAAATTGTCCCTCATGTTTTTAACAGAAAAGACCTTGGATTAATTCTCTTGATGTTTTAGGTGGGGAAGACACCATTCATTCCTACAAAATCTCATCAGTATGTAAAGTACAACATATATGAGAAAAAACATAAAAATGCATAGCAAATTCAAAATGTACCCTATAACAACATGTGGTGCGTGCTTGTTTGATTTTAACATAGAGAGGCTTGCACATCTCAAATGACCTTTGGATAATTATCAATTAGCCATTAAATTTTTCAATAAACTTTATATAAAATTTTGTTTTCATCATGTTTAAAAAATGTTTTGCATGTGGCTCATGATTTTTTGAGCTTTTTCTTCTTTTAAAAATATCTTTTACATTAGATGAGACCCTTGTGTTGTCATGCCAAAATTTTTCAATCAATTATTTTATTCCTTCAACTAATATGTTATCTTTTCATGGGAGTATACCACTAAACACCCAACAATCTAAGAGTGAAGGGTCATCATGCCTTGTTCTTCTTTTTATGACATTTATTAGAGTTTTTATATTTAAATCCAAGGATTACTTGTTTCAATAATATTTTGAGCTTTAGATGTTGACTTACTATAGATTTCATTATTACTTATCTTTCCACATTATTATCTTTATTCTGACTTTTATTGCCTATTGCCTTAAATGCATTAAATAGACTCTTTACTATTGTACTTTTTCTTCCCTCCATGTTTAATGTTCTTAACCCCAAATTATGTGTCACATGGCATACTTTTTGATTTTCATTAATTGAATAAATAGTTGACATCATTCTGCATGGCTTTTATTCTTAGACGCATAGTTCCATACATGTTGAGCATGATGTTGAACTAATATTTTTGAATTTTACCTTTCATACATTCTATTATTTTTCATCTATTTCAACCAAATACTTTGGTGTTCATCTTATTATCCTTGGAGGTGTGGGTGCAGAAGCTATATTTTGTACTAAACTAAGTGGTGTTAACACTTCAACCATAGTAGGGACAATAGAGGGTTGACTATCTACATTAAACCCTATAGGCAAATTAAATTCCTCTTCACTAGGAGACACATGATTTGGGGTCATTATTTGATGTTGATTATCATCATACACAAAAATTTCATTATGAATGGATGTTTCATTATATTGTGTTTGTCCAGATCTTTCATCTTTCATTATAAATTCATTACTGACATTATCTACATTTTGAATTTCATCCTGCAATAAAGATTGATTTGGTTCTTTCATCTCATTTAAAGACATATGTAAACTAAATTATATAGAATTGGGCATGTTATTTTCATTAAAAGTATTACTTGGTATAAAAGAACAACCTTCACCTTACCTAGAAGCCCTTATGGATGCTCTCTTATGTTATTTTTTTTACTTTCCCTTCAATTTTGCCTTGGTTTTAGGCCTGGGGATCCTGAACATGGACAAACTCTAACATGGACCAACCAAGGGAATTTATAATAAATTTAGGGTTTTTTTTCCTTTTTATCGACACATCTAATAAGATAGATTTTATTATTAAAAAAAAAAATATATATGTATTTTTATAGGGGAAAGCGTAGTTTTTGATTGTTTTTAATGTTAGAATATTATTTATAGTTATTACTTAATTTATACATAACATACCTCATTATAGTCTATATACATATCATCACAAATTACCTTATATATTTTTGAATATTAATCAAATGCTTGTAAAACTTATATCTCAACAATCTACACATTATCAACTATGTTTTAAAAAAAATGCTTTTCATGAAGTTAAGGTCAAAAAGTTGTGTTCGTACACTTGAAGTTTCACCTTTCCAGATGTCTTGACTTGTAAAATTATTTAGAAATTATATATATAATAAAAAATTAATAAAAAATATTCTCAACAATATTAGGCATTTTACCTATCTATATATGAAATTTCATACAAAAATTCAATCATTTACTCAAAAAATGTGTGTTCCTACACATGCAATCTCCTTATCTTTTTCCAAAAAATAACCAACCTGTTATCATAAATGCATCTATTTTACATAATTTTATCATTTGGGTATTGGAAAAAATTATATATTTAGAAACTACATTCAAAATTCCACAATTCATGTTTTTATGTCATTGTCAAATTCCTTTTCAAAGTGTCTCTAACATTCTCTCCAAATTCAACTATTGTTATTTTTAGAAAAAAGTGTCACTTTATATCCCCCCTTTTATCCCCCATTATCCTGCATCTACCCATTTGTAATTTTTTTTATCAGTTTATATGTATATGAAATTGTTCACATGGATTTGATTTGGTATCTAATATATTTTCACTACTTTATTCTTTATTGATCATTATATGGTTTGTTAATTGTATTCGACTTCCATGGTGTATGTTGTGGATATGGTAAATGGTATAATAAATATTTAAATTTAATGAACTAATGGTATGAATGGAATAATAAAGTACTCATCATATGTAATGAAACCTTATAGGAAACAATAATGCTTTTTTGTAATGATCATGTGGTAACATAACTGTTAGTTTTACTTCTGTAGTTAACTTTGCTAGAATTGTAGGCATAATCGATGAATTTGTAGGTACTTATTTAGGAACCCAAATCTATTGTGTAGGTACATCACCTCCACACTTGCCTCTATCCAATACATGATCAAATAATGGTTCCTTGGTAGGATCTATGTTGGAGCGATCAGTACTGGTAGAAAACACACTAGGAAAAGGAATTCTGCTAGTGGGTATCTTTTGTGAAGGTTAATGGACCATGCTTTCTTTAGAAAGATCAACATGGGATGGCTTGAGCTTGTTAGATGGGCCTCTAGAATAAGTATGTGGATGAGTTATGGATGCCTCTTTTTTAAATTCAATAATTCCCTGATCTACTAATTCTGTAAACTTTTGATCAAGGGTAAAATACGTTATCTTGATGACCATTAATACCAAGATAAGTGCAAAAGTGGTGTCTTTTTACCTTATCAAATCTATGAGGTGGCTAATGTTAATTAAGAGGGTGTTTGATCAGTCATTTATTCAAAAAAATTCTTACTATATCATGTGGTTTATCTCAGCACCAATCAAACTGAAGAATCTGGCATCTAGTGGTGCTATTTAGTCTAACTATGGGAGTTATTTTAAAAACATGTTCCTTTCCTTTGTTCAATACTTAAATTTTTGGTGATTTTGTAGGTACTAGTAGTTATTCAAAAGATTTTTGAAGTGGTTCATGATTATTTTTAACTTGTTGAGATGCCCTTAAAACATGAGTCTTAGCATGTTTGGTTGGTGATGGAAAAATAAGTAACCGGGTTTGTGTATATGTTAAATCACATGCATATTTATGCACATCTAAATATAAGGTCTTGAATGAAAAAAAGTGCTTGTGAAATGTTCTCTCTAAGTGGAGAGAGAAGATCCCTACTAAATATAAATTATTATTCCAAATTTGAGGGTGTAAAATTTAAAGATTACAAATCATCCTTAAATCAAATAACATAGTCTTGTAGAGATTCATTCTCATTTTGGGTCAATGTTTTCAATTATTACAATGGTAACTTACATAAGGTAAATAGGTGAAAATGTGATAGGAACACATCCACAAGCTTCTTGAAATTTTATAAGGAACCATCTAATAGGATATTAAACTAATAAAGAGCCCCTTTTGTTAAAGTGCAATGGAAGGGTTTTAATAGCAAGCTTCCATTTTAGGCCTAATGTCTAAAGGAGTGTATTTATTATTGCAAATAAATAGTAGAATCCCATTGACCATCTAATAAGGAGAAATCATGCATGATAATTTTTTTTGGATAAGGATATTCAAATGCATGTCGAATAATACGTTGTCCTAGTAATGTATTCTCCTCAAAAAGAGCCTCACGAGAAGAAACTTATAACTTAAGAGTGTTGACTTGCTATTGAAAATATCCCATAGTGGTTGCAATAGATAACATATCATGAGGATATGTTGAAGTTTGTGTTAGAGGTATAAAATACCATTCACATGAAATATAGGGATGGTGGAATCTGTATCACTCTTGAGAGGAGAATCCTCACATGGGTTTGCAACATTTGGTAAAGGAGTACTCATGGTTAAAGAGGTAAATATATCATGCTGGATATAACAAAGGCTAATACCATTTCCATTAAAATATGATACTTCACTTGGATTTTGGTTATACTCAATAGGAATTGGTGAAATAATTTCACTTGTAAACATTTTCTCTTGTTTAGCCAAAAATGCAAAAGAGGGAGAAAAAGGGACATTTGGCGCTTCATTTGCAATATCATGAGTGGGGGAATGCAATTGTCACTTTTATTTGTACTTAGAAATGGAAGAGAGAATGGAATGCTACTTTTGATCTTATTTGACTTATATGATTTAGGATTTAAATGAGATACATCAAATAGACTTTGAACTTGTTATGTGTCTCCAAACAATGCAAGTTTTATAAGTGTTTCCTTAGGATGTTGATTAACACTCTCATTTTTTCCATTCAAGCAAGAAAGGGTTAGAGATAACACATGTATTTTGATTATTACATACCACAGGGGAAGAAAAACTTTGAGTAGGTGTAGTTGAATCATGTAAATAAGACATGGGATTTTTAACACTAGTACTAGTTAGATGTGAAGGCACACACTTGATTTCATCAATATTATCATTATGACATGCATTGGAGGAACATTCAACCTCATGGAATTGGTCAACATTAGAAGGGGGAAACTCAAATTTGGTTATTAAGATAACCAAAGAAGGTGGAGATATAATAATTGGATTTTCAACATTAGGAATATTATAATTTTGCATGCTTGTTAGTTCTTGAGACTCCTCATCATTGGAAAACAAAAGATTAGGATAATAAGGTTCAACATAGCCAAGAGGAATATCATCACATTCATATCCATAAGAAACAATGTCATTATCACTAGCTTGGTCATTTAGGTTTGTATTTGCATCATTTATTTTCTCATTGTCATAGTTATAAACAAAGGCATGGGTTTGATCCCATTTTAATGTCTAATAATATCCCCATATGAAATACATTGATCATCAAATACATTAAACCAACTATCAAAAGGATGAGGCTTTTTTGGTTGAGGGTCCTTTGGATATCCATAAATTAGGGAATCCATAAGGATTTGAGCCTTTAAGAAAATTTTGCAAAGCACAACTAGGAGAGACAAAGAAATAATAATATGTAACATTCCTAAACTAAGCCTACATAAGCATAAATCAGATCTAAAAATAAAATAAAAGATGTTGAAATAAAATCTGAAAGAAGGCAAAACCCCTAATATGCAAACTAGGGTTTTGGTTCAATAAATAGAGGTTGGGTTCAACAAATGTTTTATGTGCTTTAGGAGTTTTACAAGATAATACCCTAGCAAATAAAGTTATTTTAAAGGAATGAAAATATTCATATTTACATTAAAATACACTCAATAATATAATTATACATAATCTATCATGTGCAATAAATACAATAAGTATAAAGGAACTAAGGAATTAAGAGAGCATATCTTATTTAATGTTCTGTTCTGGATCGTGGTAGTGGTTAGGAGTCATCACAAGGCTGTGTTGGATATCTAGATTTCATTCATTATATGTTTTGACTATTTTTGACCTTCAGATAATTACATTGATTTGGGATAGTAACATTAATGTTTATGTCTGTATCTAATGCTAGTGTCTAGTGAGAGATATACACAAGAGTGACCCTAAATTCATATTAGACTTGCACTGCCCCTCCTGTAATCATTATGTATCTCAACTTATGCTCACCTATGTGCTAGATCTAGATAATAAGAAACCCTAGTTATTTTGCATTGTACCTCTTATAGCCTGGTAAAAAGGGTGAGTAACATGAATCAAGCTAGCCATAATAACCCTATTATTGCTAAGTACTACCTACATAGATAATGCTTCTAAGAGGTCCTCAGACTCACATGTAGTTTTTCCTCTTATGAATATGTGTGGAATTGTAACAATATAATTACATGCTCTTTCTCCTAATAATACTTGGTATAAGTGATGAAATAGTATATTTGATCTTTTGAATGCTTCAAATATTTAAAATAGTGTTGTAGTGCAATTTGATAGCTTGAAATAAACAATACTTTCTTATTATAGAGTTGCCTTATCAAATTAGAAGATCTCTTAATTAGACGATAGCCTTTGTATATATAGGAACCTTTTAAATTTGAATTAGAACCTATTGATGTGTGAAAATCCAAGCATAAGATGGGAAAAGAGGGATAAAAAATGGTCACAACATGAAAGATAGAATAAAATATAAAAAAGATAAGACTAGATAGTTACATCAAGGTTGGCCACTAACATTGATTTTAGTGTCCAAGATAGACACAAGTATATAATGGCTAAAAACATATAGAAAATAAGTAGAAGAAGTAAGGGTATTTGGTATACATTAGGTAAGGATAAATAAACATAACACACAGGCCCAAGGGGTAGGTAAATCAAGTGAAACAAGATGGAACGCTCCATGAGAGTCCATATCACTAGATGTTTAATTCTTAGTAAAGAGTTATATACATACAAAAATACTAGTAATATGTGTACTTATGCCAAAATGGGTGTCTATATGTGAAAATTATATGTGAGACTTTCTTAGGTTGAGGGATTATCATTCCCTAATATGAGGAAGGCTATTACTGGTATATTTTCCTCTTGATTAGTGGGAGACAAGGGCACATATAAGCTTTTGTAAAGTTAGTCATCGATTGTGTTGCATATCGAGGAAAGAGGGTCATGTTATGCATGGAATCAAGAGGTGATAACACATACAAATATTTATATCA
Organism: Torreya grandis; assembly: GCA_037957365.1. NCBI lineage: Eukaryota > Viridiplantae > Streptophyta > Pinopsida > Cupressales > Taxaceae > Torreya > Torreya grandis. The sequence goes on along the minus strand of JARHVA010007328.1, from coordinate 385,670 downwards.
AGTGGCTTGCTTGAGAGTTATTTCCATTAGTCACCCAACCATCATCATGGGTTAAGTCTACGAGAGGATGATACCATATCAAAGGGGGGTATCGATTGGGGCACTAAGATATATCAGGGCCACCAGATGGACATACATGGTAATATGTTATGATATACCCCAGGCTATGATGACTTTGAAAATATAAAATTTTATTGCCTTACCCTACCAATACATGGTTGGGAAATGGGTAAATGAGGGAGTCTATTTCACAACAACCATTGAGGCCTCTCAAATTTGAGATAGGTTCAGATTGAGGTGCACCCTAGAGATCAGGTGCTTTAGTAGTTTGGTACGCCCTACATGGGTAACCTCCCTATCCTTGGAGTCATGTACAAGGGGGTTCATGAGGTGAGAGCTAAGAGGTTAGGGCAACTTGCATGGCACCAAATTGTGAGAGGGGTACCTATCACCTGATCAATTCAATAGGTAGTTAAATGAGGAGGATACACTAAAGCTGGTGAGTAGTAGATGGGCCCACCACCACCACCACCATAACTATTATAGGACCCTGCTTAGGGGGACCTGGCATAGTAGTAGGAGAAACCAAGAGATCGAGATGGTGAGGCTCAAGTGTATGTTGAGCTAGACGAGGACCTTAACATGGATGAGGAAGAGGACATCGAGGATGATTTTAATCTAGAGTGGTGCGAGGGAGATCTAATTAAGATGTTGATTTTTTTTCATTTGTGATTAAAGTTCACATTTTGATTCCTTTTAGTTGCTTAGTTAATTTTACATGTATCAAATTTTTATATCATCTTGATCTAATTCATCTTGTGTAATTTTTGATTATAGATACTATGGGTGGTTAGAGGTAGATGATCAGGGACACCATGATCAACCTTTTTTAGCTGAGTATCGATTAGACTCAGGACCAAATTTTGGTTGACCTTAGGCTTCCCATAATGATTAGTCATCATAGAAATGTCTTTTACCTAGTATATAATGCTTCAGTGTTGGTGACAGTGTTGAGGATAGAGAATAACACTATGTTGGTTAAAACAAGGAGGGTAGAGGCCCTAATAGATATCATGGTGGGTGGGGGAGGTGGTAGAACCTCCAACCATAGGATATGGAGCATAATATTAGAGGGAGGATTAGGTAGGAGTCAACATATTAGTTATTGACCTATAGATAGGTGGATAACTCAAGAGGGAGGTACCAATAAGAGACACCACTAGAGCTAGAGCTAGAGCCCCAGGCACTCTTTCGCATCAAGACCTTATCAAAAGAGGAGGATAAGCTCCTGAGATCTAATATAAATGTTTTTTATATACCATTGCATATGTAGATTATTTTTGAGATGCCTTGTAATGTATTGACCCTCTACAAAGGTATTTGTATCAGACATTTTTGTTGTATAAACTTGATAGTTTACATGATATAAATATATATGTTTTCTTGACATACCACTCCATGACTTGTTATTATTCATAATGGAATGTAACTTTAGTTTTCATATAAAATTTTCAGTTTATGCACTCTAAATGACTATACATGTGATGGTGTAGATGTATATTTACCTCTTTATTTTTGATATGTTCTGGGAAATTCTTATATACATGTGGAAACAAAATGTATACATATGATATAATGTAATGGATGTACATATGTGACTATAACTGTGTTAACATTTGTTTTACAAGTGATTACCTAATTATTTTATTTTTATAGGTGATTACTTGATTATTTTATTTACACAACATATGGCTTTCAATTTGTAGTAAGGAATGAAAGGGGAAATAGGATAAATGTGATGTGATAAAGGGGGTAAAAACCATAAATCAAAACTTTAGAGTAAAATTAAAGATGACCTAATCCTTACGAGCAAAGGTGAATATGTACTTGATAAACTTATAAAACACTAACTTTATTTGCTTCATCTATATAGAATTATCCCTAATATAATCGATAGATGGGAAAGGGTTACCTTCGTAAAACATATAAATGTAGACAAGTTTTTCTTTGAAGAACTTTCTCATTAGACATTTACACTTGTTTTCATAACCCCCTACACCTAGTCTCATGTGACTAGGAAGACACATGGGCTCATCACTGAAGACAATATATATGCAAGTAAGGGCATCTCTCCCTAGTGCCAACCCCATGCTACCAATAAGATGTGAGGGCTCAACACCAAGGGTTAATAAAGGGTGTGAGATGTATAATTTTGACTTTTATATTTTCATAAGTTTTTGATTTCCACATAAGTATCATTTTCTATTTATAAGGCCTCTACCCCCAAACCTTGGGCCCATGCAACTAGTAAGATGTAAGAGCTCATCACTGAGCACCAAGATGGATGGGTAAAGTTACCTCATTCTATGCATGTTAATGTTTTATTTTCCAAAGGCACCATAAGGGGAGATTCTATCATAGATAATCTTTTAGACTCCACTATAGGTTAGTATTTTTATAAATTGTTGACCATTTTTGGTTACCATGGAAGAGAAACATCTAAGTTCCATTGAAAGTTTTGGGATCACTCATAGGCTTCTCAAGACTTAGCCAATTATGCATAGTCAATTATAAGCCTAAAGGGAAGTTATACGCTTAAAGGATTTGTGAGTTGTATCCTCCAAGTAGCTCTATTTTTTCAAGAAAGTGCTTCGACACAACCATTTCAGGGTTCTTTTATCTCTTGATAATACTTTAGGAGGTGCCAAGGTCAAATTTGATAGGCCCCCAATGACATATTGACAACTTATTGGTTTCTTAATCATAATAGGACTCTAGTCTAATTGAACAATGCCACATGACAACCATTCACATCTGTTGATGACCTATATCTCATTCAAAATACTTTCCACACTTAAACTAATTTTGTAAAAGTTGTTCGATTCCATGTGACAATCTCTTGATATTCCCAGGCCCTTTTTAAATTACTTTCAACACTTAGTTAATTTTCATGAAGTTTCTTGGTAATATCCATGTTAGCAAAGTATCAGGCAAGTAGGTGAGCAATATGCTTCCATGTGTCATAATCTTGGTGACCTAGAGTCTTAGAACCATCTGTATAGTTTTAAACCCTCTAAGATAACGAGTTAGTGGGATGATGCAATGTGGCATAATCCTATTACTCTCTCCCAAAGATTTTTATATAGTTTAATCATGATGTCAAAGCCTTGGGCTTGTAAGTGAGTAGGATGGCACCACATATTGTCCTCAAGGTGGTCCATGAAAGGCTAGTAGTGTGTCAAAACAATGAGTGAGAGAGATGGCACCATGTAGTGCAATTTTGATTCATAGTAATATAAATAGTCAATAGGACCTATCAATTTCTCAAGGTGGTAGAATTATCAGATCCCAACCCAACCAGTGAATGCCACATGAATCAAATATTAGATGCACTCATCTCCTAAAGCTAATAGAGATGATTGGGTGAAGTAGACATATTTATGATCAGATGACAACATGACAAGTGGTAGTTATAGAGAAAGCATGGGGATAATGTGGTAGGAGATCGACCAATGGGCAATGGGCATTTGTCCAAGTTATAGTCTCATTGGTAAGCCTAACCTATTTCATAAGGTGACAATGGGACCAATATTATGTTGGCACATAACATAATTAATGAATAATCCTTGACTAAAAGTGATCTTTCAAGATCAATTAATTGAATGAGCACTCTTCATTATAAGGTGCCTTTCTTTTATTCCCCTTGAAAATTTGGGACCAAATTCCTAGGGTGAATGCAGCGAGTTTGATAGATGTTTCATGGCCAGAACCTAGTTTCAGTGAGATTGAAGAAATGAATGCTTGAGATTGGATAGAAACATTATAGGAACTTATTTTTTTAAAGATCTCATCTTGAAGTATATGAGCTCGTCTTGGGGGTTATATTGAGCTTGAGTTTGAAGGGATGAAGAGCTCACTAAAGATCATAGGAAGCTTTGACAAGTCACCAAGTATCAAATAGTGACATGAATCCCATGATAAATAAAATAATGCCATGTGGTATCTGGAGATGAACCCAAGATAACTCTTTAAATTAGAATAATTGACTAAGTGTTGAAAGAGGGTCCAAAGTGGAATATACTTATAGAAGTAAATAAAGGTTTAGAATAATCCTGATGTCGACACATGGTTGGATTTTAACACATAAGATTTTGTTGGCATCTACATTGGCACTAACTAAGGAAAATTTAATGGTATGTCTTTCCCATTCAGATGTTAAATTCATGAATAAATAATGTAACTTCATTAATTTATAAAATCAATCTTGGAGCAGACTGACTTGCAAATCATGGTGCAAGTCAACTCCAACTAGAAAAATGTTGAGAGGGAAATGGAATTTGGCCCCATTCATCATGAAAGTGAGAAAAAATGGAGAGAACATAGAAGACAAGGTCCTATAGGCTTAGGAAGATGTGGAAGGTAGTTATATAGGCATGGATCTAGCAATATTGAAGGGATCCCCACTACCTCAACCCCCTCCTCCATCATTATCAAGTTTGTAACTACCCTGATAGTCAGTAAGATGAAGTAAAGACTTGAAATATGAATATTTTACCTATAAAAACAAGAAAAATTATCATTATAAGGGGACATATTTTTAGCATATAAATGTTGTAGAAATTGGCCCATCCTTGATCCTTATTTTGGGTATGACTAAACTCTACCCTTTTTTAACTCTGGCTTCAAGCATTTTAAATCAATAGAAACTAAATTTTACCTTCTTCACACTGATATGTTTTTGTGAGTTTGATGCTTATTTGATATAAATCTATGATATAATATGTTCTTCATTTTATATGTCCTTTGTTTGCACCTTACTATCAATAGGCTGAGTTCATATAGGTCTGGAAACTATCTGATTGTGTTTGACATAAAACCTTTCAATCTTCCTTTAAGTCATATGGATAAAATCACAATCCCCATATGAAATAGTGATGTATGAAGTGCCTGGTTTAAAGAGAGTGTACAAGAGTTCAATCCATATTGAGTCACACAGTGCTATCAAGAGGCTAGTATAGGGAACATAACACATTTGGCACATCACCTTTTTTATGTCCTAGGTTCAATTCTATTCTGTTTCTCTCTTTTATTTGTGAGTTAAATAGTTTAGTGTTAGTTTTAGGTGATCCATTCGGAGAACCAACCATATCTAGAGGTTTACTCCAACCATAAGTGACCCATAGCCTTGGGGTGTTCCCATTATGTTGATTGGGGGAGGAGACATGAAACACCTCCTCAGATGTTGCAAGTTAATAAGATAAAATTTGTGTAAGAAGATGTAGGGAAAGAGGTGTACTCTGCTCACAAGAACTAAGACAAAGACCAATGTGCCATGATGATTTTAAGAATGCCTTATATAGGGTGATAGGGTAACATGAGAATGGGGTAATATGATATGCCATATTTTGAAAGCTCCTATTTTGTATAAACTAACCAACTAAACAATCATGACACAATGCATCTGATATGTAGTGGACATGCAACCTAGAAAAATGTAATGCAAGTGAGAATAGGGTGATATGTTAGAATTATATATAGAATCATTTTAGATATAAAGAGTTTATAGACTCACCAAACACTTTGTGCCATAAAGTGCATAACTAATAGGATCCATTGTTAAAAACATTGTCAGTAGGTATGGGCTTAACCCATTGGGATTAAATTTTTGACCTTCTCTTTTTTTCTTATTGATTTGACTGTTGAGTCTAAGTACAAGGTCTCCTACACAAATTGGGTGATCATGGAAATTTTTATTGTATTGCCTACATATGCAGTCAATGTAAGCAATGTGATTATTTGTGGTGATGATCTAATGTTTGTCTAAGAGTCCCAATTCGCCCAGATACCCCTCTTTATATTTTCTTCATTGATGCCTTGGAGAGAAATGCAAATACTAGGTATTTCTACCTCTAAAGACAAAATGGATCATATCCAAACACAAGTGAATATGGGGTCACCCCTGTGGGTGTTTTGATAGTCATTTTATAGGCCCAAAACACTGGATAGAGATGTAGATGCCAATATCACTTAAAATCTCTGATATTTTTGACTAGAATTGACTTCAAGGTTTTTTTGGTAGATTTAGCTTGGTTGTTGGCTTGTGGATAGTACAAAGAGGTTGAGTGGTGTGATATATAGAATTTCTTTCACAACTCATGAACTTCAAGACTCTTGAAGGGGACCCATTATCAGTAATGATGACTTGTGGGATCCTGAATCAATAAATGATTTGATTTAGGATGAACTTGGCAATGATTGATCTAGTGATGGTTGTTAGGGGCATCATTTTTACCCATTTGGTGAAATATTCGATCATTGTCATGATGGAGTGGTGACCATCTAAAGAAGTCGAGGAAATTTTACCTACTAAATCTAGACCCCAAGTAGAAAAAGGCGATGGATTGATGATGGGTTGTAATGCCCTAGTGGGAATATGTATCTTATGTGACAAATGATGACACTTGTCACATTCACATACATATTCAATAGATCATGGTCTAGAGTAGGCTATAAATATCTCATAATATGGATTTCTCAAGAAATTATATGGAAACTAAAGTACTCATCATACATGCCACTATGATAATGAAAGAGGATTATTTTTGAATCTTATTCGTCAACACATCAGAGCAAGATACTATCAAGGTCTTTGTGGTAAAGGATCATGTCAAAGATTACATACTTGGAGGTGATGACATGAAGATGCATTTTATGTTGTGAATTATCACCTTCATGATAGGTACAGTCAACCAAGTAATTGATGATGTTTGCATACCAAGGAGAGGAATTGATAATAGGATTTTATTTATAACATATCAACTCATCAAGGAAATTGGTATCAATAAGGTTGTTATCTTCCAAGGGTGAATCAACCAACCAATTAGCGATGATCTATCCCTTAACAAAATTTTAGTTGATGTAAGCTAACTCAAATTTGTTCAAGAGTGTAATGAAGTGCCCAACCTTCTGAGAGAGAGTTGGCTAGGTTAAGAAAGTCCATAGGGATTGATATCTCATGATAACATTTATTTCCAGATTAAACATATAGTGTCACATCTGCTTGGTTGAAAACACTATTAATATGCTTTTTTTTATTTGAGTGTATTGCATAACATAATTTGCAAGGGTTTGGTTAATGAAATAGACTATGCATTTATTACTGGTATCATCTTCCTGAGCCAACATATAGGTGAGGGACACCTTGGTTTATATTATATAAAGTATCAAAGTCTTATTTAGTTTAGGTGCCATGAGTGTATGAGGGACATAAGAAATATTTTTACTACCTCGAACACTTCTTGGCAATCACTTTTCTAATTTAGGGCACTTGTATTTTTGAACAGGTTATTGATGGGATGAATGACATAAGTAAGGTCATGGATGAATCGTCAAATGGATCCTAGCTTTCCTAAAACACCTTAATGCCTCATTCAATCATGAGAGGGTTCATTTTTAAGATTGTTAAGATCTTAGTAGGGTCAATATTGAACCCACATTAGGAGATGATATATTCGATGAGTTTTTTATTAGGGAGTCCAAACACCATTTATATGGATTGAGAGTAACTCTATATTAAATTAGACACGTGAGGATGATGCATAATACTCCTAAATAGTCTTCACATCACATTTATTTTCCAAGGTCATCTATGTAGACCTCTACTATTTTATGGATGAAATTATGAAAAATGTGGGTCATGTCCCTTTGGTATGTTGCCCATACATTTTTAGACTGAAAGGCATTACAACATAACAAAAGGTCCCCCAAGGCATAGTGAATGAAGTCTTGATTTTGTCTTTATTAGAAACACAAAATTGGTTGTATCCAAAAAATCCATCCATGAGTGATACTAATTCGTACCCTATGATGACATCAATAATAATGTCAATGGATAGGAGGGGGAAGTCATCCTTTGGAAATGCCTTATTAATGTCTCAAAAGTTTATGCATATTCTGATTTTACCATTCTTTTTGAGAATAGGGACAATGTAGGACATCCATTTGGAGTAATCAACAGGCTTAATGAAGCCTAATTTTAAGATCTTGATGACTTCCTCCTTACCATTAATGTGACTTTAGGTTAATTACCCTAAGCTTTTGATTGATAGGTTTCATGTCATGCATTATAATTAAGTTGTGGAGAACTACATAGATATTGATGCCTATCATGTTTGTATAAGATAAAGTGAATGTTTTTGACATTTCTACAAGGAGTTGTGTATGGTCCTCCACCTCTTACTTAGAGAGTGAAGACCCTCACTTGAGGAGTCTAGGGTTATCCTCTATTTTGATATTAATGTCAATAGTTTCTTTGATGAGGGATGTGTTTCCCTCCTTGAATACATCAAGAGTTGAGGGAAGATTAGGGTCTTCACCCTCAACATTGAAGACATCATGTTCATTATCAGAAGAAAGATAATCATCCACATGGTAGTAAGACTTGTAAAACTCAGTTCTAGGGGTTGAGTTACGATAATAGGTAAGAGAGAAGCCCCTCTTATGGTGGAATGAGGGGAGGTCATCATAATATTATAAGAATTCAAGGATGGCCTCATCATTATCAACTAGATCAAAGACCAAAAGGTATTCATCTCATTTAATATGGGTGATAATTAGCTCATTAGAAGTCTTACATATGAGAGGTTCCATCTTGATCGAGACTATGAAATCAAATTATAGTATCATCAAATAGGGAATGAAATATGAAGATGAGACAACCATAGAGTTGGCAAGTTGGTTGATTTCTCTAGTGACTGCTTCTATAGAAATGAAGCCTAAGTTATTGACAACCTCACAGATTGTAACCTTGTACAATTGAAGATGCTTAGCTTTGGTCTGATATACTTCAAAAAATTTGTTTGTGACTAGTTTAGAGTCACCCTATATCCTTAAGATTTAGACACCTAGGTATTTCTCAATGATCATGCCAAGTAATAAGGCCTTGTGATTGGCCCTATTATTTGTACACTCAAAATCTAATTTGAATCCAAAATAATGACCCACCCTTTAGGAGAAATGAGAATGAACCCTACCCTAGAGCCTAGGTGGCACTTGGATCCATCATATTGAAGGACCCACTAATCATGTGTAGAAGGTGGGTAGTCATCAGGGAAGGTTTTTTGGTCCTTTGATATTTCAACCAAGTGAATACCAAAAATGTCAGGTAATCCTCTTTGGGGTCCCTTGTTTCAAATCTTAAGAAGATAATGAGTCCATCCTCTATATGGGGTGAATAAAAGGGATTATGAAAGCATGGATGTCTAGATCACATGCTACCTATGAAGGAAGGGAAGAACCTATAAGTCCTTGAAAGGTTAATTTATGAGCTTTGGGTCAAGGTAGGTAAGAACTTCTAGAAATTCAAAAGATTGCTTGGCTTTTTCTTCGAGGTTAGAAGTATACCAACATAGTTAGGGTTCTATCTAAGTGTATGGAGTATGTCAACATAATTAAGATCTTATATTGGTGGAATAGGTACACATTTATAGTCATAAAATTGAAAATATTGTGTGTAGGATATGGGTAATACTATTTGTCCTATCATTATATGTGGGAAAGCTTGCTGGAAATCAATGAGTGACTCTCTGAGATCTTCCTTATTTGTGATAGGAAAAAGAGGTTTATCCTTAGGAATCCATGGGTAACCATGAGTTTTGATGTTGATTTATATCTTAATGATACTCATGGTGTGAATCTTTTCCTTGAGTATTAGGATGGCCTAGGAAAGAGGAGTGACCTGACTACCTACCAACAAACTTTGAATACAATGAGAAATAAGACCAATGGAGGTTGGAGGAGAATGATTGAAATCTATTGAAGTAAAAAACATGATGAGTTAGGGACCATAGAAAATTGGTATGGTCCTATCATAGCATGGTTTTCAAGCATACTCTAAGGTGACTTCGAAGTGACAAGGGTGAAATGTGAACTATGACTTGTTCTCACATGGTTAACCCTTGGTTGACCATGGTGATAATCATTCAGATGGTTTTTGTGGAGGGGAAATTGCTCATTCCTAAACACTTCTACCATGAAATTTTTTGGTAGGTTAGATAACCCCTCTTAGGGCTTTTGGCCTTGAGGATTAGAAAAGTCAAAGGTCTCTACTCCTGATGGATCGAATGGGAGAACTAGGGGAGTGTCCCTTTCTAAGAGACTAATAATTTCAATGGTAGACATGGTGGAAAATGCCATATCAGAAACAACTTCTAAGTCAAAGGTCTTTTAAGTCATGTTTATGTCTTTTTATTCTAGTTTATCCTTTGATAGGGCCTGAGGTATTCTACCCCTTTATTTAGGATGACCCCTTTGGGTTTTAGGGATCCAATAACATCGACCAATTAAGGGGGATTTGTGACCCCAATAGTAGGTAGGTGGTAATCAATGTGTAACCTAGGTTTCTTATACATGGTGTATTGTAACATATCAAAGGTATTAAGATCCCCTTGGGTTATAAAAACCTTTTCCAAGTGTAAGAACCAGACTTGCAAGAACAAGGTAGAAGGGACGGATTTTATTTGATGTATATAGGTTCTTCCCAAGATTATATTGTAATTAGTGTCCTTATCTATGACGTAGAAATATATGAGTACCATCTTGGGACCCAAGGTGAATGGGAGTACAATAAACCCTATGGAAGTGGATATAAGACTATCGTAGCCTCATAGAGTGTTGCACAATATAGAACAATTGGTTTCCCTGTAACCAAGCTTTTGTAAGAAGGAAAAGGGGATGATGTGAAAAACCACTCCATCATCAACAATGGCTCCATTCACATAGGTTTTTTAGATCCATACTTGTAAAAATAAGGTTTTATCTCCCCTCATTTCCATTTCAAAGTCATGGGAAAGGCTTTATAAATCTAAGAAATACCCAACATCCCTTAATTCTTGACCAGACGAGAACATATCCAAATCAATGTGGTTAATTTGAGTCTATGAAAGAGGGGTGACACATGATAAATGTCCCAATTCTAGGGTGTAGAGCAAGGCTAACTGATGAGTAGGAGAGTTATTGAGTAAGTATAGGAATGAAATGTGGGAGAATATTTTGGTCAAATTAGAGATCAAGTCATAGTTTCCCATTGGTTTAGGAATTGACTATGTTTCTAAGATGTTCAAGGGGTGGAAAACCATGGGTTGATACTCTCTTGTGTGATTAATGATGTTTGATTCTTCTTCTACTTCTAATTACATAATTCTTATCATTATGGTTTTGCCTTGCACTCCTAATTAAGGAAACATATTAGGGTATGTGGTTCTTGAGGTGAAAGGCTCAATATTATGAGTACTCACCACCATAGGTTGGCTATGTTGAATGGGGTGACCTACAGGTTACCTTACGATTAAATTTGAGTGACGTGTGCTTGGTGGTTAGGGAAAGGGTTGTGGTAGATATGTAGGTTCTAGTTGTGGGGGGAAACATGACCATTTTAAAAGGTTTGGGTGTTCATACTAGTGCTTCTTAATAACATTTCCATAAATGTTTGCCTTTGGTCTTTTGGGAGTCTTTGTATGAATTTATTATATTATCTATAGCTCTAATTGTCATGACCCATGACTTTGTGGAAGAGGAAATAAACTTGTTAGGATCATAATCCCCAATTATCATGTTTTGTCCTTGTTTTCTGAATGCTTGTTGGTTTTTTTTGTGAGCAATAATTTTGGTTTAGAATTGGGGGTATTATTCACCTAGTTAGTATTGATTTTGGTTATGATTTTGATATTGCATATTATGAGGTGGTGGTTAATTAAAATTGACCATATGAATGGTAAGAGGGGGATTTTAGTTCATATCCCATATATTTTTAGTAGTGTTGACATTATTTGTAGGTTGATATTGATTATTTTTTATAGGGTTTTACTTCTTGGTTTGATCAGAGACACCATCAGTGGTAGTGTTCCTATTACGATTTATGATTTTTGGACCTTAGTCGTTTGAATTATTTAGGCTTGAATTTTGAGATCCCTCACTATTTTGACTAGGGGTAATGATACACCCATTGGTCCCATAGATCCATCGACCACTGTCAATGGTCACCTGATTGATATATAGGGTGCTCTCGAGGGATTCTTCTTATGACTAATCTAGGGACTTCTTGACATCCTCATTCATTTCATTATTAAGGGAATAGAGGAAAATATTTCATAACTCCCATTGATCCATGTTGGGTGCATTGGTAGAGGAGTATAAGACCTACCACCATCTCATGATGATTTGGTAGCCATCTCGTTATATTCTCACTTGATGTCAAGAACTCAAGTATGAAAGTATTTAGAAGTTTGTTCATGTCAAAGGCTTTGAAGAGATCATAAATATTTTGGTTATATATATATATATATATTTGAGGAGGTAGTAGTACCAATCGAGTGTTATACCCTCTAGGGTCTTGGGAAAGATCTTTGTGACAACCCCATCCCAAGGTAGGATTTTTATGTGGTATAGGATTTTACATGAGTAATGAGATCCCCCTACAATTTGAAATTGGGAAGGTTTGATAGGGGGTGTGAAATAAGAACCCATATATAATGGTGTCTAAAGGATATTTGAGGTATTCAACATAGGTCCCTATGTTACTTAAATCTATAGTTATTGCAATGGGACTAGGGTTAAAGGGGGAGTCACATAGGAGTTTCTTTGGTAACTACTAGAGGGAAAAGAGGCAACTTGATAAAGTGAAGTAGAGTAAGCTAGAAATTAGTCCAAATGACTAGACTTAGAATACATGTGAAATTAAGGAGGGAGGTTGGCAGATATATGAGGTGTGGTGATTTATTATGGTGGGGTATGTGTATTTTGTGTAAAGCTCAATGTTACATAGGGTGGGGCATAATCAATATATAGAGGGGGGTTATAAGTGGGAGGAAATTGACTTGGAGGTGTAAAGAACAATGGGTTTTTGGCTACCCTATTGTGTAACCAGATGTTATATAGGGTGGTATATAGCTATTTTGTAAAGGGGGATTGTACATGGGAGGCACTTGACTTGGAGGTGTAAAGAACAATGGGTTGTTGGCTACCAAATTATTTTTTTTATGATGGAATGTACATGTATACACTCACTATTGGAGTTTGAATAAGTATTTTATAAGATAAATGGGATTTGGAGGAATTGGGGTTGGGGACCCCATGAGCGAGGATATCTCCAAGAGGTTGGTGAGAGATATGGTTGTGTGGTGGTATATCCTTTTGTATGGTGGAAGCATGTAGGTTTGTTGTTGTGATGTTGGGTAATTTATATTTTTAATGGGAAAGGAAGAGGGTTGAGATAACATAGGAGGGTTTTGTCCTATCCCTTGACTTAGAGTTTGTTGATTATTCTCTAGGTCATGGATATGACCCACTAGGGTGTTAATGAGCTAGTTTGGGCCAGTGTTTGTGTTAGGCTCATGGGCTTCTAGTGTATGAGGGGTAGATGTATGAGATGGGGTAACATGAAGGGTTTTTTTTGAGGTGGGATCCCTAGTAGTAGTACTTATAGTTGATACTAGTGTGTTGGAGGCTATAAACACCTAAATTTGGCAACTGATAACCTCCAACCAAGATTTTGACCAATTTCCACCAAAATGCACAATTTGGCCTATAAAAAATAAAGCAAATTAAAAGAGTTGAAATTTTTATACTCAAGTGCCAATTTTGGCCAAAGTATCCCTAAATGGGGTAATGCAATTTATGGGCCAACTAACTTTGATCAAATCATTTTGGGTCAAAATGCTAATTTTGTACATAGGTACTCTGGATTGCTCTTTTCTATCAAACTTATTATATGAGACATGTGCATTTGTTATCTTGCATTGACAACATCCTAAATGGGATAATGATTCAAATGCATCCAACATCAAATTCTAATTCTAATCCAATCAAAATTTGAGCCAATAATACAACATTTTGACCAATTTGATTAATTTGTGTAGAAATTACCAAGGTTTTGCATCAAAGTTGACTAATCATGTTTAAGGATAATTAAACCAAATCAAGAGATTAAGTTAATTTTCCATGGAACATTTTGAATATTTATTTTTAGAAATTGATTGTCATTAATTGCATCATCAAATGACATCATCCTATAGGGTGGCATCCACAAGCTATAAATGCCACAAATATCTGAATTAATGCCTCCCATTCCTCATTAAGATCCTCCATGCCTAGTTAATACCCCTCTATCCCAAATATTAATGAGCCTATTTATGAATTTTAATTACATAATTAAATTAATCCTTAGCCACACATCTTCATCTTGAGATGGATGGTTCAAGTTGATTTTAAACCATTCCAAAAATCTATAAATAGGAAGCCTTGTCTATTGAATTTTAAGCTCTTTTATGCCAAAATTATAATGCCCAAATGCATTCAAAGTCATTGCATGTTAGTTTTATAATGCACAAATGTTGATCCAAGCCAATCCAAGTCAAATCCAAACAAGTTTCCAAAGAGAGATGGTGGTAGCCACACTTCATTGATGCAAACTTCATGAGCATAAACCAAGCAAGCTAAATCAAAGAATACTCTTGGAGCATCAAGGAAGGTAAGGAATGTTTGTTTTCTTGCATTTTTGTTGAGATTTATCATTTGTGTTCTTCACTAAGCTCCCCCACTGAGATAGGCTTAAGGTGTTGGCTATTAGTGTGTTATTTTTATTTTTATTTCATATATTAACACAATACTAATCTCCCCCTTATTGCAATCCTATGTTCGTAGAGGCATCTTAACTCCTGCCGGGAGGATGTGAAGCAACTTGCATACAAGTGAACTTATTCTCTAAGTGATGTATCCTTCCTAAATAATGATCATATTTGGTGATGATTTCTACATCTAGGCTTTGCAAGCTGATGGATGGCCTTATGGCCATAGGAGGGGTGATCGTGCCTCCACTTGTGAGGGTCATGGTGTTAGACTTAGGATGGTTACTTATGGTTTTAGATGCGTCACGTATCTCTTGAATGATAACCTTATTCCTTGTCTGAGTGTTGGGAAGGGAGTAATCATAAGGTATGTAATCTATGCTAGTGTCAAACATTAGTGTATATCAACTCATCAATGAAGGTTTGCTATAGTTGAGTTGGCTTCTCCTATAGCCTTCTAAGCTAATAGATCTACCAATGTCCTATCTAGACATATTCTGGGTGTATATGGATACCCATAAAATAAATAGAAAGAGGGAAGATGGAGAAAGGAAAGGATAAGAGGAAGAAATGGATACACAAAGGATGAATTCCTTCACATAAGCTTCACCAATATATATGCACATGAATAACACATGCTAAACCATGCAATTGACTTCCTAATGTTGGGTCGAGGCAGCTGATGTAATAGATGGGCTATGGTTTGGTTGGTTGTTTAGTAGAATGGGATTTGGGATAGGTGGCCCAAATAGCTTCTCATGATGGAACCAAAAGACCTCGACCATCATCTCGATGATCGTTAAGAATGTCAAGTTGTGAAGAAATAGAGATCCAATGTTTTTTAGTCTCTGTTATCATAAGAAGGTAGAGTTATTGGTCAATACTAGGATTAGGGAAGTAAGGGATATTTAATTGGATGACTCATAGGAAAAGGTATACTCTATTGGGTTGATTCTACCTAGTTAATGTCATACACTGAGTGTGAATGATATAAGATGAGGCTAGACCCGAGGAAAAGGAAGAGATATGAATGGGAAGCTAGGCCTAAATGACATTGTACTAGTATCCTCTTTTATATAAGGGGATAATGATAGGTGGGTTAGGAATGCATTATTGTTCTTATAATGTGACTAAAGAGTCTATAATGAGATGAGGAATGAGAGTGGATCTAAAAACTTCATGTCTTAACTCAGTGTTAATATCAGATTATGTAATGATGGTGGGACCAAGTTATCTAACTCTAGGGAATAAACCATGCTATACAAGGCTTGGTATCTCAGGAAGAGTCATCTGAAGGAGGCTAGGTATAATCCAGGGAAAAGAGTATGAGCTTGTTTAGGAAATGGCTTGTAATATGTGCTTGATGGAATGTTGAAGCAAGACTTTGTATAGGATGCTTATATGGATGGACAAGGCTTATATGGGATGTGGTTACTTGCACATATTGGTAAGTATTTGGCTATTATTTGAGTATTACATGTGTTAACAAGTATTTTGACACTATTTTTGTTAATTTTTTATTATTTTTGACTTTTCTTGATTTTATGGGAATAAATGCTTGTTTGTTGAAAATAAAATACTGAAATTAAAAGAATGACAAAGCTAAAAGTAAGTGAAAGTAAAAATATTAAAAAAAAAATATATATTTTCCAAGGTTTATAATGAATGCAAAGAAGGAGAGAAGGAACCTATACTAATGTGTAAGGTGTTGATTTTCTTGGCTTTATTTGTATGCAAACTAGATGATGATGTTTTTGTTTGGTTTTGGTTATTTTGTATGAGATTAATTAAGTATGTCAATTGAATCTAGATATACAATCAATGTAACAATAAATATAATCTAAAACATAAACAACACGACACTTTATTTAGATTTTCTTTGTTCACAAACAAAGTAGACTAGCTTTTCAACTCCTCTAATTTGCTCTAGACAAGTTTTTTTTTATGAATTACTAAGATGGAAACAAGAAATGAAAGTTATGATTTTATATTTTAAATAAGAGAATGACAAAACTTTTAACTCACCAAATCAAATAAAATCGTAAATATACTACCCTTATTTATGCACCTATGATTGTTTAAGTTTTAATGATTACCTAGTTGATTGTTCAGTATGCAAGAAACTTGTTTAGATCTTGGAAAGGAAAACTTTCCTTGGATATAAATAACTTGAATATTTACTAAGATCTTTCCTAGAATGATTGATAAAATGTATTATTAATTTGAAGAAAACTAATCTATAGGAATGCAAACATAAATCAAACCTAATTATTTTTTTTTGGTACTAAAGAGAATGAAAAGAAACAAATCTCTTTCCCTATCAAATTTGATCTTCTTATTGAATATGGAAACTAATATATTACAGCCACAACTACACTAAATCTAATTTAATAAGGAAATAAATGCTAGAAATAAAAAATAACTTCAACTTGACCAAGGAATAGATCAATTGAAGTGTATGTGATGTATTTGATAAGATAATCCTACGTATGTTAGTTCCTTATGATCTTGTATAGATTATGGAAACTCTATAGCTGTGGGATGCACAATCTTTAGAACAAGATAGGGAAAAGAGTAGATACAACCACAAATAGAGAGCAACCAAATTGATGTTGGCCAATTTCCTAGTTTGCAAAATCCGAGTTGCTTATACCACCAACACTTATTCACTTGTAATAATGTGGTCAACTTGAAAATAATAGAGGTTGAATCTTTAGGTAATTAAAGGATGGCTACAACTACAAAATATTTATAATAATAACTCTAATGGTGATTTTTGGGTTTGAAATTAGGTCAAAATGAACCTTATTTTAGGAAGAGTTGGGAACCTACATAGGGGAGTTCAACTATGTACAATGGAGAGTTCAACTTAAAAAGAACTGAAGAGAATCAAAAATAGAAGAGGGAGTGAGCTGGGCCTGGTTGGAGGTGAACACAAGGTGATAAAAATATTAAAGGTGATGCTATTCATGTAAAACATGTCAAAATTAGATTCACGGTGTAGACACTTAAATATGGCCACCAATGACCATCAATCAAGATTTTGACCAATTTTCACCAAAAAGCACAGTTTGGACTAAAAACACTAAAACACATTAAATGAGTTGAAATTGATATATTCAATTGCTGATTTTTACCATAGTGTCATTAAATGGGGCAATGAAATTTATGAAGCAACTAACTTTGATCAGACATTTCGCGTCAAAATGACATTTTCACACCTGGGTGCTCTGGATTACTCTTTTCTACCAAATTTCTTATACAAGACATGTGCCTTTGTATTGGAAAAATCCTAAATGAGATAATGGTTCTAACGCATCAAACATTGACTTCCAATTCCAATCTAGTCAAATTTTGAGCCAAGAATATGACATTTTGACCAATTTGATTAATTTGTGCACAAATTGCCAAGGTTTTGCATCAAAGTTAACTAATCATGTTTAAGGCTAATTAAACCAAATTAAGAGGTTAAGTTAATTTTCCATGGAACTTGTTGAATAAATATTTTTTATAAATTGATTGTCATTAACTACATCATCAAATGACATCATCTTATGGGGTGGCATCCACAAGCCACAAATGCCATAAATATCTAAATTAATGCCTCCCATGCCTCACTAAGACCCTCCATGCCTAGTTAATGCTCCTCTATCCCAAATAATGATGAGCCTATTTATGAATTTTAATTACATAATTAAATTAATCCTTAGCCACATAACTTCATTTTGAGATGGATAGTTTAGGTTGATTCTAAACCATTCTAGAAATATATAAATAAGAGGCCTTGCCTATTGAATTTGAAGCTCTTTATGCCAAAATTATAATGCCCAAATGCATTAAAAATCATTGCATCTTAGTGTTATAATTCCCAAATGTTGAGCCTAACTAAGCCAAGTCAAATCCAAACTAGGTGCCAAAGAGAGATGGAGGTAACCACACTTCATTGATGCAGAATTCATGAGCACAAACTAAGAAAGCCAATTAATAAGATAATTTGGATAATCTAAAGAAGGTGAAAGAAGGTCCCTTTTGCATTTTAGTTATGCTTTTCATTATATTTTTGTTAACTAAGCTCCCCCATTGAGATAGGCTTAAGGTGTTAGCATTAGTGTGTTTTATGTTAGATTTATTTTATTCACTAACACAATACTATTCTCCCCCTATTGTAATCCTATGTTGACACACAATAGCTAATTTTGGAAGATGTTTGAACTTTGATGAAATTACTAGCTTATGTAAGTAGTAATTGAAAAACCACCATTTAGAATGACAAAATTGCTGCTATAAATTATGAAACCACTGCCATTTTAATACAAAACCACTAATTGGTTTTAAGACCACTGCCTGAGTTACAAAACCACCATGATAGTTGTGTAATAGAAGGGGCAGTTCTATAATGGAGGGTGGTAGTTGTGTTACCTAGAACAACAATCCCATCACACATGGCTAATTTTTAAAATAAGGTGAAAGAAGCTATGAAATACAAAACCAAGGGGACCAAAGGGGTTCAACGGAAGAATAGGAATGTAGAGGGAGAGGAAAGAGCTAGAGAGTTCACTATGGAGCATAAAACAAGAGATCACTACATCATCATCAGATTTGTATTGAAAGTGTCAAACCATGTAAATTTTTGGTACATTCAGGTCCACATGCATTTTATTCTTCTGCCTTAAATGTATAATCCTTTTGAAAGGCATTAGGTATTCCTAATTGGAATTCTACCATGCATGAGGAGTATAACTCCTTAATCACGAATCATACTCAAGATTTTATATGTCTTATTAAGGGAAGAAAAATAAATTGATAAACATGGATATATCAAACCAAGTATGCAACATATGGGTCTATTGACAAGTTCAAGGTACAGTTAGTTGCAAAAGGTTTCTCATAGGTGCTTAACATTGACTACACTAAAACCTTTATACTTGTCACCAAAATGAACTCTATTATACTCACATTTGTTATTGTCACAACCAATCATTGGGATGTTAATATATGGATGTGAAACATATATTCATGGTGACCTTGAGGAGTATATTTACATGGAATAGCCATCAAGATTTGTCAAGGATTCTTCCTTTGTATGTAAACTTCAAAAATACATTTATGGCCTTAAACAAGCCCCTCAGGCTTGGTATGCCAGGATGGATTCCTTATTTCTCTCTACAAGTTTCACTCGATGGCATTTAGATTTAAACGTCTATCTCTTATGATAAGATGATTTGATTTTGATTTTGGTTCTATATATTGACAATCTTTTGATCACTAGGAACTCTTCCTCATATATTATAGTGGTGAAAGAGGCTCTTCAGGACATATTTTCCATGACAAACTTGGGCTTGTTACATTACTTCCTTGGGATCTAGATTTCTTAGTCTGACTCAATAATCACACTTGCACAACCTAGGTATGCTCTCAATCTACTTGTTTGGTTTCATATGGATGATTATAAGCTAACTCTAATTGCCTTTCTATCTAGATTCAATTTTGAGGTAGATTATACTTCACCTTTGGTTAGTGCTACCTTGTATTGACAATGTGTTAGTAACCTTATCTACTTGATACATATCAAACCTACCATATCATATGCAGTGGGCCTAGTCTCCAAATTCAAGCAAGAACCCCATGAGCTACATTAGAAAAAAACTAAGAGGTTCTTGGACTAAATTCAAGGCACACATAGATTTGGGATTCATTACAGAGCTAGCATTGACATCAACTTGATTGGTTAAACAAACTCAGAGTGGGTTGATGATATTTAAAATCACAAGTCCACTTTAGGTTATAGTTTTTCCATTGGTTCATATCTGATTATTTGGTCAAGCAAGAAGAATAATGTTATTGATTTGTATTCTACTAAGGTAGAATATAAAGGGGCTATCAATGCTATCACTGAGGCTATTTGGATTTAGGGATCCTCACAAAGTCTGGTATCTAGTTCAAATAACCTACAATCATCTACTACAACTAGAACACTATTCAAATTTTTAAAAATCTATTTCAACATTAGTGGACTAAACACATAGATATTCACATGCACTTCATACAGTAGCTCATTCATGGGCAAATAATTAATCTAAGATATTACCATACAATAGAGCAAACAAATGACATCTTCACCAAACCTTTCACAAAGAGCAAAGATCTTCACTTGTAGTCTCTTCTTCAGGTTTGAGATACTGTAACATCATCTTTTTGGGGAGCCTTCTAGCCTCTTCTTTATGTATCTATTTTTTTTTGGGGCAGGATTTTTTTCATATAGGTTTCCTCCTTTTCTTTGATTAATGAGAGATTGATTTATACATGATACCTCATTAGGCCTTATTATTGGGACCCATTTCTTTTTCCTACCTAAGATATATTTATAGGGGGCGTTAGAGTAGGGGTTTATTATTTTACCATATTTATTTATTATGGGATTTTTTTCTTCACTTAAAGTTTTCATACCTTCATGGATAAGCTTGATTAGGTGTACCTGGAGTTATATTTTGACTTGAGGAATATGAATTAACTCCCTTGATTGGCTATTTTGGGAATGGGATTAATATTTTGTTCTCACCTCTTTGACCACTTTTCGAGGAGATTTCTAGGGAGGAGTTACACATGTACTCATATATATATACATATCACATTTGTGAGCTTTAGTAATGGAATATTTGGGACTTGTCTCTTATTTTATTTTGTGCAATATTCTCATGTATGTGATTTCATTTTGCCTATAGCTATTGTGTTGAGTACTAGTTTGTCTTGTGCCTATCAAAAACCCATGCACTCAGTTGATCCAAATATCTTGGCATCTACTCCAATATCTCTTATAGATTGTGAGTTAGCAAAATGGTGAATAGACTAGTTAAGGTAAAATATGTCAAGAATAAACATTATCATGCACTTAATGATTAAATTTATGTGTCTACAAATACAATACAATACTAGGAAGATCATAGCTAATATTAATGGGGAAACACTAGGATGATATCATCATTATGTTATATTTGAGCATGAATGTGTGATTATTACCATTTAGAAGGGGGGATCTTCTTCAGAACAATAAAAAAAAAAAGAAACTATTTCTTCAAGATGATACAAGATCTACAAATCAACACCACATTCCATTTCATTATTTAAAACCAAATTCAATAGGAGATATTGTATTTTATGTAGGAACTCCACGAGAGAGTTATGTTTTTGTAATCATTGGTTATGTTTCAATATTATCTATTATACATTGACTCTTGGATTGATGATCCAATCTATTCTTATATTTTGACATACATGCACTCATATGTGTTTGCATTGACCACTATTTTATCCCTTAGGATTTGTTTTTACTTGTCCCTTGCCTCTTGATTATTATCTCAATCTAGACATCCATGATGCTTATCCTAAAATTCATATTGCACATATTTGGTGGCATTATATTTGATCACTCTAACATATTGACCATCTATATACATGTTATGGTCTCACTTGAGTTTAGATGATCACATACATTTATATCCACATATTACATGAGCACACATTGATTATTTACCATTGGGTGCATGATTATCCTTATTTCCATATAAGTTACATATCTACATTATTGTGATTCTCATATATAATGGGGGCATATTGATTGATTTTACTTTATCCATATAACCATGCTATCACATCTAGTGCACATTATTCCTTCGAACATGTGGTAGAATAACCAAATCCCTCCTATTCTTCTATTTTTGAAACCATTACCACTTGGCCTTACTTGACTATATCAAATATTAAAAAATATAATAAAAATTCAAATATCTTAAGAAAATTAAAAAATATTCAAAATATATATATAAAAAGGCCATGAGCAATACATGCTTATGGGATTACACTATTTACATGTATTACTTATCATATGTTTGGTATATGACATATTTTTTTCATACACATGCGTGTCATGGTATATGAGTGTGATGCAAGACTTACAGGTTACATATGGACATATAGATGTTGGACTTTCCTCCACCTAGTGGCCATGCCAATACTAGGAGCATCTTAATCCACAAGGCTCATTATGATAGGTTATATCTTTCTATGACCTCTATATTAAAAGTCTTACTAGATTGCTTACATATGTTGTGCTAATTACTCATATCTTATACAATCCTACATGGATATGTTATCTTAATATGATGTGACATTGATAATTATGGATGGTCTAGACTAGTCTTTACTTATTTTATAATTCATCGATATTGTTACTCTTGCATGATAGGTTTCATTACTTGTATATTGTGTGCATACGTAGGCCTTATTTGATGCAACATATTTATGTCCCTTGTTTGTCAATTTGGTCTTATTTTTTATGACATATTAATTTCCCTTGAATTCTGCACTTAGATTTACATGTGAAACTAATTCTTGAGCTTATTAAACTTGTTGAGGTTGTTTCACTTGTTGAGTTTGTTGACATTTAGTGGTGCCATGATGCACAATACGCATTTTTATTATGTATTCTTATTTAGTTATCTTTTTAGTAACAATTACTACTACATGTTTTAGTGATACATTTATCTAGACATGAAACTTATATGTCCTACATTACATATGTTACTTACATGTCTTGATAGACATATACATTACTATGATGACATACTCTCCACATGTTCACATGATTATACATGATGTTATATTTAAACATAACATGATATAGTTAAATTTTATTTTGAGATGAGTAACTTACATAACACATCCCTCATATCAAAAGGGAGACTTATATTGGGATTTTTATAAAGACATATGCCTCCATGAACATACATTCATATTTTATAGAATCAAAACAATTCAAATATCAAATGCATTTTTTTACATGACAAATATTAGCACATCAATAAATATTATGGGGGCACATGCCATATATATGAACATATTTTACAGAGACTTGAATGCACATTCATACACACTTTAGTGCATATTCATGGGTATATGCACATAATTTATAGGAACATGAACTATATGTTTTCAAATATACATACATTTGAGATACAAGTTCTCATATTTACTAAATAGATGCATAACATTTTATATCAGTCAGTGCACATTTAGGGAGCATGATACTGGTCCATGTAAATATACACACTTTTATATTCATGATGCATGATATTGGTTGATGTAAATATATACTATGACAATTTATAATTATCACAATTACAAAGGGGCATGATATTGATTCATCACATTGACACATTTTCTAATGATAACTATCACAATTGTTTATTTAGAAAATAGTTTTTTAGTCTACTCCAAGTAGTGAGAAACCTTGAATCTATAAATTTGTTTGTAGTGGTTTGATTCATATTTTTACAAGTAATGTATCTTGAGGTTCAATTATGATCAATGGTAATGGTATTACATCTAGCAAACCCATCATGTGGTTCCCATATTTATTAGATATGAGTATTTATTTAGTCTAGTACATCACATACTTCTCCCCAAATTTATGAGGGTTTTAGAATGTTGTCTTCCCAACTCAATAGGCTTGCATAATTACATAAATTTGGGGTTTAATCACCCTCTATTTTCCATAATATAACAAGAGGAATGAAACTCCAAGTTATTTATCAAAAAACATCTTGATCCAATGCTTCAACAGGGAATCATAATCTCTAACAAATTATAATGGCAATAAATTTTCACCAACACATAAGTGTACTCCTTCATTTCTATTTAATTTTCAAATTTCAAGTCTAAATTTTAAATGTAAATCTATAGACATTTAATGCCATTAGTTTTATCTAGGTTTTACTTTTGAATGACTTGCATAATTGGAGCTTTCTCCCAAAGACAAAACATATTGTACACACTCAGGTATACCTTTTATTTTTACTCTAGAAATTCCATTGCTATAATAAAATGGGAAATTTATAGATATTAAATTTTGGTATTAAGTACTCTATAATGACAAAGTTGACATACCTTTATCATGCATGGCTTACATGCACAAATGTGGTCCTAACCTACCATTCTCTCACACTTATGTGCTACCTTATGAGTTTGACCCTTTTGTTATGCTTTTACACACCTACAAGGACCTCAATTTTTATTTCAAAATTGAATAAAATCCTTCACAAACATCCCCAAAACTTTAATTCAATCCTCCTATGCATGGGATTCCACCCTTAAACTGGGTTAGTATTGACTTATGTCTGTCAATACTGACCCTATCTTAATAATGACTACTTTTTAAAATCAAACATTTCATTAGGATAAGCCCATATGCATACCATGTCAATGAAATGAGAAATCACCCAATTAGATTCATATATACACAAATCAAGGCATAA
This sequence comes from Torreya grandis, assembly GCA_037957365.1. Classification (NCBI taxonomy): domain Eukaryota; kingdom Viridiplantae; phylum Streptophyta; class Pinopsida; order Cupressales; family Taxaceae; genus Torreya; species Torreya grandis. Next base: position 360,739 of record JARHVA010007328.1, on the reverse strand, counting down.
ATTGATAGGTGACTTGGAAATTATTTGGTATACACTATACACTATTGCACATGCCCAATTTTCAAATCAATAACTAGGATTAGTCACAAGCCACGTCTAAAGCATATCAAAGTGAAGTCAAAGTAAATGTTATTAGGTATCAAAGCCACATCATTAATTGCATTCATATATCAAAGGAGAACAATTGCATAATCATAATAGGTAAGAGAACTATGTGTGGCTTGATTTCCCTTCTTGGACTATCAAATAAGTAGGTATAACTCAATCATTAATGGGGGTGATTGGGGTTAGCTTAGTCCATTACACTTTCTTATGTTTTATAGGTTTCTATCCATCACAAGCACACCTAGCATTTGAAGATGAAAGAGGATGAGTTATATACTTGAACACATCATTAGTATTTGAAATAACACATAAAAAACTTTCATATATAGGTAAAGGTGATCATATAATCATAGAACCTATTTTTTACACAGGGCACTATCGACTATAATAGGTCACTATCGACAGTTGATACTATTCCAAAGTTGTTGAAATTAACCTTGAGTAAATAGAAACATAGTTATTGATTTAGATGAATTACAATCCTATTTTAGTTTGTTTTGCACTATTAGAACATAGTCACAATCATATAACCAATCCTAAAAGTTAAATACTTATGCATTTATTGTACTAACTATATTTATCACATGACATGTAAAATATGTACAATATGTTTTTGGATTTTACATTTAGATTCATGATTAAATTATATATGTAATAATCTAAATTCACATACTGGTTTCTATCTTATTAAGGTTTCTAAAACCAAATTAGGGTAAAACATATTTATACATTTTGGTGAACCCATGTTCTCTTACACCTATTCTAAGGTTATATTCTGACTCCATTATGGTAGATCAAATTTTTTCGTAGGGTTTATCCTTTGGCATGTTCATTTAGGGTTTCATAAACCCTTGTGTTTTCCCTTTGTCATAGGGCTAGATCTTGATTATATTTATTATTAAATTTACATATTCTCGAGGTTTGTTTAATTTTATGTTTAGATCTCCATAACTTTAGTTATTATGTGTTTGACTCTAAACCCTTGTGTGATGGGTTTGATCTATGTCTTTTTTTTTTATATCATTAATGCTTAATATTATTGTAATTTTTCTTAGCATATTCCTTTGATTGCATCAAAATTAAGCTTGCATAATAAGTATGGATTCTACAAATGTTTTGTTGAAAGTTAAGTTATCTCTTGTATATGATATACCATCCTTAAATGATAATGATGTGAACTAAATGTATGATTATTATTATGACACTGAATTAAATGAACAAAATAGGGATGAAAACATTGATAATATGTCATAAGTATGATATGAGAAATATTGTTGATATATCTAAAATTATAAATGCATTGAAAGAAATTGCTTGTCAAGATCTTCCTTCTCATGAGGTCAATTTAGAATTTCCTCCTCAAATTACTCATGTTTCTACTTATACTATGCATTCTTCCAAAAATATTATGTTTTTTTGATGCTCAAGATGCTTTTATTGCTTTGTAACCTTCTCAAACTTTGATTCCTCCAATTATCAATATGTTTAATTTCCTATATTTCCTCAAATTCCTCTTGTTCAACCACCAAATTACATATACTGTGTCTCAATTTTCTCCTAATGTTGTTAATCCTTCTTTGTTTTATTCTATACAAATTTCATCCACTACTTATTTTATTCATAAGAAAACTTTTTAAATGACCACTATGATGCATACATTGCATGATTTACAATAAGTTAACATGTTTTCTCAAGGGTCTCAAAATCTAAGAGGCATAGTCATTTATCATGATATACTTTTACACTATTTGGCTCATGATATACTTTCTTATCCTTTTCCAATTAGTTTTATAAAACCAACATTTTCGTTGTTTAATGGAATGGGATACTCTTCTTGCCATTTTAGATCATTTTATGCCTCATGCTTAGACTTTGCTTCATAATGTGTTTAACCCTTTTAATTTAAGAGGTAATTAAACTAATTTGAATTACAAAATTAAAATTAAAGTGGTGATATATACTGATTTGATATTAAAATACAATCAAAATACAGTAAATTACAAAATTTACAAAATCTAAAAACTTTATAAAAAATAGTAAATTAAGCTAGGGTTAGAGAGTGTCCCATAAAATAATAATAGATCTTACTATGTAGAATTTTTGGAAGTGTAAAACTATATGAAATGACCTATAAATATAGTACTATTAGAAAATAATAATTCATAGTCTACAAGGACAAAGGTGGGTAGGGTTGCACTGTGGCCTTGTCTGACTACTAAAACCACATCCTAGTTGATTGTATTCCTGATTTATGGATATGATCCAACGTGATAGTTTATGAAGGTCAATGATAGGGCCATATAGGCCAATAATCACATCTTTAGAACATGAGATAATAAATGATTAATCAATTTTACATTATTTATTTGTTTGATCTCATATTGATCACTGGTATATTTAGAGTATTATAGTTGATAACGGTTCAAGTGTGAACATGTGTACCAACACACTTTTTCATTATCTTGAATACATAGATTTGGATATGATTTTCACTGCCATGGTCATAAAAGGATTCAATGGACACATTCAAATATCCATTGGTGAAATGAAATTACCCTTACAAGTTGGTATAATACATGTGGCCACTAGGTTCACAATTATACCTAGTGCAGTGGTCGTTGACATATTATTAGGAAACCCTTAGATTCATTAGATTTGTGTAGTTCCTTCTAAAGTCCATAGATGATTGATATATATATATATATATATATATATTATAATGAGGTTATCACAATTTTAGGTATCCATTATTATTACTCTCTATCACAGATATATTTTATTATCACACAACAACCTTTCATTGAGCAACCCAAAAAGGTGCAACCTACTAAGAGATTCTCCCTACATAAAGCTACACTTCCATGGAGGCCTATCATATAGATCCCCCTTCAATAAATGTTTGTCAAAAATTCTAGGGAGCCACTCTCTACTCCTACACATCCTCAATTTATGTTTCTAAGTATCATCGGTAATTCACATAAAACACCTGTGCATGATTCACATACTTAAAGATGGGTTCCAAAAAGCCCCACAGTTCATCATGATCAAAGCCAAAGTATGGTACATATTATCAATATCATAGTGAAAACTATATCACATTTGTTGCTTCATATTTATATTCTCCATTGAGATCAATAAAATCACCGTAATATAACCCTTTCCTTTCGCAAAAGGTCACCATTCCTTTTCTCAACACAGGGCCAGTTGATTATGAGTCCCTTACATAAATCATTGGTTAGTTTATATCTTTCACTTTGTACATACTCTTTACCTACATATTAAAAAATATAAAAATAGTAAAACATTTTAGAAAATAAAATAAACTTGGACCTATGCATGCTTATATGTACTTTGTCATACATCAGTTCAATTATGCACAATTATTCAATACATGATATATCAAATTTTATATCAAACATGCTTCACTAATGCACATGAGGGATTTAAAATTACATAAAACATAATTTCCATATTTAGTTATAGGTACTTTTACTATTACACACTCAGAAACTACATTTAGATAGAAGCTGTGAAGGATAGGAGGGCACTTTACTAGTATCCCTCACCCTGTTATTGTCTTAGTGAGCTCAAAATGATACCACTTACTTCCAGACTACACACATGCTTAATAAAACATTTATATTCACTAGTGAGCTAATTGGGGGCATGATATACACATGTTTTATCCTTATTTACCGACATGATCTTTGTCATCGCTTATATCTTTATATAACATTACATATTTTAATATTTCTCACTCACTAACATTGTGATATCTACTATTTATATTAGTTTTTAAATATACTTAGGTTATAAATTAAATCTTGTTGATCAAATTACATAATCATGGATGGTTTTATATTACTTTTTCTAGATCCATCTATTATATGCATTCTTTATTTTCTTTGAGGACATTTGAATATGTCATTTCTAAGTAGATATAAGCCTCCATGTCTTTGATTCTATGTGTGTTAGGACACTTGAACATGTCTTTGTGTGTGTATGATATGTGTGCAGATATTTAAACATGTCTTTCTATGTGACTCTAAGCCTCCTTTATTTACTTCTATACGTGTGAGGAAATTTGAACATGTCTTTGTATGTGCTTTCTATTCAAGTGAGTGACATTTAAACATGTACCTTGTATGTGGCCCCTTGGTCTTTTATTGTTTGTTTTTTATGTTGTGAGTGTATTCTTTGATTGTATTCATCATGGCCATAACACCTTGCTTACTTATTTTCTTAAATTTAGATATTATGATGGACATCATGCATCCACCCAACCTTTATAATACCATGAGGGATATCATTCATTCCTTTCCAAGTAGTTTTAATCAATGCTATATACTTAGTTGATAAATTATATACATGCTTCATTGTCACATCTATCTAGACACACTTGTTGTCAATGTTTATTTCTACATGCATCTTACATTATTATTATCCTTAGTTTACATACACAATGATGCCATGCCTTTTCATGTTGTTAATATTACTCATATTTCAATTTTACATCACAATGAACTACTGCATAACTTTTTAATTTCAGTTAAGTTCTTATGTAGTCTCAAAAACTCACCTCAAAAGAGGGCGCATTCATAGAGGTTTATCTTAGATACTAGACTTCCTAGATCAACACACATACATGATGTAATAGAGATTACACAATTAACATAGTCTCAAACTCATAAATTACACAAAACGTCATTTTGGATAGGATAAACCACATTAGATAAGAGAGCATTACTCTAGTGTCCTTCCCAACAATGTTATCCAAATGCCTTAAAAATAAGCATTCCATAATTTCTCAGAACCTAAATTTACTTAGAATAGTACTTAACAGTTTCATAATCTTAGTTCTTAAATTTACTTAGTTTGTCTCATATTTTCTCAATGTAGGGGAAATAATGTGTGGCATATTGTTCCAAGTTAGCACATAGATTTACTTAGATGCATAGTTTATTTACTTAGTCTCAAAATCTATGTGCACCAGATATCAGTTGGGGCATGTGCGTGACACATTATTTTCCTCATTGCTCACTTTTTACACTAGTCTTGTATATGGAATGATAATTCATGTCATTATCCATATTATATACATTAGGTCTAGACCATATTCAATATTTTCCCTAATTTTTTTGCCAATTTTTACATCGTAATTGAACCTTATTCCATCTACAGTGGTTAGTTAACTATTTTCACTGGTTTTTGCACCAAAAATATTTATTAGGATTCATATAGGGTTTATAAATTACTTCAATTCTTTGTGAAGGTGATGATGGAGTCAAACACACTTTGAGTTCTTAATCATACCTACTTATTGATGAGGACTAGGTCATACATAGTCCAATCCAAGATATTCTATGTTAATAAAACTATAAGCATACAACTCCTCACAACCAACAATTTTACACCATTTTATGTATTAGGAAAAGCATAACAATTGATGTATCCAACCAGGTGTATTATTTCCTTATCACTCTCTAGTTAGTGTATTTTAACTTTTGATATTCATCTTAAAAAAATATTAATATTACATATGTTTCATTGTAGGCTTTTGCATGGAACATAGTTCAACATTGTGGCCTACATCTAAGAGTCCTTTCCATAAATAAGTTTAGGTACACAATATTTTTCCTTTTAATCTAGTATTTTCACTTTGTTACATTACTATAATAAAAGGGGGGGGGAATCTAGACATATAAATTAAAATTTAAGCTAAAACTATGCACTTGTGACCACTCTTTTACCTAATTAGCTCTAGACTTATCTTAGGGCCCCTTTTGATCACTTTTGACCACCTTGCACACTCTTGTAAGCTGTTAAATAAACCTTGAATGTACTAATACATATTCTTATCAACCTTATACACATTTAATTCCCTACCTAATACTCAACATGATCAAATCACCCATTGGCCAAGAGTGACCTAGGGGACTATAGTCCATCGCTCTAGTGTCCTTGCCCCTTTTCGTATCTTCCTACCAGATAAAAACTAATTTGAAAAATCAAAAGACATAATAGGTCATATTATTTCCCTAATGATACCCATTTGAATTAATTTCAAAGATATGACTATATAAACACTTTTCAAACCATTTTTGAAAAGAGGCTTCCACATTAAAAAATACTAGAATAATAATTACACATTGAGGAAACAGTACTTATTTATCCCAATTCTAATTGAATACAACCCTAGTATCACAAAGATCAAGTTTGAATACATTTTCTAGGTCAAAATTACTAGTTAAGGCACTTAATCACATCAATATTGCATCAACATTTAACATATACATCTTATTTTTCACACACCACTATAACATGGGATAACTACATGAAGTTTGATACCTCTTCTGAGTATTGGTATGTAGGTAATTCTCAATACATGGGGTGTCAAGGTCTCACCCAAATTTAATTTATGAATCCTTTTTCCCCATTTATTGCATTGGTCTTCACATGTCAAGGAGATAAGGTTTTTGAAGGAAAATCAATCATATAATGGTCTTCACAAGTGATCACAAGCTCCTACACCAGATATAGGCTCTGTAAATGAAGATACATAGAATTTAGAAACCTTGATTACCTAACTACAAGTGGATATGAGCATTTCATATTGGATAAGAGCACCACCCCTCTAGTGTCTTATCCATGACACTGTTGTCTAGGCCCAGATCCAGTTGTTGATTCATGTTTCCAATCTTTAGATCCCCCTACACTGTAGTTTTCAGTCTATGATTCCTTCCACATATACAATTTCTATCTAAGTATTGGATTTATCATTACACTTTTCTATTTTTAGTAATTTTATAGAGCATAGTAGTTATGAATCAATGAATACTATTATTGTTATATTATTCTCCTAATTTTGCATAGTAGTGTTGTCACTTAGGGTTTTCTATAAATCCCAAATTCGATAAAATAATCACACTCAAATACCTCGTGAAAAACATTTTTTATTGAAATATAAGATATGATATCTACTAAACATAGAGTAAATAACATATGAAAATAAGTAAGCTAATAACAAGTGATAATGCTTTAGGTCCTCATTTTGAATTTTTAAAAATATTTTTATTTTTTTGCATGTTTTTGAATTTTTGCATTATATGTATTTTTTTAGATTTTTTATCAATATTTGAATGTTAAAATAGATTTGAAAAATAATCACTAATAATCAAAGCTTTAAAAATAGAGGAAGTGGGAGAGATTCTAACAATCCTCAACAAAGGTGAAAAAATATAACATGATAAGAAAGAAGGCAAATAATGTGCCCCAATTGTATTTATAATTTTGAATCATAATAATGTAACATGAATGATATATATATATATATATATGTGAATGTACATGCTCCTAATTGGGGAAGAGGCTAAATGTGCTCTCGAAAAATATGAGATCATGTGAATGCCATCAAGTGTAATATATGTAATAGTAAACACGTGGTGTGCCATAGAGATAAGTGTTTTAGATTGTTTGAATTAATTTAAAAATCAAGAGGGTAAGTGCCCAAAATGAAAAATAAAGCTAAAGGGATAGAATAATGGTTTTAACAATGAAATAAGGCAAAGAATCTATGTGTATACACTCTAATTTGGGCACTCTACTTACAACATCTCACTTTTGACATGCCCAACATCTTGTACTAACAACACTATCCATCCATATTGAATCCTAATTTCCCTATTTCATCATGTATCATCCTTAATTTATCCCTAATCCATTTACATCCATCCCTACTCAACCCTAGTATTTTTAAACACCTCCCTTTCCTAACCTGTCAGTATTCATCCCCCTAATCAATTAATCATGATATCATAATAACATATTAAATCCCACATCATTTACATGGGTTAATCAACTAATTAATCCTTATTGAGTAGCTAGTTGGTCTAATAACAAAATACATGCACCAAATATAAAAAATAAATAAATAATATCATCACATCACTCCAAAAACTAAGTCAAGTTACCTCATCACCCATATCTAGTCAATCACTCCAAATCCCAAGTCATGAGACAAGATATAATCAAGCATATTACTTCATCAAATAAAGATTTACACACTCAATTCCCCTCATTTAATCATAAATCTCTTTTATTCAATGAGGAAGTTGACTCATTATCAACCCTTGATCTTGGATCAAGATCGACAATCCACATTCATCTTAAAAATCTATAAATTGAGTTCACACCCCAATTTCATGAAGCTCACTTATCCTAGCAAAGTTATACCTCATTTATAATCAATCCATCATATTCTTCATGAAGCCAAATATTATAATTGACAAGGGTTATATTTTTGGTTTGTTCGTGCACAAATTGACATTGAACAACCACATATATACTTAATTTTGAGCATAATACAACATCAATAGGGTCACCTTTACCACTTCTAAGTTAAGGTATCACATACTTGTTCCCTCTTCACTCATCTAAGGTACCATTAAAATTGCTTAGCATATAGATTTTAATTTTTTTTGGTTTGATTTCTAACACTCTTATTTGGTAATAGTTATCTTGTGTATACATTTTGCACATCTATTAGGGCCAACTAATTTACTTTTAAGGACTTCATAGATGTAAATCCTAGGTTGTTAACACGATGAGTACATAGGGTAAATACAAATTTATATTGCAAATAGATGATTAAATTTATTTAACTAAAATAATGAGTGTAAGGAGAAGATTCACTTATCTAGAGTAAAAAACTATGTCTCTAGATGGTAATGATGCTAAAATAGGCTAGGAAGATATCCTGGAGTCTTTTTATTTATGGAATTAGTGTTTTTGGTACTTTAGGACATTAGTGGGTTAGAGGGACAATAGTGTACTACACTAGTGTCCAAAGCACTGTGGTAGTGTCTTTTTGCAGATAGGGATCCTGATACTTCTAGGTATTTTATGAGGGAACTTCAAGGTTTTTTAGGTGTGCTCAGGGGCTTTTGATCATCCTTCTATGTCACTATTTGGATGATTTTCTTTCAAAACCTAATGAATACATGCACACACGAAACAATAATAGAATAAAATGTAAAACACTTCAATTTATAACTTTCACAAAATGAGAAAAACTTATCTCAAAGAAGGCTTACCTTACTCATTTATTCTCAAATCCCCTCTCTTCCAGATAATAGGAAGATGACATGTGTGCTTTCCCATCTCTTGGCTTGTGGTAAGAAAGTCTCTCCACTCATTAATTCTGCTTACAAGCCCATGTGGGAAAGTAAGCAAGTGCATATCTAATAATTTGACTCATTATCCCAAAGCATAATGGCACATGGGTTGCCTCAAAGTTCACTAAGGTTGTTTGAAAAGACTCTCCTACCTTCTTATTAGTCTAAGGGAAAAAATATTAACCCAAAGTATCTAAAATATTCATTAAGAAATATTAAAAAGATGGATCTATCAACACATCTGAGTTTTGAGTCAAAGAGGGCCACTTAAGCGGTTTACCATTACTTTAAGAATTTAATATAACTTTTAAATAAAATTCCTATGGTTAATAATAAGGTGAATATTGTAAAACATGTTGAAAACACATAGTCTTCCAACTAGGTCCTCAACAAGGTACAAGGAGTGGTTTGGGACAAAGTAAGGTCAAGTATATGTGTAAAAACTATACCTATGATGTTTTCATGCCTATATTTGTCTTATTTCCCTCATTGGCCTCCCCTGTCACTTTCACAACATTGCACACATAAAATTCCCTACCCTAGAAGTTGAAGTTACATAATATAGGTAATACAAGAAATCTTGATCCTAATAACAAGCACACATAATATTCAAGGCATATCATAATAGTGGTGATAAAATAATACCAATGATTTAAACATATGCATAATCTATGTTAGTTATTAAGAACGATAGTGTTATTCGGTCCAAGATCCTATTCCAAAATACTCATGAGATTGAGTATTTTCAAAGAGAATAGTGGGAACACTGATGGAATTTCATTTTCCATTTTTGGATTGATGTGAAATTAACCTAGGGCATAACTTCAGGGATTTGTCTTCATAATAGAGTCTACATGGAATAATCTCTAAGAGATGTAATGCCACTAGCAGGGTTTCAATCTTGATGGCCAAGAGTAAATGTTATTTGAGTCTGTTACTAATGTTCATGCACTTTGATTTACCATTTTCTAAATGAAAGGGAGATGTAATTCAATATCCAAAATACACACAAAAAGAGGAAAAAATAAGGTAGAAAAGAATGCTTCTAGATCAAGATGAGCTTAATGATTCAACAATTGAACTAAGTGCATCTATTACAGTTATACCATTGTGTGCTAAGTCTCATGAAAGGTTTTAAATCCAATACTACACAATGGGAAGAGTCTAGGGAAGCAGTGAAGAACACTTTATTTATGAATCCTCATTAAATAACAATACTAGAAGTCCATAATAAATAAGACATAAACTTCTAAGATAACTTGTAGGATAACACATAGGTTATCTATATTATAAATAAAACAAATAGAGCTCAAAAAGAGGTTATGGCAAGAAAGCACATCATAATCATTGCATACATAAAGTGACAGAACCTTAAAATAATTATATGAGCACTAACATTCATTTAAAACTGAAATGAGGGATACTTTGATAAACACAATATACATTACATAAAATCTAAAATTACATTCATTAAGATAATTAATTCTAATATAAAGGTATTGATCACAACCAACTCTCTATGATTCAAAAAGGTGAAGAAAACTACAGGTGAGATCTTAGCTTGATTTTGACAATACTTTTGAGCTTAAAAATTATCAACCCCAAAATTATAATGTAGTTACACTTTTATAGATAAGGCTGGGATTTACCTCCAAGTAGTATGAGATTTCCATCCTGGGCCATGATGGCCACTCCTAGTAGTTACAACTACATAATTCAAAAAAATTAGAAAATATCCTTCCCTTACCTTAAAAATATTGGCAAGGGACCACTCAACTAATACGTGGAGGTAGAATAAACAATCCAACTCCTAATTGATTTTACATTACCTCTTTAGCCTCTAGTATGGATACCACAAGGTCAAATTCCAAGTCTAGCTTGGTGAGTTTCATCAAAGGCTCCCTAAAAATCATCTCTAGTTAGGTTACAATTATTTGGTATACCTAGAGGAGAGCCTCCATAAATACTTAGACTTTGCATAACTGGATAATGCTCATTATGGATTGGGTGAAATCTTGAGAATAGACTAAGCTCTTTTCTTATTTGCCTTGGATACCTTTATCCACATGACCTAGTTAAAGTGACCTAAGTGAACTCCAAATTCACCCTAGTCTAGTAGAGTGTCATCCAGATGGAACAACATAGATATTGACTTCCTTGAAATAAGCTAATATCTTCTTCCTATCATATTATAGGGGTCACATTACCATTTTAGATAAGGTAAACCACTCTTCCATATCAATATTCATGCTCCCAACATATGTCTAATATATGCCCAAGTCTGAAGTGGGCATCAATTATATCTCTAAGAACATGCCTTTATTTATCACAATAGTCAGTTTTTATCACTTCCCATTAATTATAGTGATCCTATCTAGATAGGCCTAGGTCCACTTGATGAGCACCTCAATCTTTGGCATAGTCCCTATCACCTTTCTTAGAGTTGAGAAAAGTTGTAGTAGGGCATCCTTGACCTATCCAATCAACTCGATATGGGGATCTTTGCCTATGCCTCAAAATTTTGGACCTATCTCTACATGTCTTTAATTAGCTTCTTCAACATATCATAGGTCACCCAAAGAACTAAGAGTGGATATTTTTCCATCTTTTCTTCTCCCATGGGAGTCCTCACAGTGAGAGAGAATCATGCTTATTGGATCCTTCAAACCATAACTTTATCTCTTGCATTAATTTCTAAGTGAGGATTCTTTACATACTCTTTGTGGTGTGGTAAAAATACCACTTCACCTCTGGGATTATTTACATAATTATCTTTCAAAATTAAAATATTAGGGTTATCCCCTAAGTTTTGGGAGGTATTGGCATGGTGTCAAAGATGGTAGTGATAGTTGAAGGATGAGGTGGAGGAGGAATGGAGGAATTAGAGGGTATAAATGATGAAAGTAGTGGAGGAGGAGGCATAGGGTTGAAAGGGAGAAATATGAATGGATAGGCCTAAGGGAGCATCTATACTTACCACTGAATCTAGGTCATGCCCACTTGAAGGTTGATGACTCCTAAGAAATGGATATTCAACATAAGGGAAGAGATTGATTGATTAAGGTTGAATCCTTAGGCACTTGGGTTGATGGAAAAAGGGGGTTGGGGAGCTATGAGAAGACCCATTAGGGTTGGTGCCAAAGGATCCATAAAAACTAGTAAATGATGTGGAATTAGAATAGCCAAAACCTATATTTAAGTCTGAGTTTGAACTACCTCTCTCTTCTTCCTTGGTCGTTTGACCAGGTTAGCGCTAGATACTGATATACGAGTAGAGGTATTGAGGAAAAAAGGGTTGATTATTAGAGATATTAAGTTGTAAAAGGAAATTTTAGGATGGTCTAGTCATTAGAAACATGTACATGAGTGCACTTACTCTTTCAACAATTGAGGTAGTTAGTAAAGATGGGTAACTTACAGGCACTTAAAACTAAGGAATGACCAATACATGTACTATAAAAGTTTTGGGTTAGGTAATATAAAGGGGGATGGAAATGAAGAAGGTATGATGCTAGGTATGGTTGAGGCCATGGGTGATAGGGTGAAACGTAGAGGGGATGTAATAGGGAAGATAGGTAGTACTAGTTAAATGGTTTATGGAAGGGTTAGGGAAATGAGTGACACTATAAGAGGTAGTTAGAAATTGGAGGGGGTGAGGGGAGGAACTTGCATTAGTGTCTACTATTGGTCTTAATTTAGGTTCATTTCTAAGCTACTATTGATGTCAAACCTTAGAGATTAGGTGGCTTGGTGTCAATGTGTCTACTGGGGAGCCACCTATGCTTGGGTCACTTACTACCAAGTCACATGGGTCTTACTTGGCTAGGGCTAAGGAATTTGAGTTGATGGAAGTGGAGCCATGGTAGGAGGAACTACTACTCATGGGGGAGAAGGTAGTAGGATCCCTTGTAGGATTTTCCTAGAAATTATATGGGGAATTAGGGTGACATCACCTAAAGGCTAATCAAATGTAGAGGGGGTTGGGGATGGTTCAATCTAAATCTTCTTATCCTTGTCTATCTTACAAGCCTCAATCTATGCAAGCACCTCTTGGTCATCTTATACATTTTAACACAACTTATTGTCATCCTCTAGCTAGTGTCCATAATTGAGGTTGAGGTGAGTCGAGTACTTTTACAAATGGGCTTGGATTATGCCCTTCAGGTCTTAGTCTCATTGCTCATCTCTACCCAAGGTAAAATATTACCTACCAGTCACTATCTTTTATAGGGGAGTGAAAGAGCAATAAACATGGTGTCTGATGATGATCAAAAGAGGAAAACATGACTTTTGCTAGTGACTTATGTAAATCTAAAAATGCCCTCCACCAATTAGTAAGTAATTTCCATCTCATCAAGGTGATCCAAGACATGATAAGGTAATTAGAATGGATCCCTAAGAATAATTTCAACTCAAATGATGGTGTCCTCCCAACAATACTAGTAGTCTCTGATGGGCTCTAGTGAGTCTTGATTAATTTTGATAGATGAGGTATAGGGGCCTCATTGATAAAACTATATACCACCAGGTATAAAAAATTGTAGATATCCATGATGTTTTTTCTCTACTAGTGGCTATATAATTTGTAAAAAACTTCATGAACCACAGAGCCTTTAGGAACCCATGTAGGAAAAGAAGATGGATTGAAAATGAGTGTCCTATAGACTATGTCTATGAGATAACTCATCATGTAAAAATTTCGCATACCTATGTATTGGATATGGTCTTGACAATGTTAAAATTGACCACTCCTCCTAAATTAGGGACTTAGGAGTCATCCAAGATCATGTGAAGCATGGGCACCCATAATATGTTGACGTGAAGGAAACCTTGGGGATCAAACAACTAGTTCAATAGAATCATAACAATTAGGACCTTCTCCTTTAAGGTGTAAACCATTTATGCATTAAAATCATCCTTATTTACCCACTTGTCATCTAGTTTCTCAACCTAATCCCTCAAGATGTCATGTATTTGGAAGAAGATAGTTTAGGTCTGTACCACCATCGATTCATATGAAAAGGTGAACTCTAAGAGATTGTAATAAGCTTTGTAGGTTATTCCTAAGATATTGATAATCTGATACTAGAAGTTGGTCAAGTAGACCCAATCATGGATGTCATCTTACACTTATCTAGAAGTGAGGAGTATCTTACCAAATAATTTGATATAGGAGAGCACTTTATGCTTGGTCATGACCCTATGTAGGTGACACTTATCATATGCTCATAGGACATATTCAAATTAAGCTTGATCATCATCATCAGTAATCAACTCTTTGGGCACTTGGTAAATGGCTTTAAATACTTCATTGTAATGCTTGAATTGGGTCAAGCCATCTAGGAATAGAGTGTCTCTATATTTAGGCTTGACTTTGGGGTTTGAATATGAAGTGACTATTATAGAAAGATGAAATTCATTAAAATATCTTTTGGTGAAGGAGAAGGTGGTGAAACAACATGTGGGAGAAAAAAATGAGTCTAAATTTAAGATTCTAGAGATATAACTACTAACAAGATTTCCTCAAGATACTTACAAAAATCCACATTCATCCCCTGCATCAATGACATTTGACAAGTCACATGTCATGGATTCAAATTTGAGTGGGTGTTTCAATCTTCCACTTGATTTCCCAATCTAGAGTTAAATTTGGGGCATATGATTACATGCTACTTACCATATCTAGTAAAGGTGATGCAACATTTTAAATTATCTAATCAGGGTCTAATTTTCCACTTCATCAATGTTTAGAGTGGGGTAGGTACATGACCACCTCATCCTTAAATCCTCATGGGAGTTCTAGCTTCATGCCACTTATCACCTCCTAATTGGTCCTCATGTCAATGGTTGATACCTAGGCATAACCTAACACTTCATTGTTATACCCTTGGGAGGGATTAGATGTTAGCTAGGTATATGTGGCATCCTCTAATTAACCCCTATGATTCCACTTGTACTTCATTCTAGCCATCTTGGGGTCTTTAAGGGCTCACCTACTAAACTACTCAGTTATTCCAAGTGTCATGTTATGATAAATTGGGCTCTCTAGGACTCTGACATCTCTATCAAGTCTAGGAGACTAACACTTCTAACAATAAACTATGTGGCACTCACTAATTACATCAAGATCTCCTAGGATCTGACTTCTCTATCATGTTTAAGAGACTAATGCATTTGACATAAGCTACATGGCACTCACTCATTTCATTAGGCCTCTATTTTATTTTCATTACTTTTATTTGGTATTAATTTTTGCCAACTTTGCCTTCATAATTTTTTATCTGAAGAAGTTAGAATATTTTCTCTAAAAACCCAAAAAGTTGGACAATTATTGTGAGACCTTTGAATTTTTTTCTCAAAACTTTACTTGAAGTCGTACAACACTAAGATTTTGACATGTGGAAGAACCTATAAAAAACACAACAAAATGACTAAGTGAAAGAGAAATGAAGAGATACCAATTAACTAATCACCTGGAAACCAACTAGGCTCCAAAATTCCATGTAGGACTCTAGGATATGATTCACTAGGAATAAGATTGAGACTCTGGGGCTCTTTGATTAGGGGTAAGCCTACAATATTAGTGAGTTAAACCTTAAAAGCAATAAAACCAATCTTGACCATAGAGTATCAACAAGATTTGCTTTGGTCTCTCACATATACCTTTTAGGTTTACAAGTTAGATCAATTGGTCATTATCCTTCAGGGATTTTTTTAGTGGTAAATCATCACTAATTCATAAATATTTCATTTTCTTAAATTTGGTCTTGGTATTTTTTTGGACCAAGTAAAAAACACTAGGTTTCCTAAATTTTTGGGTTATATATTAGATTTCTAGGTTAGCTTACCTACCATTTATAACTAATTACACAATTATGAGTATAAATAACCATGGTCTCAAAGGACATTCTATTCAATTTTTCTAATATATGTGGACATACCCTAGATGCCCATCTACCTACTCTAAATGCAAGACTACAAGATCTAAATGCTAGACTATACACAATAGATCCTCATTTAAAAAATATAAAAAAGGTCATCATAGATTTATCTTATCCTAAAATTTATTACATATTTGGATTCCTCTCAAAAAATTAGATAAGTTAAAAAAAATCATCTTGATTTGAATCTATATGCAAAGATAAAGGCCAGTCTAGTGGTGAAAACCTATTTTAAGAACCATTAGATGGGGGTGTTTAATGTTCTTCAAATATATACCAGGAGACCACCAATGATGAAATTATCTATGGGTCTAAATTTAGCCTTGAATAATAATAAGATTTTGACCAAATCATTTAGGATACCAATGATGATGAAATTATCTATGGGTTTGAATTCAGTCTTAAAGAATAAAAAGCCTTTGATCTCATCATCTAAGTGTTTCCAACAACATTTATTACATGTCCATCCCTACCTTTGGGATATTTTGATTCATCATGTCTAGGAGAACTTGAAGAACCAGTCCTAATAGAGGACTGTGACATAGCCAAACAATTTAAATCTTTACCCACTATTCTTAAAGATGGTTCGACCCTTCTAGTGGAATACACAACAAAGGTAAACATAGGGTCTCCAAATGACCCAAAATGGATCAAATTAGGTGCATGCCTCACTGAGGAGGAGCATGAAGTCTTAATCCCTATTAAGAAAATTTGTAGACATATTTACATGGGCCTATTTTGATTGCCTAATTCGGACACTGCCTTGGTTGTTCACCACCTTGTGGTACATCCTAATGCCAAACTTATGAAACAAAAGCTATGAAATATGCATCCTTGTATTAATTTATTAGTAAAGAAAGAGTTGGAAAATATCTTGGAAGCGAGATGTATCAGGCCAATCGAATACTCTCAATGGATTTCTAATGTTGTACCAGTTAGTAAAAGGCTAGAAGGAATCAAAATCTACACTAATTTTAGGGATATTAATAAATTTTGCCCTAAAGATGACTTTTCATTACCAAACATTGACATAATTATTGAATCCATAGTGGGTTATGAGATGCTTTCACTGATGGATAGATTCTCAAGCTACAATTAAAGTCAAATTGCACTAGAAGACCAACACAAAATAGTGTTCACCACTTTGTGGGGAACATTCTATTATCGGGTTATGCCATTTGGTCTTAAGAACATAGGGAAACCTATCAAAGATCAATGAAAATCATATTTCATGATATGATGCATGACATTGTTAAAGACTACATCAATGACATACTAAGCAAATCAAATACCAGGGCTAATCATTTAATAACATTGAGGAGGATATTTGACTAACTACATGAATACAAAGTTAGGTTAAAGACCAAAGCTGATGTTACTTATGGAAAATTGCTTGGATTCATTGTGTCTCATAAGGGCGTGTAAGTTGATCCATCCAAAGTACAAGACATAACAAACATGCCACCACTAACCAATTTGAATTAGCTCCATAGTTTGTAGGGCAAGATCCAATCTATTTGATGCTTCATATCTCAATTGGATGGTAAGTGTCATCCTTTTATACACCTAATAAAGAAGGGTGTCACATTACTTTGGGAAAATGAATATCAAAAATATTTTCAATAACTAAAGGATTATCTTGTGAATCCACTGGTTCTATTACCTCCTATGTTAGGGAAACCATTCCTTTTATACTTATCAATGATAGGCAAAGCCCTGGGGGCACCTATAGCTCAACATGATAAAAATGGAAAAGATCATGTAGTGTACTATATAAGTCATACACTGATCACATATGAACATAATTATATGTCCATTAAAAAAGCCTATTTAGTTATGGTCTTTGCAGCTTAGACACTAAAACATTACATGTTGAATAATAAGACCACGATGATTTAAAAAGTAGATCTACTTAGGTATCTACTATCCAAAATAGTGATACAAGTCCGCATGGCCAAATGGATCATGCTTATTAGTGAGTTTGAGAAAGAATATGTGAACCAAAAAGCCATCAAGGATAAATTTTTGTAGATTAGATTATTAAATCACCCCTTGTAGATACAAAGCCATTCACATTCCAATTTCTCGATGAATCCATCATGCACATAATTGAAACACCTCTTGAGGAGCATCACTAGAAGCTATATTTTGAAGGATCATTCACAACACATGGATTGGGGGCATGATTTTTGTTTATTACTCCATAGGGGAATTTAATCCCTAAGTCATTTAGAATCAACTTTCCTTGTACCAACAACATGGTTGAATATAAAGCACTCATCATAGGGCTTAGACAGGTAGTAAAATGGAACATATATCATCTAAAGGTTTATGGTGATTCATAGTTAATCATTAATCAGGTTACAGACCACTTTCAAACCAAAGATGACAAGTTGGTTCCTTATAAGGCCATGATCGACACTCTCAAGAAAAATATTATTGATATCCAATTTGAATATATACTAAGGGAAAGTAAAAAAATAGAAGATGCAATGGCTACCATTGGGCCACTCATTTAACACATAAACATGGTAAAGGACTACCAGTTTCTCATTGAAAATATACTAACACCAGCTCTTGAACCTTTAACTATCACAATGATCTATGATATTGTTGGTCCTAGATCTACTTGGTATTCAGACCTATATGCCTATTTACATGACCATATTTTACCACTAGACTTATCCCAAAAACAAAACAAAGCATTTATCCATAATTCTAAACATTATACCTTACTCAGACCAACCCTATATTATCATAGTTTTGATGGAACTTTGCTTCATTGTTTACCTTCGACAAAATCTACACTAGCATTATGGGAAGTTCAAAAAGGGATATGTAAATCCCACATCAGTAGGGTAGTCTTATTCAAAAAGCTCTTACATTCTAGGTACTATTATTTAATGATGGATGTAGATGCAACTACATATGTGAAAAGATGCATTAAATGTCAATGGTATGCTGATCTGATTAATGTCCCCACCAAGAATTTGAAACTAATGTTGATACCATGGCCATTTGATACATGGGGCCTCAATCTCATTGGGAAGATAAACCACACCTTGTTAGATGGCCATAAACATATCCTTACTACCACAAAATATTTCACTAAGTGGATTGAAGCTAGACCCCTTACTTACGTGACAAGAAAGCAAATATCCAAATTTATATTCAATCATCTCATCTATTGCTATGGCATCCCCTCTAACATTATATCCAATAATGGTAGATCATTAAAGAATAAGGATGTCTAATCACTATGTGCTAAATACAAGATTACTCAACATTTTTCCACAAATTATTACCCTCTAGGTAATGGCCAGGTAGAAACATGAAATAAAACCATTATCAAAATCCTTAAAAAGATTGTCAATGATGCCAACCATTATTGGTATCTTCAGATATTTCATGTCCTCTGAGAATACTATACCAATCACCACACTCCCATGGGTTCCACTCCATATTTATTTATGGCAGTGAAGCCATTCTTCCCATTGAGGTCAAGTTACCATCATTATGCATCTCTTTGAAGCATGTCTTGGATGATGAAGAATATCAAGTAACTCACCTACAAGAGCTATAGTTACTTGATGAGAAACACATGAATGCAATAAATCACCTTCAAGCATATTAGATTTAACTCCATGGCCACTACAATTGGTACATGAAACATAGACAATTTAACTTGGGGATCTTGTCCTCAAAGAGAACCAAAAGAATACCAGGGCCAAGAAGAAGCATAAAAGCAAGTTCAAACCCAATTAGGTAGGTTCTTTCATCATTATTGTAGATTATGGTGTAGAGGCATACAAGCTTGCCACACCAGATGGGGATGAACTTGATGAGCCTATGAATATTATACACCTCAAGTGGTACTATGCTTGAGTGACTTGGTGTATTGTATATGAGGACCATTTCAAGTTGTACCATATTATCAATATTATTATTTGTACTATACCATCCTATTAGTCTACCATCCTATCAGTCTACCATCCTATCACTTTGCCTATCACTTATCCATCCTATCATTCTATTCTATAGATGACACATGTTTTGATCCTTTCTATCCTACCCCAGTTTGACCTTGGTTCATCCATTAGTTTCATGTTCAACATGAAGAATCAAATGAGTTTTAGTAGTTATTTCAAGCATTCTAGATAGGGGTAGTATTTTGGAGTAGTATGATATAAGTTTTGGTAGTTTCATCCTTCATTTTTTGTTCCCTTCTAATCATGTTCATTTATGTGATCTTGATTATATCTACTTACATTGGTAAATCAGTGTCTCACCGATCTTTCTACTAATTATAACCACCTATGGGAAAATTAGTATCATTGATCTAATCTATTATATTCTAGTTATAACTACCTCTAGGAAAATTATGGGCAACATTTGTTTATTATGCCTTGACATACCAACATTTCCATTGTTATGTTGTATTATGCCATTATGCCAACTGTGCCTATTTTGTTTGAATTGGCTGCTACACTAGTCAGATTCCTCCACTATAAGGTGGAACTACTATGACTTGAGGCCATTTTGGGACTATGTGGGTTGTGTTCAATTCATGTTGAGGTCAGATCAGTCCCTCTTCACCACACTTTAACCATTTTGTGAGCATTTTAAGTTTGAATCCTCTCACTATTTTGTGAGCTTAGACTATTTTGTATCTCATCATAATCCATCGAGTTGAGATACCTAGAAAATTCCAAAAACATTTTAAAATCAAGTTTAAAAAATCCAAAAACATTTACCACTTCTTTGACTTAAAGATTCTAAGAATCCTTATTAAGTCACAAGAAACCACTTAGTCACTTAGTTTTCCGATCCCTTTTGGCCCCTTATCTCATGCACTTGCCATTTTACAAGACCATTCCTATTCTTCTAGCACATCCATCTTGTTTTTTTTATCTATCAACATCTTCTTCTATCCCATTTCTTGGGAGAGCTACATTCAACTTAAATTTTTGGTTGGATATCATGTCCATGAAACTATGTAGGTAATGTCCACTTGCCTAGTGCATATGGAGATAGTTTAACCACTACTTCCTTTTTTTGTATCCCCCCATCTTGTTTGTTTTTTAAGATGTCACCTATTTTCTATGGGTAATGTTCACCATGTTATTTGTGTTAGATTATTTATACAAACATTGGGACTAACTATTGTTTATTTCTTTTTTTTTTAATTTTTTTGTTTGTGTGCCTATTTATTTGCTTTCAGTACTATTGCCTTGATTTAGTCTAACTAATTTCATTGGGTGATTCCTTGTGCACTTATTATTAAATCCATTAATATTCATGTATTAACATTGTCATCATAGTTTTTATCATTGGTGTATTATTTTCACTTGAGTATTGGATCACACGAGTCAGTCCTTATGCATATTTTGGCCAAGTCCTCATGTGTTCTATCATGATGCCTACGGTCATGTGTTACAAAAAAATTAGCTTAAATACGTCTACAAAGTAATGACAATAATGACATCTCCTTAGTATTAACATTATCAACAATCTTGATCCAATTTAAATCGTATCCCAAATAGAGTAATTAAACAACAAAATAATTTCAACCTTTGCTAGTTCGGATGAACATCTCCCTTCTAACATGTTTTCCTAATTCATTTTTATCCTTTGTATCAAATTGTCATCATCATGTTTTTAATCATTAACCATTAATATTATTGCCATAATTGGGGTATAATGCTTATAACCACCTTTGGGAAAACCACTGTACATCATCCCACTTGCATTCTCAATGATTCTAACCACATTTGGGTAAATCATTGTGTTATCACCAATTTGAGGGTTAATGATTATAACCACCTTTAGACAAATCATTCACTTTCCTCTACCCTCCTGGTGCATGTTTTTCTCCTTTTTGTCTATCCAAACTGGGGTAACTTCATATTCTCAATGATTATAAACACCTTTGAGAAAATCATTGTGTTAGCATACCATATTTACCATTTTGAGGTACAATGATTATAATTGCCTTTGGGTAAACCATTGTACACTGTCCCACTTACATTCTCAATGATTTTAGACAAATTTAGATAAATCATTGTGTTATCACCCGATCATTTTCATTTGTTTAGCCCACTCATTTTCTTCTTTTGAGGGACCATTTACCAACCCCTTTTCCAACCTTTCCCTTGAGGGGGCACCCTATAGTTTATCCATTACTATTGAAGTTTTAAGCAAATAGAACATTTTTATTCTTTGAGAAGATGTTAATGTGTTTATAGCTTGAAACACCTTCCCAAATAGGGGCAAACTATAGACATATAAAATTATCCACCAATGGCTTCATACCAAACTTTGGATCAATTCTTACCAACCTTTGCACATCTAGCTTAAGAATTTCTTAACATCTCAAATTTGGCTTCATAACATAAAATTTGGATTATAAAATAATTAAATGGGACAAATTCACACATCAATTAATTCAAATCTTTAAAAATGTCAAAAATCCTAAATATAATTAATTAACATGCAAAACCAAATCAAATTCCTAAATTAAATTAACCATGAGAAATTAAATGAATTATCAAAAAGGAAATTTAAAAATCAAAGAATATCCTAGGAATTCATGATTACCTTTTGTGAGTTATCCAAAATCCAAAATATCTCACCCATGCCTATTCCATGCTAATCATGAGGTTTGGACACCTTTTACTCTAATAGGGTTAATTAACTCAAAAAGGTAAGGTTTGAACCCATTCTAAGCCCCAACTACACCTTAACTCACCTTAGGTTGAGGTTAGTTGCTAAACCTATAAATACAAGCCTAGACCTCTTCATTTAGAGAGATTGGAACATAGTAGCGTTATAATGTAGGATTTAGGGCATGAAGTAAATTCATAGAGTTATAATGCCAAAATTCCAAGCCATTTCAAACCATTTCAAGCCATATCAAAAGCATAAGCCAAGCATGAGCATGATGCCAAGAAGAGATGGAGATAGGCAAGCCCCATTGATGAAGACTTCTTGATAAAAATTTGAGCAAGCCAAAAGAAGAAGCATCTTGGAACATTCAAGGACTTGGTAATGAATTTGTGTGTTATTTATTTCTATTTTTAGTTGTGATTTTTTCATTTATGTTTCTTCACCATGCTCCTTCATTTGATCTAGGCAAGGTAGTGTTATGCATATTAGTGTGTTATTGATTTCATTTTGAGTTTATTTTATTGTGAAGCTAACATATGATCTAGTCACCTTCCTTACATTCCTTGATCACATAATCAGAGGTTAGAATTTTATGGTTCCTTGACTATATTTGAAGTCAATTGGTAGTTCTGAGTGAATATCTTGTAGAGAAGAGGTTGAGTTTGTTTACCCTGAGTTGAAGCATCTGATAAAGTTTGTGATGACCCTAAGGTTATGAGGTTTCTGAATATGTAAACTATTTCCATGGTTTTTTAGAAAAATTGAGTGTAAGCCTTAGTTTTTCAAAACAAAGTTTTTGTATATGCACAAACCTTTTATATACAATGCTTTGAGAAAGGGTTCAAGTGGTTATTATAACTAAAAGGTGTTGTGGACCTAAATTGAAGTTGGATAAGGTTTATTATAGTGACATATGATGTTTTATTTCCATGTGAGGTTTTTGAATATGACTCAAGAAGATCAAAGGATAACTTATTGTTAATAAGACTTATTAGATCTCTATAAGCCTAAAAGAGGAGTAAGGGCTAATTGAGTTATGGATAACCTTTTGTATTGATTGATTCATGATTAATACATGTTATTTTAATATGATAAGACATATTCATGGTTGAACTAAGAGATAATAATATATGACTGACTAAGAAGGATATAATCAAGTGACTTGTATAAAAGCAAGGCAGTTTAGGCCTATTTTGGTATACTTAGAGTTAGAGAGTATAAGAGGATAAGTGAATGATATAGATCATTGGTTAGTAGAATAAAGTCATGAAAACCATTAAAGAGATGTCATTAATATATAATAGAGGTTATGCATATGAGGATTAAGGTCAGAAGACCTAATCAATCTATGAAGAGGGCTAGTTGAGTGAAGAATGTTGAAGGCTAGTTTTAGAGGGATAAAAGTGAGCAAAGAGATAAAAGAGAATATCATCATATATTGTGTGAGTAATAAATATATCTTAATTTGATCAAAAAATTATGTGGTTGAGTTGGTCCTGAGTCATCTAGGGGATTGGTGCCTCCTTGCAAGTGGGTACTTGTTAAAGCGTAGCTGAGTTAATACGAAACTAGTTGGGGTTGGTGCTCTATGTGAAGTTGGTACTTCACTAAAGTTTAATGTTTGTATTATATAAATATCATCTATTTGATTCATTAGTGGGTTTTATTACCATTGAGGGTTTCTCATGTATTTGTTGTGTTCATATATTTCATGCTTTTATGATTTGATGCTTATACTTTTTAAGATGTACATGCTTGTTAGAATGGTTCATATATGGTTAAGTAGAATTAAATGAATTTTTTTGAAGAATGATTCAATACTCCTCTTAGTCATCTTGTTTCCAATAATTGGTATTATAGTGGGTCATTTGGAGTAGGTTTGATAGCTTAAAGGAGATCCTAAGAAGCAAAGATGACTAGTTAACAAGCTCAAGGTGGTTTCTCTACCAGTAAGGCTCTATTGTTTAATGGATCTAACTATGCCTTTTGGAATATCGGAATGATGATATATTTTATGTCATATGGACATGATATTTGGTATTTAGTTATTGATGGTTATATTTCACCTCCTATTCCTCCAACAAATGTAGTAGGTAAGAAGGTTAGTGAAAATAACTCTAGGGCATTGAATGGCATTCTTTGTGGCCTATCAGACGTAGAGATTGTAAAGATAATGCACTATGTATCAACCAAAGATATATGATAAAAATTTAAAACCATATATGAAGTAGACACTAAGGTGAAGTTGGCCAAGTTGTAGACCCAAAGAAGATAATTTGAAAGCCTAAAAGTGAATGAAGATAAAACCATTGCATCCTACCTCTTAAGAGTTGATGAAGTTATCAATATCATTAGAGGATTGGGATAAGAAGTTAAAGAGTATACTATTATCCAAAAAGTGTTGAGATCAATAAATCTTAAGTTTGACGCTAAGGTATCTCCATTAGAAGAGATGCAAGATTTGGAAAAGCTATAGATGGATGGGCTTCATAGCATCTTGACTACCTATGAGATGAGAACAAATTAAGGAATACCTCTCAAGAAGGAAGTAGATTTCAAAGTTGATGAGGTATGTTTAGATATTGATGATGATGAACTCATAGCTATGTTTGCTAGGAAATTGCGGTTTGGCTCAAAGTACAAGGGTAAGTTACCCTTCAAATGTTTTAGCTATGGCAAGATTGGTCACTTTGCAACCAAGTGTCTTAACAAGGATAGATCTAAGCATAATGAAGAACATGATGAACCTCATAAAGATAATAGAAAATCCTATATGTTTGAAAATAATAAGAGAGAGTTAAATAATAATTAAGGAAATAAATGATCATTCAAAAATAAGAATAGTTTCTATACCAAAGAAGAAAACTCATCCGATGTAAGTGATTTAGACACATCTAACAGTGACGATGGAAATAATGAATCTAAACATGAAAATAGTGAAACTTTGTTTATATGCATATAATTAGACAATGAGGGTTGTTCAAATGGGAAAGGCCTTATGATTTTTACAAAATTAGATGAATAAGTATATTATGACAATGAAAAAAGAGAAGCTGAAGTGGATCTTGAAGCTAAGCTCATGAGTACCTTAGAAGAGTCAAAGCTTGTAAAGAAGAATAAGCAACTTAAGACATTAGTTTAGGACTATGAGGAGTAGATTGGATTATTTGAGGAAAATCTAAGCAACACTTGCAAAGAATATGAAGAAGTCATCTCGCAATTAGAAACCCAAATGGTGATTGTGACAACAAGCCTAAAGGCTAAATAGTAAGAATGCATTGGGTATGAAAATATAGTAGAATCCCTCAAATTTGAGTTGGATCAAGTATCTAGCAAGGTGAAGAGCTTTGTGAAGTTTGAAAAGAGCACTGGGGCTTTAGATGATATCTTGAGTAGTCAAAAGTCTGCAAGTGACAAGATAGGTATTGGTTTTAAATAAGACCAAAAGTAGGCACCTCAAATCAAGGAAAAGACTATTGAAGATAAGAAGGTCAACATGAAAAGACCTATCAACAACCTAATGCTATATGTTATGCTAATTATTTTAGTGGTTACTATTTTGAATTTAGTTTTTTTTTTTAAAAGAGGGTAAAAGCTTTATTAATACAAGAGAGCAATACAAAGCATAAAAGCAACAAAATGCCCAAACAAGATAAGAAACAACAAACTAGAGATCAAAAAGTGGTCATGCAAAATCTCACATCCTCCATGACCAAATCCACCAAATCTTGAGAAAGATCCCTAGGTAAAATGTCCCAATCATCCACTAGCTAGGTCCCATTCTTCTCAAAAGCCCATTTGGCAAACCCAACAACCACCTTATTCCATTCCTGAGGGATATGAGAGAAGGTGATAGAATCAAATAAATCTTGAAGACTGGTGATTTGCTTAGCCAACACCACAAGTTGCCAACTAACATCATCAAACTACATTCTATTTATCAAGTCTATCACCACCTGAGAATCCAAATCACAAATAATCTTATTCCAGCCAAGGGCATATGCCTTATTCAAAGCTAAAATAATAGCCAAGGCCTCCATAAAATTATTAGAGTGCAACCCCTTATATTCTGAGAAGAAAAACACAACCACCCTAGAACTGTCTCTACGTACCCCACCAATGCTAGCATGCCCAAGGTTTCCCCTTGTAGACCCATCAATATTGATTTTCAAGACTCTAATGGGAGGGGGTAGCCAATGCCCTTCCCTAGAAACCTTCCTTTTGGAACACTTGCTCTGCCCAATCTTGGGCCTTTCGGGGCCCCCAACAAGAATCCATAGATTATGAATTATTCAAATATCCCCAGGATCCACCAGAGCTGACATATCAAATTTAGCATACAAGGTCTCCTGCAAAGCCCCAAAAATGTGAGACCACACTTAACCCACTAGCAAATTATTATCTAGAAAGACCCTACGGTTGCGCTCCAACCAGATGTGCCATATAATCAGACTAGGGTCAATTGGCCAAGCTATGTGTAGAAATGAAGTCCTCACCAGAATGGGCTCAAAGTTATACCAAAACTTCTCTAGAGAAGAAGGGTGCCTACACTAAAAACTCTAGGCTCCCCACCAAAAATGCCAAATAGTCTAAGTAAAAGGGCACTGGAAGAAAAGATGTGAAACCATCTCAACATTTTTTTTACATAAGAAGCATAAGGAAGGGCCTTGGAAGCCATGCTTACAAAGGTTATCCCAAGTCAAACACCTACCATAGACCACCAACCAAGAAAAGGAATTGCATTTTGGTCAAGATAATTTATTCCAAATATTTTTCCACCAAGGAACCTCAACACTACCCCAAGCTTGTCTATCCAAAACATGATACCTTGAGGCAACAGTGAACTTCCCTTTTGGATCCAAACCCCAAGCCAACACATCCCACTCTGGGAGAGAACAACAGACTCTATCATCCAAAATGGAGGACAACTCCCTCCTATCCTCCAAAGATCCACCCATGGGCCAATCATGCATATCCTTCCACTGGTAGACA
This sequence comes from Torreya grandis, assembly GCA_037957365.1. Taxonomy (NCBI): domain Eukaryota; kingdom Viridiplantae; phylum Streptophyta; class Pinopsida; order Cupressales; family Taxaceae; genus Torreya; species Torreya grandis. The sequence continues at coordinate 332,862 of JARHVA010007328.1, read as the reverse complement.
ATAGTCTTTCCCAAAGCTTGAGGGGCTTTGAAATCCATCACTCTACTCCAACCAACCTAAACAAAAATCTTACATAAGTCCCCCAAGTGAGGGTGTGAGGAGAGGATAGGTGGGAAGCCATCCCAAGAGTCATGCCAAAATAGAGCATCAGAGCCTCTATTGCAGATCTAAAATAGGCCTTGTTTAACTAGAATAGCCCCCCTCTTGAGAGTTTCCCAGATCATAGAACCTTTCCCCAAAAGGCTAAAATGAGGCACCTTAGTGCCCTACACCTCTCCAAGGTACTTGAAGGTAAGGACCCTGGCCCAATACTGATGCTAATATGAACACCATATCCAATATAGCTTAGTAGCCAAAGCTTGACCATTCCAATCTATCTTATGTAAACCCAGACCACCATCTTGCTTTGGCCTGCAAACAACTTCCCACTTAATTAAGCTCCATTTATTCAAAAGGAGATTACCCAACCAAAGAAACTACTGATAGAGGCCCTCAAAATATTTGATGAAACTTGAGGGAGATATTAACACAAAGCACTTGTATATAAGAAGGGCCTGAACCACAGACTTCAACAGAGTAACTCTTCTAGCCATAGATAACCATATGTAGGTCTAGTGACAAACCAACCTATGAAATTTATCCATCACATCCTGCCAAAAACACTAGGGAAGTGGGCACATGTCTAGAGGGATGCCAAGGTATATAAAGGGAAGTTTCCCTACCAAAAACCTTAAGATCTTAGAAATACTCTACTGAATAAGCCTCAGGGTATTAAAGAAATAAATACAAGACTTAATTTCATTAATGATTTGAATTGAGGTAGCCAGGTAACAATCTAAAATCTAATGCAAAACAACCACTTCAACCACCTTAGCGACACCCATCAAAGCTGTATCATCCACAAACTATAGATGTGTTTGAGGAGGAATAAAATTGCTCCATTTTCAACCCTAAAAGAGCCCATCCATAACATGGGACTTAATGAATCTCCCTAAGCCTTTAGCCATCAAGATCAATAAATATGGGGATGAGGGGTCCCCTTGTCAAAGGCCTCTAGTAGCACCAAAAATATCTGAAGACTCCCCATTTATGAGGATAGAAAATGAGGAAGTCCTCACATAGCTCATGACCCAATCAATCCACTCACAATTGAACCCGAAGGTGCTGAGAATTTTGATCAAAAATACCCAGTTAACTCTGTCATAAGATTTATCCATATCCAGCTTTATAAACTTAGCCTTTTCCTTAGAAGAGACCATAGAGTGAATAGTCTCAGCTACAATAACTACTCCATCCAAAATCTATCTACCTACAACAAATCCCCCTTATTCCTCTGAGATCAACTTATCTAGATATGGTTTCAAATGTTCAACAATTATCTTTGTAATGATTTTATACACCACATTGCATAGAGCAATAGATCAAAAATGATCCAACAAATTAGCACCCTCATGTTTTGGGATAAGAGCAAGAAACATGACATTCATGGCTCGCAACATTTACTTATTCTTAAAAGACTCCTGCACTACCTCCAAAAGATCAAGGTTGATGACTTCCCAAAATTCTTGAAAGAACTTAGTCAAGAAACCATCAGGACCAGGAGCCTTCCCTTTTTTCAACTAAAACACCACATCCTCCAACTCCCTCAAAGAAATAGGTTTAAGAAGAGAAGCATTCATATCCGTAGTCACTAGAGAGGGAATACAAGCCACAATAGAGGCTTCCTCCTCACTAGCAGGTGGGGTATCTTTAGAAAAGAGAGTAGAGAAAAAATGAACCACCTCACTAGAGATCCCTGAAGAGGAAGAAAGAATAGAACCCTCAGGAGAGTAGAGAGAAGAGATATAGTTACCTTGTCTTTGAGCCTTCACCAATTTATGGAAGAAGGAGGTATTCCTGTCCCCTTCCTGAAGCCAATCAACATGGGCCTTATATTTCCAAAAAATTTCCTCATGAATCTCCCATTCCTTGAGGTCTTTCATTGCACTAACCTCGAGCCTGCTTAGATTCGCATCTAGACTTTGGTCCCAAATCTACCTAGTAATAGAATCTAAGCACTCTTGGGTAACCCTTTTATACTAAAACACATTGCCAAACCAATACTTATTCCAATGTTTCAATTTATAATTCACATATTGAAGCCTCTTCACAAATGAGTACATAGCTATACCAAAAGTAGGTCATCCTACAGTCCACCAGCTAGAAACCAAGTCAAAAAGACTTTCCTCCCTAAGCCACATAAGCTAAAATGTAAAAGTTTGTTTCTTAGGATGATCAACCAAATAGGAAGATAATTTAATCAGCCAATGGTTTGTTCTTTGCTAATCTAAAATTTTAGAACTTGACAACCACTTTTCACCCACCCAAACATAGGATACAAGAAACCTGTCTAATTGTTCAAAGATGACATTATCTCCAAGCCTCCTATTATTCCAAGTAAACATGCCATTTGAAGGTTTGATATCCACAAGCTGGAGCCAAGCCAAATTATCCCTTAGAAGATCATAAGAGGGGTCCAAATGAGTCACACCCCCCTTTTCTCCTTGAGGGAGGTAATTGCATTGAAGTCACCTACCATAATCTAGGGTAGGAAAGGATCCAATGATCTCAAAAAACTGATATGTGACCATAAGAGAGTTTTTTCAAGGACATCCATTGGAGCATAAATGTTAGAAAGAAGAATTCTTTCCCCTATCTCCAAACTAATTGCAACCAAAGAGATGGAAAATCTACTAGAGATCCACCAAATAAGAGAAATTCACCAAGGATCCTAGAGGCAAGCAAGACCCCCTAAGCTGCCTTACACACCCACACACTGGCAACACCCTCTATTCCAAATCTTAGAAACACACTCATCATGCCATCCATAGATAACTTTACCTCTTGGAAGAAAACCACATTTGAAGAATGAGCACTAACCAAGTCCCAAATAGCCTTTTGTGTAGGGATGCTATTCATACCCCTTACATTCCAAGATAACACAATCATCACGAAGGGTGAGAGAAGTGAGTATCCAATGTCTTCATCAACCCAGATTCCACCAATGTCTCTCCATCCATCTTAACTTTCTCCTGATCCTTCTTCCTCTTCACCTTCTGGGGCTTATCAGGAGCACCCTTTTTCAAAGATTTTTGCTGTAGACCTAGAATAGAAGAAGAAGAGAGGGATTTTTTCTTACTAGGGTCTTCCAAACCCAGCCTGCTAGCTAAAATCATCCTTTCATTTAAAGAGGCCATGGGGATTTCCACCAAACCACAAGAATCCCTAAACCTACCATCAGGGGAAGAAGTAACTGAATCCATCACCACCCCAAAATCCACCACAGGATCAAGGACCAAGGTAGTGATAGGTAAAGACTCAAAATTATGATCAACTAAAGGAGAGGATTCAACATGCATGTTAGAAGAAACCCCTCCTCATGGACTAATTCATTCAAAGCCTCAAACTTGTTAAAAGTATCCTCCTCTTGATGATGCTGAAGATTCCTCTTCTGACCTTGATTCTTGTTTCATGCCTTAACTGACACAAAACCATCTTTAGCCGGTACCACCCCCTGCATGGGTGATTTACCCTTTTCTACCCTTGGATTAGATGGAGCTTTCACATTATCTAAACCATGAGCACTCAAGGCATGAGGGCATCTCCTTAGAAGATGGCCATACTCATGGCATAGTTGGCACCTGAAAGGTAAAGTCTCATAGTCTACCTATTGAGTCTAGGAGCTAGACCCAATAGTTAGATTAATAGAATCTAGTAGAGACTGGCTTAGGTCAATCTCCACATAGAACTAGGCATAGGAAAAAAATTGCTTCTCTAGAGTTTGTTGAGATGGGCCAATAGGCTTCCCTAGCAGTAACACAATTGATTGTAGAATATCCTGTCTCCAACATTCCAATGGAATTCGAGGAAAATGAACCCACACCAGCACCTTTGAGGGTAGTTCCTCTACCAAATTAAACCCTGCTTGCAAGGGCTTCATGAAAAGGACAACCTGATTATAAAAGTAGGGCCCTCCCTCAAAAACCTTGTTACAATTGGAGATACATGAAAAAACCACCAAAAAGAAGTTAATCACAGCTAGCAAGATTTCTAAATCACCTTCTAGATTCCATGACTTGTGAATCCAGGGTTCTAAAAAAGGCATTAAAACCCTCAATCCTATTAATTTGTAGATTAAAGAATGTTTGATATATTACTCTAGGTCCTCGACTACCACCTCTATTTAAATCACTAGCTTCAGATGAACTTGTGCTCTTTCCAAGCATCCATTTATCTTGTGCAATTTCAAAGTACTAGTGATAAAAAATCCAACATCAGGTGGGGATGGATGGGGAAACCCATCACCAACCCTAGCCATAATAACATCCCTAGATGTCTCACCTAAAAGCACAGACCCTACTATTAGAAAACCCCTCAAGCCCTCACACCCCACACCATCCCTGAATAAATCACATACATAGGAACTCGGCTCGCCCCACCCCCCCAAAAGCTAAGAAACCCCACCCCTTTTTAAAAATGACCCCACAAGGCCTGATCTACACAGAAAAAGTGTGTGTGATAGAGAACAAACACCTACATACCATGACCTACAATAGGTCATAGGATTACATAGAGCTCTCACACACATGCTCCATCTCATCTATTCAACCTAAATTTTGAATGTGGTTAGTTTGGTCATAGAGTAAGAAATTGTAGAAGACTGTCCAAGAATGAGTACTCATAGAACTATGGAAGGAGTCACAATTCATATCAATTAAATGGTATGCATAAGGTGGTTTGTTACATCTATCATAATATATAACACATTGAAATATTCTATCCTAATAGAGTTAAAAGATCATCAAGTTAGAATAGGAAGTTTAAAGCTCCAAGAATGCAAGAAAGAAGGCAAATAAATTTATGGAAACTAAAGGCAGTAAAAACAAGTCATGATTAGCCTACAAGTTCAAGTGGATTACTTGTTGAGATAGAGCATGCCTCAGGTAATAAATCAAGTAAGGAATGTCTTTTGTTAGCTCATATTGATGATTAAATAGTTGATGATGAGATCAAGCCTAAAGTGCAAATCAAGTCCAGAAGGTTGTTCAAGAATATTTAGTCTTGTGAAAATATGGAGATCTAAGATCTCCTGAGTTCATATTATTTTAGAGCCCTATGAAAAGGGGTGGCTCTATTAAGTTCATGGAGACATTCTTCTATCAGTAGAAACATAAGGTTGTAGTCAAAGAAGGTTTCTTTTGAAAATATTTTAGGTTATCTATGTTGCAAACAAAGGGATGAAGATGGATATTATCCATTCTTATGATGATAGCTCTATGATTTGAAGTGTAAAAAGGCAACATGATGAGAGATTTAAGGCTATTATTAGGTATTTGAAGTCAAAGTATAAACAATTGGTATATAAGAGGTAAGCTTTTGATATTTATTTATATGAGTAGTTGAGTCTGATCTATAAAGACAAAGGGGGAGTCTCTATTTCTATAACTAGTATCAATAATGAGATAGCCTTGTATGTTTGGTCAAAAGTTTGATTTTATTCAGACATATCAAGGAAGATAATTGATTTGAGTTCTTAGTTATTTTTAAAGAAGATATGCTTGGTCTAAGGGGGAGCTTGGTAGCTTTGAGTTATTTATCAAGAAAGTGATTGCTCTTTGATAGACATGGAGTTAAGGAGAGATTGTGTAAGAAATATTGAGATATTAGTTACTAATCATAAGTGTCTAGAATTTTGTCTCATTCAATAAGCTTTCCATTCTCATAAGAATAAGTAGAGTCATTGGGAATGTGAAATGAATCGTATTTTGTTAGTCTCTTTATTGTAATTTTTGCTCTCATTTTCATTGAATCTTGAAATACAAATTTCATTACCATTCTAAATATAATTCAGATTGTCATTGGTATCAAAGCCTCGAATTTCAATTGTTTTTTTCTCATTCTTTCTCCTCCTTTCAATCTATATGGTCTATAGTTTTATTATCTTATACAGTCTATCATTACTATGGTCTACAATTTTATTGCTTTGGTGTGCCCTTGGGTTGCATGGTGGTATTCATTACAAGTTTATATAATCTTAAATACCTATGTATCATCTGTGTCTAATAATAAACTTCTGACATAGATTTACTTTATTTTGGCATAGATTTACTTTATTTCTCACCTAAATTACATCATTAGTATATTGGCATGGCATTTGGAGCATTGTATGGTGTTTGGTGTTTTGTAAGGCATTTTGGCTACGTATAACCAGACTGACATTTTTTGTTGACTACATATAATGAATTTTAGCCACACATATCTGTGCGAGCTCATCATAAATATTGTACATGTTTGAGCAAAATTTGTAATGAAGCTGCACCCTTCTGCATGGAGAATAATACAACTGCATGAAAGTTTCTATTTGGTGAGGTCAAACATATATCTTTCTTTTCAATATTTAAGAGATCCATATATATTCCAATATTGGAATTTAATTCTTCCATATAAAGATAAATAAGGAGAGAGGATGCATATTTTTAAGCTTTTTCATTAAAAATCAAATTCTATTTTTTAAAATTTTGAAAAATTTAAATTTGAAAGAATTTAAAATTTTGAGCAATTTTTTAAATTGCCTTAAGACAAGATACTCTACATAAAATTGGCAAACAACAATTTTTTTTACAATTTAAGGAGAAATAAGGAGAGCTACTATTTTACCCATTCATGTATGTCTAAAAATGTAAATATGAAATTCAATAAAAACCAAGTCTATTGATGTATGAAGTTTTCTTTTTAAGTTGGTGTTAATGATAAAGAGAATCCTTTTTAATACCTTTGCATATATAGAAAATAGGACCATTTTAGAGTGATAAAGAACCAATTGGGGTTAAACAAAAAATCAAAACCTCCAAAAACTCAAAATCATAAATTCTATCAAATCCATTATTGGTACTACCTTGACTGGAAAAAATAGTTGGCTAGAATGGTCTCTACAAATGAAGAACACACTCATATTTAATGATTTATGGTTTCATATTTATGATGGGAAAAAACAACCAATTGAACCAACAGGGAATGCAAAGGACACTCAAACATGAAAGCAAAAAAACCAAAAGGCTTTGGCTTGATGAGGGCATTAGTAGATGGAGATGTGTTTCATCATATACAAGGGTGCAATATACCATGGGTAGCATATCATAAACTAAAGGACCTATATGAATCCCATCTAGAGTTGGAATTCATTTAGTACTAGTTAAAACTATTCAACCTAGAGTTGAAATATTATGATGCGATGAGATTGGTTTCAAAGATACAAGCTATCAAACATGATGTTGAATCAACAGGTGTCAAAATTGAAATATACATGACTGCATTCATAAAAACCTTTCCTTTCAATTATTCAACCTATTTGGTGTCTCTATAAGTAAGCAATCAGTTGAAGGCTTTCACATTTGACTAATTAGTTGAAAAGATGGTAGAAAGATAAAAGGCCTTTGGAAGGAAAAATGAAACCACAATAGGTGAAAGTATGTGCTATATCAAAACAAATTCTTTAAAACCATTAAATAAGGCCACATCTTCCAAAAATTAAGGAAATAACATGTATAAGAATAAGTACAAGGGAAAAGGTGGCAAAAGAGAAAATCATGGTGGTCAAAATAAAAAATAGAATGATAAAAATAACCTCTATTAGAATAGTGTGACAAAAAAGGTAGCCATGAGACTCACGAATGTAGGACTCCATGGGATAAAATTGAAGCATATCATAAAAAGAAAGAGGGAAATTCAAATAAATAGTTAAAAGAGTCAAACTCAGCCCAATTCACTAGTGAATGTGTGTTTTCTAATACAGATGATGAAGCAAGGAGTGTCTTGATTAGTTCCTCATGGTTTGATGCTTGGGTTCTTGATACTGGTGCCACTCAACATATGACTTTTTGAAGAGATTTATTTGAGTAATACAATGAAGAAAGTTATGGCTCAGTATACCTCATAGATAGATCAAGTTTATAACCATATGGAAGTGGTACAATTTGACTCAAGTGTCTAGGGCTTCTAGACTACAAACTTGAGAATGTTCTCTACTTTCCTAATTGAAACAAAACTTTTTGTCCCTAGTGCTCATAAGAGAACAAGTCCATTCCATTGTATTAGATAATGGTGATGTCAGAATAAGGATAAAAAGTGACAATGCAGTCACCTTGACTGTATATGAGGAAGGGAAACTACTCAAACTAAAGGGTGAGCCATCAAATCTAAGGAATTATGCTCATCTTGTGGAAGATGGAATGTCTCCAAACATGTTATGGCATGCTTAATTTGGGCACACTCATTATAAAAACATTCATGTATTACAAAATAATGGTGTTGTTGGCATGCTTACATTTCCCATAAAATTAGATGAGAAATGTGAAGCATGCATCTTGGCTAAACACGTAAGAGAACCATTTCTGGAGTCACAGTGGAAAGTAAATAGAAAATTATAGCTTGTTCATTCAAACTTGTGTTCTCTTCCAATCCTCTCCATCAATGGTCATAAGAAATTCATGTTGTTCATTTATCACTATAGTAGGATGACATGGATATACTTTCTAAAAAAGAAATCAGAAGCCTTCGATAATTTCAAAAAGTTTTGAACAATTATTGAAAATGAATCACAAACCTACATTGAGACACTTAGGATAGATAATGGTGGTGAATTCACATAAAATAAGTTAAAATCCTATCTTGTGTAAAATGGGATAAAAAACCATCTCATAATTCCTCACAGTCCACAACAAAATGGAGTAGTTGAAAGAATGAATAAAACTATGATGAATATGGTTCATGCAATATTGTATTTCAAAGGTATAAATTTGCACTTTTGGGCCAAAGTAGCTAAAACAACAATATATCTTCACACCAGATCACCATCAATAACTCTTGAATCAAAGACTCTATATGAGATGTGGTATGGTCACCTCCCTTTAGTGTGACATCTTCATATTTTTGGATCTGCTTGTTACGCATTGATTCCAAAGGAAAAGAGAAATAAATTAGACCACAGGAGTAAAAAATGCATCCACTTGTAATATTATGATTCCTCCAAGGCATTCAAGCTATATGATGAGAAAGAGAAGAAGTTTCTTGTCACAAGAAACTTCTTCTCTTTCTCATGATTCCTCCAAGGCATTTAAGCTATATGATGAGAAAAAGAAGTTTCTTGTCACAAGAAAAGTTGTCTTTTATGAGACTACAAAGGACACAGAGCATATTGATTTGCAATTGAGTCAGCTAGACAAATATAATAAGTTTGATGTCTACAAAGAGAGTGATTTGATTGTTATAGGCAATGAGTGGGGGAAATAGAGTTGCGAATCTATTGAATTTATATTATCTCCTATACATGAGCTTGAAATTCCTCCTAAAAGATAGAGTACAAGTTCATCATATATTGAACAAGGGCCAACATAATAGAGGGCAGATAATGAATGAACTTCAAAGGATGAACCCAAAGCACTTGCAACACAAAAAAAGATGCCTAAGTGGTCCACTCAAACACTAAAAGATGTGAGGCCTGATGAAGTTGGGAAAATAGGCACTCGAAATGCACATGTAACGTCCTTTCAACTAGACAAGTCTATTAATGAAATTTAGGACATGATTGGAAAACTCACATTGGATGATTCTTAAGAGGAACTCAATATTGCATTTGATTCAAAACCAACATATTTCAAATAAGCTGAAATGCTTAACTCTAAGATAAAAGCAATAAAAGATGAGTACAATTCACTAGTGAAAAATGGGACTTGGAAGATTATTGATCCACCATATGGTTGTAAATTGATTGGTTGTAAATGGGTTTATCCTAATAAATACAATGCAAATGAATCACTTGACAAGCACAAATAAAGGCTTGTTGTAAAAGGTATGTTTAAAAGGAAGGAATTCACTACAATGAAACCTTTACACCTACAACAAAATGGACTACCATTTGGATCATATTAGATCTAGCAGCTCACAATGGATGGAAAGTTCACCAAAATGGAGACCTCAAGGAAACTATGTACATGACAAAACTTGATGGTTTTTTAGTAAAAGGAAAAGAGCACAAGGTGTGAAAACTAGAAAAATCATTGTATGGTTTGAAACAAGCCCCTTTGACATGGTATGAAAAACTAGATGAACACCTCATGAACATGAACTTCAAACGTTTTGAGTTTGAAGATGCAATTGTTTTCATCAAAATAGTTGACAAAATAGTTGTATTTGTGGTGGTGTATGTTGATGATTTGTTCATCATAGGGAACAATGAATGATACACTGCAAAATTAAAATTAGAGTTAATTAAAAGCTTTAATATGACTGATTTGGGTTATCTTCATTACTATTTAGGTATTAAAGTAATTTAGAAACCAAAGTATTTATTCATCACTCAGAAAAAGTACATTGGTGACATTTTTAACAAGTTCAAAATGGAAGATTGTAAGCCTCTCAGCATGCCCATGGAACAAAATCTCAAATTGACATATGAAGATTTAATAGATTTGGTTGATGCCACTAAATATAGACAACTCATTGAAAGTCTAATTTATACGACTACTATTCAACCAAATATATCATATGTAGTTGGTGTCCTCTCAAGATTCATGCAACAACCTAGGGAATGTCATTGGGTAGTAACAAAAAGGGTCCTTAGATATCTCAAAAGCACACAACATTTTGGGCTCAAATACTCCAGGGGTAGAGACTTCAAATTGGTTGGGTATTTAGATTTTGACTATGCTAGTGATCATGAAGATGGATAGTCCACCTCAATTTTTTTAATGAATTTGGGAACAATAATTGTTAATTGGAAATCCAAGAATTAATCAATATTAGTAATTTCTTTAGTAGAAGTAGAATATATGGCTGCTTTAGAGGCAACTAGAGAGATCTTGTGGCTCAAAAGGATTCTTTTATATTTATAAGAGCAATAGGTTTTATCAACACCTCTCATGGTTGACAACACTTATATAATCTAAATGGTAAAGAATCTGATATTTCATGACCAAACCAAGCACATCAATACCAAATTTCATTTGATTCGACACTATGTGAAAGATGACAGTGTCAAGTTACAACATTGCTCGACAACAGAGCAATCAACAGACATCCTGACAAAGGTGATTGGATGAGAAAATTTTGAAAAGTTTAGAGGAATGCTTGGTCTAAAAAAGACACCTATAGATTAAGGGGGGATGTAATAATATTGTAGATATTAGTTATTAATCCTAGGTTTCTAGTATTTTGTCTCATTTAATAAGCTTTCCATTTCTATGGGACTAGGAAGAGTAATTAGGAATGTGAAATAAATAATATTTTATTAGTCTATTTATTATAATGTTTGCTCTCTTTTTTATTGAATCATGAAATATAAATTTCATTTCCATTCTGAATATAATTTGACTTGTCAGATTGTGTCTGAGATGCTTCATAGACTCTATTTGTTGAGATTTTTGATCAGTTGGAGAGTGACCTGATTGAGAGAAGTTTCTGAGAATGGTTGTCATAAGTTTATGAATATTGTGTGTCATCTAGTGTCTTTGAGAGATAGTATCAGCTCATAAAGAAAGAGCATGATTTTATTAGTTGTATATGATCTTTGATGTCTACTTCTAACAGAAGCATGGTGGATGCTTGGTTTGAGGGGGACTCATTCAAGTTGATTAAAGCCTAATTTATGTTGAAGTTATCTTATAATCTAAGTTAATTCTGAAAGAGATGATAGTTATGGAATACTTTTATCATTAATTTCAAAGGGGAAGAAAGATAAAAAAATGCAAGAAAAGGAGAAAGATTAGAAAAAATGAGAAAATGCAAGAACTAGGTTTAAAAGATGATTACCATCAAGTGTGGTTGACATAATTTTTTGAGTGTATTTTCCATTAATGATAAAAAGGAGGTGATTGTTGGACATTATTGAGCATTATCATTGACTGTTGAGTTTTGGAATAAGTGTTGTCATTGATGTCAAAACTAATGTCATTATTATCAATATAATGTTATTAATGTCAAAGGTTTAATGAAGATTCATGGCCAAGGAAGCTTTGAAGTATGTATTTGATGAGTTATATTTCCATCATAGTGATTGTTGTTACTATATAGAGAGTTCTATTTGAATAGTGTTATGATGTCAGCTTGTGAGATATCACTGAGGTCAACATGAATGAGTACAAGTCAGCATGTCAAGTTTCAAGTATCTTGTAATAATTTATATAGACCTTATGATATGACATGCACAGGTAGCATGATGAAATGTCTGAGCTCCAAATAAGAAGTTATGTGCTCCAAATATCTATGTAAGTAATTCTAAGGAGGCTTTAAATGAATTATGAAGATGTGAATGCTCTAAAGAATACCTGATAGTATTTGAGCATGAGAGAGGTTGTCTAAGGTTGTACATGAGGTGTTGATGACCTTGAAAATAATTAGAAGGTAAGCTCTAAGGATCTATGTATACAGCTCTGAAGATGTTCTAAGTGAGCTTTGAAGATCCTGAGTCAAGCTCCAAATATTTGTACGAAGCTCTGAAGATGTTTTTTTAAAGCTCTAAAGAAGAGTGAGTGAATGAGGTTGCTTGAGAATACACAAGAGGCATTCAAACATAGAGAGTTTTAAAGTGAAGCCTATAGGGTGAATAAAAATTCAGATTCAAGGCCTAATGAGACTTGCAATTTAAGGCTTAGAAATCAAAAGAGAGATGGTGTCCAAAAGAGGTATCAAGATTAGTTTCCATGATATGGGTGAACAAGTGATCATTGAAAGAGGCGAGTCAAGTTGTTTTAAATATGTTCATGAAGTTTCAAGTCATAATTTTCAAGAAAAGGCTTAAAAAGTGTTTCAAGGTTTCTCGAGTGCACATAATGAATAGGTGTCTACCCAATAAGGTTTTTCCAATGCTCATTTACATGTGCATCATTTTCATGAGAACATATGCTATTCATGGTAGATGAGGAAGGGTTCTAGATCAAAGATCCAAACATTAGTTTCTAGAAAGAGTAGCTAGGTTTTATGAATGATCATTAAGACTAGAAGATGATCTAAACCCTCATAGAACCCTAATAATGACCTAATGTTGAAGATATTATTTTAAAGAGATCATAATGGTTTTATATGGACATAAAAGTGATTTTAGGTTGTAGTAAACTCTCCCAAGCATCTATAGGCATGATTGGTTTCTTAGGTGATTGAGAAGACCGTATAGGAAAGTGCTTATCTTTTAGCGATTTGATGTAGCAGATAGTGTTGATTGAGTAAAAGTTGATAAGTGGATGAAGATAAAAGTGTCATACTTGTAGTTATTGTTCATGAATATTTCTTGATAGGTTCCAGTACCAAGTGTGTAAAGTTGGTGATCCAAGTTGGCTAGTCACTAACAAACCTAATGGTGAAGATAGTAAAAAAATTAGTTAGAAGATGAAACCTAATGTGTTTTCATGAAAGGATGATGGATTGGAGTGCATGATGATGTTTGAGACAATAATCTATCAATTTTTTTCAAAATATTTAAATTTAGTATAAGGTGTTGAAACATTGAATCCAAAATGGCTTATTTGACTGAGTGGAGTCTGTGAGAGAGAAGATCAATAAATTGGTCTACAAAATCAATAATTTACATAAGAGATTATGATATATTGAGTTGAGGTTTATCTGAGGATGATATGATATCCTATTCATGTATTTTAATCCCTTGAATATGTTCAACCAGGTGTCAAAAGTTCATGGTTCCTTGACTGTGTTTGAAGTTAGTTGGCAATTCTAAGTGAACATCTTATAAAGAAAAGGTTGAGGATGTTTAACTTGAGTTGAAGCATCTGATGAATTTTGTGATGACCCTAAGGTAATTAGGTTTCTAAATATGTGAACTATTTCTATTTTTTTTGGAAAAATTGAGTGTAAGCCTCAATTGTTCAAAATAGAGTTTCTGTATATGTATAGGCCTTTTATATACAATGATTAGAGAAAGGGTTCAAGTGGTGATTAGACCTAAAATGTGTTATGGACCTAAAGTGAAGTTTTTAAATCTCTATTTGAGTGACATATTATGTGTTTATTTCATTTGAGGTGTTTGAATACATCTCAAGAAGATCAAAGGGTAATGTGTTATTAAGAAGACCTATTAGGTCTCCATAAGCCTAAAAGACGAGTAAGGGATAATTGAGTTATGGCTGACTAATTATATTAATTGATTCATGATTAAGACATGTTATTTTAATATGTTAAGACATATTCATGTTTTAACTAAAAAATAATAATGTGTGTCTGACTAAGAAGGATATGATCAAGTGACTTGTATAAAAGCAAGGCAGTTTAAGCTTATTTTGATATGCTTAGAATGAGAGAGAAAAAGAGGATAAAGGAATGATATAGATCATTGGTGAGTAGAATAAGGTATTTTTTACCATCATATATATTTCATTAATATCTAAAAGAGGTTTTTCATATGAGGATTAAGGTCAAAATACCTAATCAAGCCATGAAGTGGGCTATTTGAGTGAAGAAGGCTGAAAGCCAGTTTGAAAGGGATAAAAGTGAGTGAATACTAAAGGAGAAGATCATCATATATTATATGAGAAATAATATTTTTTTAATGTGATAAAATAATTATGTGGCTAAATTTGTGGCGAGTCATATAGGGGGTTGGTGCCTCCTTGCAAGTGGGTTCTTGCTAAAGCCTAGCTGAGTTGGTGCGAAGTTAGATGGGGTTGGTGATCCATGTGAAGTTGGTACTTCAATAAAGTTTTATGTTTGTATTATAATAATGTAGTCCATTTTATTCATCAATGAGTTTTATTCCCCTTGAGATTTTCCCATGCATATGTTGTGTTCATGTGTTTTATGATCTTATTATTTGATGTTTATACTTGATAAGATGTACATGCTTGTTAGAATGGTTCATGTATGGTTAAGTGGAGTTGAATGAAATTTTTTGAAGACTAATTCACCCCCCACTCTCAGTCATTTTATTTTCAAAAATATTGCCACATAACATCAACAACATAGGCAATAGAAATTTCATCAATATTTTCTGGAGTCAAAATTATATACACATAATATTTTCAAACTTTTATCAAATACTGTCACTTTTTATCTTTAAGGAACCCATTGAGTCTCAATCTCTCCAAGTGCATGCCCTAAGATTTGCATCAAGAAAGGGGTGGTTAGACCATTGGTGATTTGTAGGATTATTGTCTCTTATTACAACTTATTACCAAACTAATCAGCTCTTAAGACATTCCCCTATGCTATTACTCCTCCTTTGTACACTATTCCAGCCATTTACTACCTTTTTTACCTCTTTTCCTATCCTAAAACCTTTTTTGATAGTTTACATGACTAGGTATATTGGGTTGACCTTGTACTCTTATTAGTGAAACTCATTTAGGGTCTAGGTTGACTCTTAGCTGACCTAACTCGTGACCTAGTGAGTTTTTACCAATAATGATAATAGGTCAACTGGGTTGACCCTATCAACTAATTTTTTTGAAAGGGTTTAGGGTTAGATATACCTATATAAATACATTCATTTCATCATTATTATAAAGACATCAAGAGTTATTATTCATGTGTGCGTCTTTATAATCTTCTCTTCCACCATTTTACTTGAGGAGTCTTAGCTTAGGGTTTATACTTGGAGAATCTAGTCTTATGGAGAAGTCTTGGATGCTTTATCCTTTCTTAGTGATATTTAAAAACCAAAACAACCTCTTATAAAGCCCCTTTTTCCAAAGGAGAGATTGAATCTCGATGGGTTTGTCTTTCAGGTAAGTATTCTCTAACTTTGCTCCTCTCTTTAATAGATAGAAGTAGCATAAGTAATGGTTTTTGAATAATATTACTTTTCTTCTCTATGCATTAGGGTCTTACTCATACATAACTTAATTGGGATTCTCCTATGCATGTTTATTTTCATTTGTTTACTAACCCCCATATTGTGCCATAAGTGTTGGTGAGCACTAGATTAGATTTCTTTCCTTTACTTGTTATTAGTATAGTGAATATGAAAATATAGGACTTGGTTAGGGTTATTTCATGATTTTTATTGATTAGAGGCTTTGGAACCCTCCCTAGTATTGTTATTATTATTATGGTAAGAGATCCCCATAGATCCATATATTGGTCACGTTCTTGATTATCTAATGTATCGTCAATCAAGAGTGTAAGTAGGATCTATCTTCTCTAAGATAGGATTGATTTATAGATCTGATACATTTTTTATTGCATACATTATGGTGAAATCGATGTGAATCTAACCCTTGTAGGTGTTATTTCATGTTTTTCATTTTTATAATTTCAGTTATTATTTTTCTATATTTACGATACTAGGTCGACAGGGCTGGTATAGTTTCTAACTTCTATGCATAGGTTTAACACATAGTTATATCAAAATGACTCTATTATTTCTATGTACATCTTCATCAGATATAGGTTACTAGAGCAAACAAGTTGACATAATAATTTTATTCACTTCTAGACAACAAACTAGGTCAAACAAGCTGACATAATATTTTAGATAGCTTCCAGAAAACATACTAGGTTGACCAGGCTAGTATAGTCATCTTGACGGGGTTCAACAAATAGGTAATTGTAGAACTAGGTTGACCTAGTCGACATAGTTGGTAGAATTTGAAAGCAACATTAAAAACACTTCAAAACAAAAATTTCAGATTCCTTAACCTCTTACAACCCACCAAGGTTCCTTTATTTCTCTCTCTTTGATTTCAATTCTTCCTTATATTTTTATTTTGAAAAGTTTATAGTCTTTAAAATTGTAGTCATACAATAAACAAGGTCGACCTAGTCAACCTAGTTCTGTATTCTATCTTTTGTTTGAAAGACTAGGTTGGCCTTGTTGACATATTTCTTAAAGACTTTTACTTTTACAATATAATAATGACACTATCAACTCTGTTCTATAATGTTTGCATACACTGTCATCTGAATTGAATTTGTACAATGTTTAATTTTTAAATTAATAATTATATGCTAGTAATTACTTCACACTTTCACTTTTAGTTGTTTGCATGATTAGAATAGATCACATAGTCTAATTAGGTGGGTTTTCAATATACCATTTAGTTACACTATTTTTATCTTTCTTGAAAACACATTTAAATATTTGTCTATCCAAGGCCTACCTACTTAGATTTCATCACCAAATGGGAAGTTGAATTCGATTTTTGGCTAAGTATAAACATGTGGTTAATGGTATATATTGGCAAAGCACCTGACACCTTTATCACTGTAGGATTGTGAAGTGAGTGGGTAGGCTCTACTACCAATTCAATACCATTGACAACACAAACCCCTTTCAACCTAAACATCCTAAAACCATCCATATATTTCTTTCTAGTTCCCTAATTTTAGCCAAATTCCTTATCACACTTAAAATAACACTTTTATAATAATCTAACAACATTCAGGATGGCCACTTAGTTAGCATTTACTTTTTAGTTGACTACTTGCTCTTTGATCATTGTATGTTATATTTCAAAAACTTGCATTAGCCAATATTAGTGCAAGGTTTTGTGTTGTGTGCCTCAATTGGATCATCCTCATTGACCCAATTTCTCGTGTTTCCTCTCATTTCTTGCTTCAAAGTACATTTCAATATTTTCCCCTATTTTTAGTATATTGTCTTTCTATTTGACATAGTCTCTTATAGACTATTTTCTCCCTACCTATAGTACTAAGTTGACCCATTTGACTTTGCATCTCTTTTTACTAGTTAGTTTTCTATACTAGGTTAACTCATTTGATAGACTCTATTTTTTCCAGTTTATAGTACTAGGTCGACCTAGTTGACTTTGTACTCTTATTAACTATCTTGTCTATCTAACTCAGTTCTCTATTTTTATTTCCTTATAATTTTGTTCATTTTCCTCAATTCATCATGAAGTCCCCTATCAAAATATTCTTGGACAACATGAATCCATTTAGATACTATATGGGATGTTCATTTATCCCTCTCTTTTTCTCCCGAGAAAACCCTCACTCTTGGAGCACTTCTTCCCCTCCTTTATCTATAGATTGTAACATGGTTAAAATCACACCTCAAGATAAAGTAGGTTTATCCGATCCTTTTTTTACCTATCAAAAAAATTTTCATCTTCAAACTCTTCAACATAATGTGGGATCAATTGACACAAGTCTAACCAATAATCCCACTAATAATCCATCTTCTAATAACCCTCCCCCTAATACCAATTTGGGGAGTTTTCCTACAAACACCAACCCACCAATGGATATGACTCAACTTCTTACACAAGTCATACAACAAATGAACATAATGAAAACTTCTAAAACCTCTCAAATGATGTAGCTACAATGTCATTTAATCAATATGGATGATCAACCTCTAGTTATCAATCCTCAAGCCAATCCAAATTTTATTCCTCCACCTCTTAGAGATGCCTCAAGAAATGTTACTCCTCAACCTATAATGAATAAAAAAATACTTCAAAACATCTAAAATGATCCTTTAACTCCTTTTATCATTTCCATTTATATTGGTAACATATATCCAACTATAAAGTATTATGGGACTAAAGACCCTACATCCTTTATCAAATCTTTGAGCAATATTTACAAAGAGTGGATCCAGATTAATACTTTCGCCAAACCTAAAATTTTAGTTAAAACCTTCATTGGAGATGTATTGGAATGGTAAAACCAACTTCCCCAACATTTCATTTGAAAACTTGAGGATTTAGTCAATCCTTTAGTTAAAGAGTTGCAATATAATGATCTTCCTAAAAATTGTCTTAACCATTTCGTTAATGCTAAACAATCTCCCACCGAATCAACTCATGAGTTTATTAAATGATGGAAATATCTGGTCCAAAAGGCTGACCATAACATGACTAATTATAATTTGTTCAAACTATTTATATCTACTTTAACTCTTTCTCTTCAATATTAAGCTCAAAATTTTTCTCCCCAAACACTTAACGTAGCTTTTGACCAAGCTAAACGTCAAGAATTTCTCATGAAGTGATTTGAACCTAATACCAAATTACTTAAAGGATATTATAAAACTTATACTAATGTTATAACTAACAATACTCCTCAAACCAAACCATGAGTTTTCAAAGCTGAAACTCCCTCATCTTCTCACATACCACTCACTGTGTAACAAATGAACTAATTATTACCACCCTCTAAACCTTTTACTTATCTTAATAATCCTCCTAAATGGTATGACCCTAATTAATTTTGTTAGTTTTCCATCAACATTGGTCATTCTAATGAATATTGTAGAGGTATTACTAAATTTGTTGTCTCTTACATGTTTGGTGATTCCTTTAATCACAAAGCTATGATCCAACTTTGTCATCAAGAGTAAAACACTGCTTCTTAAAAATGACAAGTTTTTAAAGATTTTTCTTCTAATAACAAAAAATATTTTCCCACAACTAATTATCAAAAAAATACCAAGTATGTTTGTGCTATTTATGCTGATTATAACCAAAACTACAAGAATTCTCAATATGTTAATGTAGCTAAGGTCAATTATCATCACAAGCTAGCTCATAAAGATCCGGTTATAAAACCTTAGAAACCCTCTTTGGAAGAACAAATTATCAAAGATATTACCACCACTCATTTAGATTCAAAATCCCCTGAGGAACCATCTCCTTCTTTTGAACCCCCAATAAATTTGATTCCTCCAAAATCTACCTTACCTTCTAAAAACCATACTAGTTCTTCTTCTAAATCTCATTGGAATTTTTTGGAAGAACTTAACTCCATGACTTGAAATATTCCACTTATGGAGTTAATTATTACTTCCCCTTATCATCGTAAGTTCCTTATGCAACAATTACAAGAAATCAAAGATCCATCTTCTATAGATGAATAACCACCCTCTATGGAGCCTCAACTTACCAACATGCATACCATTGAAACTCTTTGTCCTTCTTCCAAGCCTTCTATTGAATTTCTAGAAGAATACATGATTAATAATGAAATATTTTTTCATGTTGATGATCCAACACTATTCATTAAAATAGACATTAATACTAACCTTATCCTTAAAGTTCTAGTTGATGAAGGCTCTGGTATTAATGTATAATATTTGTGGCTCATCTAAAAAATTAACTATAATAAGGATTATATTAAGTAAACCCACCTTACCTATCATATATTTGATAAAACTAATCAAAATCAATTTGGTTATATTTGGATTCCCATAAAAATCAGACCTAAGATTGCTCGAACTAAACTTATGGTCCTTGATTTACCCTTATTTTATAACATACTCCTTGATTGCTTGTGGACTAATAGAATGAGGGCCATCACTTATTATAGTAGCCAATGCATCAAATTATTACATAATGAAAAATGATATAAACATGAGGATGATCTCAACCCTTGGAGTATTCAACATCCTAATCCAAAATATCAATATTACATTCCTACCATTCATATCATCAATAGTTCTCCCTTACTTGAGTTCATCAACATCAATCCTAACATACAGGTCACTCTTGATGATTCAGATGATGATTAACCTAATGAATTGTAACATACTTGTAATAATACTAAGCTATCTCCTTATATATCATATTGGCTTCCTCCTTCCTTATTACCTCATGATCACACTATTCCTCTCATTAATGAGATCACTGATTTCCCCCATCCATGTAATGCTCAAGAACATTATTTACCAGAAGATGCCTTCACCTACAATGATTATGGAGTGTCCAAGTTATTTCAAGATCCTCTCATCATGTCTCCACAAGAATTTAGTAACATTGGGATTTCACCTTCTAAAACTCCTCTTGAATCTCAAGCATGTAGCATTTCTCCAACCTATGCTGATAACTACATCATGGCCCAAGATTAATCTTGAGACTTAGATGTTCAACATTATTATAAAACCTTAGCTCAAATACATTATTTCAACTAGGATGTTAATACCATTTCCATGAATCATGAATTATATCCTAAAAGTCATGTACCTCCTA
This sequence comes from Torreya grandis, assembly GCA_037957365.1. Taxonomy (NCBI): domain Eukaryota; kingdom Viridiplantae; phylum Streptophyta; class Pinopsida; order Cupressales; family Taxaceae; genus Torreya; species Torreya grandis. The sequence continues at coordinate 311,893 of JARHVA010007328.1, read as the reverse complement.
TTAATTCTCCACTTATTGATACTCATTGGGTGTTAGAACAAATCATACCTTTTAAACCTCTAAAAACTATTGCATCTTCTCTATCACCTATAGATCTCATCATTCCATCTAATTCTTCCCCTATCAAAGAAACTAATGACATACCAATCCCATCTGATCCATCTACTTCTCCTACTCTTGAGATTACATTAGATGCCAAGGCAACATATATACATCAGATACATTCTGAATATGGTCACCATGGTAATCAGATTCTTGATATCGAAGTAGATGTTGAGTATTATGGTCCTCTACACACTTTTCCAAGTGATGGAGCTATTCTTGAATCACTTCATGCCTCAAAACCTCAACTTGCTTAGCAACATCATAAACTTGGGAATTTCAAAAATAAAGCCCCTTATTTCAATAACTTCATCACTAGCATCAATCCTAAAGCTAATCTAATTTGATCTTTACCTAATGCACCATACCACTTCCAAGATGGAAATGTTATACTTATAAAAGAAACTACTTGCATTGAATATGGTACTCCATCATGCCCTCAACCAATTACAATTTATTATGAATTCTCACCTACCAAACATTATAAATTTAGCTTATTTTTTGATAAATATCATGAGATATTTATGTGGTCCTCTGAGGACATGCTTGGTATTAACCCTAGCATTATGGTGCACAACATCATCACTTATCTTGATGCCAAACTTGTGCATCAAAAGAAATAAAAATTTCCACCTAAAGTTTCCACCTTATGTCACAAAGAAATGATCAAACTTCTTGATACTAAGTTTATCAAACCAGTGGATTATTTTGAATGGGTTTCTAACATAGTTCCTATTCAAAAAAATGTCACTATGGTCATTCACATCTACATTGATTTTCATAATCTCAATCTTGCTTATCCCAAGAAAAATTTCCCTTTACCTTCAATAGATGCCATTGTCAATTCCATAATTGGTTATGAAATGTGATCTCTAATGGATGAATTCTCAGGCTACAATCAAATTCACATTGATCCTAAGGACCAACGTAAGATAAATTTTACCACAAAATGGGGAACCTATTGCTATGTCCAAATGCCCTTCAAACTCAAAAATGATGGAAGCACTTATTAACGAGTAATAACTCATATTTTTAATAATATTATCCACAAAATTGTTGAAACTTATATGGATGACCTCATTGCTAAATTTAAAAGTCGTAAGACTAATCTTTTTGATCTTTCCATCATCTTCAACCATCTCCTCAAATATAAAGTTAGGCTAAATCCTTACAATTGTTTTTTAATGTCACATCAAGTAAATTGTTAGGATTCTTAATTTCTCTCCATGACATTGATGTTAACCCTGCCAATATTAGTGCTATCATGAACATGCTCATCCCTTGATCCATTTTATATATTTGCACTTATCTCAATAAACTTGGGGTAATTAGATAATTCATCCCTGAAATGGATTATCATATCCACTTTATAAATTTCCATTCTTAAGAAAGGTATTACTTTAAAATGTATGGATACTTATCAAAAAGCATTTGATAACATGAAAGAATCATTACTTCACCCACCTACACTTCGTCCTCCTTCCAATGATCGACCTTTGATCTTATATACTTCTTCCACACCCATATCAATTAGGGTAATGATTACCCAATAAGATGATACCAAAATAGAGTATGTCATTTACTACATCAGTCAAGGCCTCATTGATTATGAGAAACATTACACAAAATTTAAACATGATTGCCTCACCATATATTTTGTAGCTGAAAAGCTTCAACATTACTTGCTTTATCAGACTACTTATGTCATCATTCATTCTGACCCCCTTCATAACTTCTTATCCAAAACCTTTCTCCCTAGAGATATAATTGACAAATGGATGGTCCTCCTTATGGAATTTGATCTCAAAATTATTACTCAAAAATATATCAAAGGGAAAATCATATCTGATCAACTTACTGCAGCTCTTGTGCCTGCTACTAATCACCTTAAAGATATTGTTTCTAATGAAAATATTCTCTATATTTAAGGTCTCATTCAAGCCATATCTCTTAAAGATTACTTACATAACTTCACTATTGATATTGAATCAAACAATATTGGTGAATTAGCTCTCCTCCCTGATATTTCTTAACCAAAAGTAGTCCTTGAATAATTTTCTAAAATTATTGTCGATTTACACAAGGATACTTGGACCCTTCACTTTGATGGTGATAAATGACTTGAAGGAGATGGGGTAGGTTTAATTCTTACCAGTCCTCTTGGAAAATAATCCCTCTAGCTTTTTTATTAACATTTTGCATCATTAACAACATGGTAGAGTAAAAAGCTCTAATCTTAGGTATGGAAGCTGCTCTTGATTTATATATCCAATATCTACATGCCTTAGGTAATTATCAACTCATTTACCACAAATTCAATGGTGATTACCAATGTAAAAGTGATAATCTCATTTATTATCATCAAATTGTAACTACTCTCACAAAAAATTTCATTTTTTTCACCATCAAGCCTATGCCTCAAGATCAAAATTCTATTGCTGATTCCATTGCTTCTTCAACATATCTTTTCATCCACACCAAGTTCTTTCTGATCCCAATTTTCTCATCTAAATAAGAAAATATCCATCCTCTATTCAAACACATGATTCATTAATCTACCACATTGAGGTTGTCACCATTTGATAAAGCCCATGGTATAAAGACATGATTTAATTTATGGAACATCAAACTTATCCTCCCAACTTAGATTATCATGAAAAGACTCACATTAATAAATAAGATTTTAAGTATGTATTTTGATATAACATACTTTATTATCATAATGATTAAGGTACCCTTCATCTATTATGTTATGCAAGATGAGGTTCCTCCTCTCCTTGAATAAGCACATGGGGGCATTTACGATGGTCATTGTAGTAGACATGTTACAACTCATAAATACCTATGTATGGGATACTTTTAACCTACTCTTGAAAAATATGCTCTCAAATTTACTATAAAGTGTACTCCTTGGTAGCTTTGTAATGGTTTAAGTCATTCACATCTAGTTGAGCTTTAAACAATTGAATCTCCCTGGCCATTCTCCATGTGGGGATTAGATTTCATAAGCAAATTACCTTACTCTCAAGATGGGCATGTCTTTATAATCATAACCATAAAATATTTCATCAAATGGGTTGAGGATATGCCCCTTATTAACATCATCAATACCACCATCTCCAAATTCATTCTTAATCAAATCATTTTTTTCTTTGGTGTCCCTCATACTATCATTTCAGATAATGGCAGTAATTTCAAAAATAAATACATCAAACAACTCTAATAAATTTAAAATCAATCACAAATTTTCCACACCATATCATCCTTAATATAATGGCTAAGCTAATTCCACTAATAAAATTATTAATAAAATTATCCAAAAGAGAATTTATTAAACTTGCATAGATTGGCACCTTCATTTATATCTTACTCTTTGGTCCTATCAAACTAGTATACATACTACCACTAAGGCAATGATGTTCTCTTTAACCTATGGTTTTAAATCAGTATTTCCATTAGAAGTTGAGCTTCTCTCTCCATAGATATCTCTTCATGGTATCATACCTGATGAAGAATTACGTGAAGCTCACCTTCATGCTCTCGATCTCCTTGATGAACACCATCTTTCTACTTTACAATATAATCACCAATTCAAGGCCTGCATTTCCAAATAACATAAAAAATGAGTTAAAGTTTGCACATTTAATGTCAATGATCTTATCCTTAAATTAGACTACACTCATGAAAAATAAGGTAAATACACCCAAAAATGGTGGGGCCCTTATTTAGTCAATGATATTCTTGGTCCAAATACCTATCACGTTCAAACCAATGAAGGTCATATTTTCAAAGAGCCCACCAACATAAAATTCCTCAAGAAGTATTTTTCCTAATTTTCCTTCTTTTTCATGATTTCTATATGCTATCTATCTAACACTTTTGAATGATACTTACATGAGTCTCACCCTCTACAATAGTTACCTCTTTTCACAAACCTTAGTCCTTCCTTTTGGTCTTTTGGTTTCCCTTTTTCTCATGAGTTACATTATAAAACTATGCATAGGACCTAGTATTCCTCATGATGTACTTTTATCCTCTTTGTTTTCATACTTTTTACACACGTTTTGGCACCCCTTGGGTTTTTTTATTTTGTGAGTTGTAGTGTAAGACCATGGATAGGACCTAGCCTTCCTCATAAATACCATCTTTTTCTTATCCCATTTATTTTTCAATTTATTACTTTTTGTCACCCTCATGGGTTTCTATTTTATGAGTTACAGTATAAGACCATGGATAGGACATGGACTTCCTCATAAGATCACCATCTTGTCATTCCTTTTTTTAGAATGTGTTTTTCAATGGATATGAGTTCTTGATCTTTGTTCTCAGCTTTAGCTTTTACTTCTTTTGATAGATGGAATTTTCATAACAATCTATATTAGCATGTTTTTATCCTTTTCCCTCATTCTTATGATAAAAAATCACACTTTACTATTATTGTTTCCATTTTTTTCCCTTTGTCACGTTTTTTGTGATTTGAAGTAATTAAAATTATTTCATGTTTCATTCCTCTTGATTTCCTTTCACTCCACATTGGATAAAATAAGGTCAAAGTCAATATAGCACTTTTATTTCACCTGTATTTATGAGACTCTTAGACACCATGCTATTTGAGTTCTCTCTCTTAGCAACCAAGTTCTAAGTATTCAAATGAAAGTCATTTTTAACACCCATGTTTGGTTTTCTAAATCCATATAGAGGAGGAATAGAAAAAATCCATAAAGAAAATTAAAATCCAAATCATTTGAAATAAAAGGTAATTATATACAACATGTAACATACAAATTTAAAAAGTCAATATCACATCAAAAGACATGATTACAATCACATCTCCTATCTGAAATTGAAGATTAAACTCCAAAGTTAGCCTCACATTAGAGCTGAGGTCCATTGGGGTGTGATAGGCTAGTAGATTGGAATAGGATAATTCAAAAAACTCTATGGTGATACCTACTTTCTTATGCAAGTACCCAATCTTTGTAGTAGATTGATGGATTTATAAGGGGTCCTGAGGAATGAGGAACATGTTGTGGGAAGATAGGTCCATTTTAATTTTCATACATATAGCCTTCATGGGATGATCTACATACTACATTTGTTGACCTAAGACTTGTGTGGCTAAGAGAAGTTATTCAAATTCCTTAAGGTTTAAAGTCCTATTATTTTTATAAACCTAATTTGAGTGTCTTGACTTAGATAAAGAGTTCCTCTACCTTGGTTTTTCCTTCATTATCCCCTCCACCCATTTTATTTCCCCCCTTGTCATGAAAATTGTGATTCTAATTCTATTTTCCCTCTTCTATACTGTTTTCTTATTCACATCTTAAAAACTTTCTAGCTCTACTTTTTTTCAATTTTATTTATCTTTAGAACAAAACATGTTTGAGCAATTACGAAATACTTTCTTTACACCATGGCTCTACATTTATAGATGTGCCTTGATTTATTTTACCATTTATTATTATTATACTACCCCTTTTTATGGACACTTGAGTCCATTTATACTTTCATGTACTCTTTTTCCATTATTAAGTGTGGTTGGTTTGTTACTTCTCACTCACAAATGTTATTTTCCCTTTTATGCACCTTTTTCCATTGATAATTGAGTAAGGATTGTTACTTTTCACTCATGAATGTTGTTTTACCATTTTTTCTTGTCCATTTTTATTTAAGGATTGTTATTATTTTCACATTGATGTTTGATTTCCATCCTTTTTTGACATGTATCCTTGGTTTGACTTGGTGATTTTGCCTTTTTTTTCTTAAGGTTTACTTGTTTGAGTTTTTTTGTCTTTAGTAGCATTGGCTTTTTGGTTACCTAATTTACTCTAAATTTTGACTTGGTCATTTGGTATAACATATAAATTTTCACCCTATCTTGCCAAATTTACAAGTACTTCCCATCCACATATAAATAATTATCTCGGCTTTCCTATGTTTGTTTTTCTCTTTAGTTTTATATTCTTGGGTTTGTCAAAAATAGTCTCTATGCCCTTCATAATAAAAAATACAAACACAATAGACAAAAATTTAATGATAAAGTTAAGTCAAGGTATGCATCAAATTTTATTTTCATTTATTTCCCTTTCCATCATTTACGTTCAGTTATTTTTTCTTTAAAATACTATAACTTTTTTTTAGCCTCAACATTGTGTGTTACTATGTTCTTTCTCAAAGCACCATACCCTATTGTACCTTAGTGATGCATGATGAGATTAAAATAAGGCATATGTATACACATAATATTTTCAAAATTTTATCAAATATTGATCCCTTCTATCTTGTAAGAACCCTTTGATTCTCAATCTATCTGAGTGCATGCCCTAAGGGGTACACCAAGAAAGGGGTGGGTAGACCATTAATGATTCATAAGATTTTTGTCTCTTATTTACACTTATTACTAATATAATCAGATCCTAAAACATTCCCCTAAGTTATTACTCATCCTTTGCATACTCCTTCAATCATTTACCACCTTCCATACTTCTTTTCCTGACCTAAAATCCCTTTTGATAGTTTACATGACTAGGTCGACTGGGTCAACGTTGTAGTCTTATTGGTGAAACTCCTTAGGGTCTAGGTTAGCTCTTGACTAACCTAGTCCATGACCTAGTGAGTTTTCATCAATAATGATACTAGGTTGATTGGGTTGATCTTGTCATCCAAAACTTTCTAAATGGTTTAGTGTTAGATCTACCTATATAAACACATCCATTTCATAATTATTAAATAGACATCAAGATTTATTATTCATTTGTGCTTATTTACAATTTGCTCTTTCACCATTCTACTTAAGGAATCTTAGCTTAGGGTTTATACTTAGAGAATCTAGTCTTGTGGAGAAGTCTTGGATGATTAGGCCTTTCTTAGTGATCCTTATAAACCACAACAACCTCTTGAAAAACCCCTTTAGCCAAGGGAGAGATATAGTCTCGATGGGTTCATATTTCAGGTAAGTGTTCTCTAACTTTTCTCCTCTCTTTAGTAGATAGAAGTAGAATACGTAATGGTTTTTGAATAATATTACTCTTCTTATCCATGCATTAGGGTCTTACTCATACATATCTTGATTAGGATTCTCCTATGCATGTTTATTTTCATTTGATTACTAACCCATATATTTTGCCATAAGATTTGGTGAGCATTCAATTATATTTCTTTGCTTTACTTGTTGTTAATATAGTGAATATGAAAATATAGGATTAGGTTAGGGTTATTGCATGATTTTTCTTGACTAGAGGCTTTAGAACCCCACCTAGTATTATTATTATGGTAAGAGATCCCCTAATTGAGTCTAGAAGATCCACATATTGGTTATGTTCATGATTATCTAATGTATCCTCAATTGAAAGCGTAAGTAGGATCTATCTTCTCTGAGCTAAGATTGATTTGTAGATTTGATGCATTTTTGATTGCGTATAAAATCATGTCCCTTATAAAGATCAATGTGCACGATTTTATAATCAACATCGATCTAAAATGGATTGACGTTGATCACAAGAGGATCAATAATGATTCTATTATTTTTAGCTACATTCCACTTGATTGTTTTCAAACATCTACTAAGCTAGGTAAATAGGTTTCTTACTTGTTACACAGGTTTCGATTATGAGGGAGGTTGTTAAATATACATATTTACTTGGTTAAAAGGGATTTTGTTTAGATATTTTAGGATTATGAGTATTTAGTAGATTTATGATGGTAATTAATAAAAGTAACTACCATGGGTGAATCAAGTAGTATATATATATAAACATTCCTTATACTTTAAGTTATATTTTATGTATATACTTTCAAGATGTTTGAGAGGGCTTTAAAACCTCTAGGAGTTATGATGTAAATTATAGGTATTGGAGGATTCTACCACATTTAAGACTTAACCTATTTTAGGATTTTAGGATATTAGACTCAGCCATAATGCAAACCATAAAAGACTTATGGTGCATAATTCTAGTGTCTACAATATCATTGAGACCAAGTTTGTTTATGTCTCTTTTTCATATTAGGTTCAAATATTTCATAACATCATCATCCATTCCTTTTAAGAAAACTATTTTTCTCATATATTCCTCTAACTCATACCCACATATTCTATGTGCAAAGAAGAAACCATCAAGATAATCTTCCATATTCTCATCTTCAATTTATTTTATGCAGAAGAATTCTTATTTTCTATCCCTCACTCTACAATAGTATTGATATTTATCTAATAATACATTATCCATTTCATCCCATGTGGGAATGGAATTTGGTTTTAAACTCATAAACCATCTTATGGCTAAATCTTTGAGTATAGAAGGGAACAATTTCAGTTTGTGATTATTAGTTTTGTAGTCACAATTTTGATATAAGACCTTAAATTCAAATAGAAATTGATCATGGTATTTTTTAGATAATCCTTTGAAAGTAGGTAGTATGGATAGGGATATATTCTTCATTACAACATTTTCATCTTGATCTAGGATAATAAGATAGATGAACATTATACTTGGTGGTTGATCTCTACTTCCTATAGCCCTATTTAGTGGATTGTTTCCTAGATTGTCTCCCATGGTTTCCTAAAAGATGTTGTAGAGAGTTCTCTTGGGAAGAGTTAAATTTTTAGAAGTGGCTAGAAGGATACTTGATTGAGATTCAAAATTATGTTTTACACTATATTTTAGCCTTAATTTTTTTGTTTTAAAGGATGCACCTACTTCTGGGGTATGATCTCAAAGTTTAGTTGAGGCTAAAAATGGTTCCTCTTCAATTGTCTAAAGATCTTTTCCTAGAAGGTTTTCTAAAGCACTTTTTTCTTTTGACTTACTAGTACTTGTGATTTATTGAGGGATCTTTGGAATGTATCTTCCCTTTGAATCTCTTTATCTATTCATATATTTTTTTGATTTATGAGAATTTTTTATTATTAAATTGTTAGTTTTAAGATTTACACCCTACTAACACATAGAAAATCCTTAGAAATAGTGTCAAAAATGATGAGTGTCATAAATATCCTTATTTATATCAACTCAAATTGGTTGATGTCATATTAAACCAGGGATAGTGTCTAATGATAATCAATATTAAGGTGTCAAGATAATAACTAATAATTGTCTATTTTGTGGGAGTTGTAAATCATTTATCCCTTAAGGTCCACTTTAATCAACCTAAGTTGAAATCTATCTAATTACTTGGAAAGTAAACACTATGCAAAATTGAAATATTAATAATAAAAGTAAACACACTTGTTGGTAAATGAAACACACATTAATCTACTTGATAAATTAAATTAGTGCTTGGAAATGAACACATTTTATGATAAAGGAAAACACACATTAATCTATTTACTGAATTGAAATGGTACTTGGAAAGAAATAATTAAAAATATAGATGTATCTTGAATTAGAAACACACACACATAAACCTATAGACTAGATCAAATCAAACATTTAACAAAAATATGTAGAAGATTAAATAATAGTAATACAAAACATAAAATACCACAAAATAATCTTGGTTTCTTGGTTGAGTGGGTCCTTGCTCTTCCTTAGAACAAGATGTAAATCACACAGTCTTTTAGGAACATCAAATATTCATTAGCTTGAGAAAATGATTACAATCTATAAAATTAATTCAAGAACTCTAATTAATCTTAATGTCTCTAAATTTATTACTTACTGTATAGATACAAATCAATTGGAAGACTTTGGTTATATTTATCAATGCTTCTACAACAACTAACCAAAATAGTCAATTTCTAATGATATTACTAACAAGATCTAATTTATTACAAAACAAAAAAGAAGTTACAATCTCCTTCAAACTTTCAATATGAAATGGGGGAAGAGATGCATAGGTGTGCATGTACAACTCTTTAACTATTGATAGTTACAATATATTTAGTTGCAGTCATGTATGATTTGGTAACAAAATTTCACAATATTCATAGTGATACTTTTACAAAACATTACTATAAATACTATGTCTATAAGTAGGAATACTATATTTGATAAGTTTCCTCATGAATCTAGAATTGAATCAAAATGGTTTTAGAAGGTTATTGATTAAGCATGCATGATGCATTTATTAATAGATCAATGCCAAAACATCCTTCAATGAGGTTTGTACCTAGCTTGAGTGACTTTGGAGCTAAATTGACATGCTTTGGAGCTAGAGTGGCACATTCTAGGGCCAGACTAATAGATTCTAGAGATAGATTGGAAGACTCTAGAGCTAGATTGGTAAACTTTGGATCCAGACTGATAAACTTTAGAGCTGGTCTAATCTACTTCATAGTGTTATTCATTAGTCTACTTATTCATCAAAATTAAAGTATTCAATCATAGTGTGTTTATGAAAATTTTACATACAAAACTAATGGATTTTACATGCAAATGGTTAGAACTCAATGGTAAAGATAATAAAAATTGACTCACACATACTAATTATTAAGGTAAACGTATTCATTTTCTCCTTTAGATTAGAAATAAATTATAAAATACACATTCAAATCCATTAAGAGGGAGAATAATATGGGATAAATGGGGTCATTAATTGGATAAAATGAGCCATTCTATAGACTCATAAATCTAAAAGATATTATTGATAGAAAATATATTACCTTTGATGATCCTCTAAAGGATCTAGGGTCACAACCTAATGATCATCAAATTCATAAGATATTAAACAATCCATTATAATATCATTCTAAGGAAGCACCCGAAATGAAAATAACATATAATACACATCCTTATATACCACAATATGGACACCCATTCAATGGGATTATTGGCACACTTACACATGAGATATATCATATGGTTTAGAGGCCTTATATTAGATTTGATGAAAGTGAGCTTATGGATGATGAGTCAAATCTTCACTCATTATTTATGAGATCACATATTGATCATCAATATATACATAGTGTTATGGTTGATAATGGTTCTAGTGAGAATGTATGTATCTTAAAATTAATCATACATTTTGGATATACACATGATGATTTATACCCTTTGATGAAGATGATCAAATCATTTTATGTGAAAGTATAATTTTTTATTGATTTATTTAATTTTACGTGCTGGTCCACCACATGTGACCATGATATTTTTATTTATACCACATATGAGAGTCTTTAATATGTTATTGGAGTGACCTTGGATTCATAATGTTTGTATAATACCTTCCAAAATTCATGAATGTCTCATGTATATTCATGTCAATAGAGTAATCATAGTTTTAGGAATTCAATATGAGAATCCTTTACAACAAGAGAAGTCTATTCCAAGATAGATAATCATACAACCTATTAAGGTTAATCATGAAATAAAGGGGGATAAAATTTCAATACCATTTCCTATGTCATTGATATTTGAGAGATAATTACATCATGGATACATAGTGGACTCTACAGATCCCTCATTTACACCTTCAAAACCTAGTCCAATGTGGAGTAAACATCAACATGTTTTAGAGAGGGTATAAATACCCAAAATTATACTAAATAAGTCACAAATCACTAAATAATGGGTTCCATGAACCAATATCAATTCTAATCTTACTTCACATCTATAGAATCCTACAAGGCATGTGCAGGGTATTACAAATTTTATAGTTCTAGATTTGACACATACACATGATCCTTGACAACATGACTAATTTATTGTACCATATTATCATTATAGATAAACTTATGAGCATTAATTAAATGGTATCATTGGTTATCCCTCTTTTATTCAAAAACTCAAAAAAATCAAATAATGAGTAAAAATACAAAAACATTTAAATAAAGAAAAAATACAAAAATATTTAACATTTCACATGTTTAATAGATTTTTCATATATATTTTTAATTTATGTTAGTATATATCATATCATTTCATTACACATATGTTTCATGGGTACTTGAGTGTGATATAGGGATACACTAGATCCATGATACATGAGCATGTAGATGTTGGACCTTTCCTCTACGCATGTGACACATTGCATTGGGGGCATCTTGCTTTTATTTTTCACAATTGATATATGTTATATTTCTTTATGATCATTTTACATTATCATGTTGAGTTTATATACTATTGCTTATACATTCCTATACTCATACTACTATCTTACACAATGCACTTGATATGTTATTCTATAGGACATTTTGGTAACACATGTATATAGGGATGAGCATGACATACTTATCCTAGTTGCTTATATTTCATCTTAACACATGGCTTACTTGAGTGTAATTATTGTATGTTTTCTTGTCTTGATTATGATTTTTTGAAACATATTCTTTGTTTTTTAGACCTAGTGTCATGAGTGTCAATTGTTTCTTTGGTATGTGGATATTTGAACATGTCATCCCATTTTGAGTGTGTGATGATTAAACATGCCATTTCTTTTTGATCTCCTTAAAACCATTTTACATGATATTGAGTGCTCTTATGTGTGTTATTGATTATTTATTGATCTTGTTACTTCTATATGTTTCCATGAATCATATCATGCATTTTAGGGCTTGTTATGTTCGGAAGCTTAATTGATACATATACTTATACATGATACCATTATATGATTATTTTCTACATGATTGATACAAATATAACATGGTTATCTTATCCTTTTGATATACTGTGACTCTCAAATTATAGTCTTCTGACCTCAAAAGGCGGGGAATATCAATGAAGGAATGTCATAGACACATGAGTCCATATACATACAGTTGGAATAATTTCATAATTTGATACAACTTACATGATTCATATATACATTTGGGTAGATAGGCTGAGACCATGATGTAGTCTTTCATCTAGCATTATAAACCTTATTTGACCCCTGTTAAATAGACCTTTGAAACCCCCCTACCTAGCTCCCCTAAGGTGGCCCCCATAAATAAGACTCCCTTACAATACCAAGGGTAGAAGAGACCCTATATGATATTTCTAGGAGAAGTAGCTGAAGGACTTGGCAACTGCACACAGGATAAGATTTAAAAGGTTAAGCAAGACAACCCAGTGAAGAATCTTCATGAAGTTGAAGACCCATTAGAGGGACCCCTCTCCTAATTTCTATTTTTTATTTTTTATTTTCCATGCTTTTGGTTTAGTATAGTTATTTTTTGATTTTTTTTTTGGGTGGCCTTTATTTGGATTATTGATACTTTCTATATTTCATTCTTGTGGATCCCCATAAAACTTGGGATTTTACCCTATCAAATAAAAATATAGACATTTAGGTTATAATATTATACATTTAGAAATGATTTTCACAAATTTGGGACATGTTATTTCAGATTTGTGATGCATATTATACACATTTTATAGAGCAGAGGTTACATTTTGATAAATCCTTCAACTTGAGACACATTTAAGGTGCATATGCCATAAAAGTCACTAAATTAAAGATACATATTAAAATTATACACTTATGCACCAACGTTACCAAGATGCACCAATTAATCTTTTATTTATTTTAGTAGTGGGATCCCTTGAGGAGTGCAATTGAGGTTTAACACCATCAATGGACTTTACACTATTTCTATTTTGTGGATTGATATGATTACACCATTTGACTTGAGTGAGATTGTCTAGATTATGTATACACTTGAAATGTATGATTGGGATTTAGTGCACTTGATGGAATTGGCACAAATCACCCTTACACTAGATTGGGGGCATGATCTCCCTTAAATTCACCTATTCACATCTCCAAGGTTTAGTTGTGAACCTTTCTTCAATTATTTAACTATGAAGAATACTTACTAAATTAAACTATCAAGGGGAAACTTGGTTTCATCGACACACCGATGGACTCATTCCTTTCTCTCTTTTTTTCAAGAAATTTTAATTATTCATTTTCAAAATTTATGCAATAAAAATACATGTAACATGATCTTGGTTGTAGATCATATACATACATCAGATTAAAATATGGATAAAGTCAAAACAAAGTGTATTCTAGACACCATGGTACACATTTATTTCTTTTAACTTAGTAATTTAATCCTTATGCATTACTTAAGTCTCTACCCTTTATTTTATGACTTTCCCATTATTTAAAGGCTCATGGTCTCTGTATCATTATTCTTAAATGCTTATATTATGGTTTGACCCTAATATTTTGATTACCTAAATCATTTGTAGCCCATAATATTCTTAAAATCTGATATACATCCTTCATTTTCAATTATAGATCTTTAGTATTTCTCTATTCTATAGGACACTACCATTTAGACCTATACAATAGTATCAAAGCTAGTGTCCCAAATCCCATGCTAGTGTTTATACCCTATAAAGGATCAAATTTTGAAATATTTTGATATGTAAGAGTCATCATATTTGTCTTGATTAACCCTTATTAAGATTATTTTAAAAATGCATGGCATAAATACAAAATAAATCCCACTCATTATACATCTATCAATTTACCAAGCAAACACCTATCAAGCTCACTAAATCATTCACACGATTGAGTTTTGATGATCTATTCTTCCCTATTTCCATTTTATTCATAGAAGTAGTATTCTTATAGGTCTGAAGCATTCAAATATCAACCCATGAGAAATATTTTGCAAGTTTCAATATATATCACTATATGCACATGTATATAAAATATTACACCATTGTTCACACACAAACCCACATAAAGGGGAGATCTACATCGGTATGAGACCTCTTCAAATTATATATATATATATATATATATATATATACCCCTCTATAAGATCTCTCATAAAGGAGTGATCAAGTGAGGTTGAGCTAACCAAAACACCCCTCTATAATTTAATTCTAATATATATATATATATATATATATATATATATATATATTAGAATTAAATTATAGAGGGGTGTTTTGGTTAGTTCAACCTCACTTGGTCACTCTAACCCCTATTTTTGCATGGTGGCATGCCCTAATGGGATGATCGAGGGTTTTGATCATAAATCTGATATCTAGAACCTATGTGCAAGATCTCAATTGACAATAAACAAGGTGATAGATAACCCTAATAGGCATAGTTGTAATTTCTATAAAATGACATGCACTTCAATCTAATCATAAATTTTAAGATAGAATAATTGATACTAGTGTCCCTATTTCAATGATAGTGTCCAGGATGATAGAGATATAATTTAAAGAATATAACAAATCATAATTGAGCATCATCCTAATTGTTTCCACACCTATACTTTGATGATCTATCTACGAATATAAATAAGCAAAGTGTTATCTCTTCTTTGTGTTTAAGCATGTAAATTAATGTTTGGCATTACAATTTCAATATTAAGCAAATTTTCATAATTCAACACTGTATCTGAATATATTGTGAATTTGAATTATTTAATTAGCCTATTTTTAGAGTATTTTACTCCTTGATGAATTAGGCTATTATTTCATGTTAATCCTTATTTACAATAATGGTTAAACAATTATAAGGATATTTTATACAAAGAAATGATGAACAAAGGTAGCCTAGATCTAAGATATCTAAAAACACTAAACTAAAGGAATATAAGTGGTGTAATGGTCAAATATTGGGTGGTATATAAAAGCTAAAGTTGAGATGGAAAGCCTATAAAACCTATAGATATACTAGTTAAGTCAGTTTAATGAGAAAAATATGCAATAAAAACATGCATTTATTATAGTCATAAGCAAAACATATTAATGTACTAGTAAATAAATGAAAGAGAATAAGGATAAATATATTTACCTTTAGGGTGATTCATTATTGCATCAATCTCTCCCTTGGATCAAGTGGAACTTTTCAAGAGATGTTTTAGGATGAAGACATCAAATGGAAATAATATGATTTAGATATCCTTAGTTGGGAATCTAAATCCTAGGATACCTCATCATCATGTCTTCTCCTATTAAGCTTCAAAGACCTTTAAGTAATACTAGACCTCCAAGAATAAAAAATTAACCTTTAACTCCTTAGGAGAAAAAATGTGAGAAAAAATAGAGAATATAAGTGTTGTGTTATGATTAATGATAATGTGACCCCTATAAATATAGATCCAAACCTAGAAATAACCCAAAACTCTAAGTCAATGGTATCAACTAAACTGATAAGGTTGAAAAGGATTTTAGTTGACACAAACTATATGCCCTAGGATGATATAGTAGGGAAGACATGGACATACTTATAATTATATCAACTAGGCTAACACAAACATATAAAAACAATGGTGAAACATACTATATTGGCCTAGCTGATATAGTAGAAATATAGGGTGACTATAAAAAACTTGACAAAAAATAGATGGAGAGATAAGATGGAATGAGACTCAGATGAGGTTAGATTGATAGTAATGAATATATAATAGAATAATATGAAATAATATATCGCAAATCACCATGATTTGATCCAAATCCATTCTTAGTGCACTTCTTAGGATAAACACTCAAGGAGATTGATGTGTTGATGATCGATTGTAAGAGGAAATTTTAGTAAAGTGATAAATATGAAAAATATTATGTGCATACATATGCCCCACTTGAATCTCATCATGTGTCACAATATTAGGTGTATAAAATATGATTTTTTTTATTATCTTAAACTAATTTGGGACTCTTAAAACCTTTCTCACTTTTATTAATTCTACACAGATCTTTGAGACTAGTTTAAAATATAGGAATCAATGAGTGGGATGTATCCCTCCATTATTATCAAGATCCTACTCTATATTTTAAAAAAATTAAAACCACACTCAATGCACTTGACCAAGTAATTAGTGGATGAAAGCCATAATCCTATAATACTTTTTGGTGCTAACATAAATAAGTGGAATGACACTATAAATAATTCAAATATTAATTTAAATTATACTCTAAATGCTGAAAATATTTAAATATATCACTTTGATAAATATGTGACTCTTGATTTCAAAATCCACTATCAAGATTTACATATCTCATTCACTTCTTGCCATTCATGTGTTATATTCACTAATACACCTATGTATTTATGGACTTAAAAGACATCATATTCAAATTAGGACCAAATTGGTGTGTGATCTAACGCATAATAGTTAATAAAGACTAAAAACTAGGAGTAGAAGACACATGGAACTCAAAATAAGTGTCAAAAGGGTGCAAACTAGAATTATATAGTGTATGGTTTTGGGAAACAAGACCAAAACCATAGAAAAAATGAGAAATGAAATAAAGGCTAAAACATTGATAAAAACATGCCTATTAGAGCCTATTATAAATTTATAATTGAAAAATACATATATACCCTATAAAAATATAGTTTGACAACAAAAAACACCCCATAAAAAAAATTAGGCATTTACATAATGCCCCATTTTGATGTGTGTACATGTTTGCATATGAAAGTGAAACAAAAAAAGAAACTATTGTTGCATTATGTTTTCACCCTTTGAGGAGGTGTTTTGCATCTCTTCATTTAATTGACACAATGGGAACACCCTGTTGGGTGAGTATTTTGTCAACCAGCTAACTGGTGAGCAAAATAGGTCTCTTCAACCACAACATAGGGAGATTGGTCATCTAAAATTGCAGGTTTACCACATCCAAAGGGGACAAATCTCTCCTCTCATCAAGGGGAGGTTCCCTATAGGTATAAGGGTGCTATATACTATATATATAAGCTGAAAATAACACTCAGGGGTAGGATATACCATCAATTTCTCTTCTTTCAGAGATGATGTTCACAAACAAAGGAGAAAATCCTGGTGAAAATACTGAAGGCACTTCTCTTATTTCAGAAGTGTTCTTGCAAGAAACAGCAGGAGTTCTTTCAGGTAGGATAAGTAACTGGTAACAGAGTATAGAGTAACCAACAGTCTAAGATGTAGAACAAAGTCTCCACCTTGGCTGCCCAAGAGTGAGATACGAAGAATAATGGGGGCACAAAGTCATCCCAAGGTCCTTTACATAGAAAGAAACTAAAAACACACACTGAAAACAATTACGTCAGCACAAAGTCTGAAAGTAACTGGTTTCAGGACACCTTTTTTATCACTTCCACTAGCTCTACTTGTTAACTTGCATAAACAAGAATACATTTAGAAAATAGACATAAGAACAATCTCCTAGAATGATACAAGCTATAATAGCACAAAGTTTGAAAGTAACTTGATTTTTGATTCAAACAAAGAAATATGATAAATAATTTGAGCTCAAAGTCTTAGTGATGCATTTCAATTTGGGCAGAGTTTTGCCTCTGGTAACGAGAAGATCTCCTTTCAAATGATACAAGAGATTACATTATATAGAAGCCAAGGGAGGCTAGGCACTTTGTCCCATGGAGTGACCCATGCTATGCATTAATGCCTTGGATGCATTTTTAGTTATGTCAAGGAGGGCCATGCTGAAATAGGGCAGCTACCTTAACTATGGCATGTTGATTCATCTTGAATGTCTTTTCTTGAGTATGGTCTGTCTGGTCCTTTCCCTAGTGTTTGCACAGCTGTTCAATTGGCCATTACTTCTAGGAAGAAAAATAGGCTGCATCCTTGATTTGGCATGTTTAGAAGTCTACTTGATCTACTATTTCACCTACTAGAAATAACTCCCTTGAAGAGATTTTGGCCTTTCCCTCTTTCTGCTTATGATTTGAGCCCTCAGGCTATCTTTTCCCTTTTGGGTTCTGTCTTTTCTTGGCATTTGAGCTCTCAGGGCTATATCTTCAGCTTTGCTAGCTCTTTACATTCTTCCCTTTGGCATTTTGGATTTTGAATGCATTTAAGCCCATGCTCAAACTAATTCCATCGTGTCTTTCTCACTTGCTTTAGCCACTTTCCATTGATCTCAGCAAGTGACATGTGGCATTTTTTTGCTTTTGAGAGTCCTACTGAAGATGACACATGGTGGCTTTCACTGTGCTCCTAGAAACACTATAGAAACATTCAAGACTCATTTTGGATTCATGCGGATGATGACACTTATCATGCTCTACTTAACCTTAACAACTCACTCGAGGCCCACCACAATCTTTATAGAAAAAAGGGAGAGACCATGGATATTGACACTTGTCATGCTTTGTCAAGATTTTCAAAGGACACGTGGCATCTTCTGTGGCTTTGTAGAAAAACATATTACAACCTTCTACTGTTTCCACTTGGTGCTTTCCACGTGATTTAGTGAGAAGCTTTAAAACTAATAAAAAGCCTAAAACACGGATCCTGAAACTTGTCATGCTTCACTGAGTTACAATGGGACATGTGGCATGTTTCATTGCTTCTTGGAAATAAACTATAAAGTATCTCGATAGATGACCCTTGGCAGGTTCTGCTCTTGAGCTTTTTCATTTCAAGTATTCCTTTCCATAGCTGCTCATTCCCTTTAATTTCTTCAGCCTTTCTTCCTGGGTGAATTCCTTCAGACAAAATGTCTGAAGGATTTTTGCCTTAGTCATTTTTCTGTGAAAAATACTTCTGAAAGAATTCTTTCAGACTCTCTTATTTAGTCATTTCCATCAGAAAAAAAGCTCGAAGGAATTGTTCCCTTTGGGCCTTTAAACAAATCCGAAGGAATTCTATCTTTTTTTGTTTTCTCTTTGACCTTTGAACTAATGTTGCCTACCCTCCATAAGGGCATTTGTTCCTTTCACTTTGGGGCAGCCCCTTAAACCTACCAATTGAACCAACCTTGGTTCAACAGTTCAATGGTTCAATCTCTTTATTTGGCTGAGTCCTTTTGATCCTTTGAACCAAACACGTTAAACCATTTTGTCATTGAACCTTTTGAATTGATGAACCAAAATGGTTCAAGGTTTAATGATTCAACGGTTCAATGGTTCAATCCTTGCTTAGATGCTTGTTGATGGACATTTTTAATTGAACCAAGTCATTGAACCAATCCTGAAAATGCCTAAGTGCTGGAAACTTGCCCCCTTTTGATTGAACTCGCTCGAAGAAGCCATCGAACCTGTTGAACCAACTAGTCCCTTTATCAAAAAAGTTTGGAAAATGAGGAAATTGAATGCTCAGAATAAATTTTAAAAAGGGAAGAGACAATTTTGGTCTTGCAAGACCAAAATAGTTCATATGTTGTCCCAAAAATGAGAAAGATATTTTTGAGGACAATAGTTGGCTCCAATTGGGGAACTTCCATCAGATGAAAACTCAAAACAATTGAGGGGAGTAGAAACCAGAATCTCCAGTGCCTTGAAATATGCCATTGGGCTATGGAGTTGTGCTACACAAAAAGAAAGGTTCCAAAAAAAATGAAAATGAAAAGCACAAAATAGAAAAAAAAGACTATACAAATATACATATGCATAGGGGAAATCATCTGATACTTCAAGAGTTGAAGTGCTTCAGATGCTACCCATTATGAGGTAGAGAAAAGAGAGTGCCATCTTGATACTTCAATAGGAAACTATTTTCAGCATTGAGCTAATGAATAGTAAAAGGGCCCCTCCATAGGGAATCAAACTTTCCATGCATCCCCTTTGGTTCTCTTCTCTTGTCCCATAGTAGGACTTGATCTCTGATCTGAAACTCATGGTTCTTTGCTTTCTGGTCAAAGAGCTTCTTCACCAGACCTTGATGGGTAGTAATTCGGTCCACCACTGCAGTTCTCTACTCATCTAGCTCAGTAAGACACATTATCCTCTTATCAAGGGAGCCTTCATATGTTTGGTCTTCAATTGCCTTAGCTAATTTCAATGCTGGTAATTCTAAGGTGATTGGTATCTCAACATCATAAAGAAGTTGGAAAGGAGACATACCAATTGCTCTCTTTGGTGTAATTATGTCTACCCATATGGCATCAACCAATGCTTTATGCCATGTCCTTTGGTTGTCATCCACCAGCTTCTTGATGATAGTCACCAGGTTCTTATTACTTGATTCAGCCTATTCGTTCGCTTATGGAAAGTAATAAGAAGAGTGGGAGAGTGTAATCATATAGTAGAAATAGAATTGAGTAATCTCCTAGGAAGTGAAACAAGCTGCATTATCAGTGACAATCTTGGTTGGGACCCCAAATCTGGAGATGATGTTCTCTTTGAGGAAATTGCATACTACTTCTGAAGTAGCATGTTTGGTTGTAACAGCTTCCACCCATTTGGTGAAGTAATCTATTGATGTGAGGACATAATCATGTCTAACACTTGAAGATGGGTTTACAACTCTAATAAAATCAATTCCCCATTGCTGGACTGACTCCTCTATGACCACTGGCTTGAGAGGCAGGGCAGCTAACTTGGGTCTTCCTACAAACTATTGGCATAGTTCACATTCCCTAACCCACTTGTATGCATCTTGAATGAGAGTTGGCTAGTAGTACATGGCTCACAAAATTTTATGGGCAATCATAGGAGCAAAAAAATTCCTCCACAGGTCGAATTGTGGAAGGACTTTAGAAGTTGGCTTTGCTGGTCCTTATCCACACAATGAAGGAACACTCCATTAAGGCTCCTCTTGTATAGGCCATTGTCCCAGAGGACAAAATTTATAGCTTTCAGCTTGATGGTTCTCCTTTCTTTATAAGATAGGTGAGTGGGACACTCACCATAAGTACGGAAATGAACAATACATGAATACCACTCATTTGTGGTGGAGACAAAGAGGACTGTTGGTGTGTTTTCCACCTTTGATTCTTCATGCTCTATTCCTTCTGGCTTGTTATTAGTAATTAATTGGCATAGCCCCTTTCCATACACTAGCTTTTTTCCCTTGATGACTAGATTAAACTCCTGGATCTTTGCAACCCAATTGCCTCTTTTCATCCCAAACTCTTGTTGAGTCAGTATGGATTTGATCGTGGTGTCAGGAACCAAGGCAGTAGTGTGTGAATTCAAGATGTAGAAGCGGAAAGGCTTCACTGCCTTCACCACTGCATAAGCATGCTTCTCCATGTTTGAGTACTTTAGCTCATGAGCTTTGAGAGGAAAAATCATGAAGGAAATGGGGGATTCCATACCTTCTTTATTTCTTTGAACTAGAATTGCTGAAAGCATGTGTTTTGAAGCATAACTGTATATGGTGAACTCTTTGTTATAGTCTGAACAAACCAAAATTGGAGCATGGGCAATGGCAGTCTTGATATCATCAAATGCTAACTTACCTTCTTCAGTTCAATTGAAGGTGGCTTTTCCCTTCATCATGTTTACAATGTGCCTAGTCTTCCCATCAAACTTAGGGATGAACCTTCGTAAGAAATTCACCTTTCCAAAGAAAGAGTGAACAACAGTCTTACTTGTGGGCAAGGTAAGCTCTTGAATAGAATTGAATCTATCTGAGTTAATCTTTATGCCTCCTTTAGACACAATGTGTTCAAAAATTTTCCCCTTTGTTACTCCAAAAATTGACTTCTTAGAGTTTAAGGAAATGCCATTTTGGTGGCAGCGTTTCAGCACTTGTTGCAAATGGCACACATGATTTGGGTAATGCTTAGAAAAGATGGTCAAGTCATCAAGTTAAAATATAATGAACTTACCCATCTCATCCTTGAAGGCAAGGTCCATTGCTCTTTGGAAGGTGGTGCTAGCATTTATCAAGCCAAAAGACATCCTTCTATGTGCAAACATGCCCCAAGGTGTGGTGAAAGCAGTCTTATGCTGGTCTACTTCACCAACTTCAACCTGATTATATCCTAAGAAGCCATCTAGCATTAATAACATTTTTGAGCCCAACACTATCTGAAGCACTTGATCCATGATTGGTAAAAGATAGTTATCCTTTAAGGATGACTGATTCAAATTTCTAAAATCCACACAGAGGCAAATTTTGCCATTCTTCTTCCTTACAGGCACTATGTTTGCAATCCATGTGGAATGATGGATTGGGAAAATGATCCTAGCATTTAGCATTTTTTGTATCTCAGACAAAATAGTACTTGATATCTTCAGATTGTACTATCTATATTTTTGCCTATAAGGTGTTAAATCAACCTTGAGAGGAATGTCATGTCAAATTTCATCAGGCTCGAGTGACTTTAGGTCATCATAGGAGTATGCTGGGATGTCCATGTACTAGTTGAGAAAAGTAGTGAACTTGAACCTCTCCTCAGGAGTACATCATTTACCAATGTTGACCATCTTGAGATCTCCCTTGGTTCCCAAATTTACTTGATCAAACTCCTGAGAGGAGCTTGAATCTATTTGCTGCTATTTTATGAATCTGTTATGCTTATCACACAACTTCTCAAGGGAAACCAAGCCTTTGGGAATCTTATTCCCTTTAAGTTGCAGGAACTCCTCATTGACATCTGTATTTGATTTAAGAGCTGGTTCACACTTTTGAGTTTCACTACCTTCAAAATGCAGCCATTCAAAGCTATCTTTTTGCTCCAAGAAGGCAATGATTTGGTTGTCATTGTTAAACACTTGCCAATGACTAGCATTATCAGGTACACTTGGTCTAAAAACTAGCTCAATAGTGTACTTGTCTCCTTTAAAATCTAGGTGGGGGACCAAGAGAGTAGTTGAAACAACCAATGCATCCACCTAGTCATTAAATTCTGTAGGAATGGCAGAGATACTGAAAGCATCAAAGCTTTCAATTTGGTCCTAGACTAGATTGTGGTAATGACCCAATCTTTCATTCTTGGTTTGATACAAGTTTCTCACCTGACAAACCACTAGTTTAGCATCTCCTTTGGCATGAAGGATCTTGATGCCTTTGTCTTGAGCAGCCCTCAATCCAAGCAACAAAGACTCATATTTAGTTGTGTTATTAGTGTTGCTAAACTGCAACTTGTAAGATGAAGGAAAAATATCTCTTTGAGGAGATATCAACACAACCCTGACTCCTGAACTGGTGGAGGAGAAACTACCATCAAATTCAAGAATCCATACCTCATTTGATACTAATTTTTCTTTGGATTCTTCTTCATTTAAAGGGGGAGATCTTTCCACACTTGCATTGCACTCTACCAATTCTTCTACTATTTCAGCTAAACGCATTTCGTAGTTGTCACTTGCAAGAGCTTCATCAAATGCCTCATGAACTTCATCCATGGACAAAAATTAGTTGCCCATGCCTGAAGAATCAAACACAATTTGAGCTTTAGGTGCCGAGTTCTAGGTAACCACATAATTTGCTTCCTTCTTAGGGAGTAGCCTCTTCATAACACCTTTGACTAGAATCCTTGCCTCAGATAAGTCCATACTCAATTCACCACCAACATCCCTGTAGAAATTCTGCCCAAGAAGGATGGTATATGATGCTGGGATGTCAGCTACCAAGATAGTCATCTTGATTCTTTTGTCTGGTAATGCTGTAAACACAAATTGGGCATCTTTAATTTGTCTTAGTAGAGGTACTTTTTTGTTCTCTATAGAGAAGCATCTACCAAAAGTCTTGGTCAGTGTGAGGTGAAGGGATTCAACCACTTTAGCAAGCATGACATTATCTAAAGCTCTAAAATCAATGATGTAATTGTTTAGCTGACGTCCATTTATTAGCAATGAGACATAGAAAGGTTCAGTCCTACCAGGAGTAGTAGGAGGGGTAATGACAAGATTGTTCTTAATGGGTGCATTCCTTGGGGGATCATGTGTCACTTTGGGAATTGCTTGTTTAATAGGGATGTTATGGTTTTTAACACATTGAACTAATTTGTCTAATTGCTCAGGATGGGATTGTAGAAATTTAAATTCAGACATTTAAATTTTGGTTTTCTTTATATGGTCAATGATATCAAATGTTGGAAATGAACTAGGTATAGAGGATGGGAGTTCATCCTTTTGAGTTTTGGGAGGGGGAGAACTGGACTATGAATTTGAAGTTGAAGGTGCATAAATGTTTGGGGTACTTACCTTTCTAGCAGTCATTGAGTCCTTTGGCTGGAAGGGCAGAGTGGTCCCATGCTTAGCAATTGAAATTGCTAGTTGAGGTTGCCCCTCTGTCTTCTCTTTATTAGCTTATTGAGCTGATTGATTCTTGGACCGAGTGAATACAACATATAACCCATTAGCTGCATTTCCTTCACTTCTGGGTTCATCTTGATAGTTCAGGAAACCAATATGGGAGTTGCCAACTAATTCTTCTTCTTCCTCAGTGAAGACATTAGCATCATCTTCAAGATTTAACTCAGGCTGGAATGAGAAATCCAATTTAGCTTCAAGATATCCAACTATTGAGTTGTTTGGAGGTGCTTCAAGGGTGAGGTTCCTCTGCAGAGGAGGAAGGTGATTTAACTATCCTTGATTCTTGGTAGCATGGCCTTGGTAGGAATGATTAGGGAATGTCCTCCTTGGTACATCTCTTTATGAAGGAGTAGATGACATCCCTTATGCCATT
This sequence comes from Torreya grandis, assembly GCA_037957365.1. NCBI lineage: Eukaryota > Viridiplantae > Streptophyta > Pinopsida > Cupressales > Taxaceae > Torreya > Torreya grandis. Next base: position 286,593 of record JARHVA010007328.1, on the reverse strand, counting down.
TTATTTTTGAGAGCTAACACTTTATTTTCTAGCTTTTGCACCATTAGATTAGTGGTGGTTGTAGATGAGTATTTAGAAGATGAAGAGGATTTACCTTTATTAGGGTCCCTCCTTATCTTTCCTGCCAAGATAAGGTCATCTTCTACCTCAGTAGCCAAGTCTTGAGCAACAACAAGGTCTATGTGTCTAGCCCATCTCAACAAAAAACTCACTTTAGGCAGCTGTGAGTTGATGAAGAAACACTTGAGATTCTGAGGTGTCTGCTGGGTGATCATGGGAATCCTATGCCTCAGCTTGTCAAACCATGCAATGAAGTCTATCATAGGTTTATGGGGCTCCTTCTTCATCTGTGTGAGCTAGGCCAACAAGGCATGTGCATCTTCTACAGGCTTAAACCTGGCTTCAAATTTATCTTTAAGAGTATCCCAATCAGTCACTGATCAAGCTTGCAAATGGTAGAACCAATCTGTAACAACACCTTGTAGTGTCTCTATGAATATCCTAACTACTATGTCTTCATAATCCACACCTATTACACCATAGGCTATGCTGAAGGTAGCAATATGTTCATTAGGGTGAACTTTCCCATCACTAAAAAATTTGGAGAAATTCTTCCTTGAACTACGTAGAAGCTCATATAGAGGTGGGGTCAAATTTAGTGGACCAAAAGAGTTACCCCAGGGGCCTTGAGCCATGCTTTGATTATGTAAAAGTGGGATCACAAATTTGGGTGGAGTATGGATAGGCAAAGCTCTGCTAGTAGCTCTGCCTTGTGTTGGTGATTTGGTAGGGCTAGGAGAAGACTCTTAGTTCATTGAAGGTGAGGTTGTAGAGGGAACAACTCAAAATTACTTTGCTGCACTAACTCAAAAGTAGGGTCAACAACACCTTGAGATTTCTAGCTTCTTGTATAATGTGGAGTTACCAAATTGTGAAACAAAAATGGAAAAGAATTGGATCTGCTTTAACTTGAAGCTTGAGACTTCAAACTATGTGCTCTTCCCCAGCGGAGTCACCAAAAACTATTGGGTGAATATTTTGTCAACCAGCTAACTGGTGAGCAAAATAGGTCTATTCAGCCACAACATAGGGAGATTGGTCATCCAAAGTTGTAGGTTCACCACATCCAAAGGGGAAAAATCTCTCCTCTCATCAAGGGGAGGTTCCCTATAGGTATAAGGGCACTATATACTATATATATAAGCTAAAAACAACACTTAGGGGTAGGATATACCATCCATCTCTCTTCTTTCAGAGATGATGTTCACAAACAAAGGAGAAAATATTGGTGAAAACACTAAAGGCACTTCTCTTCTTTCAAAAGTGTTCTTGCAGGAAACATCATGAGTTATTTCAGGTAGGATAAGTAACTGGTAATAGAGTATAGAGTAACCAACAATCTAAGATGTAGAACAAAGTCTCCACCTTGACTGCCCAAGAGTGAGATACGAAGAACAATGGGGGCACAAAGTCATCCCAAGGTCCTTTACACAGAAAGAAACTAAAAACACACACTAAAAATAATTACGTCAGCACAAAGTCTGAAAGTAACTAGTTTCAGGACACCTTTCTTATCACTTCCACTAGCTCTGCTTGTTAAATTGCATAAACAAGAATACATTTAGGAAATAGACATAAGAACAATTTCCTAGAATGATACAAGCTATAATAGCACAAATTTTGAAAGTAACTTGATTTTTGATTCAAACAAAGAAATATGATAAACAATCTAAGCTCAAAGTCTCAGTGATGCCTTTCAATTTGGGTAGAGTTTTGCTTCTAGTAATGGGAAGATCTCCTTTCAAATGATACAAGAGATTACATTATATAAAAGCCAAGGGAGGCTAGGCACTTTGTCCCATAGAGCGACCCATGCTGCGCATTAATGCCTTGGATGCATTTTTGGTTGTGTTAGGGAGGGCCATGCTGGAATAGGGTAGCTACCTTAACTGTGGTGTGTTGATTCATCTTGAATGTCTTCTCCTGAGTATGGACTGTTTGGTCCTTTCCTTGGTGTCTGCATAGTTGTCTAATTGGTCATTACTTCCAAGAAGAAAAATAGGCTGTGTCCTTGATTTGGAATGTTCAAAAGTCTACTTGATCTACTATTTCACCTACTGGAAATAACTCCCTTGAAGATATTTTGGCCTTTCCCTCTTTCTGCTTATGATTTGAGCCCTCAGGCTATCTTTTCCCTTTTGAGTTTTGTCTTTTCCTGGAATTTGAGCTCTCAAGGCTATATGCTCGGCTTTGCTGGCTCTTTACATTCTTCTCTTTGAAATTTTGGCCTTTGAATGCATTCAAGCCTATGCTCAAACCAATTCCATCATGTCTTTCCCACTTGCTTTGGCCACTTTCTGCTAATCTCAGCAAGTGACATGTGGCATTTTTTGCTTTTGAGAGTCCTACTGAAGATGACATGTGGTGGCTTCTGCCATGCTCCTAAAAACACTATAGAAACATTTAGGACTCATTTTGGATTCATGCAGATGATGACACTTGTCACGCTCCACTTAACCTTAGCAACTCACTCGCGGCCCACCACAGTCCTTACAAAAAAAAGGGAGAGACCATGGATATTGACACTTGTCATGCTCCACCAAGCTTTTCAAGGGACACGTGGCACTTCCATGGCTTTGTAGAATAAACATATTACAACCTTCTATTTTTGCCGCTTGGTGCTTTCCACGTGATTCAGTGAGAAGCTTTGAAACTAATAAGAAGCCTGAAACACAGATGCTGACACTTGTCGCACTCCATTGAGTTACAATGGGACACGTGGCATGTTCTGCTACTTCTTGGAAATAAACTATAAAGTGTCTCGATAGATGACCCTTGGCAACTTCTGCTCTTAGGCTTTTTCTTTTTAGGCATTCCTTTCAATTTTTTTGGGCTTTCTTCCCAGGTGAATTCCTTCGAACAAAATGTTTGAAGGATTTTTGCCTTAGTCATTTTCCCATAGAAAATACTTTCAAAATAATTCTTTCAAAAACTCTTATTTAGTCATTTCCATCAGACAAAAAACCCAAAGGAATTGTTCCCTTTGGGCCTTTGAACAAATCTGAAGGAATTCTATCTTTTTCTATCTTCTCTTTGACCTTTAAACCAATGTTTCTTGCCCTCTGCAAGGGCATTTGTTCCTTTGACTTTGGGGCAGCCCCTTGAACCTACTGATTGAACCAACCTTGGTTTAAGGGTTCAATGGTTCAATCTCTTTATTTGGCTGAGTCCTTTCGATCCTTTGAACCAAATGCATTGAACCATTTTGTCATTGAACCTGTTGAACTAATGAACCAAAATGGTTCAAGGTTCAATGGTTCAACGGTTCAATGGTTTAATCCTTGCTTAGATGCTTGCCGATGGACATTTTTGATTGAACCAAGTCATTGAACCAATCCTAAAAATGCCTAAGTGCTGGAAACTTTCCCCCCTTTGATTGAACTCACCCGAAGAAGCCATTGAACCCATTGAACCAACTAGTCCCTTTACCGAAAAAGTTTGGAAAATGAGGAAATTGAATGCTCAAAACAAATTTTAAAAAGGGAAGAGACAATTTTGGTCTTGCAAGACCAAAATTGTTCATATGTTGTCCCAAAAATGAGAAAGTTGTTATTGAGGTCAACACACCCAAGGCTAAGGGTCGCCTATGGTTGGAGTGAACCTCCAGAGAGGGTCAGCTTCCCCTAATGGATCACCTAAGACTAACACTAAACTACTATAATTACAAGGAAAAAGGAGAAAGAGAGCATAAACAAAGTAAATGAAAGAAAAAGGGGGCGATAACCATAATATTATGACATTCTCTACTTTCTTAAGCATACACAATGAACATAAAATAATTAACAACATACGCAACTCAATCATGAACCACTTAACATTAGTATTTAATAGAGAGATACAAGGATATATAGAAGCATTAGAAGGATAAACATTCATCACCACAACTAAAAATGTATAAAACATGAGACACACAAACTATAACCTGTAAAAGAGATTTCACTTACATAGAGGTGAATTGCAATTGGACACAAAGGGAAAGAACACCTCATCACAAAGAGAGAATTAACAATTCATAAGATATACATAGAATGCAAGCCATTGAGATGGTAAAAATAGTTTTATTATTAATTAAAATTCATAAAATCCAAGTGAGGAATCAAGGATGGGCTAATTTATGAAACATTTTTATGCTAAAAGGGGTCCCCTTGTAATGATAATTCTACTTATTTTTATAGGCAAAATATTCAAAGCTCAGGTCCTCTTTTGGTCTTCCCCACTATCAAGGTGGTTACAATTTTGATGATGATTAGGGAATGGGGTTGAGGTAGTATGGATACCCTCAATATTTCTAAATCCATTCCTACATAACTACCTACCACATCCTCCTAAGCTTGTAACTTGTCTTTTGCATTCTCTCCATTTCCACTCATTTCCATGATGAATTGGGCCAGATCATATCACCCTCTCACCATTTAAAAAATATTTATATTGAATTTCACCATGATTTACACACTATACCAATCTAACATTGATACTATGAATCAAATTCTATTACATAGTTGAATCATGAATTTGACATTCTGAACGGGAAAAACAAGCTGTTAAATTGGCTTCATTTAGTGCCAATGTAGATGCCAAAAAAATTAAGTGGAAAAATATATCCACCTGTTGATGGTAGGATCATTCTAGGCCCTTTTTTATTCTATGAATATATTCTTCCTTAAGACCTCTTTCAACACTTAGTTGATTATTCTGATCTACAAACTTGACTTGGGTTCATCCTCAGATGCCAGTTGGCTTTATTTTATGTGTTATGGGATTCATGTCATTGATCATGACATTCCCATCATCCTAATTTATCATGCTCCTAGATCAACTTCTTCCATGCATCACTTCCATGGTTATGTATCCTTTTATTACTCTCCTATGCTTTTTTATGTATTTGGATTCAATTGTCACCACATGTCAACTTCTTATTTCCCCAAGATCTATATGTCCACATGGATCCTTATCACTCTTCCATTACTCAGCTAATGCTTCAAATACATTTCTAATTAATCTCTCTATGATGAAGAAATATTTTTACATGTGGCATCCTCTTTCATACTCACTAGCATGGAGGGTTTGGTACTATATAAATGGCTCTAAGACTCTAGGTCATTAGGATTGTAACATGTGGAAGCATATCTCTCACCCACTAACCCAATAACTTATTGATATGAATATATATAGAAAACTTCATAAAAATTGAATAAGTGTCAAAAGGTATTTAAAAAGGGGTCATGACCATCAAGAGATCCACATGCGGTGCCAAGCTATTTTTTCAAAATTGGCTAAGTGTCAAAAGTATTTTGAAAGAGTCATAGGCTATCAGGAGATGTGAATGATTGTCATGTTGTGTCATTCGATTGGACCAAAGTCCTATTATGAATAAAAAACTATGAGGTCAATGAGATGTCATTAAGGGCCCATCAAATTTGATCTCATAACCTCCTAAATCTATCATTAGGAGATAAATAACCCTGAAATGGCTAAGTGTTGAAGTGCTTTCTTGACCTACCATATAACTTTTAAACAAAACAACTAAGTCATAAAGATCCAAAATGTGACACGTGAATCTAGAAAATGTTCATAGAATTAATTAAGTTTTGAAATGTTTCCTCTTTACGTAAATAACATGACATAGCTTGGTATTTAGAACTTTTGTTTGGAACATGTGCTTTCAAAATTATTTTTCGCAATAAAAGTTCCAACTAGTCATGATAATAGAATCCAAAGAGTAAAACACTTAGATAAATTCTTGAGTGTGAAGACCATTTTTTAAAAAACCTAATAAGTCATTTACTTTATTCCTAATGGCCACTTTTTTAAAATTCTAGTAGAACTTAAAAAAACCCTTTTATACAAAATCTGAAGCCTTAAACTGAGATATGGATGTTTCTCTTCCATGGTGACCAAAAATGGTCAACATTCTTTGGGACCTGTATGGGTTACTTTCTTTAAAGTAGGAATATAGTATCCTTTGAATCAATCCATTAGGCATGGATTCATAAAACCCTTTTAAAACCCTTGATTTCAAGAACATAACCCTACTACAACTTGTTCATCCTAATACTAAATAACAAAACTAAGATTTAGATTTAGATGGATAACAAAATCAAGAATAGAAAAAAAAAATGTGCCAAAGCACTTAGAGGAAATAAGAACAACAAAACTAGAGTATAGACACATTAAAAGAGAAAAAATTAGTTTAAATACTATGTACAAAACTTAGAGAACTTCAAGAACAATGCTTTAGATGGAACCCATTAACTAGGATTGATAGCTCCTACTGATCTAGATTTGAGAGTTGAAAGGAATTAGATGATTCATATTTTTTTATGATGTAAGGGTCACTCCATAGGAAATAAAACTTGGTGTGATTCCTAGGTTTGGCTCTATCTTCATCCCACTTTAACACTAAGTCTCCCTCAAGGAAGACTCTATGGGTTACTATTTTGTCAAAGTATCTATTCACTTGAACTTGATGAAGCTCAATATTATACATATTTTGGTCTCTTATTTCTTAAAATTACATAAATTATGCAAATCTAATATCCATGACACTCTCCTCCATCATTTCTAACTAATGTGTAAGTTCTAAAGCTAGCATTTCAAGAGATATAGGCAACTTTACCTCTCTACGATAAACAAGCATGTAAGGAGAGTTGCTAACAACCTTATTAGGGGTTATTTTATCAACCTATAAGGTTGTCCTCAACTTGGCATGCCAAGTCCTATGATTTCCATCCATAGTCCTCTTAATAATTCCAATCAAATTCTCATTAGTGGGATTTGCCAAGACATTGTCTTAGGGATATTAGTTGGATGAGGTACTTAAGTAAATGCCATGTCTAACTGCCTAGTTAGTTATCTAGGTACCAATAAAGGCCATGGCATTATCATAGATAATTGTAGAAGGCACCCCAAACTTAGTGACTATGCTTTCATATAAGTCCCATACATTGGCTTCCTTTACTTAATTTAAATCCACTGCTTTGTCTATCTTGTGAAATAATTAGTGACTATCAAGACTCATTTATGACATGAATTGGAAGGTGGGTTAATCATCCCTATGAAATCCAAACCCCACTACATGAAGGGATAATCTACTTGGATGGGATGGAGAGGGAGGGATGCTATCATCTATTTATCAGTGAATAATGCACTTTTTTTACAATTATTAACCCATGTATATACATCTCTAAAAATATCAATCCAATAATAGCCTACCCTTATTATCTTTATGGTTGTAGTCCTTGGAGAAAAGTGCCCTCCAGATGATCCATCATGAAATTATTCTATAATCTTATCAATCTGGTTCATTTCAACACATCTCAACAAAACACCATTGACATATTTCTTAAATAGGACACCATCTATAAGAACATAAGGAATTGAATTTAATCTAAAATACCTTATTTTGGCCTTATTTAATCCTTGAGGGCATTCACCAATTTATAGGAAGTTGTCCATATCTTGGGTCTAATTAGTGGGAAATGAAGGTTTAGCCGAGTGTTGGCCATCTTGGAGTACTAAGATAGAATTTTTATCACTCTACAATTCTGAAGTTAGTTGTTCACACAAACCTCTACCTTTTACTAGTTTTGTGACCTTGATGTTCACATCATACTCCATAATATTTGTAATCCACCCTACTCTTTTCTCATTCACATATTTTATTAAGAGAAACTCTTTGACACTTGGATGAGATACAAGTAAATGCACCTTATTTTTAGATAGAAAATATCTAAACTTATTCAATTTTTTTATAATAGTCAACACTTGTTTCTCTACAAAGGAATACTTGATCTCATAACCTTCCAAGCCCTAGGTAAAGAAAGCTATTGACTACTCCATGTTTTCCTCATTATTTTATAATATCATAACTAAGATAGTTTTCATACCCCCAAATGTATAGAGTAAAGTCCTTAGTTGAATCTAGATTTATGAGGGTGGGAGCTTGTGTTATGGCTTGTTTAATTGTTTCAAAGCTACCTTTATCTTCCTTAGACTAGTGGAAGATCTAATTATTCTTTAACATAATATTTATAGGCTTTTAAAGATTGGTAAGATCAAGAACAAAACTCCTAATGAAATTGATCCTTCCTTAGAAGCTTTGTAGCCCCTTCTTATGAGTAAGCAAGGACAATGGTAGAATGGTGCTTACCCTTTCAGGATCAATTGTAAGCCCTCTATTAGAGACAACATATACCATAATATTGCCTTAATATAGTAAAAAAGTGCACTTCTTGGGGTTAAGTGAGACCCTAAATTACTTAAACCTTTCATAGACCCCTCCGAGATGAGACAGATGATCATTATCATGCTTAAAAAATATTGTAATATCATCAAGATAGACAAGTACAATATTATTGATTAGTGTTTAAAATTCCATATCCATGGATCTTTAAAAAGTTTCCCATACATTGGATAAACTAAAGGGCATTTTTTTATAGGCATAAATTCCTTGTTTGGTGGTGAAGGTTGTCTTCAATTGATCCTACTCCTTCACTAGAATCTGATTGTATCCAGAATAACCATCCAAGAGAGAAAAATGTTCTACCCCTACCACTATTTTTAATATTTTCTCCATGGAAGGCAATGGGTAGTGATGAATGAGGCTCAATTTAGGTCCTTGAATTCAACACATAGCCTTATCTTCCCATTCCTCTTTTTAATAGGGACCAAGTTTTCAACCTAAGATGAATGCTTAATAAAAAATATGATCTTAGCCTCTATCATATTCTCCAATTCTTTCCTCATGAGGGACTCTATCTTGGGTTTTATGGGCCTCTATTTTTGCCTAACTGGATTGGCATCAAAATCTAACTCTATAGTGTGTTGTGCCAAATTAGGTTCAAACCTTCTGATATCACTATAATTCCATGTAAATATGTCTTCAAAATATTGGTAGAGTTTCAAAAATGCATGGTTTTCCTCTTCATTACATACCTTACCAAGGTGGATAAGCTTATCCTTGAATATGGAAACTCTTTCAATAGTTATCTTTCTTGATCTTCATGCTCACTTTCTCTCCCCTAAAATGATCATCAACACTAAATTTTTTTTCAAGTGTGATCATCCCCTTTAGAAGTTTATTTGAATTTAGCTAAATGACCTGGTTATCATATTGTTATTGTAATTTATTTTGATTTTTTTATAGAACACTAATATTATTCTTGTAAGAAAAGAATAATATGATAATCACTGTTAAACTCCTACCAATTGGTGGAATTACTAAGTATGGAAAGCATTATAACCACTTTGATATGTTACTTTGATATCATCCATAATGTCAAATTGAGCACCAATATCATCCAATCTATTAGCTTATTTATTTATTTCTCTTGGGATGGACTAGATGTTGAATTCTTCAAGATCTTATATGAGGTCTTAAACTCTATGTTTATAGGACTTCAATAATGTATATTTGGTAATTTTTACCCTCTTACCTGGTTCACCACTAACTCACTATCCTTAAAGATTTGAAGCTATTTAATTTACTTATACCTAGACCATTGAATACCATGGATGAGAGATTCATAATCAGTTGAGTTATTGGTGCATTTAAACTAAAATATCAGAGTATAAAAATACTTCTCTTTCAATGGATACACCAACATGACACCCCCTAAAACTCCATGTCTACTTCTAGATCTGTCATACTTCATAATCATGTTCATCAGTCTTCATAAGATCTAAAATGAAAGAATCTTCTCATGTAAGCAATACTTACCTAGACTAACCTCTTCAATGAGTCTATAAGGATAAAACTAGTGATGGTTAGCCCCCAATTCATCAAGTATCAAATTAGGCATGCCTTCAAGGGGTGTACTTTTCTCTTACTCAATAGGATGGTATTCTTAGTTGAAGATGGTAAATTAAAATTTATGGCATTTGGCACATATGGTTCAATATGGTTCATAGTAATTGTCTCAGATCTACTGGTCACTTTAGTGCCATACCTAGTTTTAAAGATCATATGAGACCAATCAGATGATAGGTATCCTCCAATCTTGGTATTAAAGTCCATAGAAAGGCACAAAGTAAAGAATGAAGGGAGATCAATTATGAAAACATCTTGGGGAATGGAAAAGTTAGGGAAAGAATGTAAATTGAGGTCCAAACCCTTTATGACACCAATATTATTAATGGTCATTCCATCTAGTTAAACTACTCCTTTAGAGAGTGGCTCATATTCCAAACCCAATTTGTCTACTATTGATTTTGGCATCACCAAGTTACTAGCCCCTGAGTATATCATGCAATTATGGGATAAATGACTAATAATTATCAAAGAAACATAAGATGGTGGAGGTTTTATACCTTTATTTGATTTAACTTCCTTTGGTTAAGGGGTATTTGTGAGTACTAATTTTGGTCATTCTTGTGATGACCCTTCTTAAAGCCTAAGGTTAGACAAAGCTTCTTGTAATAGGTCTTTTTGTACTAGGATGGACAATTATTCCCACATGGGTATATTCACATTTGTTTTATTCATATTATCAATAATATTGAAAAGGAAATTACCAAAATTTTGTTATACCTTGGCAGCAATAGTACCTTATATTTATGTTGATTGAGAATGGATTTTAAGTTGTTCTCAACTTCTTGAAGTCTAATTCTTCTAGATTTATTATAGTTGTAGTACTAAAGTAGGAGAATTAAGCTCTTGTAACACTAGATAATATGATGTATGATACTTACCAACTATTGGTTCAATTTATACAACCTTTTTTTAGACCTAGTATTGGCTACCACACTTGAAAAAGAACCCCGATTCTAAATTTGTAACTAATTTACTCCACAATATTCATACTTTTACCAATTTAGAATTATATCATCACTTTGTACTAGCTCTTTAAGTCTTTTTTTTTTGGTGATACCTCAATTTTTCTCTCTTTTTGTGGTGTTAGGCTTTGCACCATCAATGCTTTGTAAAGGACACCATTAGGACAAGTGGTTTAGTTGTGGGGAAGATTATAGGGAAAATACCATTCATAGTCTTGTACTAAGTTATTTTGGGCAAGGACTAAGGATTTAGATGTGATTATAGTACTAGGGTTGAAATCTTGATCAAGATTTGTAGGAGTAGTTTAGATTTGGCCTTGAATATTTGCTTAATATGGTGGCTTATTTGGCTAACAAGGTCCTTGATATGTAGGTTTATTATTTTGTTAAAATTGATGAGGTGCTTAATAGGGTGTGTAATTTTGCATTCACTACCTTTTGAGAGTAACCAAATTATTCCCAAAATTATGAAGAAGGATCTTAACCTCTTGCAGATCATTTCATGGGTTAGGGGTAGGTTTATCTTGGCCTGGTGGTTGGCTAGTTAGCATTGGAATATGTGCTAATTGGGGCATTTGATGTAGAAAATTAGATTGTATTTCTATAAAAATAGGCATTGTAAGCCTTAGTGTAATTTTTATAGCCTATATAAGACTATTCTCAACCCTAATGGCTACCTCATAATCATTTGGTAATGTTCTACTACCCATTTATTGGATCATCAAAAAGATATCACTATTAAAGGCTCTAAGATAATAGAGAAAAACATACTCAAGTGTAGGCCTTAATAATAGTGGAATCATATGACATTTATCTAAATTCTAAGATTAAAATCCACCATATACTCATGTGGTGCTCTTTTAATAGTGGTTAGTTGTTTAACGAAGGAAAGTGATATGACTTGTCTTCAAACTGCTTACATAGATCTTCTCTTAGCTCATCCCATGAGTTGATAGAATTAGGGCACAAGTTCATATAACATTTTAGATATTCTCCTTTGAATGAAGAATCTAAAAGCCTAATATTAACATTTTACTTAGTAACATGATATACTGAATATATATTATCAATATATTTAATGTGCTCTACAAGTGTGGTAGTATCCCCTCTAATAAAATAGGGAATACTCTTAAGGGATGAAATGGGTATATAGTCTTATTGAGTAAGGTTTAGTGGTATTCCTCCATTAAAAGAAATAAAGGCCTAATTTCTAGGGACAATCATGTAATGGAATTGAAAGAATCCTGATCTTGGTTGGGGGAATATACTAAAAGGAGGCATAGATTGAACTCTTAGGGAAGGATATCTAAGCTCTCTAGATCTTCTTACAAGAGATAATGATGTTTTAGTTACTCTTATTATAGAGGCTATAGATGATTCAACAAACTATAAATTACCTTTTGAATAAGTTCTTATTACTCTTGGCATGAAATACTTAGGGTTTGACCTGCTAGAGATCAAAAATGTTTAGAGTCATTGGGTTCTTATTTGATGTCTTCAACATTTAAGCTTATTAAGAGTAACATTAAATTCTTAGTCAAAACCTTATAACTCAATGTAATTGAGTAGAGGTCCTACCAGGCATGTCACAAACCTTTTTCATGTTGAGTTTTCACCCAATTGACACAATGGGAACACCCTAAGGCTATGGGTCACCTATGGTTGGAGTGAACCTCCAGAGAGGGTCAACTTCCCCTGATGGATCACCTAATACTAACACTAAATTACTACATCTACAAGTAAAAGGTAAAGAGAGAGAGAGCATAAACCAAGGAAATGAAAGTAAAAGGGGGTGAGTACGCCATAATATTATGACATACTCTACTGATTAAGCATACATAATAAACATAAAAGAATTAACAACATAAACAACTCAGTCATGAACCTCTTAACATTAATATTTCATAAAGAGTTACAAGGATCTATGGTAGCATTAAAAGAAGAATCATTCATCACCATAACTAATAATGCATAAAACATGAGATACATAGACTATGACTTATAAAAGAGAGTTCACTTACATAGAGGTGAATTATAATTGGACATAATTAAAGGGAAAGATCACCTCACCATAAAGAGATCATCAATAATTAATAATATACACATAAAATGCAAGCTATTAAGAGGGTAAAATAAGCTATATTCTTCATTCAAATACATAAAATCCAAGTAGAGGAATCAAGGATGGGCCAATTTCTAAAACATTTCTATGCTAAAAGGGTTCCCCTTGTAATGATAATTCCACTTGTTTTTATAAGCAAAATATTTAGAGCTTAGATCCTCTTTTGGTTTCCCCCACTATCAGGGTGGTTACAATTTTGATGATGATTAGGTAAGGCGGTTCAAGGTACTAGGGATCCTCTTAGGATTTATAGATCCACACCTGAATAACTACCTACCATGTCCTCTTAAGCCTATAACTTATCTTTTGTGTGCTCTCCATTTCCACTCATTTATATGATGAATGGGGATACATTCTATCACCTCTCACCATTTTTATAATATTTTTATTGAGATACACCATGATTTACACATCAAACCACTCTATCATTTGTTTTGTGAATTAAATGATGTTACACAGTGGATTCATGAATTTGACATCTGAACGGGTGAAATGAGCCATTCAATTTGATTTTTAGTGCCAATGTAAATGCCAAAAAATGTTTAAGTGATAGAATCAAACATGTGTCAACATGGATTTCATTCCAGACCCTTTTTGATTCTATGATTATATTCTTCTTTGGGCCCTCTTTCAACACTTAGTCAATTATTTTGACCTATAAACTTGACTTGGGTTAATCTCCAGATACCATGTGGCATTCTTTTATATGTTGTGGGATTCTTGCCACTACTCATGACATACCATTTGGCCTACTTTGTTGTGCTCTTAGATTGGCTTCTGTGGTGTGTCACTTCTATGGATATATGGCCTTTTCTCACTCTCTTGAACCTTTCTATGTCTTTAGCTTCAATCATCATCACATGTCAACTTCTTATTTTCCCAAGCTCATTATGTCTATGTGGCTCCTTATAACTCTTACATTACTTGATTGAGGCTTCAAATTCAATGCTGAATGTTCTCTCTATGATGAAGTGAGATTTCACCACATGGTATCCTCCTACTCACTCACTACCCAGAAGGTACATAAATTTTGTTAAATCCTACATGTATTATAATTACGTATTTTAGTGATAAAAACTTTGCATGAATTAAAGTTGATGTATATAAAATAAGATAAAAATATAAAGTATATTATAGGTATCTAATAGTGGGAACATGTATCATATGTTGAGTATGTCTTAAACATTAATTTTTCATTTTCTCTAACATAAGAACAAATAGTGTAGAAGTGTCTTGGATCATATATTTATAAAATAGGAATGGATAACCTCTTCCCCATTTTGACATGTGGGAAAACTTGTGAAGCACATATATCAAAGAAAAGGATTTCATGTATCATATATAAGATAGGAAACATAATCATTGATATCTAACATTAAAATATGTTATCATGAAACTACATATATCATAGATAAATGGACCCATGTGATCTATAAGTATAATCTAAATAATCACAAGTGTAATATTATCTAAGTTAGAAATATATAACAATGTAAGAATGGTAAGGGTAATATGTCCCTCATGGGAAATATATAAGTAATATAAGAACACTAGTAATAAGTTTCTCATGAAAAAAAATCAATAAATAATTAGCATAACATGCCCCAATATAAGAAATATAACAACAAATATACCAATGTAAAGCACACATATTAAGTATTACCCTCTATAGATGCATGACAATAATAATGAAAACATAAAAAGTAACTAATAAATGATTCTATGATATGGATCATGTAAAAACAAGAGAGTTGTGCATGATAAAAATCATGACACTAATTATCATACTATAAAACTATTCATCCATAATCATATTTACCTATAAATCTTATGTCTATCTTAGTAATACCATCGATAATATGTGTGTAAACAATATGATCTATACCAATGGGAGAATACTCATAATAAACCAAGCTATTTACTACCTAAATATTTAAGATAAAGATAAACAAAAATCAAAAGATGAAATAATCAAATAAATCAACAAATCATATAAAGGAAAACTAGAGGCAAAATCAAGAAGAGGAATTAAGATGGACCCTTATTAACTTACAGATTACATCACAATTGTGTGCATTGTGAGACTTATGTCATTAATAGATAATATGTCATAATCATATGGAAGTTAACGCAATATTTTGGGATGGGACACAACACACAAATGGAAGGGCAAAAAATAAATACAATGCCACAGTAGAGCAAAGGAAATGCTAACAAAAATGAAGCACAAGGTATAGGGACCCAAACAAAGGTCACTAGGTGCCACACAAGAATCATAAATTGTTTGATCTTTACGATGTAAAACCATACAATTTATGGTTATAGGAAATAGGTCCAAAATCATATAAAAATAGATAAATAGGAGATTGAGAAAGTTTAAGGGAAAATGAGGAAAAATAGGGCCAAAATATGTGAGAAAATGTTACAATAAGAGGCTAATATGAATTGATAATTGACAATCATTAAAGTACCTTATAATAATGTAATTTGACAATTAAAACTAATTCAAACCAAAATTAGGAATCTAAATTATTTGAATGGGTTGAGGATCACTAATAAAATGTTATGAGGTGACATATTTATAAAAATGCTTATAAACGAGATTAAGAAAATAGTGAAAATGATGTGACCAAAGGTGGGATGAATTCACATTGAGTTCACCAAAATTTATTGGACCTCAAATAGGTCTTTACAATACAACATGCCTCTAAATAAGTACATGGTAAAATTCCATTCTAAATCTAACACATTAAAATATTCAAGAAAGGATGGAGGAAAACCTATGAATATGATTTAGATGACTAAAAATTACAACTTAATTTTATTAAACATCATTAACCTAGCCAATAATGTTGGCCAAAATAGGGGTGCTAGGGGATGTAAACACTTAGGTCAATAACATCAGTTGTGAATAAGAAACATAGAAATAGGGAATGGAGGAAGGATAAAGAGATTGAGGTAGACAAAAATATTTATATGGAATGGAGGAAGGATAAAGAGATTAAGGTAGACAAAAATAAAATGATGAAGGTGGTGTTTTATTTTATTTTTTATTAACTTTTGACCCTAAAAGGATAAAACTAGTATAATAGTAAAATTGTAAATTACTAAACAAATTAGAGTGTAACTAGCCAAATATAATAACTTTTTATTTATGAAAAACATTAAAGGAATTGAAAACTTAGCTTATTTCAGGTCTTTGTAGGTTTGTGGCATGATACACTCTTCAACAATGATAAGGAAAGGGTCTATAAGTGTTTAGATTTAAAAACAATGTGTCTATGCAAGCTTAAACAAGTTTGTGCTTTCTAGACACATAACAATGTGGCACTATCTGATAGGGTACAAAACTATATCAAATTCCTATGATGATTTTTATGTAGATGTCTTTGATCCTACATGAATATCTTTACTATCCTTCTCCTTGTTTCAAACCCTAGTTGTGCACCAAATGTTATTTACAAAAAATTAAGATACATCTATATCTTATCTTAGTAAATGTAAGATCAGATAAGGAAATCAACCAAAATTTGTTGCAATAATATTTATATAAGGAAATGACTAAATTGTATCCATTAAACCTAAATTAAGGGAACACTTATCACACAACACTAAAGGAAAGGGTTCTGAATCCTCTAGGAAAATAACATGATGCAATAACTCTAGCTAAGTATAAATACATGAAATAAAACTAATCTAGTGCTCAACAAAGCTTATGGCATAAATGGGAACAATTTAACAGAAACAAAAAATCAAGGGATAATTGTAGGAAAATGGGGGCCTAGATCACCAAAGGTGGAAGATGTCAAGAAAATAAGACCCAATAACTATACTAATTTTAAGTATAAAGGTAATATAATCAAGGACTTATATATTCAAAACCTATTACTTTGTGTAATATCTATCTATCAAATAAAATAACAAAAGCTAAAAATACTTACCTTTAGTGAACCTATCGAGTCTCAACATGTTCCTTAGCATATGGTGCTTTACAAGAGGTTATGTATTTTTAAGGATCACACTATATAAATCATCTCTAGGTTAAAATAATCCTAACTTGTAACCAAGACTTCCCACAGGATAATTTATCTTCCCTCTAAGGCAAACCCTATGCAATGGATCCTTCAAATGTAGATCTAGTAGAATTATGAGCTCTACTGATGTGAAAATGAATGTTCCTCCATCTTAGATAGAAATGAGTCTTGTATTAATATAAATGGATAATTCTTAATATTTATATAAATTTATCCAATAAGTTATGTCAGCAAGACCCAGTTTTAAGGAAAAAGTTACTCTTAAGCCTCAGACTAGGTTGGCCTGGCTAAATTAGTTCTATAACGTGTGCTTTAACTTTTATAATAGGGTCAACCTAGCTGACTTAGTGGGAAAAGAGGGTGTTTGCTTAGTTAGGGGATATTTTGAAGGAGATTTCTTAGGTAAATGGATTAACGAGGTTTATTTACCTGGAGATTTGGATAAGTGAGATTTTCAATGGGTTTAGGTAATGATAGAGTTAACCAACAATCTTGTGAAACATCAATGGTCTACACACCTTTTTTTGGTGCACCATTTAATATGTGCACTTAGAGACATTAAAATTCAATAGGTTCTTGAAAGATAAAAATTATTAGTAAATGATAAAGTTTTAAAAATATTGTGTGCATACATATGTCCAAATAAAATCTCATCACGTGTCATGTATGTGTAACATGGGATGGTGCTTTAGGAAAGAAATTAGTAACACACAATGCTAAGCTAATAAATTATAGTAGAAAGTGGAAAATAAATTAAAGTAAATAATTTGTAAATACATACCTTCACTTACATTTTTATTATTGAATAAGAGATGTGTGAGAAGTAGATGGAAGTGGTATCTAGTGTGTGGAGCAAGAGACAAACCTAAAAAAATAAGATAAAAATTGATTTTTTTCAAAAATATGTTGTTAGCACTAAAAAATTCTTTATGGTGTCAAGATTCCATAACTTATTTTGGTTTGTCAAAATATTTTATGGAAACAAAGTTATGATCAAAATACATAATTTTTTGATAAATAATTATATGGAAAAAAATATAAAAGGGTAATTATCTATTCATTTATATATTTGCTAAATCTTGAAATTAGATCTTTTTGTGACCAAAATTAACAATGAAAAGATGATGGCTCGGATGTGAGGATGAGGGGGAATTAGATGACATATCATAATTTTTATCAAGATAGTTAAGGTATGGTTGAATTTAATACAATTTTTTATCATTTTGGTATTAAAATAAACTAGATTTGGGAGAATTAAGTGTCAAGGAAATCTATGTAGTGTAATTTTCCATAAGAAATTAGTAATAGAGTAAAAATTACAAGTAGTGGTTAGGAGTCAATGGATAAAAAATTAGGTCTAAGGCATTTGTAACAAGCTAGTTCAAAATTACCATGCAAATTATATGGAGTCAACCATATTGACTTAGTTTATTTAGGAAAGTTTGGGTAGGTGGCCAACTACATAGTAGTTATCTGACTTAATTAAAATATTAAGGGTGACTGATGTCATATTCCATGGCCAACTTAGTATAAATTTAGGGTGGTTGACTTAGTATATAAGGTGGCTGATTAAGTAGGATTTGAGAGAAGGTGGTTGATGGTCTATGCCATGGTTGGCTGTGTAGAAAAATAGGGTTGTTGACTTAGTATATAAGGTGGCTGACATGGTACATTTTGAGAATAGGTGGATGATGGCATATGCCATGGCTAACTACATAGAAAAATAGGGTATCCAACTTAGTATATAAGGTGGCTGACCTAGTAAGATTTGATAAAAGGTATTTGATGGCATACATAATGATTGAATACATATAAAAATAGGTTAGCTTAGTATATAAGTGGCTAACATAGTATAATTTTGAGAAAAGGTGGTCGATGGCATATTATATGGTTAGTTGCATAAAAAAAATAGGGTGGATAACTTAGTATATAAGTGGTCAACCTATTAGGTTTCGAGACAAGGTGGTTGATGGTGTATGTTATGGTCGACTACATATAAAAATAGGGGGTTGAATTAGTATATAAGGTGGATAACCTAGTAGGATTTGAGAAAAGTTGGCTGATGGCATATGCCATGGACGACTACATAGAAAAATTAGGTGGTTGAATTAGTATTTAAGATGGCTGACTTAGTAAGAATAGTGAAGAAAAGGCAAAGTAGGTTGATGAAGTAGTTTGGTATAGTAATTACTTGATTTTTGAGTTTTTAAAGTATATTTTATTATTATTTGGTATAGAGAGTTTATACATGCTTTGTTTTTTGATATTTTCTAGAGTGATAGAGCCTCTGGAGATTAGTGGATGTGTTTTGGTTACCTGGTCTGCTTGATAGATTACATGTGGTAGATTGAGTGTAGTTGACCACCTTGGGTGTTATTATGGAGATGCAATATATTCTACTTAGTGTGGAGTTAGTCACCTTATTCTTAGGAACATAGGAGTGACTAACTAACACTTTGAGGTGGGTAGTGGATGGGGATAACATTGAGGTGGGTATCACCCTAGAGGATGTCCATGAATTATGGGGAATTTTGATTGTAATATTCCCTATGGTGTATGATACACTAGATACAAATGTAGAGAGATAAGCCTTAGCCTTATGGGTGATTGCCTCTAAGACATATATCAAGGTGGGATTAGGAGTGAATTTTTTTGATGTATATATGTTATCTATTTTTAAAGGCTATTATAGGACTTATGATAGGTTGTGTGATCTATCACAAGTTGGATGGGAAGGTACCACTATATATTATTTCACTATGTCAATCTATGTTAGAGCAAGGCACAATGTATGACTTGGGATCTGTGATTTGTGTGTAGTTGGTGCATAATTTTTATAGTATTCTTTCATGAGGGAAGATGATGATGGGCCTTGTTATTTTATTGAATAATCAGATTTATGAGATATTTTTGATGTATCAGCCTACAATATTTTTGTATGTAGTAGATGCTACCTTGTCACATATGCAATGATGGACATAGGAGCATATGCTATATGTTGTACCACATGCCCCAAATTTTTAAATGATCACATAGGGAGAGATTATTTGGTGGCTTCATTAGAGCACTATGGATACTTAGCCCTTATGGCCAAGTAATTTGTAGGCATGGGTTCATGTGAGGATTATAGGGTACTATCCTTGATGGGTGGAACCACATCTAGTGCCTCACTTACTAGTATAGTTTGGGTTACCACACCCAATAGCTCTTATAATAGTGTCAACATTATGGGAATGACATGTGATGAAATATCATGGTGTGGGGATATAGGGGTACCAAAAAATGTTCCTATCATATGATCATGCCAAAAAAGACATGGGGGATGATGGAATCAATGATAATAAGGGGATATAATAGTGGCCTAAGGAGAAGGAAATGTGATTATTTTTTCACATCAACATTTATTAGATTAACCATGATGGTGATGTTTACAAAGGTAGGATCTAGTATAGTCACATAAAAAACCATAACCACCACCACATGTACCACCACATGCACCACCATAGGTGCCCCCACAGGAGCCATCAAAGTCAGATCCTACAATATAACCTACACTAAGTTGGTCAATTATGAGGTGTATTTATATTGGATTGTATCATGCTCATGTGATTCAACTTAGTTGTTATAAAGGGTTTGCACCACAATGGATCCATGTTGTGTATGAGGTACTTGGTGGTCAAGATGGTGGGGATACTATTGGTAATTAAGTTGTATTTTATTTAATTTGTGATAAATTGATATACATGCTAGATATATGTAGTATTTTAGAGATATATATGTGATATGTAAGGTATATTTGGCTTTAAATTTTATAAATGTTTTAGTAGAGGAGCATAGATCATCATTCATGGTTGAAAGAGTGCATAATGATATATTGGATGATGTGTTACCTCAACATGATATAACATAAATGGTTGATATTGTGGTGCCCTCATCACCTATGTATGCTAGTTGGTTTTGATTGGTCAATGAGGTAGTTTGAGAGTTGAAAATACTATTTGATGTAGCACAAGTGGAAGTACCTTTAGGTATAAGTGATGGGGAGCTATGAGTGTGGTAGTCACTGGCTCAGGAGTGAGCTATGATTTTTAGATAGCTAGGTAATTATCTTAGGTGTAAGGCTAGGTAATTCATCTATAAGGACATGTGGATGGATTCAAGTCATGCATAAAGTCACTTCAAGTAACTATTCATAGAGGGTAGTCACAAGCTTCTATGGTTAGTGTGGCCTGTCCACCACCAAATATCTAGGGTAGACTATATCTATAGATATATTTTTGTACTATGATTGTTTCAAGTGATATTTTATAAGATATAGATTAGCCATGTGTGTGTGTGTGTGTGTGTGTGTGTGTGTGTGTGTGTGTGTGTGTGTGTGTGTGTTGATGACTTATGGATGTATTTATTTTCTATCAAATGTGAATAAATTCATGGTAAAAAAGAATGATAAATAAAGGTAAAAAATTAAAATTGGTGTTTAAAATATAACACATGTCAAAATTAAATAAAATGAAATAAATACAAATGGGAAAAAGAATGTAAATGAAAATGAGAAATATCATTGTATACAAAGAGATACAAACAAAAATATGTAAATAAGAAATATCAATGTAAACAATGACATATAAACAAATATATGTGAATAATCAAGATATCAATGTAAACAAAAATATGCAAACAAAGTTATATGAATAAACAAAACTTAGGGTGTATGTAATTGATAATATAGAGTAGTATAGTTATTTTATGACAAAACATGGCATGTAGTTTGTATAGGAGAAAAAATAATTTTTTTTTATGAAGGCCACACACTATCTAAGGTATTACACTATAACTCACAAAATGATAACAAAATGGGATTTGTTTATAGGAGATAAGGGAATTTTGTGACGAAGGCCTAGTCCTATCCAAGGTCTTACACTACAACTCACAAAAGAATAATGAAAGAGGTATGATCAAATATGAAGCTATATGCATCAAGGGGAGTATTTGGAATTTTATTTACATAAAAGGGGAGTGAAAATAATTACATAGGCATTGTATCAATCCTTATTAGACATGAGACATACAAATCAAAATGTGCAAGTTCTGAGATTTTATTTGGATAATAAAACTTTAAGATACTCTTTAGAAAAGACACAAAGTTGTTGGATAAGGAGTGAAGTACATAAATAATCTCATGAAGGTTATTTATATATAAAAATTAAAATTGTCCTACCTCTCCATGATGTGTTCCCTAATCCTCAATAACTCTTATATAACTGTCTATCTATTGTGAAGATTGGGTACTTATGCGAGAAAGTAAGTGACACTATATATAATAAGGATACCTCATATCCTAGTCTACTAGTCTACCAGATGTTTTCCCTATTCCTCAAGAATTCTTAAAAGACTATCAATCTACTAAAAATATTGGGTACCTGATTGAGAAATTAAGTGGCATTTTATATAATAAGGAGACCTCATATCCCAGTCTACTAACCTACCAAACCCTAAAATATCTTGGATATATCATGAGGCCAATTACAGAGTTTTAGATTCAATTGGAATAGGAGATGTGCCAAAGAATGATCACATATTTTAGTGTTATTTTAAATTTTAAGTATTTATTTTTGCCTTTTTATCATTTCTTTTTGTTTAAATGATTTGGCTTTTAATTTTGATGGCTTTTTGAATTCTTCCTCCATGTGGATTCATAAAAACCAAAAAAGTGTGATATAGGTGAAAAACATAAAAAATATTATACTTTGGTTAAAATATAGAAGTACTTTAAAAAAATGTTGGCTTTAAAAATTCTTAGACTTGACCACAAGGAAGTATGTAATATCAAAACTAACCATATGTGTGCTTAAGATGAGGGTACTATATGGGATAAATAGGGATAATGAGAGATCCATGTAATAAATGGTACTATTATCACAAGATATTATGCACTATAGGAGGTTGTTCAATCCTCCTCCATATTTTGGAAACATGGGAATACTTATAGGCATGTGGGCTTACTTATGGTAGAAGTAAATATCTAGGTTTAAGGGATAGCTCCTTGAAATGGGCTTGAAGTCTTTATCACCTACTTAAGTAATTGCTTATGGGAAAGGGATATAAGTTTTCATGAAATGAAACTAATCTGAGGGGGTGATACCCTATAATTATTTCCACAATACCATCATACTTCTTTGACTAAGAAACAAGACTATAAATCAACTCTAAAGTCTTAAGAAGTTCTAAAATAAGTGTTTTAATATAGAGGTGATATGCATGAGACTTACACAAGGTAAGTGAACTAGAGGGTAGATTACACACTCTAAGAAAATTTTTACACTTTAAAGGAGACTAACACACTACCTACACTCTATATGACATGTTAGAATATGAACTCTTGCATAAACATGAAAGGATAAGGAGAGGCAAGGATAAAAGATTATCACACGACATCGCCATACATCACTTTGCACAATTAGATAAAATGTTCATGAAATAAAAACTAGATTGAATTTATTGTTCAAAGGAAAATTATAATGAAAAAACTAGTAGGGATTCACCATACATGGTGTGGTATTAGCCTACAAGAGCCGAAATGGCTACTACTTATAGAATTTGAGGAAGGAAAGAGAAGAATGAAGTTCAAGACTCACTATATCACTTGTCAAGATGAGAGGAGTTACATATGTAGGATAAAAGAATATGGAATAGAACATGCAAGGTATCATAGGACAAATGTCCCTCAAAGGCATGAAACTCTTGAAATATGGTGTAGGTCTCTTCATTTGCTTGCCTAGAAACTGCCTTCATCATTTGGCATTCCATTAGTACTCCACATCAGAATAGGGATAGGTGAGATGATAAAAATATGAGGGAGGGATAATAAAAATTCTCCAAAATGAAATTAAGGTGTCGTTAGTCATTAAGATTATTTTTTCCAAGTGTTCTCATTACCTACGATCATAATCACTCTTATTTCACTCACCCTTCACACTTAGCACCAAATAAGTTTCCAATTTTCCAAACCAGTCCATAAAAATGAGTGTTTTACACTTTTAAATTTCCCTCATGCCTTTAGATTCATTATGAAAACCTTAAAAAGCCTCCCACTTAGATTTTTCACATTCTCACTTGGTGGTTATTCCTTGTTCACTATGTTAGTTTGGACTGGTTGAGATGAAGGTACTTTCAAAGATAGTTATGAGCTCTCTTGAATCATGAAATGGATATTAGGAGTTATTTTAGGTCCCAATATATTTCCCAAAATGAATTTTATCTCTTTAAACCCTTTTGTACCTACACAATACATAAAAATATCAAGAAAAATAGTTTTACACCCTGTTCATACAAGTAGGGTGGAATCCAAATTGATCAAGAGTAGCCATGGGGAGTTATTTTCAAGAAAAAATCATATCCCAAGTCATTATATCTCCCCTATATGCCTCTCCTTCATCTTCCCAATTGGGTCACTAACAAGGGTTTTTGAGGGTTTAAAGTAGTTTTAGCTCTTAATATTTGTTCATAAAGGTATGACATTAAAACCTAAAAAAATTACAAAATAACATTTTTTGGGGCCATATTTAACATTAAATATTTCCTTGATCTCCAATATTAAGCCTCCATGTTGTTGTGAGCTCTCAAACTTACCTACTCGATCTCTACTCTCCATTTTGTATACCCTGTGATGGTCTTAAGCTAATAAATGGATTATCTATGGTATCTTATTCATTCCAAAAGTTAAAACACACCTTATAACTCCCCATGGAAATTTTCCAATGAATTATAATCTTCACATAGTGTTATACATACGATTTGGACCCTATTAGGCATTAGGCCTAATCAAGAACTAATAGGTTTGTCTACATTCTTGTGAGTTTAGGCCACTCTATTTGGTCTCAAGCATCTGTGAATCAATTTTAACATTGGTACATGTGTAACAACACTTTCCACATCTCATTTCAAGGTTATATAAGTTTCCAACCTCTTTCCTTGCCATTTGCTTGGTAAACCTATAGGTTTTAACACTTGAGTAGTTCCCTCTATTTGAGATAGAAAAAGGGCATCTCCCCTATTTACATAGATAAGAGGGTGGTGTGAGGGGATTATTAATGTGGTGGGGAGTCTTTTTGTAAAGTTTAAAATATTTGTCACATCATTAACACCTCCAAATGTCTTAAAACCTAAGACATACTTTTGGGAAATGTTGATTCTGTAGGATTCTAAGTATGGACTATATGTGTATGATAGAAACCTTCCCCTTACATAATTATATGTGATAAGGGTCTTATGAAGTTTTCATTTTCACTATGAATGTGCTCCAAACATTATCAACCTCTAATTTTTTTGTAAACCCTTCATTGCACACTCTCTCTTGACTGGATACATGTGTTAACTATATGTAAGTATGTTTTCTTACTTTGAAAGAGGTGCCTGTAGGTGGTATATGAATGATTATAACTTAAATAAAATGATTAAGGACCTTATTAAATTCATCACTATCATTTTATAGTCATTTAGGTCATTTCACATCATGTTCATGCTATACCAATCACCAAGGCAGTCATATCTTAGGACATTGTCAACTACAATCAATTGTAGTTAACCTTTCTTGAATAAAAAAGGAATCCTATAGGTACATTTACACTTTTTGGAAATTGTGTCACATGGTTTAGGATTCCTTTAGAGCTTTTAACTAACTTAAATCAACCAATGCTCATGTTTGTAGATGTAATTACCAATGTTTGACTTATGGTACTATAGCTAGTTTCCTTAAGAGTAATGGTGCACCTGTAGGTGGTGGTCAAGACAAAGATCTTGTATTCCATCCCACCTTAGTGTTATTTGAAACAATAGTATCTTATTTACCTTCATAGGATCACCTATCAGGCATATATACCCCTTCATGCTTCTTTGGACAATAAGGTCACTTAAAACTTAAAGTATTATAGTAAATACTAAAAAGTTGAAGTGAATAATCATGTGATTTGGGAGTGTTCTTTACATCACTTGTGGAACCAAACACCCACTCTTATTTTATAATATAATATCTCTTCATGAAGGATATAAGAGGGAAACATATAAAATCACCTAGGCACTAAGTTTGATCATCATATAACATCATCAAAAGTGGCTAGGGCTTTATTTTTAGTTTTTTATGGAAACTTGTCCCTAAAGCTCATTCACCATATATGGATACAAATACTTAAGTATACCTACCACTATATGGTTTTAAAATTATTCCTGATGAAAATTTACAACTCCTCAAACTTCATGAAGGTCTCAAAACCTATCAAACTCCTTCACACAACACTTATATATCTTTGTGGGACCACTTGTAGATGGACATTTTAGTATACATACAATGGAGGTGGATATAGGCTATATGCATGATGCATGCTTCTCTTATTATCTCTAGAGCTTCATAAGGTCTTCAAGTGAGTCCATTCCACCTTAGAGGATTTCAAACCAATTCAAATGCTTAACTATAACATGATTAGCTTCTTCTAAGACACTTGTAGATACACATCAATGACGTATGACTATATATACAATTTGCATTCGTCATCAAAATTTGTTGTATGCTATTTGAAGAGATTATATTATTGGATTATGTTCCAAGAATGTGGTTAACACCTTAAAACCATTCATCACACCTATATGACCATGCTCAAGACCTTTATACACGATGACTATAGATGGAAACCTATAGGAATTTAACTGTGTGAAACATTCTTAACTGCAACTTTCATGATGTTAGTCTTAGAGAGTAAGATTAGAAGGGAAGAGTGATTAACATAACTTGAGAAGCATGGAATAAATCAATATATCTCTTCTATAAACTAATACAAGAAATTATAACCTTTACAAATGATGGACATGTTTGCAATCTCACTAGCATACTCCACCTACAACCTAAGAGGTTTGAATTCATAAACTCAACTCCAAACATGAAACTAGAGATGAGAGACATGAAGGAAGGAATTACACATCCTCTGAAATCCATTTCACTAATTGAATTGTATAGACAAGTTTAAACATAAGTAAGACTTGTAGGGTGTGGAGATTAGCAAGCAAAATAAGATAACCAACTTATTAATAATGGTTCATAAAGCATAGACATCCATTCTTCCAAATAATACCATGAATGTGAATTATATAAAGTGTACTATCCACCACCAAGAGCATTTGACTTGAAAACTCTCTTATTGGCCATACCATCAAAAGACATGTTAACCAATTTTATATGCCCAGTGGAATGATGGAGAAGAGAAATGGTTTTGGCCCATTTTTTGCACTTTAAAATTAGATAAAGCATTGAAATAGAGTTAGGGAAGTTGAAGAGCCATTCCATAAAATTTTCTCATGTGCCACTCTCCTCTATGAGCTGTACAACTGCCAAAACTCCTTTTTCACTTATTTTCTTGATTTTCAGTTAGGAACCTATAATTTTTAGCTAGGAATGCAATTATTGATAAGTAATATAACATATTGGACATTTGAATATATTTTATAACACTTGGACACATTTTAAAACCATACCACTTTCATTTATGACCCATATATGCCCCCTAAGTAACATAAAATGACATAAAGACTAAATTAGACTATGACCAAGGCTAGAAACATATTAAATGACAAAAAATAAATAATGACACATCATATAACATGATAATATACCCTTTTATCATGTTTTTTACTATAGGGGGTTGACCTATTTTGACTTGAGGTCAAAATTGTTAACATTCTTAGCGATTTCCCAAGGGCAATATGTTTTCTATGCCAAGACCAGTTGCCTAATCCTATCCATTAGGACATGGAGTCATATATAAAATAGTTTGACACATAATTTTAATTTTAAACCAAACCAAAAATAAAGGAAAGACACACAAAATAAGACAAATCAAAGGAAAACACATATGTGTTTGACTATAACACTTATGGAACACAACACACTACTAAAATAAAAACACACACACCTAATCTATTATTTACAAAACCTCACTCTTGAGGTGAAAAATCTTACCATACTTTAAATATGGTCAAATATGGTTCCTCTCTAAGCTTTGTCACTCCTTGAAGGAAATCTAGCATGATAATCATGTTCATCATCAACCACTTGCATATGTAGATGATCAAGAAGCCTACTTCTTTTATGTCTTATTAGGTTTGCAAGTGGACTATTTAGAGCCTTCATGAATTCTCTTTATTTATCTCTAGAGATTTTATTGGATCCATAATCCTCTTTATTTCTATTATATATGATATTCACTCCTCAAACTATAAAATAAGAGTGATGACAACTACTTCAACCCTTCCATTCTCTTAGGTATGATGTACTTGATGTGTATAATCATCAAGTTCTTCTTCTTTAAGATCCAACACCTCTGAATGTGGTCTCACTTTATATGGATCTCTTTATTATTATTTAGGCACAACAAAAACTACCTTGGACTGATGAGACTCCTTTTTGAATGTAAACTCTTGAATAATAGAATAGCATACACTTTCATGCTTGATGGAACACTCAACAATATGATTATTAGAATCATTAACAAACACATCAGATATAGAATTTTTTGGAGGAATAACATTACTTAACTAATCACATTCTTGAGATATGGCATTGAACCTTAGCCATAAGTCATCCTCTTCTTCCTCATAAGTGCCATCATCAAGGGCAACTTCATCAATAATATGTAGAAAGACATCATTCTTCCCACTATGGTGATCAATAAAATTCTTCAATCCATCATTATTATATACACGAATTGAGTAGTTACTCTTAGGAGTTTGTGATAAAGGATACTCAACACTTACCTCAGCTCCCTTAAATGGTTCTTCATGGATGATATATGTGGCAAGGTCAGTTTGCTCAAAGTACGCATAAGGATCATGATCATAAGCATATGCACCATTTTCATCTAGAAACAAGTTAGCTATGCCCTCAAGTTTAGAAGCACCATCATCCACATTAGACTCCTCCTCATTGATTACATAATTCAAAATTTAACTTGCCTCTACATAAGGCTCAATGTGAAATCTAGAAAGTGGCTAAGTTCTTATGGTCACCTTGGTTCCATACCTTGTCTTAAAGGCCAAGAAGGACCAATCAACTAAGAGGTAGCCAAATATCTTAGTTGTAAAATCTCTTGAAATATATATTTAAAAATGAGTAGGAAGGTCAACAATAACAACAATGTCTTGAAGGATGGGGAAACTAGGACAGTCATAGAGAAAAAACTTCAAGTTTTTGATCAATCCTATTGTTTTAATAGGTGTACCATCTAGTTAAATAACTAATTTATTAAGGGGTTAATATTTTGGGCCCAACTTGTTAGCTACAAATTTGGGCATGACTAATGTAGATATTCCACTAACAACTATGCAATTGTGTACTAGCTTGTTACCCATATGAAAGTGAGGTAGAAGGGTGGAGGCTTCTCAGCTTTAGTAGATAGTTCAACAATGTTGTTAGGGGAATCGGTAAGATCTACATGACCATGAACTTTAATTGAAGGTGAAGGACTTGTAGGAGTAATGGATAGCTATTTTTTCAAGAGTTATTTTTGGCTAGGTATATGAAGGACATCCCATAAAGAGATAGATGCTTTAGCATTATTCAATGAGTCCACTATGTTTAGAGTAGAAATGTTTACATTTTATTGAGTCGTTAGAGGAAAATAAGTTATTAAAACTTGAGGGATTAAAGCACCTTTATCATATCTTATCACATTTTAATTTTGAGAAGGTGCAGGAGTACTTGGGATTGCCATGCTTGAAACCATGATATGATTCATTATATAAGGGTTAGATGAACTTATGGGAACATTAATATCACTTCCTAAATCCCTCATCTTGGATTTAGTGTTATCTATAATATAAGTTCCTTGATTGAGTATAAAATTGTCCTTAAGTAGGAAGTTGGTGAAGCTTTCTCCTTGAGACTGGAAATCTTCACTTGCTTGCATCATGACTTCATATTTAGCTAATAGGAGAGGAATGAATCTTCATTGAGTAACTAGAGATTTATCTCCACCGTCATTGGCATCCATGAATTATCCTTGTTGCCAATATTCTCCTTGCACCAATTTTCTATGCACTGGTACCATTTCTCTTGTGTTGGTGGTGGAAGTAGGATTGTACACAGTGGGAGGCCTATTGAAGTTAGGCTACCCTTGACCTCTTCCTCTCTCATTTTTTTGGCCATATTGATATTAATGGGGATAAGGATTTTTATAAGCACCTTTTTGTTTATTGGATTACCTAGTTTGAGACTCTAAGGCTTGGAATCTTGCCCTCTAATCAACATAATCTTTTGCCTTATTAGGAGCAGTCTTAGGCTTAGCATTAGCATTAGGAATTTTCGAAATGTTTAGAGTAGTAGTGGGAACATTAGGAAACATTGGAATATACACATTAAGAGGTAGATTTTTAACTTGAATGAGGCCATTCTCAGCTCTAATGGCAAGTTCATATGCTTCAAGAAGAGTGAACCCACCCATAGATTGAAGCATGATGGCAATATTTGTTCTAATATCTCTCAAGTATGTAGAAAAGACAAAAATAGTAGGTGGTCTCATGGGAAAAGGAAATATATACCAAGTATTTTGAAACCTCTCATTGAATTAATACATTATTTCCTGAGGGGTTCTTTTTATCACATTGAATTGATGTATGAGAGAAGTATGGTCACTTTCATCTTCAATCCTTGAAGTTAGAAACACTCCAAAGTCACCCATGATATGATGTATCTACCAAAAAAAGTCCTATATCAGTAAAGTGATTTCCATCTAAGGGACATGGTAAAGATTCTAATGGAAATATTCTCTTTAGTGACTTTGTGAAAACTATAAAAATTAGAGATATCCCTGATGTGTTCACTAGGTGTAACATGACCTTCACCATTGAAGGTAGGCACACTCTTTGAAGCATTAGGGGGAATGATATCATATTCATCAAGATGAATTAGATATTTAGTATTAAAGGTAGGGAAGACATGTGACCTATTCATGATGGATTGTATTTATTCAGGTTCTTCACTCTCTTGACTAGAAAAATCTTCTTAGTCTTCAAAGGGTAGAATAGGCTGAAGGTATTGAACTTCAAGAGGAAGTTCAGGTTGAATAGATGGATCGATAGGAATGAAAACTAAACTAAATGATGACATAGTAAGGAACATGAAGTATGATAGAAAATTTATGACAAAATAATGGTCTTAAACTAGATTTTACCTTGATTAGAGTCACCAAATGCTGAGTAACACACCAATTTACAATTGATGTTGTCAAGACCAACATTTACCTTAACAAGTTATCTTGAGGATAATGGGTCCCACTAGGCATGCCAAAATAACTTTAAAAACATATTTCACCCTATAGGAGTTTGGTCAAGTCTCCTCCAGATATGGGCAACATGGTAATACTTCTAGGTATGTGGGTTTACCTATGATAGAAGTAGACATCTAGGTTTAAGGGCTAGCTCCCTGAATTTGTCTTGAAGTGCTTATCACCTACTTAAAAAATTAATTATGGGAAAAGGGATATAAATTTGCATGAAATGAAACTAAGGGGGTGATACACTATAATTATTTCCATAATACCATCATACTTATTTTAGTAAGAAACAAGACCTACAAAAGAGCTCTAGTGTCCTAAGAAATTCTAACATAAGTATTTCAATATAGAGGTGATATGCATGAGATAATATGAATTAATTGAACCAAAGGTAATATTTCATACTCTAATAATAATTATACACTTTAAAGGATCTTGACACACTAGCTACACTCTATATGACCTATTAGAATAGGAACTCTTGTATAAACATGAAAGGATAAGGAGAAGTAAGGATAGAAAATTATCACTCAACATCATAAATCACTTTACACACTTATAAATAATATTCATGAAATAAAAAATAGATTGAATTTATTTTTTAAAGTTAAATTAAAATGTAAAAATTAGTATGGATTTTCCATCCATGTTGTGGTATTAGTCTACAAGAGCCAAAATGGCTACTACTTATAGAATTTGAGGAAGGAGAGAGAAGAATAAAGTATAAGAGTCATTATACCACTTATCAAACTAAGGGAAGGAGTTAAATATGTAGGATAAATTAATATGGAATATAAAATTCAAGGTATCATGGGACAAATGTCTCTCAAAGGTATGAAACTCCTAAACTGTGGTATAGGACTCTTCATTTGCTTACCTAGAAACTACCTTCATCATTTATTTCCATGAGCACTCCAAAATAGGATAGGGATAGGTGAGATGATTTAAATATGAGGGAGGTATAATAAAAATTCTCCAAAATGCATTTGAGGTATCCCTAATCATCAATATTATTTTGGCCAAGTGTTCTCACTACCTATAGTCACAATCACTCCTATTTCACTCACCCTTCACACTTGGCACCAAATAAGTCTTCAGTTTTCCAAACAAATCTATAAAAAGGAGTGTATGAAACTTTTAAAGAGCCATAATGACTTTATATTCGTTATGAAAACCTTAAAAATCCTCCTAATTATATTTTTCACCTTCTCACTTAGTGGTTATTCCTTGTTGACTATGCTAGTTTAGACTGGTTAAGATGAAGGTACTTGAAAAGATGGTTGTGATCTCTATTGAAGCATGAAATGGATATTATAAGTTATGATATGTCCCAATATATTTCCCAAAATGAATTTCATCTCTTAAATCCTTTTGTACCTACACAAAACACAAAACTATCAAGAAAAATAGCTTTACACCCTATCCATACAAATAAAGTGGAAGCCAAATTGATGGGGAGTAGCCCTAATGAGTCGTATACAATATCAAATCATCTCAAAAGTCATTATATCTCTCTTTTATTCCTTTCCTTCTTCATATTCCCAATCAGGTCACTAATAATGGTTTTAGAGTAGTTTTAGCTCTTAACATTCATTCATAAAGGTTTGACATTAGAAACTTGAAAAAATTCCACAAGAACATTTTTTGGGACACTATCTAACATTTAATATCTTCTTGATCTCCTATTCTAAGCCTCTATGTTGTTTTGAGCTCTCAAACTTGCCTACTCAAGCTCTGCTCTCCATTCTACATACCCTATTATGGTATTTATCTAAGAAATGGATTACCTATGGTCTCTTCTTCTTTCCAAAAGTTAAAACACACCTTATAACTCATCATGGAAATTTTATAATGAATTATAATGTTTACATAGTGATAAAAGTGATATTTTAACCCTATTAGGCACTAAGCCTAATCAAGACCTAATAGGTCTATCCACATGCTTATGAGTTTAGGCCACTCTGTTTGGTCTCAAGCATATGTGAATAATTTTTCACATTGGTCCATGTGTAACACCACCTTAAATAACTCCATGAAAGGTTATACAAGTTTCCAACCCCTTTACTTACCATTTTCTTGGTAAACCTATAGGTTTCAACACTCTGTGCATGCCCTCTATCTCAGATAGAATAAAGGGCATCTCCCTTATTTCACTAGATAATAGGATAGTGTGAGGGGATTATATAAGTGGTGGGGACCCTTTATGAGAATTTTTAGATATTGGTCACATCATTAACACCTCCAAATTTATTAAAACCTAAGATATACTTGTGGGAAATGTTGACTATGTAGGAATCTAAGTATGGATTATATGTGTATGATAGAAACCTTCACCTTCCTTATTTCCATGTGATAGGGGTATTATGAATTGGTCATTATAAACTATGAGGGTGATCCAAAAATTATTATCCTCCAAGTTTTACCCAAACCTTAATTTCACACTCTCTCTTGACTGGATACAAGTGCTAACTATATGTGACTATGTTTTCTTACTTTGAAAGAAGTGCCTGTAGGTGGTACCTATTAGCTAATTTTGGCCTACATATATAAAATTGCCTAAATTGATCAATTATAGAAGTCCTAATATGGAGTGACAAGCTGATCAATGTTCCTAATTGAGTGGATGATTAAATGATGAAGAAGAAGATCAATGCCACTTGCAAAGCTTTTGAAACACTTTAAGCAAGCTTAAAGTGTAGTCTATTAATTTTAAGAAGGTCTAAAAATAGGTCTAGAATTACAAGAGAGAGGATCTAGTAAGTTTCCATGGTGTTCAAGTATTTATGGGCATGAAAAAGGTTGCACAAAGTCTTAAAATTTCATCAGAGCCTTGGAGGGTTGAATAAAAGATGATAAGCACAAGCTTAGAGGAACTAGACCTTCATGACATTCCATGCAAGAATTAATAGGCCAATCTAGTTACACATTTAATAAATGCACTTGAGAAGTCAACCAAAGTCAAAGGAATGCATGGATATGATATTTTTTGTCCCATAAGCATCCTCTACAAATTTCATATCTTGATTATTTTTCTATCTGAAGATACAAGTCTTCAAAGTTAAACTAACAGAGTGGGATGTGCATGAGGACATCAAGTTAAATCCATAATAAGTATCTATTTGAATTAAAATGTTCCTTAGGATGAATTTATAACTAACAAGTGGTGAGATCTTGGATGCTTGAATAAATATCTAATGGTGCATGGTGATCAACAAAGTTAGTGGGCCCAAACAAATCAATGGAGTATGTTAAATCATGCAATCGAAGGTCAATGATGAGCAAGAGGTAAAAAGGTCAGAGGATCCTAAGGATGAATATAGAAATACCAAGTGTCATGACCATGGTAACTACTAAAAAAATCAATGGTGTGCTTTCAAACCGTATAAAGGGAAATTAATGGTGTTAACATAGTCAAAGAGTCAACAAGCTCAGGTTGAATGCAAGGTTGCCACATGATGAAGAAGTGGTAACCAAATAGAGATTTTATTGTGGGGTAAATATAAAGAACATGGAGATGATAAGTGTCATGATCAAGGAGCTTAGATCAAGATCGATTGATGATATTAAAAGTCAAACCTAGGAGACTTCAAATAGATATCAAATACGGTCCAAGTTGAACTAGAGTAAATATTTCAAAGGGGCATATGCCCCCATTAGAGCTCAATCAAGAACAATTAATAATAAGACATATTCATATAGTCAAGATTGCCAATGATAAGGGTTTGATTCCATTAAAGCACACTTTGGACTTGGTTTAAGGGTTTTAAGACTTGTAGGCCTGGTTTTTTTGAGATTACAATAATGCTTATTAACTACATTCATTTTCCTTTGAAAAGGATCTAATATATGATGAATTATTGGTTTATATAAAGGTTAAGAGATATAATATATTTATTTAAACCTAACATAGTTTAAGAATGAGGCTATACAGCCTATAGGTTTTCATTAACATGATAACTATAGGAAAACTAATAAATGGATTAAATTTCAATCTATAGTTAGACCTATGCTTAGATATTGAAGTAGAGGCAAGTATATGATTATGAATAAGTGTCTCATCCTTCAACATAGTCTTCTCTTTGATAGATAGGTACCCATATCCTCTCAAAGTAGAAATGGTTATGGCTCTATCAATTTTAAAGATATGAGGATTTTGTCCTCATAAACAAGTTAAGTGGAAGATAGCAGAGTCCCAAGATGGAGATCTGGTGGTTGGAATAAAGAAATTGGATTATTTAATAGACTTTTATGATCTCTAGGGTTTTTTATTCATAACAAGTTCATGACCCATCATCTTGGGCAAACTATTGTCTTTTAGTGTGTTTCTCAACCAATGAGAAGATTTAGAGGCTATTGGGATAAACAAAGTTTAATTTGTCAAGAAAGGACTGATCTTGATTAGATTAAAAGATGGTAAATAATTCATTAAAATGTGGTGGTAGATCATTTAATGATGATGTTCTCCTACTCCCTCTTTTCTTTTTCTCTATATCTTCCATTTCCTTTCCCATTGTAGCTCTCTCTCTCTAACTTTAGATAAATTATTTGATTTTGGAAAGAAAAATAAGAGACTCTCATTTGACCAAGCTAAACCCTATCAAAAATTTTAAGAACTACCTCTTGATTCAATAAGATGATTTTTTACCTATCTCTTGCCTTTGACTAGTGTTTCATTAGGTTTGTGTATGATGATCTTGTGAAGGAGATTCTTCCTAGGCCATTGTCCTTCTACTTTCTTCTTTTAAGGTGTTTTGAAGCTAATTTGGAGGTATGAACTTGTGTTTTTATTTCCATTCATAGAGGCTTAGTGTGAGTTTTAGAATTCCTCTTTGCTTCACTGATTGCTTGGTGAACCTAGTTCATGAAATACTTATGCAATTAGTTGGTTTATGAGATTGTGTGAGCTAACATTGTCTTATGTTGATCTAGTGTGGGTTAAATCATATGAGTGTCTCATTTAAATTTGGTTCATCACCTTGTTAGCTTTCTTAGGATCCTTATTCCCCCATTTTTAACCATTTTCCTAATAGAATCCCTAGTTTAGGTGATCCATCAAGAGGAAGTCATCCTTCTCTAGAGGTTCAACCTCACCATAGGATACCCATAGCTTGAGGTTATTCCCATTGTGTAGCTCAGTTGAAGAGATCTTGAATAACCCTATCTAAGGGTAAAAATTGAAGCTACAATGGTTTTTGGCATGCCCAATGGGACCACTTTTATTCATAAGTGAAGAGTTTTGGTGTTCTCTTCATCCAACCATCCTTTGGACGCATGTGTACAAACATCAATGGTGACTCCAAGTATTCATCAGATGGTATAAGCATCCCAAGTACCTAATCCTTAGTATATAGCAAATCCAAATAATCAAAATCAATCTGGTAGTAGAGCACTACCTATTCTCTCATGACAAAGGTGACTATAAGATCAAATTCTAGAGGTATTCCTTTTGAATTTTTTGAATTACCTTTAAATTCAATCAAAAGGTTAAGATTTGATAAAGGGAACTTTGTTCCTAGACCAATTTCAAAACCTACCTCTATAAGAATATATTTGTTGAATCCTTTCATTACCATGGAAACACCTAAAGCTTTCCCTTTTGTGGCTTTCAATGGTTCAAGTCCTTTCCAATTCATAGGATACCAATCTATAACGAATCTAAAAAGTGTCCCCTATTTCATAGGAGACCAATCTATAACCCCTTCTGAACACCTAATGTATGTAGATAACTTTTGAAATATTCATAATGTTAATGAATAAAATGTAGCTATTAGGTTGTTATCCATGTTTTTCAATGATAAAGCCTTAGACTGGTTTATAAGCCTTGCTATAAACTCAATCACATCATGGGACTAGTTAGGGGATGCATTTTGTAAGATATTTGAAGATAAAAGTGACCATTTGTCACTTGCAGAATAATGAACCATAATAAAAAGGGCCATCCATGAAGTCATACAAGACTTCAATACAAGGTTTAAAAATACATGAGACATGATACCAGTCTCTGTTTGGCCTACTCCTAATTATGACTTCTTATACTATTTCAAGGCCCTAAATAGTGATATTATAGTAATGATCTAGTCTATATGAGGGAATACATACCAAATTCTTATGGGGTGGCAATCAAAGTAGAAATTTGCCTAATACAAGCTATAAAGCTTACACCTAGACAACCAATGCCTTTATTTCCTAAGATCCAACCACCTCCTATTTATATTCCTCCACTTGTCATTCCTCCTATGCCAACAATTTCTACTAAAGTAAGAAAAGGCTTACACTATATAATCTAGTGATTCTCAAGAGCACAAGAACTTAAGAGCATGTTTCAATCCTTGGGAAATAAATTAGTGAATGTTAAGAAGAAGCAAGCCCAATTCAGTAGGCCTTATCAAGCCTTATATAAACCTCATTAGCAATCTTATCAAACTAATAGGCCACCCTACAAAGAAAATTTCCAAATTTAAGGCCAACAACAAGGCTAAGGATAAGGGCAACCTAGCTATGCTAGACATAACAACTATAATCTAAATGCTGTAAGTACTTCCAACACTCTAGTCCCTACTTATAAAAAAATTAATTAGGAAGTTGAGGGTACCATGCTTTGGAATTAGTCTTTTGATCAATCCATTTTTCCAAACGCTGACTTCAATCAAGCCTTCTATTATCAATGGTAGCACTCTTCTAGCTATGGGTACAAGCAAGCTCTTATGGCTCAGAATATAGAAACACCCATGATGACAAAACCAAAAGAGCCTCAACAAGGCCAAATACTTGATCAAGGAACAATCCAATTGAGTATTAAAATGGTAAATTTTGAGAAATAAGAGTGTTATATATTCAATTAACAAGCTAGTTCTAGCCAAACATACATTCTAGTAACAACTAATATAAGATTTAAAAGAAGAAATATGGATGGTAACCAAGAAGCAGTCAAGGAGCTTCCTAATATGACTCGATTGCTATCAAATCCAAAGTAACCTACTACTATCCCAAATGTTATAATATCTCTAAGGAATCAAAATCAAGGGAATGCCTTTATTCCCCAAAATTCACAAGTTCAAAGTACAGTTATGGCTCCCAAAACATAACCAAAGGTTGGTGGTTTACCCATCAACATTATGGAATAAATGAAAAATTCCAATATGAGTATGAAAATATGGGACATGCTTTCCATGCCTAGATAGATAAAAATCCTTCAAGAAGGATTAGTAAAGATCAGTGTTCCTAAAAAGCCACCAAACAAGGAGAATGTGGTTCTCACCAATGCAACCAAAAGGATCTAATGAAGGGAAATCAAACAAGATGGTCAAGCCTCCCCCTTTCTACATTTATGTGATCATTGGTGACTCTTTGGTACATAATTTATTGGTAGATAGTGGGGCTAGTACCTTAGTAATGCCAGTTTGGCCTAAAATATGAGCCCTAATCTAAGGGAGTTCTGTAGCTTAATGTCTCTTCCACCAAGCCATTTAATATCATTAAAGACCTCAATTTGACCCTGCATGCTTGTCCTAGTGTTTTAGTGGCTCAAGATGTGTTGATTCTAGATGTTCCCCATCATTTTTCACTATGATTATCTAGAGAATTCATAACAAAGATCATAGCTTATCTTGTAGCAGATTGGTCATACATGGATTTCAAAATAAGGCATGGAATCAAGGTATCCATTAAAGTTGAGCCTATTTCATAGTTTCACATTGAAACTTATAGGCATGATAACTCAAACATCAATTACACCATCCTTGATGAAGATGAACACCTTGTTGGCCAAGAGCTAAACACTCATCTTAAAGAGATACCTAATATGTTCTTGGATGAGCTATGGTGTGAGAATCAACTAATTAATCATTTTAAAGGTGTTGAAGATAAATAAATGGTTGTTTACTACTTTCATGAAGAGATTGAGTCTATTCCATCCCTCACTAGGCCATAATAAGACTCCAGTGGTTTGTGGAAATTATTCTTTGATGGTTCAAGGAGCAAACATGGGGGAAGTGTAGGTATAATGCTAATATCTCCCTTAAATGATAAGTATTTCTCTTCTTACAAGTTTCAATTTAGTTTATCTTATAATAGAATAGAGTATGAGCGCCTCATCCATGGCCTTCAATGGGATAGTAAGAGAGGGATCAAGTAGTTTCAAGCATATGGGGATAGTGAGCTGATTATGCACTGAGTTAGAGGCTAAAATATCACCAAGAATCCCTTGATGAAGTCCTAAAAACATAGAGTGTGGGACTTAATTGAGGAATTTATGGCTTTTAACATCCAAATAGTGCCAAGGAACCAGAATCAACATGCTGATAGATTAATAGCTATGAGAGCTCAATTTTACATCCTTAAGGAATTGAAAAGGATCAAAGTACAACCACATGTTAAGGTGGTGGTAAGACCATTAGTGAAAGACAATGAAACCCATTGGTAGGTCTTTAAATATGAAAAACAAATTCCTCATTTCTTGTAGCAGGAAGCAAACTTCTCCTTAATAAACCAATATAAGTTTCAACATCAATATGAGGAGCAAATTGTTAAATTGAGATCTAACAAGCTTCCTAAAGGGTTGGTCACCCTAAAAGGTATCTTTCATGAAGGAGACCATATGAGGAGAGAAAAAGCAGTAATGTCAACTAATAAGGATAACTATGAAATAGTTATTATCCTCAAAGATAAACTCTTCAATCTTGGAAAGGTAAGCACTAAGGCTGAAAGGCATGATTTCATTGAGCTTTGTAGAGAACATGCAAACATCTTTACTTGGGAATACAAAACTTGAAAGGTTTTGATCCCAAGATATCCCAATGAATTATAGAATTAGAGGCTGATGCCAAGCCTATTAGGCAGAAGAAAAGTCCCATCAACCCCAAAATTGAAGAGCTTATAAGGAAAGAATTGGTTAAACTAATTGAATCTAAGATCATCTTCCCCATTAAGCACTCCTCATGGGCAGCCAATTTAGTACCTGTAAGAAAGAAGAATGGGGAGATCAGGTTGTGTGTTAACTCGAAAGATATAAATAGGGTCTTTTTGAAGGATAATTACCCTTTACCATCCATGGAGTAACTTCTTCATATGGTTGCTAGTTTAGAACACTTCTCTCTTTTGGATGTGTATTCAAGATATAACCAAATATTGGTAAAAGAAGAAGATCAGTATAAGACTACCTTCACCACATAGTGGGGATTATATGATTATCATAAGATACCTTTTGGATTTTCAAATACTGGGGCAACCTTTTAAAGAGAAATGGACATGGATTTCTAAGGATTTCTGAATCAGATGGTGCTTATCTACTTGGATAACATAACAATTTTCTCCAAGAAGGCTAGTGAGCACATAGACCACCTAAGGTTGATATTTAAAAGGTGTAAAGAGTATGTGATATCTTTAAATCCTAAGAAATGTGTGTTTATTGTCCATGGAGGTAATATCTTGGGATATATTATCTTAAAGTAAGTCTTAGTCATAAACCTTGATAGAATCAGTGCCATCTTGGCACTATCTCTACCCAAACACAATAAAGAAATCCATAACTTCCTTGGGAAAATAAACTTTGTGAGAAGGTTTATACCTAGTTTTACAAACTTGGTCAAACCTATCACTGCCATGCTAAAACATAACTAAGTGTTGTTTTGGTCAAATGAAGGTAAAATTGTATTTGAGGACATTAAGCATGACATTGC
Source organism: Torreya grandis (assembly GCA_037957365.1). Classification (NCBI taxonomy): domain Eukaryota; kingdom Viridiplantae; phylum Streptophyta; class Pinopsida; order Cupressales; family Taxaceae; genus Torreya; species Torreya grandis. The sequence continues at coordinate 245,612 of JARHVA010007328.1, read as the reverse complement.
TCAAGTACCCTCACTCATGAATCCTGATTTCTCAAAAGATTTCATATTGTATACCTTTGCCTATGTTGATAATATATAATCTATGTTGATGCAAAAGAATGGTGAAGGACTTGACTAACCAATTACTTTTTTTAGTCAAGGGCATGAAGGATATGAGTTAAGATATACTTTTGTAGAAAAATAAGTCCTTGTAGTTGTAAGGAGCCTTAAAAAGTTTAGACCAATGCTATCCAACAATAAGTTCTATCTAATAGTGTCTCATCCTGAAGTAAGGGACTTCCTTATCAATAAGGATTTGAATGAAAAAAGAGCTAGATGGATTACCAAGGTCATGGAGTGTGACATGGAGATCAAGGTTACTAAGTTGGTAAGAGGCAAAGGCTTATGTGAGCATATGGTTAATGACCTTTAGAAAGATAAAGAAGTTGTCTTGGTGACACAAGATAACTCACAAGCAAATGCACCTCCACCTCACACTAGTTGGATCCAAGATATGACACATTTTTTGATGACAGATGAATGCCCCAAGGTATGTATAAAGCAAAGAGAAGGTATTTTAGACTTTAGACCATACCTTATACATTAACATACAGGGTTCTATTTAGAAATGACCATAATGGATTACTTCTTAGATGCATAGATAATAATCAAGTGACAAAATTCTTGGAGCAATTTCATGATGGGCCTATAGGAGGCCATTTTGCTCCAAGGACTATATCAACAAAAGTGATGAGAGCTAATTATTACTAGCCCAAACTTTTCAAATATGCCTATACATGGGTAAGGAAATGTCAAAAATGTGCTCTTTTTATAGGAAATAAAATATTGATAACCCTTCCTCTCAACCCAATCCAGGTGGAACATGCCTTCATGCAGTGAGGTTTGGACTTCATAGGAATGATCAATCCACCTTCTAGTGCAAGACACAAATGGGTGCTTATATCTACTGACTACTTCACTAGGTGGGTGGAAGTAATTTCCATTAAAAAGATAATGAAATAATAGTATTGGGATTTTGTGATAGTAAAGTAACTAGGTTTGATGTCCCAGTAACAATAATTTTAGATAATGCCTTAGCATTTTTTGATATAAACACAAGTGAGTGGGTACTTTAGCTGGGTATCCACCTTAGTACATGCTCCAATTACTATCCCCAAGGCAATGAACCAGTAGATTCCAAAAATAAGAACTTGATAAGGATTATCAAGAGGATTATGGAGGAGAATCAAAGAGTATGACACACAAAGCTAAGGATAATCTTATGGGCTAATCGAGTGACTCCCAAAATTGCCATTGGCAACTCACCATATGTTCTTGTATATGGGGGAGGCGAAATTGCCCATTTATATTTAACTACTTATCTTAGAGATATACCATCAACTAGAATTGATTAAAGGTGAACCTATGAGCATGAGGATGGTTGAGCTCATGGATCTCAAAGAAACTAGGGACCTTGTAATGAAGACACTAGAATCACATCAAGATCAAGTCAAGAAGGCCTTTAAAAAGATAACCATGGCAAGGGACTTTAAAGAAGGGTACATAGTCCTTAAATGGGACTCAAATATGGCCAAACCAAACAACCATACCAAGTTTGATATCTTGTGGAGTGGTCCTTATTTGATTTATGGATGCAAACAACATAATGCTTTTTAGCCTGCCCAATTGGATGAAGAGGTATTATCCATCCTGGTCAATGGTATTTATTTAAAGCCTTATTATTAGAAGATTTTGAAGCTATTATATAATATTATATATATAAGAGTATATTTTCATGCTTTCCTCTAAGTACCTTGTGCACATTTATTTTAGCTCTGTGTTTCCCTTCAATAAGTACCTTAGGCATAGTTATTGTTTTAGTTCATTTTGGTCCTTGTTGTTTCAAGAGGAAGTTTTTAGGAAGGGTTAGCCTTGAGTTATTTTCATAATTATTTTGAAACAAATACTTGAATCTTTATTCAAAATGAATCAGACAAGGAAACTATTCTCTGCATAGTAGGCATGCAATCTTAGGATGCCACCAAAAATGTTGGTCAATTTTCACCCACATATAAAAATTTGCCTAGATGGATTAGTTATTGATGTTTTGGAATAGAATGATAAGCTGAGTAGAGTTCTTGATTGAGTGGATGATAAAATAATGAAGAAGAAGATCAAATGTCACTTTCAAAGATTTTGAAACACTTTAAGCAAGCTTAAAGTACAATCTATTGATTTTAAGGTCTAAAATTACAAGAGAGAGGATCCAATAGGTCTCCATGGTGTTAAAGAATTTAGGGGCATGAAACAAGTTTCAAAAAGTCTTAGAAGTTCATCAGAGCCTTGGAGGGTTGAATAAAAGATGATAAGCACAAGCTTAGAGGAACCAGACCATTATGACATGTCATGCAAGAATGAATAGTCCAGTTTGGTTCTATATTTAATAAATGAACTTGGGAAGTTGATAAGATTCAAAAGAATGCATGGAAATGATTTTTTTGGTCCTATAAATATCCTCTACAAATTTCATTACTTGATGAGTTTTCTATCTCAAGATACAAGTCTTCAAAATTTAACTAATAGAGAGGGACATGCACGGGGCCATCAAATTAAAGCCACATGAAGTAGCCATTTGGATTCAAATATTCTTGAGGATGAAATTAGAGTTGACAATTGGTGAGATCTTAGATGAAGATCTAATGATGTGTGATGATCAATGAAGTTAGTGGGACCAAGAAATTCGATGGAGCATGTTAATTCATGTAATCAAGGATTAATGATGAGTGAGAGGTCAATAATTCAGAGGATCCTAAGGATGAATATGGAGCTACCAAGTGTCATGACCATAATAATTTATAAAAAAATAAATGGTGTATGTTTGAACTGTGCAAAGGGAAATCGATGGCATGAGTAGAGTCAAAGAGTCAATAAGCTCAAGTTGAATGCAAGGCCACCACATGGTGAAGAAGTGGTAATTAGATGGAGATTTGAATGTGAGGTCCATAGAAATAACATAGAGATGACAAGTGTCATGATAAAGGATCATGGATCAAGATCGATGGTTGATATTAAAATTTAAACCCAGGAGATTTCAAATATAGATCAAATATAGTCTAAATCAAACAAGAGTAAATATTTCAAAGGGGAATATGCCTCTATTAGAGCACAATTGAGCACCATTAATCATAAGACACAATCATATAGTTAGGATTATAATGATGAGGGTCTAACACCATTAAATCATAGTTTGGACCTAGTTTAAGGTTTTTAGGACTTGTAAGCCTAGTTCTTCTGAGATCGCAGTAATGCTTCTTCACTATGTTCATTTTCCTTTGAAAAGGATTTGGTGTATGATGAATTCTTGTTTTCCATAAAAGTTCAAAGATATAATGGGTTTTTTTAAACCTAATATATTTTAGGAAAGAGGATATGCAGCTTGTAGGTTTTCATTAAAATGATAACTATAGGAAAATGAATAAATGGTTTGGTTTTTAATCTATAGTTAGACCTATAATTAGATATTGAAGTAGAGGTATGTATGTGATTATGGAGAATTGTCTCATCCTTCAACATGGTCTTATCTTAGACAAATAGGTACCCATAGCTACTTAAAGTAGACATGGTTATGGCTCTATTAAGTTTAAATATATGAGGATTTTGTCCTCATAATCAAGTCAAATAGAAGATGGCATATCGTCCTAATATGGAGATCTGGTGGTTGGAAAAAAGTCATTAGAACATTTATTAGAATTTCATGGTCTCTAGGGGTTTTAATTCATTATAGGCTCATGACTAATCATATTGGGAAAACTATTATCTTCTAGTGTGCTACTCAACCAATGAAAAGATTTGAAGGTTATTGGGATAAACAAAGTTTAATTTACTGAGAAAGGACTGATCTTGATTGGATCAAAAGATGGTAAATAATTCATTAAAATGTGGTGGTAACTCATTTAAGATATAATATGACATACTCCTACTCTCTCTTCACCCTTTCTATATATCTTCAATTTCCTTTCCCATTGTAGCTCTCTCTCTCTCTCTAACTTTAAATAGATTCTTTGATTTTGGAAAGACGAGCAACATACTCTCATTTGACTAGGTTAAACCCTATCAAAATCTATAAAAACTACCTCTTGATACAATAAGATGATTTTTTACCTATCTATTGCCTTTGACTAGTGTTTCCGTAGGTTTGTGTATGATGATCTTGTGAAGGAGATTATTCATAGGCCATTATCCTTTCTACTTACATCTTTTAAGGTGTTTTCAATCTAATTTATAAGTTTGAACTTGTCTTCTTATTGCCTTTCATGGAGGCTTAGTGTGAGTTTTAGAATTCCTCTTTTTTTCACTAATTACTTGGTGAACCTAGTTCATGAAATACTTATGCAATTAGCTGGTTTGTGAGATTGTGTGAGTTAACATTATCTTATGTTGATCTAGTGTGGGTTCAAGCATATTAGTGTCTCATTTAAATTTGGTGCATCACCTTGTTAGATTTCTTAGGATCCCTATTAACCCTTTCTAACCCTTTCCCTAGTAGAATCCTTAGTTTAGGTGGTCCATCAAGAAGAAGGTGGCCTTCTCTAGAGGTTAAACCTCACCATAGGATACCCATAGTCTAAGGTTGTTCCCATTGTGTAACCGAATTGGAGAGAGTCTGAAGAACCCTCTCCAAAGGTGAAAATTGATGATATAATATTACCTACATGGTTAAACCTTAAATAAAATGCCTAAATACCTTATTGAAGTCATCACTATAATTTTATAGTCATTTAGGTTACTTCACATCATGTCCATGCTATACCAATCACCAAGGTAGTCATATCTTAGGACACTGCCAAGTATAGTCAATTGTAGTTGACCCTTCTTGAATAAAAAATGAATCTTGTAGGTGTATTTACACTTTTTGGAACCTGTGTCACATGGTCTAGGATTCCTTTAGATCTTTGAAATAATTACAATCCAAAAATGCTTAGGTCTACAGATGTAATTACCAAGGTTTGACTTATGGTATTGTAGGTAGTCTTCTTAAGAGTAATGGTACACTTGTAGGTGGTGGTCAAGACCACGATCTTGTATTACATCCCACATTTATGTTATTTGAAACACTAGTATCTTATTTACATTCCTAGGATCACCTATCATGTATATATACCCCTTCATTCTTCTTTAGACAATAAAGTCACTTGAAACTTAAAGTACTATATTAAATATCAAAAAGTTATAGTGAACAATTATGTGATTTGGGAGCCTTCTTTACATCACTTATGGGACCAAACACCCACTATCATGTTTCAAGCTAATACCCCTTCATGAAGGATGAAAAAGGGAAACATATAAACTCAACTAGGCACCAAGTGTTATCATCATATAACATCATCAAAAGTGGCTATGGTTATGTTTTAGGGTTTTTGGGGAAACCTATCCCTAAAGCTCATTCACCATATATGGATATAACTCCTTAGGTCTGCCTACCACTATATGGTTTAAATATTGTTCCTCATGACATTTTATAACTCCAAAAACTTCATGAAGGTCTCAAAATCTATCAAAATCCTTCATATAACACTTTTAGATCTTTATGGGTCCACTTGTAGGTGGACATTTTAGCATATAGGTAGTGGAGGTAGATATAGGCTATATGCATGTTGTATACTTCTCTTACTAGCTCTCAACCTTCATAAGGTCTTTAAGTGAATCTATTATACCTTAGAGAATATCAAACAAGTTCAAATTCTTCACTATAACATGATTAACTTCTACTAAGACACCTATAGATACACATCAATGGCATATGATTGTGTATATAGTTTGCATTGGTCATCAGAGTTTGTTGTATGCTATTTGGAGAGCTTGGATTATTGGATAATGCTCCAAGAATGTTTTCATCACCTTGAAACTATTCATCACACCTACATGACCATGCTCATGACCTTTATACACCATGATTGTAGATGGAAACCTGCAGGAAGTTGACTATGTGAAACATTCTTGACTGCAACTTTCATGATGTTAGTCTTGGAGAGTAATCTTGGAAGGTAAGAGTAATTATAATCACTTGAGAATCATGGAATACATCAATATATCTCTGATAAAAACCAATACATGAAATGAAAACCTTTACAAATGATGGACATGTCTATAATCTCACTAACATACTCCACCTACAACCTATGAGGTTTGAAATCATAAACTCAAATATAAACATGAAAAGAGATATGGTAGCCATTAAATAAGGAATTACACATCCCTTGTAGGCAATTTAACCAATTGGATTGTACGGACAAGCTTAAATAGAAGTAAAACCTGTAGGGTGTTTGGATTAACAAGTAAAACAAGACAATCAACTTTTTATGAATGGTTTATAAAGTATAGGTAGCCATTCTTCTAGATCCTACCATTAATGTGAAATAGACCAAGTGTAATATCCACCATAAAGATCATATTACTAGGAAGATCTCTTATTGGTTGTAACATCAAATAGGCATGTTGACCAATTTCATATGCTTAGTGAAGTGATGGAGAATAGAAATGATTTTGGCCCAATTTTGGAACTTCCAAAGTAGATCAAGCATGGAAATAGAGTCAAGAAAGTTGAATATCCATTCCATAATCTTTTCCCATGTGTCACTCTCCTCTATGAGCTGTACAACGACCAAAACTCCTTTTTACTTGTTTTCTTGATTTTTAGTTAGGAACCTATAAGTGTAAGTTAGGACTAACATTATTAATTAGGAATTAGACATATTGGACATTAGAAGAGAGTTTATAATATTTTAACACCTTGGAAAACCATACCACCTTCATTTATGACCCATATATGACTCCTAAGTGACATAAAATGACACAAGGGCTAATTTGGATTATGACCAACGATAAAAACATATTAAATGACATCAAATAAACCATGACACATCCTGTAACATGCTAATAGACCCATATATAAAGTTTTAAACTATATGGGGTTGACCTATTTTGACTTGGGGTCAAAATAATCAATAGGTACAATGATGAATATGCTTTGTATTTGATCATAATAAAAATCAGATAGTGTAGGGTGTGGTCTAATAGCCATGTCACATAAATAGATATATTATTAAAAAAGTGATCTTACATTAACATCCATGTAAATAAAAATCATCCCAAGAGAGGGGAATACAAGTGTTTAGAAAGTATATAATTAAATGTGACAAAAATAGTTAAAATTAAATATTTAAAGATTTGAGATTTGTAAATCAAGAACCATGAATGTAAATTTATCAATGTAAAGATAGAGGGAAGGGATGATATAAAAAGAGATAAGTAATGCATCACAAATGCTATAATGAATTATGAATGTAAAAAATCACTCAAGTAGAAATATGAGTCATGATATGCCATGGCAAGATAATGTGTTTGCATATATTGATATATTTCAAAACATACATCATCAATAACATCTGATAAATCATATTGTAACTAGAATCTAGACTTAACCATAAATTCATCTATATTCACTTAGAGACATGTGAGTCCTCCCTATCATAATATCTCAATGGATAATTTAGGTATGCTAGAAGAAAAAGAATAAGGTTGAGAATGTGGAATCTCCTATGAAGTGTAATCAATGCAAGGAACTAGTGCCACAATGTCACTAAAAACCTGTAATCTTTGGGATGATTAATGGGTAGGAAAGGCTTAGCATTTTCTTGTGAATGATCTTGTGTATGTTTTTGAGAAGGTGATGGTATATGTCATGGAAAATCTCATAATTTTTATTATAAGACTCTACACCTATGTGTATAATGTGTAACACACTAATTTCAAAGGCAATAAATTTCCATATGTTTGGGGATATACACTAAATAATAATAGGAGGTAGAGTATTATCATTAAATTATGCCTTCTATGGAAAAAGTGCATCAATGTACTACCAAAGTTACCAATAGTGTGTAAAGTATGCATGTTTATGCCATGAAAATAATAAGTATGTCTAGGAGTAATTATCTCTAAAGATCTATTATCTCTAGTATAATTAGAACCTAAAGCCTATTGTTGTGATAAGAATCTTTGATGTGTTTGGAAATCATTATCCCAATGACCAACAAACTTATAGAACTCATAATAAGGATCATATTCCCATCATGTAGGTATAGGATCAAGCTTAGGTAGAGGTAATATGAAATCGCCACCAGTAGGAGTAGTCAAAATATGATCAAGAGTAAGCTTAGGACCTATGTTAGATGATTTCAATGTTGATCAACTTAATGTGGCCAACATATCAAGAGAAAGCAAGATCGAATGATCATAAAACCTAGTGAACCAATATGTTCCCATCATGGCATGATCAATAAGCATACTTTGAAGAGGCTCAGTTTTTACTAGTTGAGAGGTACCATGTGTGCACTTCATATATAACTTGTGAATATCCAATGAAGTGAAGATAATGTTAGGTGTAATATAAGGAGAATAAATTACATCTTTATAACTAATAATATGAAATGTGTCATGTAAAAAAGAGTGATATCTAAGTATTTTTGAATTTTTATCTTGGACAAAGCTAGATAAAAATGGATAATCTAATGCATATCCATCATCATAATTAGGAGTATGAAGGTTAATAGATTGTTTAGTATTTTTTATAGGAACAAGAATCTCATCAATTGTATTTTGATGAGATATAGGTCATAAAGAATGGGGTAATTGAGTAATTATGTTTGAAATGAGATCATAAGTTTTGATTTTAAAATTGATCTCATCTAGTTTGTCATTGTCAGAATCTAATATGTTATGTAGTATGTTACCCAAAAGTTTAGGATGACCATTATAACCTCTAGTAAAATTGATAAGATAATTAAATAATTAAAATTCATGCAAAGGAATGCTAGGTAAGGGTTCAAGGGTGGGTATTTTTAAAAACACCACATTTCTAAAATTGTTCAAAATTATAAGGGTTCATGTCTCCTTTAATCTTATAGATAACCCCATAGTGAAAAATTGTACATATTGGCATGTCAATGAGGCTACGATTCTCATGAAGTGTGAACAAGGTCAACCTACTAAGATGATATATGATAATGTAAAAGTGAATATCATGAATTTTATATGAATTATGATAGGAGTAACCATGATGGGAAGCCAAACACATCTTAGGGGAGGAATTTGTCTTTGATTTTAGGCTTGACATGTACTTTGGGTAGATTTAATATTGCATTCAAAATACCCTAAGCGTTTAAATAAAGTCAAGGGAAGTAACACAAGTTACGAAACCTTAATCAATCAATGCACACTTGACTTGGATATCACTAATTTTTAAATTGATAAATGATGGAGGATCTTCCACACAAAAACTTTCATTGGAAATTATTGAAGAAATAGTAAATTAGTGAGAGAAAAGTGTCTATAGTTTCCTCATTGTCATAGACATTTCTTCACGTTGTTGAATAATGCAAGCTTCAAATCCAGACAAAGTGGATTCTTTCCCCATAGGTTAGGGTCAAGGGATGTTTATTTATAATAAGAGTTAAATTAGATTATTATGATGATTATAAGTTGACATAAGTTATAAAAAGGAATTTGAGATGGGAGATGAGAAAGTTACGTCATAGGATCCCATTCATCATATCTAGTTTGAACTATATCTAGGAAAGGTGTAAAATGCTAAAGCAAATCTATTGGATAGGTATAAGTCTAATTAAATTGATATTGATAAGGGGTAGTTGCTTGGAATGTATATGAAGTGTTTTGTCTAAGTGTATCCAATTTTTTTTAAGTAGACAATGTGTTTAGTGTCATGTTTGGGTCAATGCTTAGTTTATTTGGGGATTTTATAGGTGGTGAAATGTTTTGAGATGTGGGTTGATTTAAAGTGTTAGGTAATTCAGATTGAGGAGAAGTTAATTATAAGTGATGACTAGATGTTTTATCAATATAAAATGGCATTTAATCAGAAACATGCCAGATAGTGGATGAATAAGTAGGTTGTGTTGTTAAATTTATTGTAAATATTCTCATATTCCTAGGTTATGTAAAATTAGACGGGTAAGAATATTCAATAGTATGGAAATTTTGGAAATTTCTATAGGTAGAATTTGGATATGGATTTATATAGTAAACTAATCTCCTTATATTAGTCATGTAGAAAATAGAAAAAGTGTATGGAGTTGGGGAATAATTTTGTGGACATTTTAGCACAACATGTATGGTATTGCATAACACATACACTTTATAGTAATAATGTGTATGCATTATACTTTCTAGGATTGATAAACATTGATCCTATAGCATGTACATTTATAAGTTGACATTTTTATTGCTTATAAATTAAATTTATTTTAGTAAATAAAAGAATTTAGGGTCAGTCTACATTTGATATAGTTGGTCTCATAATTACATGCCTTATAATGTGGGAGATAACTTTTAAAAATCTAACCTGGTCAGTACTTAGGCATTTTTAGGGTTTTAATATTGATATTAAGGATTTCATGACATAATTTTGAAATTGATTTATATTTTGGGTAAACATATAGTCATTTTTTAGGTTTTTGTGTCTTCTAAATTACTTGCTAGAATTTTTAGGAGTCCCACGTTTTTCAAATTAAATTTTACAAATTAATCACTTTGAATTCAAGCCAAAGTGGTGTGATTAGGGCAACATAGGTCACATTTATGATTTATGCACATCAAACGACCACTTTATTATTATTATCCCTCCCTCATCTCTAATCTCTTTTTCCTCATCCCTCATCATGCTTATTCACTCCCTCCTCATCTCTTAATATACCTAATCACTCCATTAACCATCAAAATCCCTCAATATCTCTAACCATTTATTCATCATTTATAATCACTCCCTCATTGACCTCACCATCCCTCATCATCCCTAATCATTGCTTCATCATCCATAATCATCCCTAATCATTCCTTCCTCATCCCTAATTTTCTCTAAACACACTCTCATTAACCCTCACCATCCCTTATCATCTCTAATCACTACCTCATCATCCCTAATCACTCACTCATTGTCCCTAATGACTCCCTCATTGACCCTCACTATCCCTCATCATCCCTATTCATTGCTTCATCATCCTTCCTCATCACTCATCATCCATAATCATTCCATCATTGAATCTCACCATCCCTCATCATCCCTAACCACTCCCTCATCATTTATAATCACTCCTTCATTGACCATCATAGTTTGTCATTATCCATAATGACTCCCTCATCATCCCTACTCACTTCCTCATTATCCCTCCTCATCCTTAACCACTCCCTTTATACCTTAATGGTGGGTGTAAGAGGTATAATCACTAAGAGGGGGGTGAATGAGTGAGCCAAGATAGTTTCAAATTTAATTCCAATTCCTTTAAAATCTTAATCATTCAATACATATATTCATGAATCATACATCATTCATATTAATGAATAAGAAAGATAATGCAAGATCAAGCACATAACACATGTCATAAATGGGAAACCCTCTTGGGGAATAAAACCCACTAGAACCTATAATTGGACTACTATCCTATAAAATAAGAACCAACTTAGACCATATATAAATGATCAAAGAACTATAATCCCTATTTTGTGAGACTATAATCCCATAAAGTACTACCACACTTGTCTAGCTGAGCTACAACAACAACTAGACCTTTTAGCAAGTTTCACCTTGAAAGGAGGTTGAAACCACTTTAGATTCTGAGTTGCCACAATAACACCTATAAACACATCCACATTTTCACTGATATCTTCAACACATAATGATGGACCACTAATTATCACTCTCTCAATTTATCCAAAGCCACCTTTTGGGTTGCATAAAACTCCCTATTAGCCAAACACATTACATACTTGAACCAACACACAAAGATCATTAGGACACATTACATATACTAACTAACCCCACTTTTTAAACCTTAGCAAAAACTATGTCACCATATTAAAACCCTAACTAGATGGTCATACACACTATTCACACTTTGATCAATCTCTCAATCTAACCACCAAGCTCTCACAAACACCAATAATCCTTTGCTCATTCTCAAGAGATACAAAAGATCCTTTTAAATCACTTTAGGCCTCTTCACTCATGCTCAACCTACAAGAGCACTATTATTCCATAAAAAACATTATCTACAGGGCCTACACACAATCTTCAATATGCTATGATTATCAACCCATCTTTTGGTGACACTTGGCCTCCTCTCTTCTTTTCTTTAATGCACACTACACACCCATAATCCTTACAAGTCTCTCCTTTGTCTCTCACACAAACTTATAAAAATCACCATTTTTGATTTCACTATTTATAGAGTAATATTGATAATCACTACCTTGGTCGACCATTAAGAATACCTTAGCCCTTAAGGCATCTCCCACATAAAGACACAGCTTAATACAATCTTCATAGGTTGGAAATTACATTTTTTGGTCACCTTTAAACAACTAAACCTTTTAATAAGGCCCTTGTAGCTCTTATAGGTCTCATGGAGACCTATTAACCCATTTAGCACATCATTGAACAAAATAAGAACATAAGACCACTTCTAAGTACATGGGTCCACTCTTTATATCCCCTTCAACATCCATAAATGATTATAGTCATTTTATATCACCTTTATGTATGCTCAAACAACTCAAATAAAGCCATTATACATAGGAAAACCATTATCAAACATACAATCAACTTCTTAAGCATTGTTCATACTCAATATAGATTTATCACACCTCTAAAATCCACACAGAGCATTCTCATGGAGTCTAAAACTTTCCCCAATTAGTAAAGTCATCATGAGACATCAACAAAAAATCAAAATGAGCTCAAATATCCTTCTTGGGTCACTTGTAGAACAAGCACAAACACATAATCAACTTTGAAAATTAATATCTTTGATTGTACACACTTTCAGATCTTCAAATTAGGTTCATTAGATGCACCATGGAGTCCTCTTCATCTTTGATTTTTACAACCCTAGTAATTTCAAATTCTATTGAAATATATGGATAAAATATAGAGTTTTGGTTTTTCCCTATGTTAAATTCAAAAATTTGAATGACAACAATCACAGTTAATCCTTGAACATAATGCTCACATCTCGTGTCCTCTCAACTTTAGATCAATCTTGCATCATCGATATTATCTAGACTTTAATGCATAGGCACCAATGCTAAAATGTTAAACATCTGATAGTCAACCTCATCTCATGAAATCTTGAAATGTTGACTCAATGCACTCCATCAATCTTTGTGGATCAGTCAAGTCTTTAGTAATTAATGCTCATTATTAGATCAATCTCTATGAATACATGCTTGCCATTGGATCCTTATCCTATACCTTTGATTAGTCCTTAAACATCATACACCTATACTCATCTCATTACTTCCTGACTTCTTAGAGAAATGTACACCATTGATATTGCTCAAACTTTAACTTGTATAGAAATGACTATGGGAACCCTTTCAATATTCTTAAGTAGCCATTTTTGAACCTTAATAAATTCTTTTTCACTTACTCACATGATCTCAAATTTAGACCATATGATCTCCTCACATAAGAGAATCCATCCTTATAAAAATATGATCTTGAAACCCACACACATGTGATGTAATCCATCATCAACATGCTCACTTAGAATTTTCTTCCATAGAGCCAACTATGCTTGGAACTTCTTGGAAGACCAACTTTGTTCATCCATATCTTTTGACACACTTCATCACATGATCTGAATTTTAGCACAAATAAACTTAGATAAAAACTAAACAAACCCATATGATTATTTTTTCTTGACACCTTTACATGTGAAAGATATAACACCATCAAAATTCTCATTTGGCTCTTCTTGCCATATTGCAAAATTGGTTATGTAAAAATATAGTCAAACTACCTATGAGCCTAACTTTTTATATGCATATCTTTCAACACGCTACATCACATGACCTAAAATTTGGCACATAAGAACTAGGAATAAATTTTAACAAACCCATATGATCACCTTCTCTTGAAATCTCCACACATATGAGATATTCCCTTATAAAAATTCTTACTCGGCTCTTCTTACCACTTTGCAAAGTTGGCTAAGTATGTAAAAACACAGAATTCTAACTGAAGAGCCAACCTTTCACCCTCATATCTTTGACCATGCTTTGATACATGACTTGTGATATATAAAATAACAACTAGGGACTAATGTGATCACAACCATATGACCAACTCACCTTGGCTCATTCCCATGTGGTAATGGTGATGTCATCAAATTGCCTACTCAATTTTTTTGCCACTGGACCCAAAGTTTTTAGATGAAAAATATAATCAACCAAATGAAATAAACTTATGCACACATGTACTCAAAGCATATAAAACATCTTAGGGACCTATTTACACATCCTCAATACTCCACACTTATCCTTGAACATCTCTAACCATGTAAACTCTGAATATCAACCAAGCATACTTCAAGCATACTAGGACAATCATATTGTGCAGTTTGTCATTGTCACATAGACTATAAAATCACTTCATCCACTCATTAGGACACCTTCATGCCTTCATCATGACATCATTGACAATATTCCAACAATATCCCCCTTTGTCATTTATGTCAACATCCATCAATATAGCAATATATAGCTCACCTTCCTTCTCTCTCAAAGCACTCCCAAAACAAGAACTTTCTCCCCCTTTGACGTAATGAAAAATTGGGCACCAACTTATCTTGAGGACCTAAAAAGACCATAAATAGGAAAGGACAATCTTATAAATATGATACAAACTCCCCCTTACCTTAAGTCTACCTCTTCTTGCTTTGACAACTTTCTCTTGCTCCACACCAACACTCTCTTCAACCAAGCACTACAACCAATGAATAAATAACATTAAAATACTGAAATTTGATGGAAATAACCAAGAAAAATTTGAGATATACTCCCCCTAATATCTCTAAGCAATTGTATCATTTGAGCATCTTTAGATCTCCACACACCATGAAGAACCACCACACATACTTTCTAGCCTTCTCTCTCAAGCTACCATAAGGACCACCAAAAGATCTTCATGCAACTTACCAAATATGAAAAATTATCTCAACCAACTTGAGAAAACACCTTGAATCAAACATACCTTGCACTTTTGGAGAAACTGAGCAAAATGTAATCTTCTATAAACTAGGTCTGCCTAGCTTCTTTGTAGCCCTACCTAAAACTTGTAGAGCCCATAATTTTTTATTAGAGACATATTTAAGACCTAAAAATTCATATTTGGAACAATCTCATATGACCCCTTAAGTACACCAATTTGCACCACCAAGCTCATCCTCAACAACATACTTATTTCATAAACCTACTACCCAATAAGCCCTCCAACAAGACAAAAATTTGAATAAATTGATAACTAAAAACCTTCAATTCTATATGAATCTTGATTTGACCACTAATTTGGCCCATTCAACATATTAAGAAGCCTCAGATCTCAAATCACAAGGCAAACCACTTTTCTAGCATAACCCAAAACCCTAGAATATCAAAACAAACAAAGTCAATAAACCTCCTTCTGGTCAATGCACATCTCTAAAACTTCTTACACACCCATAGACACCCATCACACACTTTTGGACCAAAATTTTCACCTTCACACTTTTGGGAGCATAGACTTCCTATAACCCATTTTAGGCCTGCTTACCCTTAACTCAAAAACTAAGAAAACTAAGAGCATATAAAAATCTTCAATTTGTCACAAACATACCTTCAGACCTAAAAATCACCTATATAACATCAAAAAGAAATTCATAGACATTTTTGATCACCAAACACTTCTTAACAATCCATCAATCTCATTAAGTCACCTGGAACCACCCATTTTGACCCTATACTATAGCTCCTTCATAGATCTCTAGAGGAAACACATTAAATTATTGCTCCCCCTTAACCAAAGACCTTATCTAATTGGCATTATCATCTTGAGCATATAAAATTTCTTCTTTACACCTTCTTTCTCAAATTCAACTATTGAATCCTCTGATCCTAATACCTGACCAATTATAAATCTCCCCTTAACTTCATGCTTCATTAGGAACATGACATGTTCAACAAGTCTTCAAACATTGTCCAATCATAGTCAATACTCAAATATAGATACATCATCTTCAAAACACTATGAATTTCCATGACATGTACAACTTTATACTAGAGCATCCAAACCATGACCAATAGGCTAACTCTTTCTCAAGATAGGACCATTGAGATTCTTCATAAATTTATTTTCTCCAACAAATAGATATATAAAAAGAATGCATAAACATACCTTATTTTCATACCTTCTCACCAAATAATATCTTACAACCACCAAGCTTCCTCTGATTGACAAGTGTCTCTTTGAAGCCTATATAGAGACACCCCTTTGACATAGTGAGACTAAAAGTCCCAAAACTTAGGATATTCCCATATCTCCATATCTTTCTCTGACTTGTAGTCCTTCTTGACTTTAAATAAATCCTTGACTTTATTATTTTATTTAGATGTTTCAATAAATGTTATCAATAGAAACTCTTAGCTCTCCTTTATTTCTGATCCTTTTTACACCTTGGCAAACAATCCATCAAGACTCTTAGACTTAATAGGGTTAATCCTCTTAGTATTTATTACCTCAGGTCTCCATCTCATAGTTTTAATCTTCTCATCTACTACAACCAACTTATCAACTTGACCTTTGCATTTAGATTGATCTACAATGTAGCCTTCTAGAGAAAATTTCTTATCAACCTTATGACTAGAAGAATTGGTAATGATTACCTTTAGTTTCCATACCTAAGTTTGTCTTTTTTTAAACCTTCTAGGAGCTCTATATCCTTTGACATATCTTGAAGATCTCTTAACATTATTTGGATATAATCTATAAATATGTCCACTCTTATGATAACTAAAACAAATAACATCATTCATACATTTTGACAAATTTGAACTATGATCAATCTTTGGCCAAAAAATCCTTATATCATAGCTCCATGAGTGTCCATTCTTGACTGAATTATTTATATAATCCTTAGCTCTATGACCATACTTATTACATGTATAAAAATGACCATGAAATAAACTAGCATACCTTGAAGCATTTAGTTTTCTAACATACCTTATTTCATTTCTTTTCAAGTTTACAATCTCCTTGACTTGCTCAAACTTTTCATGATCCTTTCTTAGCTTGTTCAACTTGTCTATGAGTTGTTCATGCTCATTATTCAACAATTTTATCTTAGTTTTAATTTCATCATACTCACCTTGCCTTGAAATCATTTTGACATTTGCTTCTTCTAAGTCTTAAGATGTCTGCATTCTTCTTCTCTTATCTTCAGATTTACATTAGCTACCCCTAACTGATCCTTGAGATTGACGATCTATTTTCCATCTTCTTTGACTTATTCTAATTTTTTTATTCTTATTCAAGATTTCCTATCTTGATTATGAGCTTTTCATACTCATAATTTAGGGAAACAAGATTAGTCTTTAATTGATCAATTTCAACTTCTTTAGCTTTCATGTTTGAATAAACAGCCTCCATCTGAATTCTAAGAACTTGGATAGTCTCGTTATCACTCTTAGCTTCTTTAGCCATGCCATCCTTTATTATATATGTTTTTTCTATCAAAATTCCCTAATGATAATTGACTTTTGCTTCAAGACCTTTGATCAAATTTCTCATCTTATGATTCTTCTTCTACTCCTTTAGTTCACCAAGAGCACTCATGAGCTCAACTTCTAGATCAACTTCTTCCTTGTTGTCATCTTATCTATTGTTATGGAAAGCTTATTTATCAAACATGATGTCCTTTTATTTTAAACACAAATTTGTCTTGGCATATACTAGCTGAACCTTGAGATCATTGATAATATTTTAATCCTCTTTGGTATCTTTCTTCAAAATACATATCTATTCTATAAGTGCCTTGATCACAACCTTCCACTATTGATTTAATTTCTTCAACTGCTTAGCCATCTTTATACTTACTTAGGATCACCTTCAAGCTATTAGGATTCTTTTAAAGGACCCTCTTTGATACCAATTATTAGAGGTATAATCACTAAGATGGGGGTGAATCAGTGAGCCCAGATAATTTTAACTTCAATTCCAATTCCTTCAAACTCTTAATCATTCAATACATACATTCATGAGGCATACACCATTCATAGTAATAAAAAATAAAGATAATGCAATATCAAGCACATAACACATGTTATACATGAGAAACCCTCTTGGGGAATAAAACCCATTGGAACCTGTAATTAGACTACTATTCTATAAAATAAGAACCAATTTAGACCATCTAAAAATGATCAAGGAACTACAATCCCTATTTATTGAGATTACAATCCAATAAGGTGCTTCCACACCTATCTAACTAAGTTTTAATAAAATCTAGACCTTTTAGTAAGTTTTACCTTATAAGGAAGTTATAACCACTTTAGATTTTGAGTTGCCACAACAATACCTATGAGGACATCCACCTTTGCACTAATATCTTCAACACCTGATGATGGACCATTGATTATCACTCTCTTAATGTATCCATAGCCACCTTTTAGATAACACAACACTCATTATTAGCCAAATTACATTACATACTTTAACCAACACACCGATTAGGACACATTATATATCCCAACTAACCCCACTCTTCAAACATCAACAACAACTCTATCACCACATTAATGACTTGACTAGATGGTTAAACACACTATCCAAATCCAAACACCAATCTATCATAGACACAAACAATCCTTTTCTCATTCTCAAGACATCCAAAACATCCTTTTGGATCACTCTAGGCCTCCTTGCTCATATTCAACCTATAAGAAAACTATGATGCCCTTAGAAACATGACCTAATGTCATACACATAGTCCAGAATCTACTCATCTTATCAACCCATCTATTGAGCACACTTGTCCTCATCTATTCTTTGATTCAATGCACACTACACACCCACAAGCCTTAAAAGTCTCTCCTTATCTCTCACACAAAATTCTATAAATCACCATCTTTAATTTCACTATTTATAGAGCAATCTTGATAATCACTACCTTGGTCAGCCACTAGGCATACTTATCCTTTAAGGCATATCTCACATAAAGACATGGCTTAATACAATCTTCATAGGTCAATCATTACATATATGGGTCACCCTTAAGCATCTATACCTTTCAATAAGGCCCTTGTAGCTCTTATAGGTCTCATGGAGACTAATTCATCCATATAGCACATCATCAAAAAAAAAAAGAACATAAGACCACTTCCAATTACATGGGTCCACTCCTTCTATCCCATTATACATACTAAAATTATCACAATCATCTTATCTCACTTCTACATATGCTCAAACAACATAAACATAGCCCTTATACATAGGAACACCATTACCAAACATACAGTCAAATTCTTAAGCATTGTTCATACTCAAGATAGATTGATTACAACTCTAAAATACACATAAAACATCCTCATGGAGTCTAAAACACTCCACAATAGTAAAGTCATCATTAGACATCGATACACCATCAATATGAGCTCAAATATCCTTCTCAGGTCACTTATAAAACAAGCACGAACATACAATCAAAATTAAACATTAATATATTTTATTGTACACACTTCTAGATCTTTAAATCAGGTTCATTATATGCACAATGGAGTCTTATTCATATTTGCTTTTTATAGTACCAGTAAATTTGAATTATATCAAAAGACATGGATAAAATATAGATCTCTAGCTTTTACCTATGTTAAATTCAAATATTTGAATGACAATGGTCATAGTTAACCTTTGAACACAATGCTCGCATCTTGTGTCCTCTTAGCTTTGGATCAATCTCACACCATCGATCTTGTCCAAAATTTAATGCATAGGCACCAACTCTCAAACATTAAACATTTGATAATTGAACTCATTTCATGCAATCTTGAAATGTTGACTCAACATGCTACATCGATCTTTGTAGATTAGTCAGGTCTTTAGTAATTAATGCTCATCATTTGATTAATCTGTATAAATACATGCTCACCATTGGATGCTTACCTTGTACCTTTTCTCATTCATTAAACATCATGTACCTATCCTCATCTCATTGCTTCTTAACTTATTGGAGTAACGTGCACCATCAATATTTCTCAAACTTTAACTTGTGTATAAATGACCAAGTATGGGACCCCTTTCAATATGCCTGAGTAGCCATTTTTGAACCTTAATAACTTCTTTTGTGCTTACTCACATGATCTCAAATTTAGATCATATTATCTCCTCACATAGGAGCATCTATCCATATAAAAATCTTCTCCTTAAACCCACACATGTTTGAGATAATCCATCATCAACATGCTCACTCAAAATTTTCTTCCATAGAGCGAACTATGCGTGGAATTGCCTAGAAGGCCAACTTTACTCATCCATATATTTTGACATGCTTCATCGCATGATCTGAAATTTAGCACAAATCAACTTGGATCAAAATTAAAAAAACCCATATGAATATTTTATATTGAAATATTTACATGTGTAGGATATACCACCATCAAAATGTTTACTCTGCTCTTCTTGTCATATTGCAAAATTGGCTAAGTATGGAAAAACACAGTCAAACTACTTGGGAGCCCAACTTTGAATATGCATATCTTTTGATCAAATACATCACATAACCTAAAATTTGGCACATAATAACTAGGAACAAATATAAATAAACCCATATGATCACATTATCTTGAAACATCCACACATGTGAGATATTACCTTATCAAAATTCTTACTCAACTTTTCTTTCCACTTTGCAAATTTGGCAAGTATGGAAAAACATAGAATTCTGACTGAGAAGCCAAATTTGCACCCTCATATCTTTGGCCATGTTTAGATGCATGACTTGAGATATGGAACATAATAATTAGGGACTAATGTGATCACAACCATATGACCAACTCACCTTGATTAATTCCCATGTGGTAACGGTGATGTCATCAAATTACCTACTTAGATTTTCTACTACTGGACCCAAAGTGTCTAGATGAAAACTATGATCAACCAGATGAAATCCACTTATGTACACAAGAACTCAAAGCATAACACACATCTTAGGGACTTATTTTCACATCCTCAATACTCCATACTTATCCTTAAACATATCTAACCATGTAAAATTTGAAGATCAACCAAGCATACTTCAAATATACTAACATAAACACATTGCACACTTTGTCATTATCACATAGACTATCAAAGCACTTCATCCACTCATCAGGACACCTCCATACCTTCACCATGACATCATTAACGATAATCCAACAATGGGTGCATTAGCTTCCCATTGGTGTCTAGTTGTATTTTATTCCAATTCTAAATTTTACCCACTCAAATAAGGCCCAAAAAAACTCTTATTTTTGTCATCTTCTTTCACTCAAATAAGGAACTTGAAGATATGATCTAATTTTATGGTGGGATTCAAAGATATATATGGTGGTACATGCCTAAACCATAGAGAGAGTGTGTATCCAAATCCCTAGGCTAGAATAAATAAGCAAGAAAGTGAGTAAATAGAGGGATGGAATTATATTACTTACAAACACACACACACACACACACACACACACACACACACACACACACACACACACACACACACACACACACACACACACACACACACACACACACACACACACACACACACACACACACACACACACATTGAGATTTGGGAATTTAATAATCTCAATACCATAGTTGATAATCTAAATTTATATCTCTATATGTATATGGGTAACTAGAAAATAGTGTATAATTTCAATCCCAACCCCATAGTTAACTTCTCATTTTCTGTGTCATTGAGAGTATGTCCATAGTATGCCAAATTTCTAGATAGATAGATAGGTGATCACTAATATAGTAGAGTGTGTTCCAATCTGATAATCAGTATACCCAACTTGATTTATGAAAGAAATTAAGGGAATATGACTTAATCTAGTGTATCAAGGAGGGTCTAATTATAGTTATCAAGGGAATTTTGCCTTCATAATATCTAGCTTTGCTTTGCTTCTAGATTAAGGCATAGTTATCAAAGGAAGATTTATTTCTAATAGATATATTCATTCATGTTGGGCCCCTATTTAATTAAGTATGGATCGACACTAGCTCAATAGGCATCTCATTGTAAGGCAATCCCTTGGCATGATTTCTATTTTGATATCTTGGTGCCAGTTGAAGGAATTAATGCATATCTTGCACCAATTATCAGGTCATTAATTGGCACCCAACTCTTTAGGGCATCCTCTATGAGTGACAACACTTGGTGATTGTAGTGTGAAGGGTGCAAGGTGATGAAGCCAATATAATGATCAATAAAGGCTCCAACTCAACACTCGATGTGCACTCTCCAACCTGTCAAAGAGATGCTCTTATGTGCTATAAAATAAGCTCAAACTAGTGATCAAAGGGACATGAATTGGAAGCAATGAAGCTCTTTAGAATTGGTTCTAGATATAATGGACACTAGTAGTATGAGAATTAATATGGATTCTATTAAGGATATAATTGTATATACCCAAGATTGCCTATGAGCCTCTGGTAGTTAAATAACATAAGATAGGTTTTACTCTATTCTTGTCGTAATGAATGATATACTCTATTTTCTCTGAGCTTTAATTAATGAAGAAGAATGGTTTCAGTAAACATGGCAATTCAATTTAAATGCCTTTTAATTTACTATTGAAATGTATAATGAATGTACTAGTTATAATGTGGTAATCTTAATATAGTACTATTAAGAAGGTTATTGGTAAGCTTTTGGTCCATGTCATTAATAACATATCTATGTTAACTCATGACATTAATGTATCTTATAAGAATAGCCTAAGTTTGGAAAGGGTCATGCGCTAAGTGTTACCTTGGATATAAGAGTGAGATCAAAATGAGAATTCAATTTAAAGTATCACCTTGGCTTTTTTAGTACCTATATGATACTAGACTTAGTTAATAAAGGCTTGCACCATTATGACTAGAACTAGTTCCTCAAATGGGATTGTGTCTATAAACCATCAAGATTAGCCCAAGAAAAGTCTTACACCAATGGATCTACCAAATTCTATGTTTAAATTACCAAGTCTTATAAGTGATGCCTTATACCATGGTATAACTAGCCTAATGCATGCCTCGATTCCCTCTCAACTATGCCTCAGGTGAGTGTGTAAGGCTTGTGCCTTATGTGAATTTATGTCAGTGCAGTTGAGTGTTAAATGTTGAGTACTATAGGAATATGCCATATTTTTACCTAGCTATAATGAGTCCAAAACTGACTTGGATAACCAAATGAGTGCTTGACTTGATGAATTGATGGGTTGACTCCCCCTTTTATACAACATTTTAGTTCCATTGTTAGGACCCATGTTGAATTTTATTATTCCAATGGTGTAATAGAATAATGCTCTAACTCTCCCTTAATAAAATAAAGCACTATTATAATAGGTGGTAGATAGATTTGTACTGAAGCATCCAACCTATAGAGAATAGAAGCCAAGAAAGTGGGTTCAAAATAACCTATATGATTCTATATATGAGGTCTTATTCTATGAATTACCTGAGCATGTGTACTAATGATTGAATGCATATACAACCCATAGAAGATAAATCTATAGGTATCACTATGAGTAGATAAATGAGGACTTAGAGAGGCTTGAGACTCCATATGCCACTTGGACTAGATTAGTTGATAAGTGGTGGAAAAGAGTGCTGAATAGTTACATGCTTGAGTTAATAGTGTTAACATACTTGTGCCCTGAGGAAGCAGAGTATCAATTTTTTCATGAACCCAAAGGCACATTTATAAAAGATTTCAACATACAATTCAAGAAACTAATGGTGGATTATAGCTTTGAAAATTTGGTAATGGAAGGCTAAAGTCCTTTCACATATGAGCAAGCATAAAGGGGGAGAAAGGGATGTGTAGGTGAAGTACAATGGAAGGGGACTAGTATATTGACACCTAAGAACTTAGGAGATAAGCTTATAACAAGAGATGGTGAAGGATGATCGAAGATATAAAACCTGGAGTGATGAGAGAACCCATAGCAAGTGGGAAGGGCATGGGGAAGGATCTCTTGAATTGTAGTAATGTGAGGAAGAGAGAAACAATGAAGCCATAGATCAAGCTCAATAGTTGATGGGTGTAGACTGCACTAGGTTCCTATAGAATTTGGAAACTAAAGTGAACTAGATGTGCCTACCTCTTTTGAACCTATGGTGCAAGCTCATGTGATGGATCCCCCATATGAAGAAAGAATAAGAGTGATAATTGACCTTGTTGTCAATATAGGATTTGGATGTTTTATAGATTTAAAGTATAATTTTGTGATTGAACAAGTTATTCCTTATGAGGAAATGAGTTAGAATACTTATAGAAAATTGGGCACTAGATCACTAAATCAGAACGTGAGTGCAAGCATACCAACTCAACTAATTTTAAATACGTATAATGGGTAATAACATGTAGGAAGTGACCCAACACCACAAGTCAGTAGTATAGCACCATAATCATCTTTAGTTCCAATAGTAATAAAGGATCTAATGCCTAACCCAGTAGCTAGAGGCAATTGGAGGGCCTCCACCTAGACAAACACTAGTGGGACAAGAGCCCTAGATGTTAGCTATGTACCCATAGCAAATATATTAAAAAATGGCCATGTACTTTCTAGAGTATCATGGCATTGAAAATGTCATAAATCATGTGCTAAAGTGTGAACTATAATGTCACACTTAGGGGATAACCCAGTTAGAGTGTAAGGAAACCTAGTTCACAACCACTCTACTTGATCGTGCTCATACCTGGTATAAGAAATTTAACCCTAACCAAGATATGGTAGAATATGACACCCTAAAGGATTCATTCTTGAAAGAAGTTGACATATTATAGTTTGAATATCAGAGCATCACCATGCTTAAAAAGAATAACCAAGGACTCTCAAAGAGCATGTGCCTATATGATGCAAGGTTCAAGACTCTCTTTTACAAGCTTCTTTATGAAATTCACCCCTCCCAAAATATGCAATGGTTTATTAGAGGGTTGTTAGTGCCATTTAGAAGAGCACTATCCATGAAGACATTCATAAACCCTCATGAATCACTTGAAGCTATTCTTAGAGCTAAGACAGTCAAAAGCACTAATACTAGGATCAACCCATTCATGAAGGCATTGATTTCATCCATGGCCTCCCAACTCCAAAATCTTACCACTAGTTCATCTCAAGATGCTCAAAGTGGGTTATGGTGCACCAACTATGAGATGGAAGGCCATAACAAGAATAATTACCCTCAAAGGAATGTGCATACATTGCTTCTAAGTTGTGATGTCTATAAAGAGCAACATGATGTTCATACATAACCATTATTGAAACATGATAGTCAAGTTAACACAACCATTTTTATTATTTTTATGACACCTACACCCATACAATAGCTGATTGTCACATGATTGATGAGATGCACAAAAACATGGAGAGAGGCACAAGGTAGGCCACTACAGTAGTTGGAGTGTAAGATAACCAACAAAATGAAGGCTATGGATAATAAAATGTAAGATATGAGATGTAATGATGAAATAGAGGGTAAGGAGGAGGACACAATGGTGGAAGGTTCCCACCCCACTCATGTTACAAGTATGGCTCGATAGAGCACTATTAGCATGATTGACCTACACATCTAATGTGTGGTATTGTTGAGGGACCCATAAAGTTGAGGAGTGCCCCAACTTGTATAAAAAATTGACCCAAGGTAGTCCTATCATAGACAAAGGTACAAAAATGATTAGGTATGATCTAAAATTAGAGAAGTTCACTCAAAAAGTATAACCAACCCATGTAGAGATAGTCAAGGTACAGGTGACTACTCATATTGGATTTACAACTCAGCTACCAGCTATGCCAATGCCTAAGTTACATTTGAAATATGGGAAATAGAGTCATACCAAACATATCATGCATATTGAACCCAAATTCATGCCTTACCCAAACTCTTCACACTAGAAAGATGTATTATAGCAGGCCATGAATATCATTCAAAACCTATAATGAGAGTTCCAATTGATGCGAGACCTTAAAGCACAGGATACCACCTCCCATTAAAAACAAGATAACTAGAAGGCTTAGGTACAAGATTTAATGGAGATATTGTGCCTCCTATAGATGGAAGGAATTTTTCCCCTATTGAAAAAGTAGCTGTTGGATCATGCAAGGTAGAAACTAGTTGAAGTTGTTGCACCACACATGGAGCAAGCATGAGAAATGAGGCATGCATAGAATGTCAAGTATGATCAATAAATATTTATGAATGTCACCATTTATGGATGGTTTTTATGTAAGGTCCTTATGGACATAGGCATTTAGGTCAATATTTTAATGAAAAACACATGGGAGATGATGGGTAGGCTAGCCTTGAGGTCTTCCACTTATGTGATTTTTATGGTCAACAAGACCAGAGCACAACAATAAAAATTATAAAGAGCACCATTGTAGATATAATGGGTGTTGAGTTCCATGTTGAATTCAAGGTAATCTAATTATCAGAACAAGATAATTATCCAACACTTCTAGGAAGGCCATGGTGTTATATGAATAATGTAGATATGCACTTCAAGAGGCACTTTATGACATTTGAAAATGGTAAGGAGAAGGTATTTATCCCCCTCTCAAGTGACCAAGGACCCCCTATGTATAAAGTTTTGACCTCAAGGATGAGATCAACCACATATACAACATCATGGCACAAGGCACCGAGACTCTCAACCCTGATGATCAAGGAGCACTTTCTTGGGAAGATGAATAGTCAACCCTAGACACTAATAACATTACTTACGATTGATGGGTTGAAGTATATCATGAGACCACTAGTTAGAGGTACTACTTAGTACATGCAAAGGTGCCAAAAATTATGAGGATTAGTTGGGTCTAGATTTATTACACTTCAAAAATATGGGTCCCTTACACTAAGAAAAATGGGAAGTGATTATTTTGACTGACTAAAGGTAAACTTATCATGTTCCCAAGATATGAGGGAACTAATTATATTGAAGATTATGTTTATAACCCTGACTCATGTATCCAAAAATAATTAAATATAATGGACGTACTAGTGTATACTTTGAGGATCACTACCACTCATTGGTGGGTAGCACAAAGGTAGATTACCAACTTAGCAAGATGTGAAATCAACCATTTTCACTAGATTCAAGAAAAGTAATAAGGACCTAGATATCTCTACCTACTATAATGACTCTAACACTATAGCACATGTTTGCTTGTGTGAATAAACATGGATTGTCTACAGTGAAAACACCCTAAAGAACTTATGGGTATATGCCTTCTATAAGACTTTGAAGATGTGGGCAAGAACATGGTACATTGTCAACAAGACATGTTGTGAGATAACCAATTGGGATGGACTTAAGGAGAGGTCATGCACACCTTCTCCTTTTATATTCAAAACCTAGAATTGATCGAGCCACTGCAAGTAATTTGAAGGGTAGTGTTTGAGGACACTTTAATCCTAAAGGAGTGCCTAAAGGACGTGTTTGGGGAAAAAAGGTTGGCACTCACAAATTTATTTGAATACTAAGTTCTCAATAGTAACTTGAGTGAATAATATGATGAAACATGGAAGGTGCACAACTAGACAACCTTGATAGGTAAAAGGAATCTTGTGCACCAAGTAGACAATAACACCCCCAAAAAAGAAGACCCTACTCATCTTTGCATATAAGTAATTAAGGGGAGTAGGAAATTTAAAGATTCACATTATGAGAGGAATGATCCCTACCACATGCTACTCAAAACTACTAAGGTAGACATAAAATCATAAGGGGAACCAAAGATGGCTACTCTAGGTGCATATTGGTTTGATGTAAAGCTGACACAAATTATGGATCTCCTAAAAGAGTTCCAAGACTTGTTCCCTCAAAATTATCAAGATATGAAGGGCACCCACCCATCCCTTAGGAATATTAGCATAAAACTAGTAGATGACATGAGACATATCAAGAATCACCCTTATATAATGAACTCTAATTTCTATGCCAAGTCAAAATGGAGATTGATGGTATGCTAGCCATAGGCATCATCTACCCTATGCAAGAATATGAATGGGTGATCCCCATGGTTATTAGAATCAAGAAGGATGTGCAAATTCATATTTACATCAATTATAGACTATTGAATATCACCTGTATCATTGAACCCTTACCATCTCTATTCATTTATGAAGTCTTGGATGGAATCAAAGGCTATGGAATATACACTTTCATTGATGGGTTATAAGGATACCATCAAGCCTAGATTGAGGAGTATAAGCCTAAAATAACCTTTATGATATAATGGGGTTGTTTCACATATAACAAGATGCCCTTTGGAATCAATAATACATCAATCATGTTATCCAGAGTGGTAATCACCACATTTCAAGACTTCATTCACAAGTTCCTCCAAGTGTATTTAGATGATTATAATGTGTATGGGCTCATAAAGGACCATTATGATAACTTTCACCTCATGTTTGAGAGGTATAGGAAGTTGTATATATCCTTAAACCTTAATAAATGCATATTCATGACACCATTGGTACCTTTTTTGGGTACATCATTTGAAAATATGGTCTACTTCTTGACCCCATGAATATTATAATTATCCTACAGCTCTAGACCCCATCAATGCAAAAAGTCATTTGTGCCTTTCTTGGCTATTACGAATAATATAGAAAGTTTATAAGGAGCTATGCAAAGATCATGATGTTAATAGAATATATCTTGCACAAGGATGGCCTGTTATATTTGGGCATAGTGCAAAAAGATACCTTTGAAACTCTGAAGCTCAAATTAGTTAGTGTGTTAATATTACAACTTCCCAATTGGATGAATCCATTACATGTCCACACCAATGCATATTGATCTATAATCAGTGCCATTAAAGCATAATTGGGTGAAGGCAAAATGGGTCATCCCATCTCCTTTGCAAGTATGAAACTAACCCAAATAGAGCATAACTATACAACAATTAAGCATGAGGTGCTTGCCATGGTATACACCCTAAAAAAATTTAGGCAATACTTTTTTGTGACCCCATTCATCTTCTTCAATGATCATGAGGTGTTTAAGTACCTTGTGAACAAGCCCATTATCCATAGGTGAATTTGTAGATGGATAGTTCTATTTTAAGAATTCTAGTTCTCAATTATTCTAAAACCTAGAAAACATAACTTGGGCCTAGACCATTTGTCCTACATAGACTTTGGTGATGTAATAGTGCCTACTGAGGATGATAGACTAGCTATGTAACTATACAGAGTCTAGCACATCCCAAAAGACTTGGTAGAAATCACCTCTTTTATGACATCTGGGTTGGCACCCCAAACTATGATAACCAAAGAGAAGAATTATCTAACCATTCATACCACCCCCTTTCATATCATTAGTGGGGAACTATATAAATTGAGCTAAGATGAAGTGATACACTGATGTTTCTTGTAACATGAAAGAGAATTTGTATATCAATAGGCACATGAGGGGATAGTAGGAGGCCATTACATTATAGATGTTATGGCGTGCAAGGTGCTACAATTAGGCTTATGGTGGCCAAGTCTATTTTAAGATGTAAAAGATTTTGCTAAGGCATGTTACATTTACTAGTGCACAAAAAAACCCAACCATCAGGATGAGATGCCTCTCATTCCCATTCTTACTTAGGGACCATTCAAAAAATGGGCCATTGATTTTGTTAGGCCAATTACTCCCATAACAAGGTAGATATGCACAAGATATATTTTGGTGGCCATTGATTATTTCACCAAGTGGGACAAGGTAGCACCAACCAAATATTGCATAGTCACCATAGCCACAAGGTTTATATAGGAGAACATCATTAGTTGCTATGGGTGCCCACTTAGTTTAACTAGTGACAAAGGCATGCACTTCATCAATAAAATCATGTAAATCCTACTGATAGAATATACAGTGGTGCATAATAATATAATGTCGTATCATCCATAAGCAAATAACACAATTGAGGCATTCAATAATATATTACGAATGTGCCTAACAAAGATATGCAACATTGGTCACAAAGATTAGGATGATCAAGTATCATCAATATTGTGGGCCTACCATACTACCTACGAGTGCCTAAAGAAGGCTACACCATTCCAAATAGTGTTTGGCATAAAGGCCATTTTACTAATGGAGTTCATAGTTCCCTCATTTTGCATTGCATGTATTGGTCATCTAGCTGACTAAGAATCTTTAAGCATATGGATGGAGGGCTTGGTGTGTTTGGACAAAACACGTGCCTAAGAAAGATACACTAATAGATAGAGAAGGCACACCAAAATCTCTAGTATAATAGGTATATCAAGTGAAAGGTAGTTACTAAAGTAGCACTAGTCTTACTCTATGACTCCAAGTACCTTAAGCACCCTGGGAAACCAAATATTAGGTGGATGGGACCATTTATCATTTATAGCATATTGGAAATAGGTGCATGTAAAATACACACATTAATGGGTGAAATGCTCCCTAGGTATTTTAATGGTAACTGACTAAAACTTTATAGGCAATAGGATGGCACTACACTATTAGACACTGACTTATTGGTCATAAATTGGTTGTGTTGTGCTGACTAGAATAAAATTTGGCTCAAGCCAAACATTTCCTTATGTTTTGAGTTATTATTGTGTTGAGTGAATAAGCAAGGTACTTTTAGGCCTATAAGAGAACCCTTCTGGTGCTTCTACGTATAACTTCAATCTAGTGAGTCAAGTACGATTGCTTTCTAAGTACCTAAGGCTAGACATCTAAGTTTTTGGGTGCATGGAGTTTGCCAAAATTTGAAAAATATGAGTACCAAGTGACAAAGGGAAGTGCACAAGATACTAGTGTGGAAGAGATAAAAATGAGGTGCATAAGATCATCATGTGCAAGAGATCAAGAGAAATTTTAATAATGAAGCACTAAATGACCAACACATGAATTTATATGGGGTAGTGCAGGTCAAGGCAAGAGATGAAAAGTGTAAAAAATAGACTAAGGAATGGAAGCGTGCTTGAAAAGAAGCATAATAGGAAGAGAAGATGGAATTGAGGAGGATGAATTACATGCATGTGAGATGTTTCACCTAGGTTACCATAATGAGGGTGAAGGTCATTCCAAGGTGAAAAAAGTGCAGGAGAAATATCATTAAGACTAGCTAGAATCCACCCAATGACAGGCAAGAAGTGACCATTTAAATCACTTGTCACTTCACCAAAAATGCCATTAAGAGAATTTAATGTGGTGATTATGGAGGAAAAAATATCCATAATAAAAGCAAATGTGGTAGCAATTTTTTATGGATTTAATAGGTTTAGGTATATTCCAATAAATCCATGCATTACTATGCCATTACTCACCTGAAATAAAGAGGGTAGCTGAAGTTAAGGTATAAAGAGGCTGATGATACATTGGTTTTAGTTACAAACCTTAAGATAATTTGAACCCAATATAGAGTATAAGTAGATTTGAACCATAGCCAAAATGAGAAAATGCTACCATAGAGAAACCTAGATATCCATAACCACCAAACAAGAACGATTGTAAAGAGAAAGAAATTACATTCTATGTGAGATTAGAAAGAAGGTGTGTGGATAGAGAATTATGAGAGAACTAGGTAGTAGGAATTATATAGGATGCCAAAGCTATTATTGATAGTGAATAAAGCTCGAGAGCCAAATTCACAATCATATACCCCATAATTGTGAGGAAGCACCAAGAAACATTACAGGCTTTAGCAATCTCAATAGACCATGCTTTACCACTAATCGATTCAGAATAGGAAAGAAATGAACAAGTTCTAGTCCACCATAGGTATAGAAGGATGCCAAGAAGGCATGGATGGTAGAAGAGATAACCACTAAAAATAAGAAAGTGCATTTAGTTAAAGGAGTTAACATCATTGAGGTTAACCTTGAGGTGCTTGCCAAGATGTCATATAGAGAAATGTAGTTTCCCCCTAAGGTTATAATGGGGGAAAATTGGGTATCTTTCATGTACACTTTTAGGATAAAGGAATACAACCACCACACATCAAGCAATGTGTAAGATCTCAACCAAGACTGGGTGGATGACATGAGAGAAAAGATGGAGACAAGCATAATGCTATTTGATGTCTCCATATGAGATAGGATTGAAACCACCAGCGTGACCTAGCTATATGAATTGCCATGTTTTGTAAAGCCAGAGGAACTTGTGAAATTCCTCATGTCACATATCTATGAAGATCACATCTACTTCATATGGAGGTGAATGTGAATTTTGATGTACCTCATTATTAGAATCACTGGGCTTCCAGGCTCAGGTGTAGACATCTGCTTGATGATGAAGGATGATATAGAAGTGGAGAGGGTTATGAAACTACTTGGTTATTACAAGTTAGGGTTCACATTCCCAATAAAAGACATAAATGACCCTAATATGAGGGCCATAATGCACCTCATGAGTTCCAAGCTCTACCTCAATAGAAGATGGATGGACATAAAAAATACCTACTTATGCATTTCCCACCACATGGTGTAAGGGGTCAAGTTCAACATTGCTAAATTCATTGCTAAAGAGATGGTAAAGAATGTTTTGGAGTGTCATAAAGAATGAGAGACCTTTAGGTGGGATTTGATGTTGATATTGATAGTGATGGAGGATATTATCATGTATGATGGTGATGAAGATAATCTTTGGGTCTTCCTGACACAAAAGGACTCCCTAATGCTAAAGTACCAAGGCTTCACCAGTGCACCTTTCTTCTCCCAAAAATATAAGATAATAGTATTGGGTGGTACACTCAGTACATTGAGGCATTTTGGATAGAATGGTGCATCACACAAGAGATCCCCGAGCATATTTTTGGAATGGAAACCTTTGCCATCATGTAACATTTATGTGTAGTGTGCCTGGTACTCATAGAAAATAACCTATATAGTTGGCTCAAACTCCCTTACATATTTTTCACAAAATATTTCATGGAGGCACTAAGGAGGATTCCTAATATGTAATAGCTGGATATCTTAGTGAAGGATATAGATTTGTAAAGGAGTAGGTTGAGGTGCTAATATGTGTGCCCAGGAGAGAAATACATAAAAGATGGGGAAGATAACTCTGACCACATGGACCTCCATCCCCTCCAAAGGGATGTTATAAATGGGCACATATTCATGTTGTATTATGAGATGAAGCCATGAAAGAAGGGAACAAACCCTATAAAAGATGATCACCCCCTCTAAATCGGTAGCAAAGGGAAGTCAGTGCCAATAATACATCAAAAGTCTCCTCAAAATAAAAAGGGGGAGACACTTGAGGATATTTAAGAGCACATCAAGTTGAGGGTCACCTCTAAATAACAAGTAACAACTCCAACTCCAAAGAAGAAGTGCATAACCTTTACACTAGGGATTGTTTCCTCTAGTAAGAATTAGAAGAATAAAAATTCTAATAGACCCATTATGCTCCCTATGATAACTCTAGAAAAAATGGAGATGGAAGAGGCTCATACGTAAGGGAGGAAGAGATAGAGGAAGAATCAAAAGAAGTCAAAAAAATTACATTGTGTAAGAAGAAGTGGGAGAGGAGCCTAGTGTTAATGATGTTTAGAAGGCCATCCAAGGTGGCCCTACCACCATGCTTAAATAAATAGAGAAGTTGGCAAGTGCCTCATCCAAAGAGCCTTTCACACAACCTCCACAAATAGAAGAGGAAAAGATAACGTTGTGAAAGAAAATGGGCCTTAGTGAGGAAGATATTGAGATGACAGTGGATCTCAAGAAAAAGAGGAAGGTTATGAAGGAATTTGGCATGACTTAGGTAGATATTGAGAAAATTTAGGTCGAGGAAGAGAACAACAAGGAAGAAAAATCAAAGAGAAAGAAGAAGATGAGGAAGTTTCTCATAAGTGTGAAACTAGATATGGAGAAAACCAAGAAGGTACCTAGCACCCCCACTAGAAAAATAGATGAAGCTATATAATAGGCATGCCCAAGTAGTGAAGGGGCACCTAAATAAAAGGAAGGTGATGTTGGCACCTTGGAAAATAAAAAGGAGAGTGTCGAGGAATTATAATAGGAATAGAAACAATAAGTGGACAAAGGGGAAAAGTTTGAAGAAGAACCCCTTAGAAAATAAGAAGATGAGTCCTCGATGGAAAGTACTGAAGAAAGTAGTGGCACTAGTGAAGAGGAATAACAAAAAATATAGTTGGATAGTAAATAGCTTGCATTCTTTTTTATAACTACATGGATGAGCCTCACTTTAAGATACCTAAAAAGGCCATATTAAGAACATATTAACCTAAGGAGGAACATGACTCCCTCATCATAAACCCTTGTACGATGAACCCAGTCTAGTTTGGGAATGTGCTTATCTAGATGGCCACTGAAGTTGTACAAAATAACATCATCAATGATGGTAGAGAAAAGAAATGGAATAAACTTTGTAAGGATATTGAAGATGAAGCATATTCCATGAAGTTCAAACTATAATAGTTATGTGAGTGCATAAATATGACTGAATCATCCCTTTTGGTTGACATTGATACATTGATGCTCTCAAAGGTTGATAAAGTATGTGTAATAATAAATTATATGCTCCTAAGGATGAAACCAAAACTAACACAAGAAGAAAAATAAGTAGACCCATGCATCATGCTACAGAAGGAACTAGCTACCAAGCTAAAAGAGGTAGAAGAGATATTCACAAAACTTCAAGAAGGTATAGATACAACTGACACCATCTTCATAAAATTTTCCAATCAAGCATCAATCAAGATGCATGCCTCAAGTAGGCAAAGGAGGAAAAGGAGATACTGATGATGAATGTATATTCTATAAGTAGGTTAGAGTGTATGTAGATCATGGGGAAGGTCAATGAGATAAGCACTTAGATAAAATATTGGGAGAACCTAGAAGCACTCTTTTGCACCTTGCAAACTAAGGCCTGTAATCAAGGAATAATCTTGGATGGAGGAGTGACAAAGGCTTAGACAAATCTAGAATAATTGGATAAAACAAATGTTCTTACACTAGCACTACCTCTAAAAAAATAGATAGAATCACTGAATAAAATAATCTTGCTATCAAGGGCTTTGAGGAATTCAACACTGAGCTTAGGGAGAGCATGCCCAAATTTTGCACATTGAAGGCTTTTGTAGCCTAGTCTAAGGATGGACTAATAATTTTTATGGGGTAATGTTGGGCCCCTATTTCATTAATATAGATCCACACCAATTTAATACACATATTAGTGTGAGGCAATCACTTGGCATGATTACTATTTTGATATCTTGGTACCAACTAGAGTAATCAATGCACATCTTACACCAACTAATAGGTAGTTAACTAGAAATTAGATCTTCAAGGTGTCATCTATGAGTGGCAACACATGGTGACTACATCATGAAGGGTGTAAGGTTATAGAATTGATGGAATGATCAATAAAGGCTCTAGTTCAACACTCGATGTGTGATTTCCAACTTGGTAAAGAGATGCTCTTATGTGCTATAAAATAAGCTCAAACCAATGAGCAAAGGGATGCAAATTAGATGTAATGAATATCTAAAAAATTGGTTCTAGATATAATGGATGTCATTAGAATGAGAATTATTATGGATGCAAATAAGGCTCCAATTGTATATTCCCAAACTTGCCTATGATCTTCTAGGCAATTAAGTATCACAAGATAGGTTTTACTCTGTTCTTTTCATAATGAATGATATACTCTATTTTCTCTGAGATTTGATTAATGAATAAGAATGGTTACTGTAAACATGGTGCTTCTAATTTGAATGCCTTTTGATTTTCTATTGAAATGCATAATTAATGTATTGGTTATATTATCATAATTTTAATATAGTAATGTTAAGAAAGTTATTGGTAAGCTTCTGATCTACATCATTAATGACATCTCTATGTTAACTGATGGCATCAACATATCTTGTAGGAATAGCCTATGTATGGAAAGGTTCATGTGTTAAGTGTTCCCTTGGATAGAAGTGTGAGCTCAGAATGAGCATTCACGTTAAAACATCACCTTGGCCTGTCTAGTGCCTATATGATGATAGACTTAGTTAATAAAGGCTTGCACCCTTATGACTAGAACTAGTTCCCCAAATGGGCTTGTGCCTATAGACCATAAATATTATCCCAAAAAAAGGCTTGTGCCAATAAATATACCAAATCCTTTGTTGAAATGGCCAAGTCCTATAAGTGATGCCTTATGTTATGGCATAACTAGCTCAACACAGGCCCTGGTTCACTCTCAACTACACTTCAGATGAGTGCATAAGGCTTGCACTTTATGTGAATTAATGCTAGCACAACAAAGCATTATATTTTAAGCACTATAGGAATATACCATGTTTGTGCCTATTTATAATGAGTTTAGAACTAACTTGGACAACTGAATGAGCACTTGACTTGATGAATTCATGGATTGACCCCCATCTTCTACAATAGTTATTACCCTCCCTACTTAGTTATGCCCTAATCGATAAGGAAAGGGAAGATTAATTCTTGATATATAGCTTCATTCTTATCCTACCTACTTTCTCTATCTAGAATATATTCTTAGTTATCAATGGAAGCTTGCTTCCAGATCTATAGCTTGCATATGTTCCTTCCTTACCTATTTGGTTATGCCCTACCTACTTATCTTTTATTTTTGTTAAGGGAAGCTTTATTTCCAATAAATATAATTATAAATGAAGTTTTCAATCATGTTATATATGTAATAGATCTATACCATTGATTATTCCATACCCAATTTACCTAATTGAGTATGCCCTACCTATTTTACCTACTTGAGTATGCCCTACCTGATTGAATATCTAAGCCATATATTGATCTTGAGTATGACCTACCTAAATACCTGAACCATATTTTAATCTTAACTATGCCATACCTATCTTATTATACATGAGTATTCCATACCTACCTATCCTTCTTTCCCTACCTACATGAGTATGCACTACCTACCTTATTGTACTTAAGTATGCCCTACCTGATAAAAATGACAAAGCCATATCTTGATATTGAATACATATATCTAATCATGACCATATATATCTTACTTGACCATATATTTAATATAAGATACCTAATTAAATACTTGTTTGAATACCCAAGCCATATCTTGAAATGAGGGATAATTCTAACCTATATAGAGAAATGAGTCACTAAGGATGCTTAGCCACAAGTAAAAATCCACTACACCCACCATAGGAGTATTATAGGGAGTGATTATGGATAAGGATGGATGAGGAAATATTGATTAGGGATGATGAGGTTTAATAAGGGAGTTTTTAGTGATGAGGAGGGATAAGGAGGGAATGATAAGGGATGATACGGGAATGGCTATGAATGATAAGGTTAATGAGGGAGTGATTAGAGATAATGAGGGCCAATAATGGAGTGATTAAGGATGATGAGTGATGATGAAAAATTATTTTGACATATATATTGGGGGTAATATCTACTATATGAGTGAATTTATCTACCTCATGTGTGTGATATTGATTCATTCCATTCCTTCCTATTGAATGGGCAGTGAAACACATGATTAAGATGAGGGGGAATTAACTAATCCATATCTTAAAAGGAGAGGGGTAATTCTAACCTATATAAATAAAGGAGTGACTAAGGATGATTAGGTATAAATAAAAAGCCACTACACCCACCATACAGGTATTAAAAGGAATGATTAGGGATGATAAAAGAGTGATTAGGGATGATTAAGGAAAATGAGTGTCATTGAGGGAGTTATTAGGGATTAGAGATGCTGAAGGATGATGAGGGAGTGACTATGGATGATGAGGGTCAATGAGGGAGTAATTAGGGACAATGAAGGCCAATGAGGGAATAATTAAAGATTATGAGGGATGATAAAAAATTCTTGTTTTGTATCTACATATAGAGGTAATATCTATTATTTGGGTGACCTTTTCTACCCCATGTGTGTAAGACTAATTTTTGGCATTCATTCCTATTTAAGGGGCACTAAAACACATGATCATGGTTAGGAAGGAATGGAATGAATTTGAGTCATGTGTTTCAATTCCCATTCAATAGGAAGGAATTAAATGAAATAATATTGCAATCATGGGGTAGATAAGGTCACCTAGATAATATATATTACCCTTATATATATATGATGAAAGACATTTTAATAGACCTTATTAATCCTTAATCACTCCCTCATCATACCTAATCACTCCTTCCTCATCCCTTATCATCCCTTATAACTCCCTTAGTGACATTAATTATCCTTCCTAATCCCTAATCACTCCCTCCAATACCTTTATGGTGGGTGTAGTGGCTTTTTACTTATACTCAAACATCCCCAGTCATTCATTTCTTGATATAGGTTAGAATTCCCACTCTCCTTTCAAGATATGACTTGGTCAATGCCCCTTCATCTAAAGCATGTTTTAATACCCATTCAATAGGAAGGAATAGAATGAATCAATCTTGAACACATGGGGTAGATAAAGCTACCCAAATAATAGATATTACCCCTTATATATATATATATATATATATATATACAATCCAAGAATTTTTCATCATCCCTCATCATCCTTAATCACTCCATCATTTACCCTCATTTTCCTCAATCACTCCCTCGTCAACCCCCATTATCCATAGTCATTCCCACATCACCCCTAATCACACCCATTTCATCCCTTATCATCCCTAATCACTCCCTCATTATCCCTAATTATCCCTAATCACTCTTTTGTCTTCCCTCATCATCCCTAATCACTCACTCAAATATATTTATGGTGGGTGAAGTGGATTTATACTTATGATCTATCATCCCTAGTCACTTATTTTTCTATATAATTTAAAATATCCCCTCTCCTTTCAATATGTGTCTTGGGTATTCAATCAGGTATTAGGAATTAAATATATGATTAGGTAATATATATGATTAGGATTAGATATGGGTATTTAATATCAAGATATGGCTTAGGTATTTTATTAAGTAAGGCATACTCAAGTAGGTAGGGAAATAAGGATAGGTAAGTAGGGAAAGAAAGATACATAGGTAGGGCATACTCAATTAGGTATAGTCATTAGGGCATACTCATGTACAAGAAGGTAGGTAGGGTATAGCCAAGATCAAGATATGGCTTGGGTATTTAGGTAGGGCATGCTCAAGATTAAGATATGGATAATATATTCAATTAGGTATGGCATGCTAAAGTAGGTAAAGTAGGTAGGGCATACTCAAGTAGGTAAATTAGGTAGGGCATACTCAATGGTATATATCTATTACATATGTAACATAATTCAAAATGTAATTTCTCATTCTATCCATTGGGAATCAAGCTTCCATTGACAACAATAGAAACTAAGTAGGTAGAAAAAGAATATAGGTAGTATATATATTGAGAAACAAGCTTCCCATGATAACTAAGAATTTATTATATAAATGGAAAATAGGTAGGAAAAGAACAAAGCTATATATATGGAAGAAAACTTCATTTACCTTACTAGGTAGGGCATAACTAAGTAGGTAGTGTAATAAAAAATATATCTATCACAAATAAATTTTCCCTTGATAGTTATGCCTTAATGTAAAAGTAAATAAAAGATAGATATTAGGAAGGAAAACTTCCTTTGATAACTATGCCTTACTTCCTTGGTATCTATTGAGAAGATAATATTCCCTTGATATGCTATTAGGTGAAGCAAAGATAGATATCAATAAGTCAATATTCCATTTACTTAACCCTTGGCATAGATGAATTAGGTAGGGAAAAATTCCATTTCCTTATCAATTAGGGCAATTTTGAGATCGAGGTAGGGATTTTGGAATGGTACACCCCATATATCTATGGCAGCCCCACATTCTTATTCTATCCTTTGATATATTATATTGGGGATCAAGGCATACTCA
The DNA here is from genome assembly GCA_037957365.1 of Torreya grandis. NCBI lineage: Eukaryota > Viridiplantae > Streptophyta > Pinopsida > Cupressales > Taxaceae > Torreya > Torreya grandis. The sequence continues at coordinate 205,674 of JARHVA010007328.1, read as the reverse complement.
AATTATAAAAGGACCCCACTTTGGTCTTTAGAGTCCACTGAGCCATGCCTAAACTCTAAGTGTCCCTTCTTCAATACATTGGTTTAAGGAATATTCCCTTCATTCCCTTCATAGATCAATTAAAGTATAGATTGAGTTGGGTTGGGAAACACTCTCTATATATTACTATATTGGAACACACTTTACTAGATTGGTTATCACCTATCTATTTATCTATTTGATAATTCAGTCTATTATGGACATACTCTCAATGACATATAGAGAAAACAAGAAGTCAAATATGGGGTTGGGATTATAATTCCTAACTAGTCTTCAGGCACCCCTATATATATAGAATAAATTTAGATCATCAACTCTAGTATTGAGATTATTAGATGCCCAAATCCTAATATATGTATGTAATTAATATAATTTCATCCCACCCTTTGCTTGATTTCTTACCTGTTTATTCTACCTCAAGGCTTTGGATATACACACTCTCCATGTTTTGGGTATGGATCACCATATATATATTTGAATCCCACCAAAAAATTAGATGATATCTCCAAGTTTCTTATTTGAGTGATAGAGGATGAGTGAAAGAAGAGTTTATTTGGGCCTTATTTGAGTGAGTAAAATTTGGAATTAGAATAGAAGCTAATTGGGCACAAGTAGCAAACCACTACACCCATAATATAAGTATTGGAGGGAGTGATTAGGGATGATGAGGGATAAGGAGGGGGTGAGTAGGGATGGTGAGGGATGATGAGGGAATCATTATGAATAATGAGGGATGGTGAGGGTGAATAAAGTAGTCATTAAGGATGATGAGGGAGTGATTAAATATGGTGAGGGATGTCTAGGATCAATGAGGGTGTGATTAGGGATGGTGAGGGACAAGGAAGGATTGATTATGGATTATGATGGATGATAAAGTAATGATTAGGGATGATGGAGTGATTAGGGATGATGAGGGATGGTGAATATCAATGATGGATGGTGAATATCAATGATGGAGTGATTAGGGATGATGAAAGAGTGATTAGAGATGATGAGAGATGATGAGGATAAATGAGGGAGTGATTAAGGATGAGGATGGAGTGATTATGGATTATGAGAGATAAAGAGGAATTAATTAGGGATGAGAGAGGGATGATGAGAAAGTTAAATTGAAACAAAGTGGTCATTTGATGTGTATATGTCATTAATATGACCTATGTTTCCCTAATCCAACTAATTTGGTTTGAATTCAAAGTGATTGGCTTGTCAACTTCAATTTTGACAAACCTAAGACTCTTATAAATGCTAAAAAGAAATCTAAAATGAACAAAAACCTAAAAATGAATATATATTTACCTAAAATGGACATCAATTGTAAAATTTATTCTATAAAACCCATAGGTTCAATACTAAAACCTTGAAAATACCTAAGTAATGACTAGATTGGATTTTGAAAAACTATCTCTCACATCATAAGGTGTGCATCTATGAGACCAACTCTATTAGATGTAGAGTGACCCTAATTTCTCATATTTACTCAAATAAATTTAAACATTTATTTTAGTAAACCTCCCCCCGTCCCACTTTTTAATTCATCCCATTTTTACATTTTACTTTCTTCAATACTTTTATTGAGCCATAATGTGTATGTGTTATAGTGTGTACATGCTTTAGTTGTTTAATATTTCAAAATCTTGCACCTTTGCCTTCTAACACTCCTAATAGATATTTTATGTTTTTTATGAAATGTTAAAGTAATTTTTATGTGTTATGGTTTGTTTGAATTCAAAAACCAAGATTTTTGACTCAAATGGATTGCATTCCTAAGCCAAAGGCTTGGACTTATCAACACACAATTGAATCTAAGATATTTGATAGAAAATAAGAAAACTCAACTCCCATTGCCAAATACACTATGAATTTTAATGAGAAAACTAATAAAATTATTACCATGATGATGAGATTGCTCTCCTCTTTTTAAATATATGATTTTTTTAATTTTTGGACTATTTTAAGGTTTCTATTTGTGTTGATTTCCAAGTTTGTATTTTTTAGGCCACTACATGCCACAAATATACTTGCCTATATATGTTTAAGTTTTTATTTAATTGATCCAAATGTGAAAAAAAATATGTGGTCATTGATTTAAATTTTAAGGGTTTTTTATGAAATGTAAAACCTAAGTTATTAAAGGGATGAAATAGTAAATCAAGGTATAAAATATGAAATAAATATAGCCACTAATTTTGTAACTACTATAACTAGAAAGTATTATAAAAAAAGTAAACAATTAGGATAAATAATAATTAGCTTATTAAAATATTTAAATGATCAATTTTTGGTCTTGAAATTGGTACATAATTTAGTTTTTTAGTTATAAATATGATCCAATAATAAAAACTAGATATGACACTAGCACAATCCTTTTGGACATTAGTGTAGTCCTAGACACTACCATGATGCACTATTGTCCTAGGTAGAGGTAGTATCCTCATTTATAATTTATGTGAATTATTTTTGGGTTTTGTATAATAGGATTTATTCCAACTTTGGTCCAAATTTCAAGTCTATACAATCAATATTTTTCCCTTTATCTCTATTTTACTCTAAAAACCCTAGGTTTTCATGCTTACAAGGGTCTAAATGAACACCATGAGAAAAATAAGTTAGTGGGGTATGGAAATGACCTCAACTCCCTATTATGTTGATAATTTATTACATATGAATACCTCTAAATGGGATCAATCCCAATATAGCTCTCCCAATCTAAGTACCAGTGCAAAGTGCAAGTGAATGCTAGAATGTCTAAGTGTGAATGCATGAGGGGATGCCTTAGAGGCCACTTGAGATTTGGATAATTACATTAGGATTGGATTATTAAATGTATGGGTTGAGTTAATATAATATTATAACAATTGGGATAATTCCCTCAATTTGAAGTGGTAATTTTGTGTGATTATTTGTGATAATGTCCACCTAGGATGTAAAAGTGTGAGAGTAGTGTTTATATAGTGTTTTGTTAAAATGACTTAGGAGGGTGAATTAAGAATAGGTCTAGGTTAATTCTAATACTCTTAGAGAGATTTAAATTTACCTTTTATAGGTGTAGGTACCTAAATCATTAAGGAATTGTGCCATTATGGTTCTCATGTGGTGTTTTATAGACCTGGGTGCCATTTATGACTATCATGTGACTAAAAGTGGATAAAAAGAGCCCATAATATGGGTTAAGCTATATAATAAGGGTAAAGTAACCTCAAGTGACACTAAAAAGCATGAATGGTTAATTTTAATGACTACATTCCCCCCACTTTAATCTATAAATGCAACAAAGCAAAATGACTAGGATAAATAAAAAAGAAATGTATCTAGACTTACCTATGAGGTGAAGGTCATGAATCTAGATCTAAGTCTATGAAGTGTGCTCCATTACATGTCCTATAAATAAAAAATGAATGAATCAATTCTTACTTAAGATATATCAAAATAAAAGACAAAATTGAGTAAAGAAATAAGAGAGAAAGGAGAGGAACAAATACACCTTACTAGGTATGCCAACCAATGCAAAAACCTAGTGACATCCTTTATGTGTGTGTAGATGGTGATCAAATGGTGAATAACTTAGACTAAACTAATGGATTTCTCAATCTTCATGTGTGGGTGGATCCATAATTTAATCTAGTTTTTCCTCCATCATTTTCCACTCCTATTCAATGGATCATAATCTATGAATAACTTGGATTGGACTGATGGCTTGTCCAACCCTCCTATGTAGGTGGCTCAAGAAATCATGTAGGCTATGACTCCATCATTTCCTACCCATGTGTAGTAAATGAATCTACACTAAAATTATGTGATGTAACTAAAGTTATGTGATATAATTAAAACTTTATAGGATGGATTTGGGGCCACTTAGAAAATCTAAAATGAAAACTGGCTCAGGGGCCTCTTGAGCACTCAGGTATGTAGCTCTGGACTACTCAATAATGTCAATGACTACAAATGGAGTAAGGAATCAATATGGTGCAAAAATAGTGTAAAGGGTGTCTAGATTAACATCATGGAAAATGGCATGGGGTTTATCATTCCATCTAATCAATTAGTGTAAAAGTGAGCATAAGTAAATAATATGTCACACACATAACCCCAATTCTGACATCTGTGCATATGGATTCTAAATTGAGTTATAGTAATTTGTATATGAGCATATCTAAAATTGAATTGGAAGTTATCATGTCATGAATCATACCCCCAATTTGAGTAAAATATTATGATTTTGTATAAAATTGAGTATAAATTAAACATATCTAATAATTTATGATTGATATTGTGCAAACTTGAGATATAACTATTGTACCTTTCTAGCCAATTTAGATTTTATTATTTCTAGATCTACTAGATACTATCATGATCCATTGGATATTATTACACCATGCTAATGTCCACTAGTCCATGCTAGTGTCTTTATATATTATTTTTATGCAAAACTAAAATTGACGTATCTGACTATTTTTTTGTGTTTTCTTGATTTTGTATTCTATATTCTATGTCTGCATGCTAAAAATTGTATTCTAAATGCACTCAAGTGGCTTAATATTTGAAAAACCTATGTGAATTCACCCTTTTTTAGGGGATTTTTTTAACTTATGTAATAACTATCCTCCAAATAAAAACTATGGAACCTATATGTTATCCTGAACATAAATGATATATGTGTAATAACCAATATAATGTGTATAGATGACATCAGAATGTAAGGTAACTTGAGAATAAGTTGGTATTGTGTGAGGTATGTTAGATATAAGATTCACATGGTTGTAAAAATATATATAAAAATGTACGCATGTATATGAAAATCAAGTTTGAGTGATAATTTGTGTAACTGCCTATGGGGATGGGGCATGATATCCATCAAGGTACCCAAAGAAGAAGGGGAGATACATGAGGTCCTTTATGGCATCTAGAATAGAGTGTAAGTGTAACAAGCAAGATAAAAGTGTCATGGATGACAAATACATGAAATCATACATATAACACACATGAGGCATGAAAATTAGGCCAAGGAGCCATAATATAAGGGACATGGGCATATGTCACTCTTGGCCACAATATAAGGGACATGGGCATATGTCACTAAGTCTTAGAAAGAGAAACATAAAAGGACATGTTCAAATGTCCCAATAAGCATATAAAAAGAAATCTAGTCTTAGAGCCACATGGAAATATGAGTTTAAATATCTCCTTACGCAATCAATAAGGCATACACAAAGACATGGACATATGTCCAAATCATACACACAATGAAAGAATTTGGCATAGAGCCATAGAATAATGGAATATTTAAATGCCATCAAATATATGTAAAAGCAAAGAGATATAATCAAATCTAAACTAATAAATTTAGAAATGAAAGTATGCATGAACATGTGGTATAAATTTGTATAAGATAAAATATGTACATAATTTGAGTCTATAATAGTAGTAGTTAGCAAAAAATCTAAGTAATATAGAATGATAAATATCAGGATACAATCAATGCTAAATCTATGATATAGAGTATAGGATGATGTAACCTAGAAAACTAGAATATATGTACTATGATGCCTCTAATGGGTGAATGTATCAATATTGAGTGAGTGTATTTGTGTGCCCCTAATGGGTGGATAGTAGCATATCTAGATATGTGTAGAGGACCAACATCTTGTAGTAATATGTGAACACTTAAATAGAATAAGTGAAGTATGTATGTATGATAAAAATTAACTACACTAGCATAAATAGCATATGTAATACCTAGAAAATATAAGTAATGTAAACATGGAAATGTATACAATCTAGAATTTGTATTTTTTGAGAAACATTTGAATGTTTTTATATTTTGAACATATTATATTATTTTTGTGTATTTTAATATAATAACTATGTACAAGTAACATGAAAATGAAACTATATACATGGATCAAGGTAATAGAAACTATGTACAAGTAGAGAGAATAACTGATGAGTCTTGTAAAAGACTCAATATTGAGGTGTCCTGTATCAAATAAAGGAAGAGTGATCATACATTTTGTTTAGTGAGGTATCTAAGATCTATGAATTGGATATACTAAGTACTCTATAGCTAAAATCTATTGTAGAGCAGGCTATAAATTTTTGGAGCTGACTAAACTAGCCTATGGACTATGGCATGCACTATTTGAATCCTGATGGAAGAGTAAACAAGTGACCATACTGATCATGTTATGTAGATGTAGGAATAGTATCTATAATAAATACTACTCATGGTACACTAGTGGTAGATATATTTATAGACTTGTTAGCATATATCTTAATCGATTATTATGCTAAAAATGTTATATGGTGTATTATGTCTTGTAAATATCTTAACTAGTTGTTGTACTAAGACTTTACTATGATCTCTACCAAATATATTAATTGGTTGTCATACTAATATTATGTTGCAATCTATCTAATCTTTTCAAAATATATTAATCATTTATCTATTAAGACTATGCTCTGATATTTTTGATCTTTTCCAAATATCTTAATCAATTGTCATAATAAGACTGTGTTTAAAAACTCTGTGATCTCTACCAAATATCTTAATTAGTTGTTGTACTGAGACTATTGGTTGAGTTGTTTCCCCTTTTGTCACAATGCAACTATAATTAGGTTAATCTCTCTAAACTTATTTCCATCTCTATTAAATTGGTGGTGCATGAGATCTTGCATAAGTAGGTTCCATAGAAGCCATGTGGCTCATAAAATGAGTAACTAATGGCTCCTTGAAAGGAACATCTTAGGATAACTCACTCATAGAGGAATGTGATCTAGGTGAATTTATAGAAGATATCTATGCCCCCTATGTGAATGTTATAATGCCTCTATCGATATATTGGTTAATATGATCTTTGAATGTATAACATTTATTATCCCAATTTCTATTAATTTGATGATAATTATAGTATGGTTTATTTCTTATTCTATGCAAATAATTTTTTGGATTATTATTAATAGGAATAAGTGTGAGAATCCTCCTATCTAAGAATGTAAATAGTATATCATCAGGCTTATCTCTGTCTAAAAGCCATATAACCTCTATGTTGGCGTCATGTGCTCTACTCACTGTGGGAGATGCTTTGTGAAGTGGATCTTTACATTTGTTGAGTATCTTGATTGGTTGTTTTTATTCCATGTTTTCTTTACTCATAGGTGTATTAGTGCTTATACCATATAAGATTAATGTGGATGTGGGAGATCTAAATCCAAATTTGCCTCTGAATCTATCTCAACTAGTCCCAACTTCTTCTCGAATGCCATAAATATGTAACATAGATGTCAAAATGATTTGGATGTTTCATATAGTAATTTATCCTTAAAATGGAAGATGATACCTCTAGAAAATATGTATTTTACCTCTAAATATGTTAGTCAATAGATAAACTATTGCATACATGATTTAAATCATAAGATGCAATCACTCACTTTTTTGACTTACCTTGGTGTGGTGAAGGCAACTTCTCATATGTGACTTGAGGTCCTTTATTATATATGTAATATAAGAGAAAGCCTTATTCCTACTCATCATATTTATGTAGTGAACCACTGGGGAGTGAATGATGAGACCAATTTAATGCCTCACCCTCTAGAGTTTGTAAGAATAATTGTAAGAGAATAAAATTATGAGTGACATGTGCCATAGCCTTTCTATAGGCTTGAAGGTGAAAATATGGATCTCCATGTCCATTAAACTTTGGAAATGTTAGTATATGAAATTTTGGTGGTAACTTTGGATTAAATATTTTGTGTGAGATAGGATTGTCATGGATGGAATTTAAATCAATTCAAGAGTAGTATGCTTTACTCTCCAAAGTGAGTTGGTGTACTTGTTATTGTAAATCAACCACAACATGCATCAAGATATTACCTCTTATGAAGGTAAATTAAAATCATAAAGGGGTTCATTTAATTATTAAATCTTATTATTAATTTTAGCCATTGGTACACTACATTAGGGAACATTTTTAGAGAGATTTGGTTTGCTCACCATAATTATTGGAGGGGTGATAGCTTGGACCTGGTGAGAGGTAAATGTGTCATCACCCTTGTGGAGGTTAGAATGAGAAATGGATTCTACTATAGTAAAGAAGGGTGAGGGAGATTAATTTGTATCTCTTATATTATTGATTGGTAAATAAGTATCACATGTTAATGGAATAAAAGACACCTCATTATTATGTGAATGTAAAGTATGTCAACTAGCAACATGTAGGTAATTTTGTATATTATTATCTAAAGACACATTATCATTTGAATAAACATTTGATAAATAATAAATTATCGTATGAGAAACTAGTGAAGTATGGAGAAGACTAGAAGGACTAGACTCAATATCTTCTTCACTAAAGTCATAGAAATCATATTTATTCCAAGTTTCATCAAAATTAAAATTTAATTTGCTTGTAGAGGTAAGAGTAGAATAATTATCATTTTCATGCTCAGAAAGAGGAGTAGAATAATATTTTATATTTTTACTACTATACATTATATCATCATGTGTAGGTATAATTCAATGTCTTCTTCACTATATATGAGTGGAATGTATGTATGATCATTATTTGAATCTTGGAGTTAAGGGGAGAATAATTAAAAATCATATTTTCATTTGGCACATTATGACATGTAGGAGAAGGGTTAGAGATATTTGAATTATCTAAATTTTGCATGGAATTACCATGTTGAGCTTGAAATGTAAAATAAGGTGACAACATAATATCATCTACTTTAGTTTGTGAATATGGAAAAGGTGCAATATCCTATTTACATGTTTTTTAGAATTGAATTGATAAAGGTAAGGAATGTGCATTTTGATTTTCTATTCTAGGAACATCATGTGTAATATTACATTAACCATGCAAAGGTAAACTAATTTTATTGTTCTTTTATTTCTTTAATTTAAATAAGTATGTAGAAAAAGTGGTTGAAAAACTAGGATGGCATTCAAACAAAGTAATACCCATAAGGGGCTCTTTTGGCCTTATGTTGTTAATGTTATTTTGAGTAGGAGAAGAGAGAGGAGAAATAGAAGAAGATGCATCTAATTTATCCTCATCAACACTTTCATTATCATGCTCTTAGTAATCATCATATACATCATTACAACATTAATCATCATCATTATTATAATTTAAATCATGATCATTATCATGTGCTAGTGTACAATCTTGAAAATTTGTCCATTCATTAATATATACATGTGAAAATTTTATAAAATGATAAATTGGGTGAGGAGAAATATGTTTCCTAAAAGTCATTTTAAACTTTAAAAAAAAATGTAACAAATGAAAAATAATCAAACAATAGAGAGAAGGTAATCCAACATAGATATATTTGAAAATATGTGAAATATTCAACCCAATGTATAGGAAAAACTCATAAATTTACTTGAAACCCTAAGGGCTAATTTTTGAGTGTATAAGGATCTAGTATGCATAAATAAGGTTTGAAGGTTTTATAAAAAAATTAAAATATTTAGTCAATGAAACCCTAATAAAGGACTAATATGGATCAGTTATAATGTGAAAAAATTAGGAAAAAATAGAATTTATAAACACTAATTTGTTACACAAAAAATGGAGAAGGCAAACCTTAAGATGGAACTAAGGTTGTAATGAAATATTTGAATTAAGTCAGGTTCACCAAATGATTTAAATTTTAAGGGTTTTATGTAATGTAAACCTTAGGTTATTAAAGGGATAGAATAATAAATTAGGGTATAAAATATGTAATAAATACAAACACTAATTTTATAACTAATGTAGTTGGAAAGTATTCTAAAAATAGTAAATAATCAAGAGAAATAATACTTAATAAATGATTGAAACAATCAAGTTATGGTCTCAAAAATTGGTACATAGGTTGGTCTAATAGTAAAAACCAAGATATAATAATAAAAGTTGAGCTAAGACACTAGTGCATTCTTGGACATTATTATGGTGTGTTATTTTCTTAGGAAGTGATATTGTCCTCCTTTATAATTTATACAAATGATTTTTGGGTTTTATAGAATAGGCCCTATTATAGCTCTAGTATAACTTTAAAGTTTGTACAATTAACAATTTTTCTTGTATATCTATTTTACTCTAAAAACCCTAATTTTTAGTGCTTGTAAGGTATTGAATGAACACCATGAGATAAAAGAGTTAGTGGGGTATGATAGGCATGACCTCAACACCCCATTGTGTTGAGAGTTTCCTGTATGATCAACTAATTTTCTTGAAGCTTTGTTTTACTTTGAAAACCCTAGGTTTTCATACTTACAAGGGCTTGAATGAATACCATGAGAAAAAAGAGTTAGTGGGGAAAGTTGGATGTGACCTCAACACCTTATTGTGTTGAGATTTACCTATATACCAATACATTGAAAGGGGATCAATCCCATTGTAGTTCTACCAATCTAAGTGCTGGTATAAAGTGCAAGTGAATGCTAGAATGCTTGAGTGTGAATGCATGAGAGGATACATTGGAGGCCACTTGAGAGATTTGAATACTTTCACTAGGGATAGATTATTGAATGTATGGGATGATTCAATACAATATTGGAAGAATTAGGAGATTTCCCTCAATGTGAAGTGGTACTTTTATGTGTTTCTTTGTGATAATGTCCACCTAGGGTGTAAGAGTGTGAAAATAGTGTTTATATAGTGTTTTGATAAAAATGAGTTGGGAGGGTTACTTAATAATAGGTTTAGGTTGACCCTAATACTCTTAATGAAATGTAAAATTACCTTTTAGATGGTGTAGGGACCTAAATCACTAAGGAATTATGCCATTATGGGTCTCATGTGGTGTTCTATAGGCCTAAGTGTTATTATGATTGTCATATGACTAAAAGTAGATCAAAAGGGCCCCTAAGATGGTTCAAGTGTTATACTAAGGGTAAAGTGACCTCAAGTGACACTATAAGGAATGAATGGTTAATTTTAATGATTATTAATTTAACTATTTTGGGTTTATGGAGTGTAATTGCTAGGTTTTTAAAAGGTCTAAGTATAGTAAATCATGGTAGAAAAATGCAATAAATATAGCCACTGATTTGTAATAGAATTGATCTAGTTTAACATTTCTAAAAATAGAAATAAATGATGTAAATAAGTATTTATCTAAAAAATATACTGAGATGGATGATCTAAAGGCTAAAAAATAGTATAAATGTTAATCAAAGTGTTATAAATAGGATATAGGTGTCATAATTCTTTCTAGATAGTAACACCCTAACTAGACAGTAGTGCCATATGGTGTTAGTGTTTTACTTTGGTGCTAATGTCCTATTTTTGAATGATTTATAGGTTTTATAGATCATGTATTTTTCTAGCTTTAGACCATATTTTAGGTCTATATAATAAATAATTTTTCATATAGCTTTGTTTTACTTCAAAAACCCCAAGTTTTCATGCTTTTAAGGGTTTGAATGAACACTGTGAGAAAAGGGGGTTAGTGGTTCTGATGTGTTGGATGTATGATCCACACCCCTATGTGGCTATGATACCTACATACCAATACTTTGAGGAGAGATCAAGCATGATGTGGTTCTCCCACCTAAGTTCTTAGTATAAGTGCAAGTGAATTCTAGAATGCCTAAGTGTGAATGTATGAGAGGATACCTTGGAGGCCACTTGAGATCTAAATACCTATGATAGGAATGGACTATTGAATGTATAGGATGATTTAATATAATATTGAAATAATTGAGAGATTTACCTTAATGTGAAGTAGTACTTTTGTGTGCTTCTTTTGTGATAATGTCCACCTATGGTGTAAGAGTGTGAGAGTAGTGTTTATATAGTGTTATCATAAAAATGACTTGGGAGGGTGACTTAAAAATAGGTCTAAGTCAACCCTAATCCTCCTATAGACATGTAAATTAACTTTTTGGAGGGTGTAAGGACCAAAATCATAAATGAATTGCAACATTATGGGTCTCATGTGGTGTTCTATAGGCTTGGGTGTTATTTGTAGATGTCATGTGACTAAAAGTGGATCAAAAGGGAACCTAAGATGGGTCAAGTGCTATGATATGGGTAAATTGACCTCAAGTGAACATCCAAGGCATTAATGGTTAATTTTAATGATTATATTTACCACCCCCCCGCACCCCCCGCCCCCCGCCCCCCTTATTTTAAAAATTCAGCAAAGTGGAATTACTAAGATAAAGGGAAAAGAAGTGTACCTAAACTTACCTATGAGGCCAAGTCTGTGAATCTAGATTTGAGTATGTGAAACATGCCCCATTACATGTCCTAAAAATTAAATGTGTATATATTAATCCTTAATTAATAGATATCAAAATCAAAAGACAAAATTAAGTAAAAAGATAAGAGAGAGGAAAGAAACAATTACACCTCACTAGGTATGCAAACCAATGCATAAACCTAGTGACAACTTGTGTGTGTGCATATAGATAGTGACCAATTGATGAATAAATTGTACTAATCTAATAGATTGATCAATCCCCATGTGAGGGTAGATCAATAACTCAATCTATTTTTAAATCCATCATTTCCCACCCTTGCTTGGTGGATCATAACCCTTGAATAGATGGGATTAGATTGATGGTGTGTCTAACCCTCTCATGTAAGTGGATCAAGAACTCAAGTATACTATGACTTCATCATTGCCTACCCATGTGTGGTAGATGCATTTTAAAAATGAAATTATGTGATGTAATTGAATATTTGTAATTTTAATTGGAACTATATATGTTGTTTCTACAACCACTTGAGAACTCTAGAATGTAAAATCATTGTACGCCACTTGGGAATATTAGGCAACTTCAAGCCACTAAAGAATGCCAACCACTAAAGATAGAGTAATGCATCAATCTGGTGTGTAAATTGAAACATGTTGTATGGTGTGTATGATTTATAAAATGACATGGATTTTGTCATTCCATTTAATCAATTGATGTATAAGTGAACATACAGAAACAATGTGCTATGTACAAGCCCCCAATTCTAATATCTAAGTATATGGATTATGGATTAAGTTGTAATAGTCTATATTTGAGTATTTGAAACTAAAATGGTAATGATCATGTCATACATGATGCCCCCAATATGATAAAATTGGTATGAATCATAAATAATCTAAGCCAAAACTAATAATCAGTGACTAAACCTATATTATACCTACTTTACTTTTATGACCAATCTAGAATTTTATAAAACTAAGGCTACTAGATAGTAGATTCATATCTTGGATAGTATCACCATGTGGCACTAGTGTCCCAATTTGGGTGTTAATGTCCAACTATTCAAAATTTTATGTAACTAAAACTAATCTCTATGTCATTATTTCCCACTGTGTTTTATTGAAACTAATTTTTGTATTTTGTGCCTGTGTGCTGAAAATTGTACTTTGAGTGCATTCAAATAACTTGATCTCTATGAGAAATCCCTATGAATGCCCTTTATTTTAAGGGTAGTTGTTGAACCTATGTAAGAACTAACCTTAAAATAAGAATCCCTTTCAAATGTGTATCAGTTAGAGCATATGTGATATCTATGTAATAAAATAAAATAATGTGCATATATAACATCAAATTGTATGCTAATATGTGAATAAGTGTGTAGTGTATGATGTATGTTATATCTAGTATTCACAAGGTTACAAAAATATATATAACAATGTATATGAATAATAAATTTGAGTAATAACATGAGTAGATACCTATTGGGATGGGGTATGATGTCCATATGCCTCCCAAGAAAGAAGGGGAGATACATGAGGTCTCTCATGGGATCTAAAACTGGAGTGTGTAAGAATTATGCAACAAGTGTCATGGCCATGACACATACAAGAAAGCATACATACAACACACATGAAGCACATAAAGTAGGCCAAGGGACCACAATACAAGGTACATGGGTACATGTCACTAAATTAGAGAAAGAAATACATAAAATGACATGTTTAAATGTTCACATATGCAAATAGTAAATAAGTTGGCTTAGAGACACATGTAAGGACATGTTTAAATGTATGCATAATCAATTAGGAAACCACACACAAAGACATGGGCACATGTCTAAATAATACATACAATGAAAATAAGTGGCATACAACCATAAAGAAATGGCATATTTAAATGCCATATAATAAAATAATCATAGAGACATAATCAACTATAAACTAGGAAATCTAGAAATGAAAGTATGCATGAACATGTAGTGTAAATTTGTATAAGTAAAAAGATGTAAATAAATTGAGTCTCAAGTAGTAGTAGTTAGAAAAAAATATGAATGGGTGTAGGATGATCAATATCAAGTTATAAAAATGTTAAATTTGTGATATAGAGTTTAGAAAGATGTAACTTGGCAATTGAAACTGTGTATAGGATGTCCCAAAATGGGTGAATGTATCAAATAAGGAATTTATGTTCTATGTATATGCCCCTAATGTGTAAATAGTAGAAAATTTAGATCTGTGTAGTGGACTTGGGTCTTGTAAGTAGCTATAAACACTCAATAAGAATAAGTGAAGCATGTGTGTATGATAAAAACTGACTATATGAAGATAGCTAGCATATGTAGTGTCTGTAAAATATAAGAAGTGTAAATATGATAATGCATACAATCTATAATTAGTATTTTTGAGTAAATATTTGAATACTTTTGAATTTTAGCATATTATATTATTTTTGTATTATTTGGATATAAGCTATGTACAAGTAACATGAAAGAGAAACTATATACAAAGAACAAGAGTGAATGAGACTATGTACAAGAAGGGAAGAACATACTAATTGATGAGTCTCATGGGAGACTCACTATCAATGTGGCCTATTTCAAATAAAGGAATAGTAATCATGTGTGTTGTATGAAAAGATAAATGAAGTATCAAAACCTATTATATTGAGTGATCTATAAATAGAACTACCTATGAAGTGGTGCTAGGAATTTATGAAGTTGACAAGGGTGTATTATGAATTTTAGGGGTCTTAAGGACCCATATTACATAATATATTATATCTGTTATGGGTGCCCTATGTTGAAAACCCTAAAAAGTCAATAACACTAATCTTAGAAGGAAAGGGGTAGAGGGAATCCCTATAGAATCTGAAACATATATCTGACATATGTGTCTCTTTAATAAGGGTCTCTGTGGGAGAATATACATATGTGGTAATAATGTAAGAGTATACCTCACCTACACTGGTGGCCTAACTAAAGTATGTGGTGTACTGATGGAAACTATGCTCAGAACTATAAATAGTAGTTGCAATCTAGCTGGTAATGTAGTATGATACACACAAATGATATTGTGTAGGGGGTTTTCATCTTCTATAGTAGTGTGATGGGATGTTAATGGTGGATGTGCCTGATACGTATAGTGAACACTTAAAGTGCCACATGTCTTATTAGATGTATATTTTGTAAGTGGATCCAAAAATATTTTCAATGCCTTAGCTTTTATTTATTGAATTTTGGGTGCCTGTATGGGTGTGCCCACAATAATGATGTTTGCCTGTATCAAATATAGTATCTTTTATTTCAATATGATGCATCAATTTGTAATATGGTTAGATGCCCTATAATACTCATAAAATGCATTAGAATCATAGTTATTTAGAAGAGGCCATGTTATATCAACCTCTTTTATGAGAGGGAGAGATATGGCATTACATTCCAAGAATGTATATAAAACACATTCCAGTGACTTTGGAAGATTAGTGAAAAATCTCCATAGAGGAGCCTATAAAACCAAGTGAGGAGCTGGCTCTTAAGCTACATTAACTATGGCATTTAGATCAATCTTTTCTTTAGTGGCCCTTACTTTATATGGAGGCTTATTATGATTCTCAGTAGTTTATTTTGATCTATTTGTCCACAATAATGATGTTTACCTGTATCAAATATTATATCTTATATTTCAATCTGATGCATCAGTTTGTAATATGGTCAGATGCCTTGTGATAGTCATAAAATGCATTAGAATCATAGTTATTTAGAAGAGGCCATGTTATATCAACCTCTTTTATGAGAGGGAGAGATATGGCATTACATTTCAAGAATGTATATAAAACACATTCCAGTGACTTTGGAAGATTAGTGAAAACTCTCCATAGAAGAGCCTATAAAACCAAGTGAAGAGGTGGCTCTTAAGCTACATTAACAATGGCATTTATATCACTCTTTTCTTTAGTGGCCCTTACTTTATATGGAGGCTTATTAGAACTCTTAGTAGTTTATTTTGATCTGCTTGTATACTTTAATTTTCTCATAGATAGAAGCTTGACTTCCCTTTCTTTCACTATGTCGCATAAATATGTGAACATTGGAAACTTCTTGTGTAAGATAGCTTCATGTAATGTTGGTAGTAAACTTTGTTTGAATATGTCTTGGAGATATTTATCTACCATGGGGTTAGTCATCTTTGATAATATAATTTTATATTGCAAGACATATTTTGGAATAGTCTCTTTGGATTTTTGTTCAGTTATGCCACTTGATCATATGAGATCTTATCACTGATATTAATTGAAAAGTGTGTTAAAAACATATC
This sequence comes from Torreya grandis, assembly GCA_037957365.1. Taxonomy (NCBI): domain Eukaryota; kingdom Viridiplantae; phylum Streptophyta; class Pinopsida; order Cupressales; family Taxaceae; genus Torreya; species Torreya grandis. Next base: position 189,132 of record JARHVA010007328.1, on the reverse strand, counting down.
TACCAATGGATTAAATGTGGTGATAGACTAATTTGTAATATCATATAACTACTATAAAACATATTCCTTTAGATTGCATGGGATCAACTTAGTAAATATCTAATCATTGGACACATAGTCTAAACATGTTGTGTGGAAAGCTTGTAGATGGTGCTTTGGGTCACCCTTACCATCATAAAAAGTAAGCTTAGGTGTCACAAATATGAATGGAAAAAGAGTTACTACTATGTGATGTGTCAAAGGTGTATGTAAAATAACATGAAAATACAAGGCATGCAATGGCCTAATATCACCCTACTCAAGATGTAACACCTTAGCCTATAGAGAATGAAACTCATGCATAAGGGATTGTATATTTGGAGAGGACTAACTAGCCATAGGAGGTGTTTCCATTATTGAAGGTTGTCAAATTAAAATAGGTTGTTATACAAGCTAAGTTTTTCCCAAAGTAGGTGTAACAATATTGTTATTTGGGGGAGTAGAAGATTGATCATTATTCAATTTGTTATTTATTTCCATTATGGCTTGTATAATGTATGCATGATCATGGAGCTATTCCCAAAGTCTATCTTTGAAACTTTATAAAATCTCATCCTTATTGACAATGATATTTTCATTGTTAAGTTGGGGGAGAGTGTCTTGATTCTCATATTATGTATTATTTTGATCTTGATAGTATTTCTCATCTTGTACTTTATGATTTGGATACGAAAGAGTGTTAGGCAAAACTTTTCTAGGTGTATATGCATACACATGATGAATAATAGAATATTTTGAAGACTTTGTACATGCAATTTAATTTTCCAATAATGTGACCTTTTCACTTAATAATTGATTTTGGATTCTATAATTCTGATATTAGTTTGATCATACTGATAATTTTATCCCTTAGAGTCTCATAAGTGCAAACCCTGGTTGCTTTTGATTGAACATGTAAGCACACACCCTGTAGGGCAGAGGTGGAAAAATGGATAGGCTGAGTATGAGCATCAGCAACAATAGAGTAGGCTATGTCATCTTGTGGAGGAGTGATAGTATGGACATGGTTAGAGGTAAAGTAGTTATCACCCTCATGGAGATGAGGAGGAGAAGGAGATTCTTTCTTATGCATGGAATATGACATTAAAACTTGAAACATGGTTGTTAGGGTATTAAATTTATGGATTAAATCCAATAAACTATATTGTAATGATCCTCCATGTATGTAAGGGTTTGTTTATTAATTTAATTCCACATAAAAGAACAATAACATGATAGAGATAGAATGAAATATGATAGAAATTTTAACTGATATAAAGCATCATGTACATATGTGTTTATGTCATCTTTGAATTCATTCCAAATGAAAGGAACAAGCATGCAAACGAAGCTAAAAAAAATTGTATTAAAAAATGATAAACTTCATTTATCATTATTATCATGATTATATGAAACATAAATTAAAAAATATAGGGATCTAAAATCCAAGTGTGGGTTTTAGAAAGCTAGATTCACAAACCCTAGGGTTATCTAGGGTTAGGGTTTGTGCAATATTCAAAGTAAGTCAAACTCACTAAATGATTTAACTATTTTGGATTTATGGAGTGTAAGCCCTAGGTTGTTAAAAGCTCTGAGTATAGTAAATCAAGGTATAAATATTTAATAAATACATATACTAAGTTGTAACAAAATTGACCTAGATTAACCTTTCTAAAAATAGAAATAAATTATGTAAACAAGTACTTAGCTTGAAATAGACTAAGATGGATGATCTAAAGATTGAAAATTGGCATCGAAGCTAATTAGTGTGTCGTAAATATGATCCAAGTGTTATAATTCTTTATAGAGAGTAGCGCCCTAACTAGATAGTAGCACCATATGGTGCTAGTGTCCTCCTTTAGTGATAATGTCTTCTTTCTAAATAATTTTTAAGTTTTGTAGATCAGGTTTTGTTCCAAATTTTGTTCAAATTTTAGTTATATATAATTAATACTTTTTCCTATGGCTTTATTTTCCTCTAAAAACCTTAAGTTTTCATGTTTTAAAGGGTTTAAATGAACACCATGAAAAGGGGTTAGTGGGTGTGATGTGTTCGATATGTTATCTACACCCCTGTGTGGCAATGCTACCTACATACCAATACTCTGATGAGAGATCAATCTTGATCTAGTTCTTCCACCTAAGTGCTTGGTGTAAGTGAAAATGAATGCTAGAATTCCTAAGCATGAATATATGAGAGGAAGCCTTAGAGACCACTTGAGATCTAAATACTTGTGTTATGGTTGGATTATAGAATATATGGGATAATTCAATATAATATTATAATAATTAGGATCTTTCCCTCAATGTGAAGTGGTACTTTTGTGTGTTTATTTTATGATAATGTCCACCTAAGGTGTAAATGTGTGAGAGTAGTGTTTATATAGTGTCCTCATAAAAATGACTTGGGAGGGTGACTTAAAAATAGGTGTAGACTGACCTTAATCCACTTAGGGAGATGTAAATTATCTTTTTAGATGGTATAGGGACCAAAATAACTAATGAATTGTGCCATTATGGGCATCATATGGTTTTATATAGGCTCAAGTGCTCTTTGTAGCTACCATGTGACTAAAAGTAAATCAAAATGGGCCCTAAGATGGATCAAGTGCTATACTAGGGGTAAAGTGACCTCAATTGGATATCCAAGGTGTAAATAGTTAATTTTAATGACTAAAACTATAGTAAAAAACTAGGCCTAATTCTATATGCATTTAAAAAAACTAAGTTTCATTTTTTGAGGTAGTTATGAAGGTCATACGACCATCTATATATATTTTTTAGTTTTCAATATTTATTTACTTATAACACACACACACACACACACACACACACACACACATTAAAAATACCAATAACATATAGGTCATAAACTATATTATCTTATCTAAATTTTCACAAAAGGGTTTTAAAAAATATAAAAATTTTCTATAAAAAAGTTGTGTCGTATGAATGACTGTCTACTTTGTTTTAAAAAATAACATGATTTCCCCTTTAAATTTTTTATTTTTGACCTACTTATACTTAAACCATTTTTTTTAAAAAAAATAGTGTTTTGGAAACTAGACTCAAAATGCTAAAATTCATGTTCTCACACCATCCTCAAATTTTGAGTGTAGCCATCTCAAATTATCAACACAAATTAAGATTTCTCAATTTTAAGAAAATACATGTCCATGGGTAAGCCCATTTTTGTCATCCAAATTTGTGCACTTACCCAAATTATCATTTTTGGTGATAGAATGAAGATCAACTGAAGTTTCAATAGTGTTGATAGTGGGAGGTTGAGTCTTATTTGATTTATAATTAGGAAGAGGATATTTGTAGATATTGAGGTAAACGTTAGATTGATTAAGTGCATTATGTGTAGTTTTTGTTTCATTAACCTTGGTTTCCATTTAATAAGCTTGTTGATGCTCATGAATTAGGATTTCATGATTGAAATTAGGCCCAAGAAGATATTCAAGAGCAAAGATTCTTAATTGGTGATAGGTCTAATGAGAATAACCCCAACCTTCATGATACCATATTTTTTTTGTTAGAGGTATAATCACTGAGAGGGGGGATTGTTAATTATTAAGCCCTAATATTCCAACTTCAATTTCAATCCTTGTACAAACACTTAATCAGTTACCACAAGTATTCAAGAAGCATACACATTATTCATAGAAATGAATAAGAAAGACAATGCAAGATCAAACACATTGTAGAGAGGATTACAAAGAGATTTAGTCAAGCATTAGTCAAGAAATCATGAAAAATGTATTAAAGACATTAAAAAACTTAGTGTATCTATTCATGAGGGAATTATAAAAGATAAAAATAAATAATTGAAAGAAAGAAACATTGATTACCTTCCCAAGTGGATTCACCATACAAGCGTGGCTCAAAATCATGTTATCCCTTGATCAAGAGTTCTTGTGTTTATCAAAAATGGTGGTAGCTCCTCCCATGTCTCAAGAACTTTGCATAACCTAGGCTCAAAATAGATGAAATCTCCAATCTATCCTATCAAATGAATCTTGATAATGAAAAGCAATGATAAACACAAAAGATTGTGGAGATAATTTAACATTATAACTTTTCACAAATCAAGATTAAAAATGATGTTCATGTCCTCTTTATTTATAGATTTTTGAGATAGATCAGGATCAACCATGACCATCCATCTCAAGTTTGAGATGTGTGGCCATCAATTAATCTAATTATATAATTAAATCCACAAATATCCCTCATAAATATTTGAGATAGAGGGGCATTTAAGAGGCATGGAGAGTCTTAATGAGGCATGGGAGACCTATAATCCTGATATTTTATGCATTTATGGCTTATGGATGCCACCCTATATGATGATGTCATTAGGTGATGCAATTAATAAAAATCAATTTCCAAAAATAAATATTCAATAACTCTCATGGAAAATCCACTTATGTTTCTGATTTGGATCAATTAGCCTTAAACAAGGTTAATTAACATTTGTGCAATTATTTGGAAATTAGCCCTCAATTGATTAAAATGGTCAGAAAGTCATATTATTGGGTCATAATTTGACTTAGAAAGAATTGGAAGGTAACGTTAGATGCATTGGAACTATATTCCCATCTAATATGTTGCCAACACAAAATAATAAATGTATGTGATGTGTAAAAATTAATTAGAAGAAAAGAGTGATCTAGAGCACAAAAAAGCGAAATCATGATTTTGAGTCAAAATAAATTGATCAAAGTTAGGTATCCCATAAAATGCATTGCCCTATTTAGGGATGCATTAGCCTAAATCAAAACTTTTAAATGACAAGCTCAAACTATTTAGTGCATTTTATGGATTTTGACCTAAAATGTGCATTTGAGTGTAATTCGAGTAAGATTGCCAATTTCAACATAAATGGTGTTAGGAATTGGATGTCTACACACATAACACATGACATATGAAGGAAACCCTCTTGGGGGAGAAAACCCACTAGAAACTAAAATTAGACTACTATCCTATAATAAAAATAGCCAATTTAGACAAGGAAAAATTGATCAAGGAAGTATCATCCCTTAATTTAATGATATTACAATCCCACAAGGTGCTACAACATTTGTCTAATTGAGCAACCAAAACAGCTAGACTTTTAGCAAGTTTCACCTTGCAAGGAGGCTAAAACCCCCTAGATGTTGATAAACCACAAAAACATATAATAATAGAACATATCTTGAACACTGATTGCCTACCAATCTAATGGAGATACAAAGTATATCATCTTTCTTCAACTCTACACACTCAATGCATCCAAATCCACCTTTCAAATCACTCTAAACCTTTTTGCTCATCCTCAAACTACAAGAGCACTATTCTAACATCATAAGCATGAACCATAGGTCATACACATATTCCTTGCTCTATGTTTCTCATCAACTCATCTATTGGGCACTATCCCTCTCCTTCGATCCACAACTCTCACATTTACAATCCTTTTTAATAGTCTAGAAACCATCATAATTGGTTTCACTATTTATAGATCATTCATGATCATCACCACCTTAGTCAGCCAATAATCATGCCTTAACCCTTAAATAATCTCTCATATCAAGACACATCTCAAAAAAATCTTCATAAGTTGTCCATAGCATAACTATAGGTCACCCTCAAAGAACTGCACCTTTCAATTAGGCCTTTTTAACCCTTATAGGTCTCATGTGGACCCATTCACTCCTTTATCACTTCATTGAGAAAAAAAGAACATAAGAACACTCCCAAATGTATAGGTCCATTTCAAATAACCCATTATATGTCTTCAAATGATCACAGTCATCTCTACTCACCTTTGTGTATGCTCAATCAACTCAAACAATGACCTTATACATAAGAACACTATAAATAAACACATAATCAACTTATTAAGCATTGATCATACTCAAGATAGATTGATCAAAAATAAAAAATATATAAATTTTATCCTTGTGGATTCTAAAATAATCTCTAATAACTAAGTCATAATGAAACATCTAAATGACATGAACACAAGCTCAATTACCCTTCTCAGGTTATTTGCAGAACATGCATAAACACATAGTCAAATTTGAACCTTTATAAATATGACTATACACACTTTCAAATCTTAAAATATATATTTCCATATGTTTATTGTATTCCTTTACAAATTTTATTTTCACACCATGAGCAAATTTAGCCTGGATTGAAAGTTATGGCTCAAAAACTAGACATTGGTCTTTCCTTTGTTAAATTTAAATATTTGAATTCAAATAGTCACGATTAAACCTTGGTCACTTTTCTCACATATCATGTCCTCACATATTTAGATTAAATTCACACCATTTATCTTTTTCAAACTTTAATTCATAGTGTGCCAATTACCAAACATTAAACTTTGAACAGTTGACCTTATCTAGTGCAATCTTGAAATATTGACTCAATGCACATCATCGATCTCTACAGATCAACTACGTCTTTATCATGCAACATGCACCATTAGATCAATTTATACAAATAAATTATTTCCATTATATCCTTATCCTTTACCTTTTCTTATTTTTAAACCTCGAACACTTGTCCTCATCTCATTGTTTCCTGACATCTTGGAATGAACACACTTTGTTGATCCTTTTGTAAAGAGCTCAATCTTTAACTTTGTTAACCAGCCAACACTTTGATCCATTTTAATTATTACACACCATATATCTATATGTATGAATTCACATGAACCTTTAGATCTCCATCTGGTCTTGATCTTTAATATTGTGTAAAAAAGACTAAGTATGGGGACTATTACTTATCTGTCTAAAGGGCCAACTTTGAACATGCATATCTTTTATCATGCTTCATTACATGACCTAAAATATAGCACATATCAACTAGCACAAAATTTAATAAACCCATATGATCAATTTATCTTCACACCTTCACACATGTGAAATATAATAACATCAAAATACTTACTCAACTTTTCTTGCCACATTGTAAATTTAGCTAAGAATGGGAAAACACTATCAAAATGCCTGAGAGCCCAACTTTGTACTTTCATATATTATGTTGAACTTTGTTACATGACCTAAATTTTAGAGCATATAAACTAGGAATTTTTTTTATCACAACCATATGACCAACTCCCCTTGACTCATCCACATGTGGTAATGGCAATGTCAGCAAACTGCCTACTTAGATTTTCTAACACTAGACCTAAAACATCTAGATGAAAATAATGATCAACCAGATGAAATAAACTCATACACATAAGTAATAAAAGTATTAAAAACATATTTGGGATCTCTTAAAAATCCTCAAATCACCATAATCATCCCTAAACCTCTCTAACTATGCCAAAACTAAAGATCAACCAAGCCTCCTTCAATCATACTAGGACAAACACATTTCACTCTTTGTCATTGTCACTTAGACTATCAAGGCACATAATCCACTCACTTGGACACCTCCATGACATCATTATGACAACATTGAAAATTCTTCAACAATCTCCTCATTGATGTTAAAACCCATCATAAAATAAAAACATCTCACCTTCCTTCTCTGTTTTCAAGCACTCTCATAATAAGAACTTTCTCCCCCTTTGACACAATGACAAAGTGGTCACCAACTAATCTTAAGGACCTGAAAAGACCATCAATATGAGAGGACCACCTTATAAATATGATATAAACTCTACTTTACCTTAATTCAACCTTTTATTTTCCTTGACAACTTCCTCTTGCTACATGCCAATACTCTTCTTTAACCAAGCACTCTTGAGCATCTTCAGATCTCCATACACCATGAAGAACCGCCACACAGGCTCACTAGCCTTCTCTCTCTAGACACTTCCATGACTACCAACTCAACATTTATATTGAAGCTTCTTTATAAACCTCTAGAGCAAGGTCATGAACTTTTTGTTCCCCCTTAACCAAATACCTTTTATTGAATCACAGAGAAAGAAATGACACCCAAGTTTTATCTTAGATACTCAAATATAGCTTTTGACAATGGTTTGGTCATAATATCTATAAGCTACTCTTTTATAGGCACATTCTCCAACTTAACACTTTGATTAATCATTTTTTATCTCAAAAAATGGTATCTAATTGGAATGTGCTTAGTTTTTGAGTGCATAACAAGATTCTTTGAGATACTAATTGCACTAATATTGTCACAATAGATAGGACAAGGTCCATTTCATCTTGCCTTATAATCCTCCAAAGTTTGTTTCATCCACATGAATTAAGTACAACAAGAAACAACTGATATATACTCAACTTTTATAGTTGATAGAGACACTGAGGTTTACTTCTTGCTTAGCCAAGACACCAAACAATCCCCCATGAAGAAGACCCCAACACTAGTACTCCTCATATCATCCATACATCCTACCTAATCTACATCAGTATATGATTTTAAAGAGAATTATTTACACCTGAGATACCATAAACCATACTCTATGGTGCCTTTGAGATACCTCAAAATCCTTTTGACTACTTTTAAGTGATATTCTCTAGGGTCAACTTGAAACCTTCCTACAAGACCCACTATTTGCATGATGTTAGGCCTAGAAATAGTAGAGTACAAAAGACTTCTAATCATGGATCTATACAAAGTTTGATAAACTTTTGGTGAGTCATCCAATTTACTTAACTTGTATCCTATGATCATTAGAGAACCTATTGTCTTATAATACATCATGTCAAACTTCCTTAGCATATCCTTGATGTATTTAGATTTTGAAATGAATATCCCTACATCAAGTTGATTAATCTGCAATCCTAAGAAGAAATAAAGTTCTAACAACATTGACATTTCAAACTTAGTCTTCATAGTATCTACAAATTCTCTACTCATTTTATCATTGTCAAATCCAAAAACTATGTCATCAACATATACAATAACTATTAATTGATGAATGTATTCTATACAAAATATACATATCTAGCTTGTCATACCAAGCTCTAAGAGCTTATTTAAGACCATACAGATCCTTATTCAATTTACACACAAAATCTAGATTACTTGACATGACGTATCCTTCATGTAACTCAATGTAGACTTCTTCTTCTAAGTTGTCATTTAATAATATAGATTACACATCCATTTGATATGTCTTAAAATATTTGAAACATGTATATACCAAGAAGAGTTTAATTGCTTCCATTATTTCCATAAGAGCAAAGGTTTCATCAAAATCTATTCCTTCAACTTGAGCATATCTTTTACACACCAATCTATCCTTGTTCCTTATGACTTCTCCTTTCTCATTCATCTTGTTTTTGAAAACCGACTTGGTACCTATCACATTTTTATATTTTGGCATAGGAACTATGTTCCATGTTTCATTCTTTTATATTTGATCAATTTATTCATCCATTTCATCATTCCAATTTTCATCTTTGCTAGCTTACATAAAGGTTTTGGGTTCTATCATGGATAATAACGCTGAGTCTTATTGATTTTGATTGATCAACATTATCCTTCTAGTTTGCAACCTTACATTAACATTTTTAATAACTTGAGAGATTGGATGATCTTTCTAAATTCTTATATATGGAACCATATAATCTTATCTTTCTTCCTCCTCTTCATCTTCGTCATCTATTTGAATAGATAATTCATAATTATTTGCAATAGAATTGTGAATTGAGTCACTTACCTATAATTTAGGCTTCTTGACTCTACTTGTCTCATCTATCCTTACATTTGAAATTGTAAAAATCTTTTAAAGTCTCTTGTTGAAGCACCTATAGGTAGTACATATAAAAGAATGACTTAATAAGATGCCCTCATCAAATCTTGAATCAAATTTCCCAAGATTCTCTTCATCTCTTTTGATGAAGCACCTACTCCCAAACACTCTGAAATGTTTGACATTATTCATTCTAGCCTTCCATTATTCATATGGAGTGCTATTACCATTTACTCTAATTTGAAACTTGTTTAAGATGTAAACTAAAGTGTTGGATACCTCTTCCCAATAGTCATCTGATAATTTTGCATCTTGAATCATGGTTCTACTCATCTCTATAACAATCCTATTCTTCCTTTCAACCACACCATTATGTTGTGGTGTTTTAGCAATATAATATTATCTTATTATCCCTTTTTCTTCATAAAAATCATCAAACTTATGAGACCAAAACTCACCTCCTTTATATAATCTCACACACTTGATCTTTGAACCTTTATTATTTTCCATAAGAGCTTTGAATGCCAAAAATCTTGCAAAAGCTTCTAATTTTTCTTTAAGAAAGAATATCCCCTAATAAAATCATCAATGAGAAGTATGAAGTATCTATTACCTTGAATAATTTGAGTTCTCATAGGTCCACAAAGATTAGTGTGGATCAACTCCAATGGTTATATAGTGAAAAATTCCTTGCTTTTGTATCTTCTCTTGGTTTGCTTCCCATGAAGACATGCCTTGTAAAGAGAATGAAGAATCTTATAAATCTTAGTCATATGCCTTACCAACCCCTTTGAACTGATATTTACCATACTATCAAAATTTATATGTCCAATCCTTCTATGCCAAAGCCATATTTCTTTCAATTAACTCATGAAACACTCTTGCTTCTTGGATTCATGGAATACATACATGTTGTTATCTATTTTATGAACATTTTCAATTAATTTTTTAGATTTTACCTTTATTATTTCACATACATCATCATGGAAAGTTACAACATTTACTTTCTTACACATTTGGCTCACACAAAATAGTATGTTTCAAACCTTCTACATATAATACATTCTCAGTCCTAGTATGACCATTGTCCAAACTCATAGTACCTTTATCGACTATGTTAGCAGATTTATTGTCACCAAATCTAATTGCATCTAGGTTGGTCTTTTTGAGATAAATAAACTTGCTCTTGTTTCTTGTCATATGATTTGAGTATCTGTTATCTATGAACCACCTCTTGTTCTCATCTTCTTGAGTATTCAGGGTTGATTAAACAAACAATGACTCTTCCTTTGGTTATCTTCTTAGATTTTACTTCTTTTCCTTTTTAGACTTAGTCTCCTTGAATCACTTGATGGTGTAAATGACTTGTATATCCTTTTTCCAAAAATATATTTTACATTTTTAGCTATATGGCCTTGTTGGTTATAATTTTAGAATATGGGATCCTTTTTTATCTCTAGAGAGAGAGCATAATCCCTATATCTATGACCAAAATGATTGCAGGAGAAGTAATACCCATTGAAGACATTGTTCATATTTGACCTCCTTTTTTCTTGATCATTAATAATCCATGAATTTTCATTATTGAAACTTTTGGTGAAGGTATATTCCCTTCTATCCTTGGATAATATCACATATGAGTAAGTCATGTCTTTACTTTCCAATTGTTCCATCCTTTGATTGAGATCTTTATTCATCATGACCTACAGATTCTTGACTATTGCCTCTAGATATTGAACTTGTGTCTTCAAACCATCCATGGTAGCATTAAATTCTAATAAGGCACATACTATATTTTATTAAAGACAAGCTATAACCTCTTTATCAATCATTGTACATTTGATCACCTTTAAGTGGTTAAACTTTACAAGAAGGACTGACTCTGATACCAATTGTTAAAAGTATAATCACTGAGAGGTGGGGTGAATTAGTGAACACTAGATATTTCAGATTAAATTTTAATCCTTTTACAGACACTTAATTAGTTGATACAATCATTCAAGAATCGTAGACATCATTCACAATAATGAACAAGAGAGATAATGCAAGATCAAGCACATAACACATGACATATTTGAGAAACCCTCTTAAGAGAGAAAACTCAATGGAACCTACAATTAGACTACTATATTATAATTAAAAAAACCAATTTAGACTAGTATAAATTTATCAAATAATTACTATTCCTTAATTTAGTGAGATTTCAATCCCACAAGGTGTTACAACACATGTCTAGTTGAGCAACAATAATAATTAGACTTTTAGCAAGTTTCACCTTGAAAATAGGATACAATCCCTTAGATGTTGAGAAACCACAATAACATGTAAAAACATAACATCTCCTAAACACTGATTTCCTATCAATCTAATGGAGATACAAATTATATCATCTCTCTTTAACTCTACACACTCAATGCATCCAAAGCCATCTTTTGGATCACTCTAAACCTCTTCGCTCATCCTTAACCTAAAAGACCACTATTATGACATTAAAAGAATAACCATGTGTCAAAAAAAAATCCTAACTCTTATCTTCTCATCAAATCATCTAATGGTCACTCTCCCTCTCCTTCACTCCACAAATCTCACATTCACAGTCCTTTTTACTAGTTTAGAAACCATCATAATTGATTTCACTATTTATAGAGAATTCATTATCATCACCACCTTGGTTGGTCATTAGGTATGCCTTAACCATAAAATAATCTCTCATATCAAGAAATGACTCAAAAAAATATTCATAGGTTAGCCATAACATCTATGGGTCACCCTTAAGGAACTACACCTTTCAATTAGGCCCTTGTAGCCCTTATAGGTCTCATGTGGACCCATTCACTCCTTTAGCACTTAATTAAGAAAAAAAAGAACACATGACCACTTAAAAATTTATATTTACACTCTACATGACCCCTTAAACTTCCTCAAATGATCATAGTCATCTTTTCCCACCTCTGTGTATGCTCAATCAACTCAAATAATGACCTTGTACATAAGAACACTATAAATGAACACATACTCAACTTCTTAAGAATTTATCATATGAAAGATAGATTAATCACACCTCAAAAATCCATATATATGATCATGGAGTATACAGTTTTCTCCAATATCTAAGTCATCATGAAACATTAAAACAACATCAACACAAGCTCAATTACCCTTCTCGAGTTATTTGCAGAACATGTATGAACACATAGTCAACTTTGAACCTTTATAAATTTTATTTTACAAAATTTAAGATATCAAAATATATATTTACATATGATCCTTGGAGTCCTTTACAAATTCACTTTTCACATAATGAGAAAATTCTATGTGGATCGAAAGTTATGGCCTAAAAACTAGACACTGGTCTTTCCTTTGTTAAATTCAAATATTTAAATTCAAACGGTCACAGTTAAACGTTGGTCACTTTGCCCGCATATTGTGTCATTAAATATTCATATTAAATGAATAAATTTTATATTATTTTAAATTTAATGCATAATTCACCAATTCCCAAACATTAAACTTTGAACAATTGACCTTATCTCATGCAATCTTGCAATATTTACTCAATGTGCACCATCGATCTCTACAGATCAGCCATGTCTTTATCATGTAGCACGTATTATTTGTTAAATATATATGAACACCCACTCAAATTTAGATTCTTATACTTTAAATTTACTCAATGTTAAACCTTGAACACTTTTTTTCATCTTGCTTCTTCCTGACATCTTAGAATGAGCATGCTCTATTGATCTTTTTGTAAGGAGTTCAATCTTTAACTTCATTAACCAATAAAAACTTTAACCCATTTGAATTAATATAAATCATATATCTATATTTATGAATTCCCATGAACCATTGGATCTCCATTTGGTCCTGATAGTTAATATTGTGAAAAAATGACTAGGTATGAGGACCATTGCTTATTTGCCTGGAAGGCCAACTTTGAACATGTATATCTTTTATCGCGCTTCATCACATGACCTAAAATTTAGCATATATAAACTAGGAACAAAAATAAACAAACCCATATGATAAATTTATCCTCACACCTTCACATATTCAAAATAAAACAACATCAAAATTTCTACTCAACTTTTCTTACCACATTGTAAATTTGGCTAAGTATGGGAAAACACTGTCAAAATGCCTGGAAGCCCAACTTTGCATTTTCATATCTTATGTTTCACTTTATTGCATGACCTAAATTTTAATGCATAGAAACTAGGCACAAATTTGATCAAAACCATATGACAAACTCTACTTGACTCATCCACATGTGGTATTGGTGATGTTAGCAAACTACCTGCTCAAATTTTCTGCCACTAGACCCAAAATGTCTAGATGAAAACAATGATCAACCAAATGAAATCCACTCATGCACACAAGCACTAAAAGTATAGAAAACATATTAGGGGCCTATTTCACATACTCAAGTCACCATAATCATCCATAAATATCTCTACCCATGCCAAAATTTAATATCAACCAAGCCTTCTTCAAGCATACTAGGATAAGCACATTGCACACTTTATCATTATCACTTAGATTATCAAGGAACTTCATCCACTCACTTGGACACCTCCATGACATCACTATGACATAATTGACAATTATCTAAAAAAAATTTGTGGATCATACCAATGTTTGGTAGGGTGAGTAAGGTCAAGATCTCATGGTGAAGGCTTGGGAAGATGATTTTAAATTTTTGCCATGCAAAGATGTTTGTGAGTATCAACATTATTTAATTGATAAAATGTAGATCTAGGTTGAAATAGATTATTGTGTGAAATTGGTTATGAAAGTGTAGCATCAATTTTAATATTAGGAATAATAGTGTGAATAGTGTGTATAGAATCATAGTTATATATAACACCATCATTGGTAGCATGTCAATTTTTAGGTTTCATATTCATTTGAGTTCCATTAGGAGGATGAGAAGGCTAAAATTATGTTAAGATAAAATCTTGATGTTTGCCTTGGTTGATGGCTTCTTTCAAATATTTTGAAGAGAGAGTCCAAAAATGATATTGTAATTTGGGATGGAGATCATTGGTGAACAAGTTGAATAAATTATATTCCCTCATGTTATGTTTACATTTATTCCATAATTTAATAAACACATGCCATTTGAGATTTTGATTATTTACAGTTGATAAAGTGAGCTATGTATTTTTAAAGAAGACCATTGGTTTCAAATTCATTTACCAATATGTTAACTAAATCTTCTAAATTAGATATAGTATGAGATTTGATTTGAATATACCAATCCAAAGCATCCACTGTGAAGGTTTTAGCTAAGAGATTAGTTTTGACAAAGGTATTGATCTTAATCCAATCCTTATATGGGTTTCCAAAAGTTTTCAAATGTAAAGCATGATTAGTGGATTTGTTATAGGTGATAATATTAATAATACCACCTATGCCGATGTTTATAATTTGAATGACTAGGAGTTAATTTTTTAAGTGTTCGATAGTCTTATTAAGAAGTGGGGGTTGAGGGATAAGGTTACCTTGTGCATCTCTAGGGGATGGGGGGCATTAGGATTTTTCACTCCCCATTGAGTAGTTTGAAGATGATTTTGTAATTGTAAAATTTGGTTTTACATTTGTGTCATTTTATTTTTACTATCAATTTGGAAAATAGCCATTTGTTTCATGACTTATAATAGAATTTGATTAGTATTAATAGTGGCTTGACTAGTATAAGTGGCTTGAGATTACCTATAGTTAGCATTGACTTGAGTATGAATATTGGAAATTTGAGTAGGCCTACTGGAGGAAAGACTGAACATAGTAGTTGAGATATTAAGAAAGGTAAAAGAATTAGTAGAGTGTTGAAGGCATAGAAGAAGAATTGGGTATGGAAGAAGAAAAAGGAATGGAATAAGTCATAAGGTGACTTTCCCTAGGACTTGTAAATGCATTATGTGTAGGTGAAGGTGATCAAAGTAAGGTCTTATCATGAGATTATATATGATCATGGTATCTTTTCCTTGATGTTGAGGGTTTTCATTAATAAAAAATATCATTTTGGTAGTGTATTCAAAATCACTCTCATCTTTGACAATAGGCATTTTTGGAGGATAGCTAAGTGGATTTAAAGTTTTGGAAAGAAGTGACCCATAGTTTTTGGTTCTAGTGGCCACCTGAACATTACTTACATTTGGATTTTATACAAAAGAATAAGGAATATGGAAATGATGGCATTTAGAGGGGTTAATTAGGTTCATCATATAATTTTGATTTTAGACTTTAATTTTATTAAAATGTATTGTATGTTAAAAGATAAGGGTAAAATTATAAATTTAGAAACCTAATGGGTCGATTTGGTCGACCTAATTGAGAAGATAAAAATAAGGAATAGTCTGAAAAAACTAATTGATTAGGTTGATTGACCTAGTTGGGTAGACAAAAATAAGGAACAATGTAAAATATACTTGATCATGTTGGTCAACCTAGTTGGTTAGACATGGATAAGACAGAGTTTTAATATCCTATTAAGTTGAGCTAGTCAACTTAGTTATACATGTAAGAAGCTATAGAGTTTTGATAGCCTACTATGTCGAGCTGGTTAACTTAGTTATACAAGCAAGAAAATATAGAAATTTCATAGTCTACTAATTTGAATTAGTTGACTTAGTTGTATAGGTAGAAAAATATATAAATTTAACAACCTACTAAGTTGATTTGGTTGTCTTATATATACAGGTGGAAAAATATAGTAATTTTACAACCTACTAAGTCAAGATGGTTGACTTAGTTGTACAGGTGAGAGAATATATAAATTTTATAGCCTACTAAGTCAAGTTGGTCAACTTATATGTACAAATTATAAAATATAATAATTTAACAACCTAATAAGTCAATCCAGTCAACTTAGTTGTATACAAGGAAAAATATAGTAAATGGCAGCCTACTAATTTAAACTGGTCTACTTAGTTGTACAAGAAGGAAAATATAGTATTTTTTAAAAATCCTATTAAGTCAAGCTAGTTGACTTAATTGTACATATAAAAAAATATAGTTTTGATAGCTTACTAAGTTGAGTTGGTTAACTTAGTTGTACATGTAAGAAGAAGATAAATATTTTGATAGCATACTAAGTCAAGCTAGTTAACTTAGTTATAAAATAGGGAACAAATAGAGCCTACTAAGTCAATATGGTCAACTTAGTTATCAGGAAACAAAAATTGAGATAAACTAGGTTGATCTGATCAACTTAGTTAACTATATAAAAAAATAGTAGTTTGAATAGAATATTGAAGATTGAGTTGAGCCTGGTTGACTTAGTTTGTTCACACATAGTCAACTAGGTTTATGTTGGTTGATCTAGTTGAAACATATATCACAGAGTTATATCAATCCTAGTCAATAAATTTTATAATACAATAGACAATAGAAAGCAATAAACATAAAACGTAATGTTATAACTATTAATGTTAACTAATTATCTGAAAAAAAAGTTCAAGAAGATATACTAAAAGGTTTTGATTGATTTATAGGCTTCTAAAGATACTTATTTTTTCATTGAATAGTGATAGCCTAATGTTTTAGATCACTAAATA
The DNA here is from genome assembly GCA_037957365.1 of Torreya grandis. NCBI lineage: Eukaryota > Viridiplantae > Streptophyta > Pinopsida > Cupressales > Taxaceae > Torreya > Torreya grandis. Next base: position 171,885 of record JARHVA010007328.1, on the reverse strand, counting down.
TAGATGAAGTATCATTTTCATATCCTATTAAGCCCAATTTAAAAGGTAAGTTGAAAGTAACTTCTCATCATTAACCTCTAACCAATCCACCACAAGATCAAATGGATGGTTAGATTCTTCAAGTTCAATTCAAATAGAAATATTAAGTGTTTCCAAAATACTATGACGTATATGGAAACTAAATATTATGTTTAACTTTGTATTATTGATATGAGTATTGGGGCAAGCCTGTCATACTATGATATCTATAAATGATAGACAAGGACCATAAACAAAGTATCTCAGATCCATTCACGATAGTATCTAATTAATTTTAAAAGTGTTGGTACATAGTTTCTAGGGAAAATAAGATAGTAAAAAATAATTAAAAAATCAAGTGTCGAAAACCAATTTTATAGTTTTTCAAAATTAAATAAATAGGAAACCAACTCTTTTCAATGAAAAAGTGAGATTAATTATTATGAAAGGAAAGTAAATTGTCTTGCTTATGCTAAAAGTAGAAAATCACATAACAAGGTCAGTCGGGATGATATAGTTGAAAAATAGAGTAAAATATAGTCAGGCAAACCGATCTAATTTGCTGTAAAAACATGTAAAAAAATAATCATATTCAGCCAAGTTGACTTATTTTGTTTGATAGAGTAGATAGACATAGAACTAAGTCAGATAGGTTAACTTAGTTAATTGTGTGATATATTTTTATAGAATAGAGAAACTAGTAAAAATAAAGAACTTTGATCTAGATTGAATAATTTTACTTAAAATAGAAATGATAAATTGAGTTAATTGATAAGATTTGAAGCACAAAGACTGTATAGAATGAACTTGAGAAATATAAATAGGTCGACTAAGAATGATGAATATCTAACTATTGGTTGTTTTGTTCAGGCCTGTTTAACTCTTGTAAAGGCAAAATATTAAAAAAACATAGAGATTAAATGTAGTCAACCAGGTCAACTTAATCTATAAAAAGTTAAAAACTAGAAATATTAAAAATAAAATTAGGTTAAATAGTGTGATCGAGTTTGTTTTAAAATTAAAGGATACTAAAATGAACTAGGTTAACTAACCCAATCTAGTTGATTGTTAGTGAAAAATTTAGAAAAGAAGAAAAATAACTAGGTCAACCAACATGACCTAGTTTATTGGAGATGAAAACCTACAAAAAGAAGATAAAAATAGGTCGACCAACACAACCTATTTGAATTTGGATCCTGAATATGTAAACAAATAAAATTACTAGGTTGACCAACGTGACCTAGTTGATTGCATAAGTAAACTTGCAAATAGAGAATACAACTGAGTTGACTAATGTAACCTAGTTGACTATGGATCCTAAATCTATAAATAGAGGTTAAAACTATATTGATCATCATAATCTAGTGATCTATACATTAAAAATTAAAAATACAAGGGTTAGATTCATGTTGAGTTCACCAGAATGTATGCAAAAAATAAAGATAGATCTACATTTTATCTTAGTAACTTTAAGGTCAGATAAGATAATCAACCAATATCTATTGCAATACTATTTATATTAGGAACATGAATAAATTGGATCTATTAAACCTAACTGAGGGATTACTTATCACACAACACTAAAGGAGAGGGTTTCAAATCCTTGTGGCACAAATAAGAATGGTTTAACATAAACAATCAAGGGATCATGGAAGGAAAATGTGGGACTAGAACATCTACGTGGATGATGGAAAGAAAATAAGACCCTATAGATATACTAAGTTTAAGTATATAGGTAATATAAATAAGTATTTATACATTCAAAAACTATTACTTTGTTCAATATCTATCTATCAAATGAAATGGCAAAAGATAGGAATACTTATCTTTGAGTGAATATGTCAAGTCTCAATCTCTCCTTTGGATAATGGTGTTTTGTAAGAGATTATGGTTTTGTAAGGGTGACTCAATATAAATTATATTTAGGTTAAAATACTCTTAATTTTCATCCAAGACTTCTCACAAGATAAGTTATCTTCCCTCCAAGGCAAACCCTAAGTAATGGCTCCTTAAAATGTAGATCTAGTGGAATTATGAGATGTAATAATACAAAAATAAATGTTCCTCTTAAATTGAAATGAGATTTTAATTTATAACAATGGATAAGTCATAACTCTTCCATAAATTTAATTGATGAGGTTGATGAACATGACTCAGTTTTAAAGAAAAAATTACTATTAGGCCTCAAACTAGGTTGGCTTAGTCGTCTTAGTTCTATAATGTGTATTTTAAATTTTATAACAAGGTCAACCCAGTCAAATTAGTAGGAAAATAGGATGTTTGATTAGTTATGGGCTATTTGAAAGGATATTACTTAGGGAAATAGATAAGTGGGTTTTTTTTACTTGGATGGTAGATAATCAGGATTTGTAATAGGTTTAGGTAATGATAGAGTTTACCAATAATCTTGTCAAGCAATAATGATCTACCCACCCCTTTCTTGGTGCACCTTTTAAGGCATAAACTCAAAGAGATTGAAAATTGATAGGTATTTTGCCAATATGATTGTCATTGATGTTAAAATGGACATTATAGATGTCAAAAAGATCATGCATGATTGGTGGAGAGAAGAGCAAGTTTCATAATTGTACTATGCAAAGTTGTCATGCTTTTATAGAGTCCATTTATAGATGTTTAAAGTCAAATAGATAGAAGATATGTTATGGGATTTTCATGAGCATATTAAAAATATGGTCTGTAGGTTCAAATGAGAAGGAATGAGTTTAGAATTAAATTATATTTACTCTCAGACTGAATAGGGTTTCTCAGTAAACCCTAAGGGTTTAGCCTTGGCATCAACAAGAAAAGTTTTATTTTAATGTTGACTTGGTATAGTTGAGAACTAGTAATTTAAGTTACAAATTAATTCCATATCATCATTAATAAATTGACCCCTCAACCTAATAATTACCATCTTCGAGCAATGATCAAAAGAATTTATATTTTATTAAGTTTAAGACTTAATATATGTCCCATCTTGATCAATAGCTTGTGCTTCATCGTACACAGAGGATCTAATAAATTGAAGAAAATTCAAAGTGTCAAAAGTCCCTTCGAGTGAATGTGTTAATGCCAAGTGTCACAAACACATAGTCTGTCAAAAGAGGACCAATAAGAATGAGCGTATTAGAGTTAATGATCGAGCTAGTTGGAATATCAATAGCTCACACTTAATCAGACATTAGAGATCTAACAGAGCATGATGAAGTCAGATTATCAAAAGGATCCCTGAGTGAGCATTTAAGTGATAAGTTATACATTCATGGAACTTGTTAGATAGAGACCTAATAAGCTTAAGCTTGATATATATAAAGAATGGTCTTATTAGAATATCTAACGGTGTACGGGTGATCATACAAAAGAGATACAACAAAGTGAATGGAATTAAATGCTATAAAGAGCTTGACATTTAAAAACTAAACATAAGTAAATATCATGCATATTTGAAGATATAACATGTGAAATATTGGATGAGAGAAATCCAATGGAGTGAGTGGACTCAGATAGAACAAAGTGATCGATGTTTATCAACATAGTGGCAAGTTAAAGATCAAGTAGGTTTGAGAATATTGATTGAGTGAAAACAATCCAAAGATATATGAAGTAGTGAGATGAGGTCAAAGTGTCAAATTTTAATGACCAATTCAAGGTAAAGATCATACATCTTCGAAGATCAAATGACACGTAGAAGCTAGGATCTAAATATTAAATAGATGCATTTTAAAGTTGATCTATTTGAATATGGACCATCAGATCATGGTGCCAAAGGCAAGATCAATAACTAAAATTTAAACTCATGTCCAAACAAAAGGTTATTTAAATAAACATGTAGGAACTTGCGTATAAGCTCTATATCTTGACACAAATAATGATATTGATCAATCCAACTGATAAAATCTACATTAAAGAGCCTATGCATCAAAACTTGAGTCTAATAGATGTTGTAGATAGTATAGAGACCTAAAATTAAGGCATTATGCATGGAATCAAGATGCAAGAAACTTATAGTCCAAGTCATAATGAACTAGAGTCCAAAATTGGCATGATTTATTACAGTCTGAGTGTGAACACATAGAAAATATGGAACCCTAGATTATTTGTTTATAAATATGATATCTAAGTCAAAGGAAAATGCTGATAGAATAATTGTATTTACTATTGAGCTAAGTTGAATATAGATAGAGGCATAAAGCAAAAGGCAATGAAGTGTGTCAAATAGAAAATCATAAAGACACAGAACTAGAAGGGGTAGAGAAGATAAAAGAGGAAGAAAGGCACAAATAGAATGTGTATAGTATGATCAATTGTAAATCAGGCCTATAACAAAGAATAAATATCTAGATTCATGTATGAATCTAATTTGTAAATTGGAGTTATAACTTCATAGAAAATTTTGATAAGTTGGTGCCATCAAATAAGTTAAGTGGGTGATTAGATTAGGGAGTGGGTACTTCCTTAGGGTTGGTGATCTTAAATCAAGGGATAGGTGTTCCTTTAGGATTGGTGTCCTTAAACATTATAACTAGTGAGGTTTACTAGTAAGGCTTTGAACTATGAGGCTAAATTAGAAGAGTAGATTTTAGAGGCTATTCTCATTATGATTTTTCCCTTTGGGTTTTCCACATATAAATCTTGTGTCATGTGAATTTGTGTTTGTGTGATCTTTGCATTTATATTTTGATCTACATATTCTTTTGAATTTGTTATAAAATGTATTAAAGGACTGATTTTAATTCATATACTAATTCACCCCCCCCCCTCAATATTTAGTTGTGTTCTAACAATTCGTATTAGAGCCTAGGGTTCCTTGAAAGAATCTTAATTAGCTTAGGTAGATCTTGGAGTAATGAACATAATGGATAATCAAGAAGGATCTTCATCAAAAAAGGAACCTCTTTTTGATGGATCTAACTATGCATTTTAGAGCATAAGAATGGAAACATATCTGTCCTCATTTGGGGTTGATGTATGGATGTCTATGGTAAATGGATATACATCCCCTACTATAACTCCTATTGATCAGGCTGCCAAGAAGGCATATAAGAGCAATGCCAAAGAAAAGAATGATATTCTTCATGGATTGTCAAAGTTAGAGATTGTTAAAGTTATGCACTATCAAAATACACAAGACATTTGGAACAAGTTGAAGGGAATCTATGAAGGAGATGACAAGGTAAAGCAGGCCAAGCTAAAAACTTAAAAAGGCAATTTTGAGAGCCTTAAGATGAATGAAGAGGAGAATATTGTAGACTGCTTCCTTAAGGTAAATAAAATAGTAAATGCAATCAGAGGCCTTGGAGAAGATATGAAAGATTCAATCATTATCAAGAAGGTTTTAAGATCTTTTCCATAAAGATATGCTTCTAAACTATTTGTAATAGAAGAAGTAAGAGATCTAGATAAAATCACTATTGATGAGTTGTATGGGACCTTCACAACCTCTGAGATGGGAATAGGAGAGACAAACACATTCAAGAGAGAAGCTACATTCAAAGTATCCAATCAAGTAAAGGAAGAGAAATCTACATCTTAATCTGAGGAGATTAATGAAGAAGAAGCTAACTTTGTCAAAAGACTAAAGAGAGGATTTGGAAAGTACAAAGGTAAGTTAACCTTCCAATGATTTAACTGTGGTAAAGTAAGAAATTTTAATTGTAAATTCCCTCATAATAAAATGGATAGCTTTGAGCAAGTATAGAGTATAAAAAAGGTGAAACCCTATTATCCTAAGAAGAACTTAAAGAATAAGAAAGGTCTGTACACAAAAGAAGATAGTGACTTAGTGGAAGATAGTGATAGTTCAAATGATGATCATGATTGTGATTTTGTGGCCAAGGGAAATGAATCCTTATTCATGATAGTATGATCAAATTTTTTAAATCTAGATCAAGATGAAGTTGAAGACTCAAATGAAGAAGGAGAAGTGGATATATAATATCAGCTCATATGTGCTCTAGATGAGATTGATAAGCTGAGAAAAGATAACTCAAAACAAAAGAAGATTTGATAAAAATAAATTAATAAAATGTCTAAAATTCTTGGGAAATATGATCAGATGGTAATTAGTCTAAAGACACAAGTTAAAGAGGCTAAAAGAATAGAAGATGCAGTCAAAATAGAAATATAATCTAAATTTGATGAATGTGTGAAGCTTGAGGTATAAATAGTGGCTTTGAGAAAAGAACTTAAAAAAATCAAAGGTAAACTAAATAAAAGTCTAAAGTCTAAAGTTGATAGGAGGATTAGACATTTTTGATGAAGTGATTAACTCTCAAAATCCCTTGAAAGAGAGATCAAGCCTTGGTTATGAAAAGGGAAAAAGTTCCTCAACTAGTACATCTACTAACCTATATGAAAACTTTAAAGTAGAAGGAGCATTGGGAGCAAAGAAAGATAAATATTGCAAGGATACAAAGAAAAACTCAAACATAGTTGATGTGAAGAAATTTGAACCCATAAAGAAGCTTGAAAAGAAAAAGAAGATAAAGGTAGCTGATGCTGATGGATACACCAAGGTGAGAAACTTAAAGAAGCCACAACCTAGAAGAATTCCTGATGCTACATTAAGAAATGTTATGACCAGGTATTCCTCATATATTTATGGTTATTATTATATTTTTAATCATTTTTTTATAAGGCTAGTAATTTTAGAGTTATAACTACAAAAAGAATCAATTATGTAAGAAAATATTCATTTTCAACCTTGGTAGATACAAATATAATGTGCTCTAATTACAATAACTTTTGTCACATAGCTAAACATTATAGAACTAGCTTTATAAGATCAAAAGTAGAAAATGTAAAGAAAGACATGCCTCCCAATGTGAACAAAGGTTCACAAGTTTCTAAAAAGAATCTAAATAAGAAACCTAAGGATATGTGGAGAGTGAAAAATCAATCCATGATTGCTCAGACTACACTCCATTCCAAGGAGCAAAATTTGTGGGTGATATATAGTGGATGCTCAAAGCATGTGACTGGTGACAAGAGCTGTTAGGATCTTAGAGTACAATTGATTACTTTTGTATAAGCAACTAAACATAGAATTAAAACCAGAAGAAATAAGTAACTAGAAATCAAAAACAACAAATAATAGGAGATACAAAAAACAACCAATATTGTATTAAACTCTTCCAGAAGGAAATACAATGAATAAATATCTCTCTCTTCACACCTCTCAGATGTACAATAATTCTCCCTCAAGAGTTCTCTCTCTCTCAATCAATTACAACCAACTCAATTACTAAATTGTTCTTGCAGATCTTCTTGATCTTGCTCCTCTTGCTCAAATTACAATACAGCCCCATGGGTCTCTTAAAAATAATTGAAAGCAAACAATAATTAGAAAAACAAGCTCAAGACTAATTTTAGTCTTTACATGCAAACTAACTATTCTCCTAAAAATAGCAATTCTGGAAATGCATAGAATTCGGTGTCAGTCTGAAGATGACTGATGCCGGCCGACTCCTAACCGATGTCAGTTGGTTCTGACCAATTCTACCGATGTCGGTCAACCCCTAACCGATGTCAGTTGTTTTTGACTGATGGTAGTTATTGTGTAAGCCCAGCAACCTCCACACTAGCTCATTAGTGAAGCTTTTAACTCCACAAATCAACAATCTCTCACTTGGAGATAAACAACTGCACCTGTACCTATACAACAACATCCTCTAAACATCTCTAGCTTGTTTCTCCCTCTTCAAGTTCAATCTTGAAGACCAACAAAAGTTGAATGAAGATTCAACTTCTCCTTTGTTACCAGCTTTGTTAACATATCAACAGGGTTCTTATCCATATGGATCTTTTCCAGCTTCAACTGTCCATCCTCTAATACCTGTCTCATGAAGTGGTACCTAAGCTGTATATGTTTGGTTCTTGAATGAAAGGCTAAATTCTTTGCCAAATGAATTGCACTTTGACTATCACTATATAATCTGCAACTCTCTTGCTCCTTTCCCAACTCTTCCATGAACTGAGTCATCCAAATCATTTCCTTTCTAGCTTTTGTGACTGCAATGTATTCTACCTCTATAGTAGACAAGGCAATAACCTTCTACAACTTTGAAATCCAGCTAACCGCCGTTCCACCAACAGTGAACACATATCCTATGGTGCTTCTCCTACCATCTAAGTCACCTACCATATCTGAATCTACATACCCATGTAGAGAAGTGTTTGACCCTCCATAGCATAAATGCCTATTGCTAGTCCCTCTCAGATATCTAAGAAGCCATTGAACTGCTTTCCAGTGTTCCTTTCCTAGATTGGCCATAAACTTGTTGACAACTCCCACTGCTTGGGCAATATTTGGTCTAATACATACCATTGCATACATCAAGCTCCCAACTACTAAAGCATATGGAACTCTACTCATGTACTCAACCTCATCATGTGATTTAGGACACTATTCTTTGCTCAACTTGAAGTGTCCAGCCATAGGTGTGCTTATCAATTTTACATCCTGCATATTGAACCTCTCCAACACCTTATTCACATAATCCTTTTGAGACAAAATCAAACTATGATTTTTTCTATCTCACTTAATACTCATGCCAAGGATTTTCTTTACTGCTCCTAAATTCTTCATGGCAAATGTGTGAGCTAATTTTACCTTAAGCTCAATAATTTCCTGCATGTATGAACCTGCAACAAGCATATCATCTACATATAGTAATAGAATAATATAACTACCATTATCCAATCTATTAAAATAAACACAATGGTCAGATTGACATTTACTAAAGCCATGCTCTATCATAAACCTATCAAACCTCAAATACCATTGTCTTGGAGCTTGCTTAAGACCATATAAGCTTTTCTTCGACCTGCACACAAGTTTTTCCTTACCTTTGACCTCAAAACCTTCTAGTTGATCCATATATATCTCTTCATCCAAATCTCTATGAAGAAATGTTGTCTTAACATCAAGCTTCTCAAGATGCAAATCCTCAATAGCAACTAAAGACAATACAGTCTGACTAGAAGTCATCTTTACTACAGAAGAAAAAATTTCACCAAAATCACTACCTAGTTTCTGTGCAAATCCCTTTACTACCAACCTAGCCTTATGTCTCATTTGTCCATTTTCTCCTTTCTTTAACCTATATACCCATTTTTTTTAGTGCTTTTTTTCTGGCTGGCAACTCAACAAAATCCCACGTATGGTTCTCTTCCAAGGAATCAATTTCCTCATTCATGTCATGCTCCCACTGTTTCCTAGATTCTACCTACATTGCCTCATCAAAACTTTCTGGTTCTCCACCATTAATGAGAAAAAAGTAGTATAAAAAAAGGGAATAATGAATTGAAGGTTTACTTACCCTTTCAGACCTCTTTATGGGCATTTGAGACTCATTTACAGCTTGCTATCCACCCAAATTTTCTTTTGACAGTGACCGATCCCGGTCATCTCTGATCGATGTCGGTCTGCACTCGATCGCCGTCGATTCCTCTTGATCAACACCAATTTATACTTGACCAACGTCAATTTCCACCTGATTAACGTCAGTCTCTACCTAACTAACGTCAGTTTCCACCTGACTGACGTCAGTCTTTGTGTTTTTCTGTGAGTGATGATTTTTACCCGTGAGCTCATTTTGGATCATAACCTCTTCTAAATCAATATTGCCCTGCTCAGAATTATTTAGCCTCTTGAGTTGATCATTGTACATCACCTTCTCATAAAAAATCAAAGCTTTCTATTTCTTAAATGTGTCAAAAATATCAGATTTCCTCTTTATGCAATAAACTCATACCTTTCTTATAGCATCATCAATGAAAGAAACATAATACTATGATCCTCCAATAAAATCTACTTGAGCTGGTCCCCACATGTCTATGTGAACAAGCTCCAACTTGTGCTTCTTTTTTGTTGACCTAGTTTTGAGAAACCTCACTTTCTTCTATTTCCCAAAAATACAATGCTCACAAAAATCTAGATCTATGCTTTTTAAATCTGAAAGCTTACCTTTTGACTTAAGAACATTCATTCCCTTCTCACTCATGTGACCAAGCCTACAGTGCCACAACTTTGCATCTACATCTGAAGTAGATAAAATAAAAGGAGAATAATCAGTAATACAAGTAGATAAATAAAGTGTACCTACTCTCTTACCTTTTGCTAATACAAGTGCACCCTTGGAAACTTTCCAAGATTCAGCTGTGAGAGTTACTGTGCAACCCTCATCACCCAACTTTCCTACAAAAATCAAATTTCTCTTTAGGATGGGTACATGCATGACATCCTTCAACACCCATGTGTTTCCATTCTACAATTTCAGCTGCACTTTTCCTTTGCCAACAATTTTACAAGGCTCATCATCCCCTCAATAAACTTTTCCAAAATCTCCATGGACATAATCGTTGAAAAATTCTCTATTTGGGGTTGCATGGAAAGAGGCACCAGAATCTAAAACCCATGATTCTACTTTATTATCCAAAGAAAATATAAGAGCATCCTGTGCAACAATACCTGCAACTTTTGCTTCTTTATTACCTTCATGTTGATTTTCTTTGTTATCTTTCAACCAACAATCTTTCTTTGCATGCCCTTTCTTTCCACAATTCCAGCAGGTTATTTTTCTATTTTTGGGTTTGGATCTACTTCCCATCTTTGACCTTGATTTCCCTTGCTTGCCCTTCTCTCTTTGCCTTCCCCTGCTTTCAACACTTAAAGCATTACCTGATGTTTTCCCTGTGCTTTTCCTGTAAATTTCTTCATTCAAGATTACACTAACAACACCATCAAATTTCAAGATATTTGAAGTAGATGTAGTATTACTAACTACCATTACCAAACTATGCCAACTTTCAGGTAAAGAGCATAAGATTAAGAGAGCCTTAATTTCATCATCAAAAACTATTTTGACTGAATTTAACTGATTTACTATTGTATGGAAATCATTAAGATGACTAGATACAGATCCACCTTCCTGCATTTGCAAATTAAATAATTGCTTCATAAGATATACCTTATTCAAAGCTGAGGGTTTTTCATATAAATTTGCCAAAGTATCCATTAACTCTACTGTTGTCTTTACCTGTGATAAGTTGGAAATCACAGAAGCTACTAGGCTCAACCTTATAGATCCAAGAGCCTTTCTATCAAGAACATTCCATTCTTCATCTTCCATATCTGTGGGCTTCTTTGAAACCCCACCCAACGGTAAATACAAATCTTTCTAATACAGATAATCTTCAATCTGCATCCTCCATAATTGATAATTCTTTCCATTGAATTTCTCCATTCTTAGTTTACTTTCTTCTACCATTGCTTTGCTCCCACTCAATTAGAAACCCCTGTGAGTGAATTCTGTAATAAATAAATACTAACATGCTCTGATGCTAGTTGTTAGTGTATACACATAGCTCTGATACCATTTGTTAGGATCTTAGAGTACAATTGATTACTTTTGTATAAGCAACTAAACATGGAATTGAAACCAGAAGTAATAAGTAACTAGAAATCAGAAACAACAAATAATAGGAGATACAAGAAACAACCAATCTTGTATTAAACTCTTCTAGAAGGAAATACAATGAAGAAATCTCTCTCTCTTCACACCTCTCAGATGTACAATAATTCTCCCTCAAGAGTTCTCCCTCTCTCAATCAATTACAACCAACTCAATTGCTGAATTGTTCTTGTAGATCTTCTTGATCTTGCTCCTCTTGCTCAAATTACAATACAACCCCATGGGTCTCTTAAAAAGAATTGAAAGCAAAAAATAATTAGAAAAACAAACTCAAGACTAATTTTAGTCTTACATGCAAACTAACTATTCTCTTAAAAATAGCAAATTTGAAAATGCACAAAATTCAGTGTCGGTCTGAAGATGACTGATGCTGATTGACCCCTAACTGATGTCGGTTGGTTCTGACCGATTCCACCGATGTCAGTTGACCCCTAACCGATGTCGATTGTTTCTAACTAATGTCAGTTACTATGTAAGTCCAGTAACCTCCACACTAGCTCATTAGTGAAGCTTTTAGCTCCACAACTCAACAAGAGCAAGTTCACCAAAATAAGCAAATGTAAGGAAAGATTTGTCAGCTTGAGAGATAAAAAAATAGTAAAGATCAAAGGTAAAATAACCTTGAACATAGATGGTAAACTACCTACACAGGATGTCCTTTATGTTGAAGGATTAAAGCATAATCTGCTAAGTATCAACCAAATTCATGACAATGGATATAAGGTCACATTTTATGCATAAGTATGCAAGCTATAGAGATCTAGAAAAATAGTTTCAAAAGGGAAAATGACTAAGAGCAATATCTACAATCTTATATAAGTGAATCAAAATAGTTTCTTGATGGGAAAGAATGATGAGATTTGGTTGTGGCATAGGATAATGGGTCATGTCAACTTTGATAATCTAGTCAAAGTGAGCTCAAATAAGAGTGTAAGACACATTTCCAAGATAACCAAACTTGCAAATACTACTTGCAAGGAATGTCAACTAGGCAAGCAGACAAGGGTTAGATTTCAAATAAAAGAGTATGCAACTACAAAGCCTCTATAATTAGTCCATACTAATATTTGTGGTCCTACAAAGATAAGAGTATCTAAAAGATAGTGGTTCTTTATGTTATTTTTATATGACTACTCAAGAATGACATGGGTAACCTGTTTGAAGGACAAATCTCAAGCGTTTGAGAGATTCAAGATCTTTAGAGACATGGTTGAAAATGAGAATGGAAGAAAAATCAAATGCTTAAGATCTGATAAAGGTGGAGAATTCACCTCAAAAGAATTTATAGAGTATTGTGAGAAGTATGGGATTAAAAGGCACTACTCTATAGCAAGGACTCCATAGTAAAATGTAGTTATTGAGAGAAAGAACAAAATAGTCAAAGAAATAGCCAAAACAATGCTAAAAGAGGCCAAGTTACCTGATGGATATTGGAGAGAAGTAGTCCAAATAGTAGTATGCATATTGGATAGAGTTAAACTAAAGGTAAATAGTGACAAAACTCCCTTTGAACTATGGTATGTAAAACCTATCTTTGTTAAGTGCTTCAAAGTGTTTGGAAGCAAATGCTACATCAAAATAAAGGAGAACAAATTGGGAAGATTTGAATCAAGATGTGATGAAGGAATATTTATTAGTTATTCCACTTAACTCAAAGCCTATGTATGTTACAATAAGAGGCTACACAAGATAGTGGAGAGCATAAATGTCAGGGTAGAAGAAGGCATAAAACATGTTTAACCTGATAAAGAAACTAGTAATGAAGAGTCAGATATTGAAGAAGAATTAGATAGTGAAAAGGCTAAGGAAAAGAATGAAAAATCACCTCCAAAATTTATTCAAAAATATCATCTTAAAGATTAGATAATTGGAAATAATAATGAAGGAGTTCAGACAAGGAGAAGAGCTGAAATGAACAAGAAGTAAGTAAGTTTTGCTCTAATGTCTAAAAGTAAGCCTAAGAGCTATGTTGAAGCCAACAAGGATGAGAATTGGCTAAAATCCATGGAAGAAGAACTGAGTCAAATAGAAAAGAACAAAACTTGGAAATTAGTTCCAAGACCCTCAAACAAGAATGTGATGGGAACAAAATGGGTTTATAGAAACAAGTTCAATGAAGATGGATCTCTTATAAGAAATAAAGTGAGATTAGTGTGAAAGGGATATGCACAAGTAGAAGACATAGAATTTGAGGAAACATTTACTCTAGTTGCTAGATTGGGAGCTATAAGAATGTTTCTAGCATTCTCTATTTATAAGAAATTCAAAGTCTATCAAATAGATGTAAAGTCTATTTCTTAAATGGGAACATAGAAGAGGAATTTTATATTGAACAACTAGAAGGTTTTCAATTTTTAGATGAAGAATATTATGTGTGAGTATTGAATAAATCACTACATGGTCTAAAATAGGAACCTAGAGTATGGTATTCAAGATTAGACTAATACCTACAACAACAAGGTTTAACAAAATATGTGCAAATAGTAATCCATACTTTAAATAAAAATGTGAACATATGTTGATTGTTGTTGTTTATGTATATGACATCATATTTGGTGGTAGCAATAAAAAAATGTGCAAAGAATTTGCTACATAAATGTAAAGTGAATTTGAGATGTCTATGCTAGGAGAACTTTCCTTCTTCCTTGGTCTACAAATAACATAATCTGATGAAGGGATATTCATATCCCAAACCAAGTATGCAAAGGAGATGATCAAAAAATTTGGAATGGAAGATATCAAACCAGTTAGTACTCCCATGATAACTGGATGCAAGTTGAGAAAAGAAGATGAGTCACTTAATGTAAATTAGACTATGTACAAATCAATGATAGGTAGCTTGTTTACCTAATTGCATCAAGACCAAATATCATGCAAGCAATGTGCATGGCTGCTCTTAAAGAGTCACGTGTCAATGTAGTTAAAAGACTCTTTAGATACATCAAGAGAATAATTAACTATGGCCTATGGTACGCTACAAGTGAAGATTTCACTTTAATAACATATATAGATGTTGATTGGGTAGGAAGTGTAGATGATAGAATAATCACTAGTGGTGGTAAATTTTTCCTTGGAAATAGACTTGTTTCATGGCTTAACAAGAAGTAAGAGCTAGTTACTCTTCCTACAGTAGAAGTAGAGTATGTAGCAGCAGTGGCATGTTGCATTTAAGTCCTATGGATGAAGTAAACACTAGAGGACATCAAGGTTGAGTATAAGTCATCTATTTCTATTTTTTGTGATAATTCAAGTTTAATAAAAATATCAAAGAATCTAGTGATGCATTCTAGAATCAAGAACATATCAATCAAGTATCACTTATTAAGAGAGAGGGTTGTAGATCAAGAGGTCACAATGGAATATGTGTTAACTAAGGACTAGATTACAGAGATATTCACCAAACCTCTTCCCAAGGAACAATTTGAATATCTGAGATAAAAGTTGGGAGTGGTGGATCCTACATCACATCTCTAAATCACTATGATAATGCATGAGTCTAGGGAGAATCTCATGGAATCTTTATTAGTCCCTAGAATAAGAGAGAAAATTCAACTCAGACATGTATACTTCTAAAAAGTAATAATGAGTTGAAAGTTTTATATTCTTGGACAAACTCCTTTATTTGATAAAGAGGGAGACCACTTTGGACTAAAAGTGAGAAGGATTTCCTTTGCCATTGATGTCAAAGGGGGAGAAAAATGGTAAATTATCTTTTTAAAAGTTGGGAGAAAAAGTGCAAATGCTCTCTACAAAACTTTGGAAGAGTAGAGCAAGTGTCCAAGATGAGTTTAGGCAAATATGCCATTGCCTAACGGGGGGAAAGTTTGGTATAAATCTTCAGTTCATGCCAATGCAAGCAATGCTAGAGAAGGATTAAATTATTAGAAGATCAATACATTAAGTGTGTATCAGAGCATTTATTTTTCCATCAATGCAAAAGGGGGAGATTGTTGGAAATATGATTATCATTGATGTCAAAAGGGACACTATGGATGTCATTGATGTATAAAGGATCAAGCAAGATTGATGTAGAGAAGAGCATCTTTCATAGTTGCACTATGCAAATTTATCATGTTTTTACAAAGACCATTTATGGATGTTTAAAGTCAAATAGATAAAGATCTATTATGGGTTTTTCCTGAGCATCTTGAAAATATAGTCTGCAGGTTCAAATGAGAAAGAAGGAGCCCATAATTGAATTATCTTTGTTCTCAGACTGAATAGGGTTTCTTAGTAAACCCTAAGGGTTTAGCCATGGCATCAACAAGAAATTTTTTATTTTAATGTTGACTTGGTATAGCCAATAATAGGTAACTTAAGTCCATATCATCATTAAGAAACTGTCCCCTCAAACTAGTAATTACCAGCTCTGAGTAATGATTAGAGGACTTTATATTTTCCTAAATCTAAGACTTAATATATGTCCCAGCTTAATCAATGGACCAAACTTCATCATGCATAGATGATCCAATAAATTAAATCAAAGTTGAAGTGTCAAAGGTCCCTTTGAGTAAATGTGCTAATGCCAAGTGTCAAAAGAATAGAGTATGCCAAATAGAGGACCAATGAGAATGAGCCTGTCAAAGTTAATGATTGAGCTAGTTGGAAGATCAATGGATCATGCTTAATCAAACATTAGAGATCTAATAGATGATGATGAAGTGAAATTATAAAAAGGAGCCCTGAGTGATCACATAAGTGATAAGTGTCACATTCATGGAGCTTGTTAGATAGAGACCCAATGAGTGTAAGCTTGATAAATATAAAGAATGAGCTTATCATAAGATCTGATAATGCATGAATGATCATGTAAAGGAGATCCAATTGAGAGAATGGACTCAAATGCTATAAAAAGCTCAAAATTTAACAACTAAATGGAAGTAAAGATCGTACACATTTGAATATCCAATGACACACAAAAGCTTGGATGAGAGAGATCCAACAGAGTGAGTGGACTCAGATGGAACCAAGTGATTGATGTTTATCAACATAATGGCAAGTTAAAGATCGAGTAGGTTCAAGAATATAGATGGAAAAAGAGTGATCCAAAGATATAGGAAGTAGTGAGATGAGGTCAAAGTTTTGAAGTTTAATGACCAAGTCAAGGTAAAGGTTGTACATCTTTAGAGATCAAATGACATGTGGAAGCTAGGATCTGAAGATCGAATGGATGCATTTTAAAGTTGACCTATTTGAATATGGACCATCAGATCATGGCACTAAAGGTAAGATCAATGACTAACATTTAAATTCATGTCCAAATAAATGGTTAGTTGGAGAAACATGTATAAACTTTCATATAAGCTCTATATCTCGACATAAACAATGATATTGATCGATGCAACTAATCAAATATACATTAAAGATCCTATGCATCAAAATTTGAGTCTAAAAAATGTTATAGATAGTAAAGAGACCTAAAATTATGACATAATGCATGGAATCAAGATGCAAGAAACTTACAATCCAAGTCATAATGAACTAGAGTCCAAAATTGGCATGATGTGTTGTAGTCTGAGTGTGAACACATAGAAGATATGGAACCCTAGATCATTTGTTTATAAATATGATATCTAAGACAAAGGAAAATTTTGTTGGAATAATTTAATTTTCTATTGATCAAAGTCGAATATAAATAGAAGTAGAAAGTAAAAGGCAATGAAGTGTTTTAAATAGAAAATCATAAAGACACAAACCCAAAGGGGGTAGAGAAGAGCAAAGAGGAAGAAAGGCACAACGAGAATGTGAAGAGTATGATCAATTATAGATTATACTTGTAATAAAGAATAGAGATCTATATGCATGTATGAATCTAATTTATAAATTGGAGTTGTAGCTCCATAGAAAAGTCTGATATGTTGGTGCCATCAGATAAGTTGAGTGCGTGCTCAGATTAGGGAGTGGGTGATTCCTTAGAATTGGTGCTCTTAAATTAGGGGATTGGTGTCTCTTTAGGATCAGTGTCCTTAAACATTGTAACCAGTGAGGCTTGGAAGTGAGGCTTTGAACTATGAGGCTAGATTAGAACATTAGATTTTCATAGTTATTCTCACTATGGTTTTTCCCTTTGGGGTTTCCACATATAAATCTTGTGTCATGTGAATTTATGTTTGTGTGATCTTTGCATTTATCTTTTGATCTGCATATTCTTTTGAATTTTTTTTCAAATTTATTAAAGGACTAGTTTTAATTCATATACTGATTCATCCCCCTCTCAGTATCTAGTTGTGTTCCAATAAGGTTCCTACAAAAGAGAAAGCATCAGTAAATGATAAATTTTTAAAAATATTATGTGTATAAAAATATCATGCTATAAAAAAAGTATGAATCAAAGGGAAGGGTTTAAATAAATTTATCTACCCCATATGGATAATGTTTTCATATATATCCAATAATCTAAAGATGAAATTCAAACTAAATGTAGTTCTCCTACCTAGTTGAGTGTGTTCAATCTTGTGTAATACAATCATACATTGCAATCATGTGTATGAATTTCAACACTTGGTAACTTATTACTTGACCTTGAAAATGGTATTCAAAATTAGCTTAGGGCTTTCTCTTTTGAGGGATTTAAAATTAGAAAGCTTTAGGGAAGTTTCTCTAAATATGCAATGTATTTTCTAGTGATAGATAGATAAGTGTTACATGATCAAAATATTTAGGATTTATATGTTATATATCTAAATCTTTAGGTAATTTCCTATGAACCAACATGTAAAATATACAATCTTATCCATATTAACAATTTGATTATGTTAAAGTAATTTTTAAAAGGTGTACAAAAAAGTCCAACCCGAGTGGATAGATTCACGGTGATATAACCATTTAGGGAAATATGAACCTATTTAGAGAATAAGAATAGTGATCTTAGATCAATAGACAATATAAGAATGATAATAATTTTTTTAATTAGATACTGGGAAGTTCTTGTGTAGTATTAATGACAATTTGGAAGGGTCAGACCGATATATGAGTAAATGGTTATGAGAATATGTGGAAAAAAGTCATGTATGTGAGCATAAGTCAAGTATGTTAAAGACTGATTAAATTACACATTTTCAAGTGTCTAATGTCAAATATGAATGTCTATATTTTCCCATTTTATTCTAGTAATGGAAGTTCTATAGTAAAATGACAAATGGTGATACATGAATACAACTACGATGAGTGTGCTTAAGTATGTGTTTTGTGTTGCGTCTTTCTTCATGAAAACCTATAATGGAACATGTAGAAATAATTTTAATTATGATATACAATATAAAATTGAAAATATTGAACATATGTGGAATGTAATATCAAGTAATGAATACATGTTTATGTATGGGAACCAATATGTCTTCTAGAGACTTGTCATCTGGAGACAATGGAGAATGAGGTAATCATACCCCTTGAAGATGCTATCATAAAATCATGAGTTTATTATTAATATGACCTAACCCTAATTTTGAAATCAATAAATTAATATAATTTGAGTCACATAAAAATTTAGTCCCACACAACTCATTATATCTGAGTAATGGAAACCATTAAGGGTTCTAATAAATTTGAGAAGTGATTGAATAATGATTGAGAATAATGCATTTTATTTTAATCATCCACCACAGATAGATTATATGATTCAATCTAAGTAATGTCTAATTAATACGTAATTCTAAGTATAGTGTTTTTAAGAATGTGTCACATATGATCTACATATGTTTCCAATCCAAAACCATGTGTAATATGAGTCTGGTCTGAAGTGTCATAATATATGTGAAAGTGTCTGCATATTCCTCAAATATTCTCCCAAAATAATAACCTATACAATTTGAATCTTTTAATCAATGTAATCATATAATCAATGAAATACAACTCATAATCCTATAAACTCATGACATATGTCTTGCATATGTCCCTAATATGTGAAATACAACTCATATCTGAGTAAAACCTATAATAAATTATGTAAAACTATACCATTCTAAATTAATTTGTACCTAAAATCTAAATTTTAAATGACCATGAAGGCTAAATATTTAAGACAAACCACTATGTATACCCTATTTTTGATTTTAATAATGTAGCCTATGAATTTATTATCTCAAAATAAATGAATTATATATATCATGTCATATATAAAAATATACTAGTGTGAAGTATGTATTAACATGTCATCATAGTAATAATGGATCATATGAGTATGTATGAAACATGTATAATAAAGCATACAAGTGTCATGTTAAGATAATGAAGAATGTTGTGAATAGTCAATGGTCATCCATAAACTGAGTAATAATTATGTGTAAGGTGTATGATATGTATCATGTCACTTCAAATAAGAATAAAAGTTATTTATATGGATCATGACACAATAATCTCAATAGACAATCTTATATTTATCCACACATAGCAAACAGAGTCACAGACAGTGTCATGGCCATGACGTGCACAATAAATCAAACATAATATCACTCAATGTCATTTAAGGAAAAATCCCACACTCAATGGAAAACTAAACATCACACAAGGTCAAGGACCACGCAAAATGCACAATCAAATGTCACACAAACAAATAATTACACAAAGTGGATAATCAAATGTCACACAAAATTAGTGAAGCAAATAATATACAAAGAGTCATACAATGTATTAAACAATTAAGCATCACACCATGTAACATGTAACAACATCAATCATGTATAATACAACCAAGGCTAATATATATAATTAATGTATGTTGTTATCACATATATAAAAATACAATAGCTATTGAAATAACCTGCTAAGTAGTATGAATTAGTAATGAGTGTAAAGTAGCTCAATATGACCAATGGAGAAAAAATGATAAACCATGTGTCAATTAATAAGATTCCCCTAAAAAAAGCATGGTCCTAATATAGGAAGGTAACTCTTGGTTCTAATGATGTCTCAAATCTATGTTCCCATATCATAGATGACATGTATGTCTTACATCTTACTCATGTGTACTATGAAACATGTGTGCATAGAAAAATGGATATATAATGTACTATATATGATAAAACATAAACAAATCATGTAAATAAGTCATACATGTCATGTGTAGGTCCTAGTTTATTTTTTGACTCTTGTTTTTTTTTTTTTTTTAGTTTTTTATAACTTTATGTAATGTTAATTAATGATGTCATCAATGAGATACTCACATGTAGGTCATGTGTCAAACTTAGTTAATGTTACTTGTTGTGATTGCATAATAAAATGTGTAACTACATCAAACTTTTAAACATAATGTCATGTGACATATCCATAATGATAATAATTAACCATATGATCATACGTATGTTGTGTAACTCTATGTATCATAGTAATACATGGATTTTGATGCATAATAGGAGAATGTGTTTATGTCCACTGTGGAAAACAAATAAAGGAGTCTGTAACACTAGTCAAGGATGTGATTAAATAGATAATGGATCTCATGAATCCTAAATAAATATTTGATGTAATGGAAACTTTAGTAGTGTCATCGATGAAATTCCATTATCTTAATTTGAGATTTTTGAGTAGGATGAACCTTAATAGATTGTTCAATTAACTGCCACATTGGTGGGGATAGAGGAGTAATAATCTCCTTCTAAAGATGGTCTTCATATGGTATACATAGAACTATAGAATGTATATACTTCACATATCTATGTATTGTAGATGGTACTGAACACATATTATGTCTCTAAAGACATCTTAATAACATGTCAAACACCCTTGTACATGGTATAACTAAAAATAAAGTGTAAAGTATAGTAGGTCCCCCTTGAGTGGAAATACAATCCTCCCAAGAAGATTTCGTTTTCATCCATTGAATCCCATAGAGTGTCTTTTTTATATCAATCAAATATTCTTGTGTATATCTAAGACTAGTGTCGAGTGTCACCATACAAAGATTTTCACTTGAACCATTATCTACCATGACACTATGTATAGGTTTTGAATCTATGTGTGCACCTATAAACAATGTGTCATCAGAGTTCTCATTGTCCATAATCTCATGCTTATCAAATGTAATAATAGGTTTGTGTGTTTGTATAATCTAAAGTGTGTCAATAGTGCCATTTAGATGATGGTCTTCCTCAATTATAAAAGTATAATAATTTGGAGGAGGATGTGCATTTTAATTCATATGCACCTTAGGCTTAAGATTAGTCTCTTGTGTTGCATGATCTATAAAGGGATCATTAAATATATTCAACTTAACATTCTCATTAGATTGTGTTTGTGATTCATTTTTAGGCAATTTATCTTATGTCATAAACTTATGCATTTATTAGTTGAATGCCATGTGCATCAATGATAGTCACAATAATTCATTGCTTTTGAATTTGTTAGCTTAAGGCTTACTCATATCAGCCTATTTTTTTGGATGGAGAGATATAAGGATACACTCAGGTAACTATTTTAATACCTTATGAGAAGGTTCTAGTAATGTAAAAATTGCCTCCTTGGTGGAGTTGAGAAAACAAGTTGATTAGTTGGTTGTGTGACTACATCAACTATTATTTTTGTATCATTCTTATTATCACTTTCTATTTATTTGAAAGTTGGTTTACTTGGAAACTTTGAACCAAAAGGGGTTGGAGGATTGGACCCATATTTTAGCTTATTCACTACAATAAATTTAACTTCTTTGTCTTTATCTATGTGACACAAGTCATCAAATGTTTGGAATTTCTAAAATATAATAGACTCATGTATAGGAGAAAGCATGATTTTCTTGAATGTATCTTGTAGTTCATTATCTACCATCTGAATTTTCATCTTAGATATCATGGTATTATAACAAAGTACATAATTAGTGATGGTATCATTAGACCCTAGCTTAATTTTTACAATCTGAGCATAAAAATATTCTCATTAATGTTGATTAAAAAGTGTGATAGTGTAAAAGCTATTTCTGAATTATATAGCACCTTAGTCTTGTACACTTAGAAAAACATATAATGGATGTACCTTTAACTTCTAGACCTTTTCCATTTCCAAATGGCTCGCAGACACTATCTCCATTTACCTAATTGCTTATCTCTTAATCTGACCAATGTTATTCTAATGACCCATACCTGCTATCTTGTCTAGAATGTTATAAACCTATTTATCTTCCATCCCTACAAGTTATGGACCTAAATTTATTTTTTAACTTTCCAAACACTTGAATCCTAGTCAGATGCTTATGACGACACAAGTGTCCTATACCAATGTAAGTGTTTAACGCTCTAAAATCATCCACTTTTCAAATGAAATGTATTCCTATGGTTAGCTTAAGTGATTTAATGTGAGATATTCTCTAAAAGGATTAGTATAAATACAAGATCAACCCTCATTCATTCATAATCTAGAAACACCTAACAACACATAAGGAAACTAATCAAAGCATTCTATCAAGCATGTAAGTGAACAAAGTTTCCATATTTTCTCCTATTTCCATATCAATCATAGGGACAACACATCTACAGGTTTAAAGCACTAAAGAGGCATTTCATGAGCCACATTTTACAATTTACAAGTTAGGTCACTATTGTAATTGCATATCATGCATTTCAAGATTCACACACAAGCCAACACGTATAGGAAAACTACAAAAGTTTGAGTCCCTCTTCAGAGTATTGGCTATGTACGTAGTGCTCATTGATAGAGGGGTCTTTGGGTCAGCTCAACACCATGTGCCCACTAACCTATTTTTCTCATAACTAATATAAAGATGAAGAACTAGAGTTTTTATATTTATCAAGGAGCAACAGTTTGTAACCCAAATTTGAATGTATTAGAGCAAAGGTGACACAAAACCTATAAACATCTAGGTGGTCACATCTAGTTTCAACATGTATTTCATACTAGACACATGCATCCAAATCAAATAGTAGCATTAACGTAATTATCCCAAGTTGATGTAAGTACCCATGACTATAAAATCATAATTTTTAGAATTAGGCGATTGTTTTAAAATCTAGATCCATTCCACTTTCTATCTATCCTAGATTTAGATCTATATTAGCATAATAACCATCTAATTATCTTATTTTATTTATTATTATAATATCTAGTATAGTTTTACTTTCTATCTTTAGCATCTCAACATAATAGATTTAGTATATGTTTATCTAAGTTTTATAAATAATTGGTTTGCTTTAGAGATAGTTTACCATCCTTGCGTTCTAGGCTATCTCTTACCCCTTTAACCCTAGATTCCCCCATATATAGATATTAGGATTAAACATTTGGTGAACTCAACCTTTTGTCTAAAACCCCCTAGATTTTGATCTAGATTTTTTTGATTCTTTGTTCTAATTTTGGATTTCTGATTTAACAAGATTTTACAAGTTAAAAATCAGATCTCTTTTTCTATCCACATGTACAATATAGATGCATGTGTATCTCATTTTATGTTGCAATTTCTAATTATAGAAATGGTTTTTTATTTTAATATGTTAATACAAGGTATCATTCATATAAATAATAGATATGTCAACATAATGAGAGAGCTTTAATCTCTCTCCCAAATTCCTTTTGTAATACTCTAGAACAAATGCCTTTTAAACCTAACCTCATAAGAGGTGGCTTTATTGATAAATCAAGCAACATGTATCCTAAAATTTCAATCTTTGAGATTTAATCCACTAACTATAAGGGTATAATATATTAATCATTGTATGATACCCATGTACCGAGTGATACAAAATTGGCTACTTTTCCAGATAATATGAACGATGTAACACACAATGTAAACATTATTACCTATGGTTGTAAAGATGTGTTTTCCAAGAATATAATTTATCAAGACTCATTTTCATAAACACAAATGTCTCCTAAAAATTAAAAAAACAAACATGATTATGCAAAAAATCTCAAAGACATATAATGATTTATAAATAAAATTTCATGCTTAGATTTGTTACACAAATCACCACCATACAAGGGTTTTTGTATGGGAAAATTATATATGACAACCTTGCCAAATAGTGTAGAGCCACCACATATGGCCTTTGTGTTAAACTCTATCAATAGCCCAAGCATAATGTTTCTACTAATAAGAAAGATTTACCATACCCAATAAAAATGGAGGCAATTTCCCTACACGTGTGCATTTTGATATGGGTGCTTAGGTTGCAAGGGAACCTAAAACATTAGATGATTCTATATTATAAAAACCTAATTGGCTTGTATTATTAAGTGCACCACAGATATGTTTTACATTCTTACCTAAGCCTCCTGCTTCATTACTCCTATGGCTTATGGAGTGTCACCTCATATATCTCCCTCATCCTATATAGGTTAATATGAGTAGACCTATACCCAAAGGGTATAATGTGAATGCTTATTGTGATTATCACCAAGATTTTGGGCATTATAAAAATAAATATTTTACCTTGAAACATAAGATCCAATATCTCATAGATAACCAAAATATTACATTTGATGATCTTCCAAAGGAATCAGGGTTGCACCCTGGGTATCCTCAGACACAGAAAACATGTAATAGTCATTTGCAAGATTATTTTAAGAAGGAACCAGAAGTTCAAATGGTATATAATGCAAAACAAATATTTCAAATTAAACAAATCAAATAGCATCCATGCCAACAAAATTTAATAATCACACTATTCATGGGTGATGCTTATTTTTTGCATAATTATGTTGATCTTATACACACAAAAACTACTTGTAGTATAATATGTTTATAAAAGCTTGGATTTGATCTAAAAAAAAAAAAAAAAGTTGGTTGGAAAGACTCCCTGGGAAAAATCACACTACCAATTGCTTGTGGTCCTAAAGTGATTCAAATATGAGTTTGGGTTATGCCACAAAAATGGGTTGGGTTATGCCACAAAAATATCCATATGCATTTACATTGCACTCTTTAATTATATGAAATAGAAGCACAAATTGACCCAAATCAACAAGGTATTTCCTTTTTTCATAAAGGAAAATTTCTCTGTATTCTAAATGATAGCATTTATTCTTCTGTAACACAAGTAAAATGTAAGGAGGAGCATGACATGTACCATTTCCATTTATCCAACCATGATAAAATTAAAAAACTTCAAAAATCTAAAAATATGTTCAACATTTACATATTGTATTAGCTCCTTGGCATATATGTTGTTGGCTCCATGTTGGTAGATGACATGTCAATATTTCATATATACACATGTGTTTCACACATCTTTTGAGTGTGATTTAGGCATGCAAAGATACATGATCCATGCACCTTTGGATGTTGAGATTTTCCTCTATGCACACCACCAATACATTGGGGGCATCTATTTTTTTATCATGATACATCCAAGTTATAACATTGTGTGGTCATTTTACATTATCATGTTTGATCTCATATATGTACTTACACATGCCTTTATCCATGCTTATATCTTTTTTAGTGTACATGACATGTTATATACTTGATGTTTTTTGATAACACATATATCCAAGGATTAGTATGATATCTTTATGTCGGTTGCTTATGCTTTCATGTATGCACTTATTTGAGTGTTGTGCCTTGTTATTGTCTTACTTGTTTGAGAATTTGAATATGTTTTATTATTTTTGGCCCTCATGTCTTTATTTGCCTCTTTGCATTTGAATATGTCATTGCTTGTTGTATGTTGAGATTTAAATATCATTTCTTAATTTTTGGATATTTTACTAAGCCATGTCACTTTGATTATTTGGCATTTGCACATGCCCTTTGTTTGCAGTATCCTTGAACTTTTATCTCTTGATTTTCTTTTTGAATACTCTTGTGTGTGTGATTGATTTATTATTGGCTTGTAATGTTACTATCTAGATTTTTCCATGATATAAATCATGCATCTTAGGATTTGAGGTGATCACATTTGATGTGTTTCAATGATATATATACCTAGACATGTTCCCTCTATATGTTACATGGTACAGTCACAGCTTACATGGTTATTTTATCCTTTTGAGGTAAGCTAACTACCATTTTCTACTTCCCTCACCTTAAAGGGGGGAGCATATCAATGGAGGCATGCCATGGAAGCATGACTTCCACATTTGTCATAGTTTTAGATTTAGTGGGGGGCATGTTTTGGAAACATGTTCTCCACACCTATTTAGTATGCAACATACTTAGATTACAGTGTGGAGATGTTTTAGAAACATGTCCTCCACATTGACACTTACTATAGACACTATAATTATGCACCATAAGTCTTTTATGACATGTTCATTATGTCTAAGTCTAATATCTTGAAATCCTAAAATAGGTTAAGTCTGAATATGGTAGAATCCTCCAAAACCTATAATTTGCATCATAATTCCTAGAGGTCTGAAACCCATCTCAAAATTATATACATAAAATATAACTTATAGTATAAGGAAGTAAATGTCTATATATAAGTTAAAATTTATATATAGACATTTACTTCTTTATACTTGAATGTTTATTATATATATACATATATACTACTCGATTCACTCATGGTAATTAATTTTACTAATTACCATTGTAATTCTCTTAATTACCCATAATCTTAAAATATCTAAATAAAATTCATTTTGACCAAGTAAATCCATATCTTTAATAAACTCCCTCATAATCAAAACTCGAGTAACAAACCAGAACCATATTTACTTAGCTTAAGCACATGATTGAAAATAACTAAGTGAAATGTAAATAAAAAGAGTATAATCATTATCCATCCTCCTACAATCGATATCAATCTATTTGGATTGACATAGATTACAAAAGCCTGCATTTTGCTCTTTATGTTGGATGGTAATTTTACACTAGAGTGTTGTAATAATTCTCCTAGACAGGTTGTAGGATGTTACTTGACTCTTTGATAGTAGGATTTCTTGCAATAATCAACATTAGACATTCTTCAATAAGCCCAAAAATCCAATATACATATCCAGAGAATTGAATCTCATTTAAGGTAAGTTTATTTGTTTTATCTGTAATCTATTCTTTATGTTCTATCACTTATTCCTATTTAGTTATATCTAAATTCTTAGACCACCTTAGATCCTTCTGAATCTATCCTTTAGTAGTCTATTTCAGCATCCTAACTTTCTATCATAATCAACATTGATCCTACTTGGAATCGATGTCGATTCATATAATCAACATCGATCCTAGAGGAATCAGAATTGATCACTGTGCAAACTATTTTTTTCTTAAATTTGAATCATTTTTAGTAAAATACTAGATAGGTAAATAAAGTACTAGATCTAATCTTATTGTTTGCTTTATAAAGCATGATCTCTTATATTTGAATAAACATATTTTATCTCTTAAATATATATCTTTAGCATCTTACCATCTTTATTTATGTCATTTTATTACCATCCTAATTGAAGAAAGTGGGTTGACATCCATATGAGAAAGCTCATTGCTTCTCAAAATTGGTCTTGTACTAGGCAACCCAGCTGCCTATCCTATTTATCAAATCTTGTCCAAGTTTTCTCTTGTGTGCAGGTAATCCTTCCTAGTCAAAAAGGAGTTCCCACTTCACTAGATCAACGATGCACAACCTCTATCATAGGTATCTGTTTCAAACCCAATATCACAATTTCTATTTTTAGTAAGTTTATTTATTTAGAAAAATGAATGAAAAAATACTAATTTTTTTTGGCATGCCTGATGGGACCTTAGGTCTCATTATTCTTATTGTTTTCATTATGAAATCATTTGTTTATTTGTATTTTATTGATTGTGTGTTTTCATTGAAAAAAGAGAAATACAAAATTCTTACTTTCTTTCATTAGGTCTAAAAAAGAATTGCATTCATCCCTCTACTTGTTTAAATATTCCACATAGATTAAATCTAGGTAGATTAATACATCATGATAGTCACACTTTCTCACACACAACAAAACTATGATAATATTAAAACAAACATCAAAACATTTTCCTACCTAAGGTGGACACACTTGGATTTCATCACCAAGGGGAAAACTGACTTGGTGTATTGGCCAAGTATAAAAATTATGGGAAAGAAGTATAAAGGCTAATCACCTAACACCCTTATCATTGTGGTGTGTGAAGTGAGGGGGTAGGCCCCAATACCAAACCACGTATTTACTTCCAACACAAAATCAAGCCTCAATGTACCTTTACATATATAGAGGTTCCCATCCTTAAACAAAACCTAAAACTAGCTTTAGATTATTATTTCTAAATTTAGTTTATTAAAAATTATAAATCATTTTAGTACATTTAGGAGTGTGTGTGTTTTCTTTCACCAAAATGAGATAATCAAAGAATATTGTGTGTCTTTGCATTTCATTCTTTGTTTCATTTTTAGTGCTACATGATTTTAACATGATAGTAGTCATTGAAACAAAGTGAATCTCCTACCTCATCCTCATCTATGGAGAACACACCAAGTCCTCCTACCTCTCCTAAATCTATGGGAAAGTCATTCCCCAATTTTATACATAGGGATACCTATAATTCGATAGTATATTGGATAGTAATCTAATTTTCCTTGACCATTATCTTAGTACTCAAGCCATACATATTATGGTTTCCCATCAAACCAATATTTTGGGTTTGTTTTTGGCATGCCACTAGAGGGACCTGAAGTGCTTACTGTAGCCATGGTTTCCTCTTCCAATAATCCACTTCTAATGGGTTTTTATACCAATGTATTACAACCCCTGGATAATCTAACACCATTAGTATCTAGTAACCCTTCTTCAATCATTACCCAAACCCAAAATGTTACTGCACCTTAACTTATGCTTATTCCACCACCCATTACTTCACCCCATAATTTAGTAGTGTTTATCCCTGCAACTCTCCCACCCATCCAGACAAGCATAGATTTGAATCCTCAAACCCAACCTTTACAATAGATTCCTCTAAGTCAGCCTCTTTAGTAGTACGTCCCCTTGACTACTTAATACCTAGCTCCCTCAAAATCCGTTATGACCACTCACCTTCACTCCTCCCCCCAAAAAAAATACCCTTGTAAATCCCATAGTATGTGGCTGCATCTCAACCTATTGTGACCACTTCTATTGGTTATCCACTTTCACAACCATTTTCAATTCCATTCCCCACCTATCAACATTTAACACAAAACATCTTAGGGGGTATGCCTTAGTACAATACCCAACCTGACCTCATGAACATCCTTATGAATAGGATGGTGAATCTAGAAGTTTCTACCTCTGGAATGAAAAATATGCTCATATATGAGCAAATTTGCAACAAACTTATAAACCCATATGACCATATCCTACATAGTGGAAACTACCCAAATTTACCAAATTTCAAAACAAAGAAGATCCCCAAAAACACATTAGGGCATTCAGGCTTGTGTGTTACCTCATAGCCCACAACGATGCCCTCTTATTAAGATCTTTTCCAATATCATTAGCTAGACTAGATTTGGATTGGTATAGTTCCATTCCCCAACACTCTATGTTTTCCTTTAGTCAATTAGCTTAGATTTTCCTAGATCATTTTTTGATAAACATCACAAGGAAAATAATCATCACGGAATAATATTCTATCCAAAAATTTGAAGATGAATCTATTAGCAAATTTGTTTTTTAGTGGTGTAACACTATCAATCAATTATCATTTTTTCTACCCCAACTAGAACTTATTGAATTATTTTCTAGGTCATGTGCAAGGCATATCTCACTACACTCCAAATCCAATCCTTTAAAACTTTTGATAAGGCCTTCATTATGGTCCAAAAACTATAAATTCAAGACCTAAAGCAAGGTAAAGTTAGACTGCAAAACCAAAATGTCAAATCAGAACCCTTTAAGGAATTTAACAATGCTAAGCCAAAGGGCACTGTCAATGCCATTATTCTAAATGTTGCCCCTCCATCGACACCTAACAAGTCTAGTGATTCCTCTTCTTAGACAAAACTTTGAAGATCACCCATATAATTTCCCCTAAGAATGTACACACCTTTATGGTAATCTTACACTTATATCCTTGATAAGCTTTTGAAGGCATCTATCATTGAGCTTCCTCTGATTGGACCTATTGATGATTCCTATCCTAAACCAAATTGCTATGAGGAAAATGAATTTTGTGGATACTATCATGTAATAGGTCATGATGTTAATAGATGAATCTTATTTAAAAGTTTAGTCCAAAATCTTATTGATCAAGGGGGACTTCAATTGAACAACCCCAATGTTCCCCCTAATCAATCCTTAGATATATCTATATAACCATTTCCCAATCGTCCCTCCTCACAGAACTTTGTATAAACACACACTAAAGATCCCCAACAACAGGGAACTCACATGATAAATACTTTCAATGACCAACTTCTACCATAAGAAGTTAATGTGTCTTTGGGTTCATCCCTTGAAATAAAAGAGATCCTTATAGGAGATACCTTGGAGGCAAAACAACATGAGCTGATAAAAACCATCCCCATCACTCATTCCAACCCCACTGATCTTGTTGTATAGGATCCATCAAAGGAGGAAACCTCTAAAGATACTTGTAATTCCACTCCAAAAATAAAATATAAAAAGGCAAATCCAAATAAATGTCTTAGTACCCTGAAAGAAAAATATCTCCAACACCCACCAATAAGATTAGAGCTCCCATCGCCATCCAAAGTCAAAAACATTAAATCAAATTATAAAAATATCACTAGCACATCTAATAGTATTAAAATGGAAAAATATGTAATGCTTCTAATCTAAAACAAGCCATTCATCTTAGGACCTCACCCTTCATCCAAACTATTTGTCACGATCATTAAGTCACCCTATAAAGGGACTATCGAAAACTATCCTCCTCTCCCAATGACACCAAAACCCTCATCCAAACCCTCTACCTCTAAACACCAAATGACTCCACTTAAAGACACAAATAAAACACCTTCTGATAAGCCTATTTAGATGACAAATGCCAAAGCCAAATCAACTCAAAATTTTGTACCTGAAAAAAATAAGAATCTAGAACCAGACCCATTAAGAAGATCGTACACTACCATTCTTAACCAAATTATATAGGTGTTACTCATTTCTTTACCACCCCTCAAACCTTTCAATCCCCACACCAAGAAACCTCCTTGGTATAGGGAAGATAAGGTATGCACCTATCATATGACTCCCAGACACGATATTGAAAATTGTAATGTGCTTAAAGCCATAGTCTAGGATCTTTTAGAGGATGATGACCTTTTAAATGAGTTTTTTTACCTTGATCCCATATTTGACCAAGAAACACAGCTCACTCCTTCTAGATCTTCATAAAAGTTACCAAAGTAGACCCCAAATCACTCACCAACCTCAATAGGTAAACCATTCCTATAGATCAATACCATCAATATAGCTACACGATCATAAACACAAGCTCCTAAAGCTTAAATTCCAACCAAGGATAAATCATCCATCATGGGATATCATGCTTCTACATTACATTGATGCCTTAGATACACATATGAAGTCCAAACCTACAATATCCCAACAAATCCACGTCTATTTAAGCAACTCTCACTTGGGGATTATTTCTTATCAACACTTGATACCCCTTAGACTCCTCAATTATATGGCCATCCTACCTAACAACATGCTTATCACCCCACCCTTAGGGAGGCTAACTCCCTTAGGTTCTTCTCACCTCTGTACCCATTTTATGTATGAGGGATAGATCAATCTTCTTTATAAATCAACACATCCTAAGTATGAGAAAAGATTAATCGAGGAAAATTTGCTCCTAATTGACTTGGATTGTATGGATTTGGGGCATACCATTTGGCATCCCTTGAAGTCAAACTGGAAATGAGTCTCTTTATGCTTTGCATTTATGCTCTATTTATTGTTAATAGTTTTGGTTATTTGCAAACCAACATAGGATTTCCCATTACTTATATCTGCATAACTCGACACATATAACTTATAATGATATTGAATCATGTGTTTGTCCAAAAACATTTTCTTCGTGACCTTAAATGTGATCACCTCGACTCTTCTCATAACATTTTTCTATTGGATATGCTCTACCTATATGTAGGATGGAACCCCAAATCATTATTTTCCATAACAAGGATCACAATATCACCTTGTGTCATAGATTTTGTCTTCGAAAACATGCCTTAGGCCAACTCAAAGTCAATTCATGTTTGCCTTAATTCAAAATCATAAATCTGAGATAAAAATTAAGCAATGGGAAAAATTATAGACTATTCCCTTGAAGGACAACTATTCATAAAGGTAAAAGTACAAACTGCTCCCTTAAAGAACAAATTTTCATAAAATATATATAGACCACTCCCTTAAAGGATGGTTATACAAAATTAAAATTTAAAAAAGCTTCTTGTTGTTAGGGTGTGGAGCTAAAAGCTTCAACTGTTTGCAGACACAAGAAGACGATGCTGAAGAACCAGAGGAACTAGCGTCAGCAGTATAACCGACGTCGGTCACAAACAGTGGAGAAGGAAACTGGCGACGGCAGGAGGTCGGCCGACGTCGATAGCACCAGGCAAGCAGGGACCGATGTCGGTCGCCTGTGTATTTCCAGAACTGCTGTTGATGAATAGTCAGTTAAGTGAAGCGAGTGTTTGCATGTCAAATGACTAATTATAGTCACGAGCTGCGTGTCTAATTATTGTAGTTAGATTTCTATTTTTGTAACCATGGGATTCTATTTAAAGACCCATGAGGCATGTATTGTAATTATCAAGAAGGCAAGTAAAAGCATTGAAGCAAGCAAGGTCAAAGAGATCTACAGGTGTAAGGTCAAGGAGATCAGCTGAAGCATTCAAGGAGGGATAGCAACTCAAGATGTAGAGTTGGTTTTGTGTTGAGAAAGAGAGAGAGGGAAGAAGGTCTTGAGGTGTGGCAAGCCTTTGAGGTGGAGGAAGAAGTGGCATCTTCCTTATTGTATTTTCTTCTAATAATATTTAATACAAGAGTGTGTATTGTCTCTCAAATTTTTTGTTGTCTCTAGTTTCTAGTTACTTTATCATTCTAGTATAATTCCGTGTTTAATTGCTTATAAGAAAGTAATCAATTGTGCTTCCGTTGGATAAGGGGTCACCTAATAGTTGGTATCAAAGCATATTGATTGTTGTAGGTTCTCCTGACAAGTGGTATCAGAGCTACGGTTTGCAGGAAGCAGGTTAATTTTTTGATTACAGGTCATTCACAGGGTTTTTTGATTGAGTGGGAGTTCAGCAATGGCAGAAGAAAGTAAGCTACGAATGGAGAAGTTTAACGGCAAGAATTATCAATACTGGAGGATGTAGATTGAAGATTATCTGTATCAAAAGGATCTGTACTTACCGTTGGGTGGGGTTGCATGCAAGCCCACAGATATGAAGGATGAAGAATGGAGTGTTCTTGATCGAAAGGCTCTCGGTTCCATAAGGTTGAGCCTTGCATCGTCTGTTATTTCCAACTTATCACAGTGTAAGACAACGGAAGAGTTGATAAAGTCCTTGGCGAATTTATATGAAAAGTCCTCAACTTCTAATAAGGTATATCTTATGAAGCAGCTATTTACTTTGCAAATGCAGGAAGGTGGATTGGTACATACTCATCTCAGTGATTTCCATGGTTTGGTAAACCAACTAGCTTCAGTCAATATTGTTTTTGATGATGAGGTAAAGGCTCTCTTGATTTTATGTTCTTTGCCTGAAAGTTGGGACGGTTTGGTTATGGCAGTAAGTAATTCTACATCTGCTTCTAAAATCTTAAAATTTGATGATGTTGTGAGTGTGATCTTGAATGAGGAAATACGCAGGAGAAGCACAGGTGAATCATCAAGGAATGCTCTAAGTGCAAAAAGCAGGGGAAGGCAAAGGGAGAAGGTTGAGCAAGGGAAATCAAGGTCAGGAAGGAGATCCGAGTCCAAAGGTATTACTTGCTAGTTTTGTGGAAAGAAAAGACATACAAAGGAGTGTTGGTTGAGAGATAAAGAGAATCAACATGCAGGGACTGAAGAAGCAAAGGATGCAAATATTGTGATGCAGGACACTCTCATACTTTCTTCGAATAGTCAGGTAGGATCATGGATTTTAGATTCTGGTTTATCTTTTCATGCATCCCCAAACAGAGATTTGTTTCATGAGTATGAACAGGGAGACTTTGGAGTGCTCTATTTAGGGGATGGTACGCCTTGTCAGATAGTTGGAAAAGGGAAAGTGCAGCTGAGATTGCAGATTGACAACACATGGGTGTTGAAGGAGGTCATGCATGTTCTAATTTTGAAGCAGAGTCTGATTTTTGTAGGAAGGTTGGGAGATGAGGGATGCACAATAACCCTCACAGTGGACTCTTGGAAGGTTACCAAGAGAGAACTTGTTCTAGCAAGAGGTAAGAAAGTAGGTACTCTTTATCTACCTACTTGTATTACTGATTCTACTTCTGGTGTAGATTCAAAGATGTGGTCTAATAGGCTTGGTCACATGAATAAGAAGGGAATGGACGTTCTTGATTCAAAAGGTATGTGTTCAAATTCAGAAGGCACAGATACAGTTCATTGCAAAAAAAGAAAATTTGATGCTTTTGACAGGAACAAAGAAGCCTTGGTGTTTATGGAGGAGATGAAGGACAAAGATCAGTCACAGAGGCTGAATAAATCTGAGCAGGGCAGCATAGACAGAGGTTTGATCCAAGAAGAGCTCGCGGATGAAAATTTCATCACTTACAAGAACACACAGACGCCGATGTCGGTCACTTGGGACCGACGTCGGTCAGCCAGATACTGACATCGGTCATGTGCAGACCAGCAGGGTCGGTAGGTCGGGTAGGAGAAGTCTGACGTCGGTCATCACGACTGACGTCAGCAGGGGGGATGCCGGCGTCGGCCAGGGAAATGATGTTGGCAGTCAGGGTCAGTGCAGGGAACTGACATCGATCGGGAGCAGACTGGGAGATGGCCTAGATCGGTCACTGGAACGGATGATGGGTGGACAACTAGCTGTCAAGGAGTCTCAAACACCCATATGGAGGTCAAAAAAGGTATGTGAACCTCATATTCGTTGTTCACCTTCTTTATATTGCTTACTGACAGTCAAGAACTAGGAAGATGGAAGAAGCAATGCAGGTAGAATCTAGAAACAATGGGAGCTTGGCATGGATGAGGAGTGTGAGTCCTTGAGTAAAACCAAATAGGTATTTGTTGGTAGAGTTGTCAGCTGGAAGAAAGCACTGGATAGAGGGATGGATTCCCATTTTTAGAGAAGAGAGTGGATGGACACATGAGATAGAAGGCTATGGTATATGGTCTTGTTTAGGCTACAACAATGGAGGTTTGACCATTGTATTTTATCTTTACCAGGTTGGATAATATTAGCTACATTATCCTGTTACTATATTGTGTTACTTGTTGCAGGGTTTCATATACAGGGAGTTTTCTGAGCTAAGGGTAGAGTTGGTTCAGAAGTATGTCATGAAGAATTTGGGAGCAGCAAAATTCTTGTGGCATAAGATACAGGTATTGCATCACAGGTTTGCATGGTGGTTGGTCTTCAAGAGTGACTTTGAAGAGGGATACAGGGCCAAAGAAACAAAATAGATGATGTACAGGTACCGGTATAGTAGCAGCTATTTATCTCCAAGTGGGAGATTGTTAGGGTGTGGAGCTAAAAGCTTCAACTGTTTGCAGACACAAGAAGAGGATGCTAAAGAACCAGAGGAACCGGCATCGGCAGTATAACCGACATCGGTCACAGACAGTGGAGAAGGAAATCGGTGATGGCAGGAGGTCGACCGACGTCGGCAGCACCAGGCAAGCAGGGACCGACGTCGATTGCCTGTGTATTTTTAGAACTGCTGTTGACGAACAGTCAGTTAAGTGAAGCGAGTGTTTGCATGTCAAATGACTAATTATAGTCACGATTTGCGTGTCTAATTATTGTAGTTAGATTTCTATTTTTGTAACCATGGGATTCTATTTAAAGACCCATGAGGCATGTATTGTAATTATCAAGAAGGCAAGTAAAAGCATTGAAGCAAGCAAGGTCAAGGAGATCTACAGGTGTAAGGTCAAGGAGATCATCTGAATCATTCAAGGAGGGATAGCAACTCAGGGTGTAGAGTTGGTTTTGTGTTGAGCAAGAGAGAGAGGGAAGAAGGTCTTGAGGTGTGGCAAGCCTTTGAGGTGGAGGAAGAAGTGGCATCTTCCTTATTGTATTTTCTTCTAGTAATATTTAATACAAGAGTGTGTATTGTCTCTCAAATTCTTTGTTGTCTCTAGTTTCTAGTTACTTTATCATTCTGGTATAATTCCGTGTTTAATTGCTTATAAGAAAGTAATCAATTGTGCTTCCGTTGGATAAGGGGTCACCTAACAGTTGGTATCAGAGCATATTGATTGTTGTAGGTTCTCATGACACTTGTATCGATCATATTTCCTATCTTATCTAAAAGTTAACAAGCATGCCAATAAAAATATAAAAGCAAAAGTCAAATAATATCCCAAGAAAGCTTCTCACATCAATCAACTTTCCAATATCTAGTAGAATTTGCACATTGATTAGTCTGCACAAAAATCAAACATGGGTTAGCCCTAGTTGGTGCTATCATCGTTAGTACACTAATACTTAGTCTCTGACCTAATGAGATAACATGATCCTAATTCTATTTCCATATCTGCCCATCTTCATATCATTTCACATTTTAAATAATCTTAGGCTTGGTTGATTGACGATCACCAAACCATTCATTAGTGTTAGACAAGGCTTACAAAATGCATAAATCATAAATGAGCTAATGCCTCACCATTATTCCAACAAACTAAGGAGTTTAAGTCTACCTCAATTACTATTTTTGTTGTATGTCATACAACAAATCCATAGGCACCATCCATCTATCCAACACTAACCATCCAAATTCATTAGATATGATAGATATTCAGCCAATAAGCAAATTATGTTTGGAACATACCATCTATATCCACAAAATTAATTTATGTCAATCCCCTATGATCAACCTCAATCCCTTATTTTGAATTTACTTATGTACTTCATAGTAGATAGTCTTGTACCAAAGCCAATCGAATTACAGCCATTACAATTATGACACTTTACATATGACACCTAAGGTTAGTGGAGGATGACCCCCTGTTGGTCCCATAACCTATCATGACAAAGCCTATATTAGGAGTAAATCCTTGATGGATCCTAAAAGAGCATTTTTCACCTTGAGATAATAATTTATAGGCAGTTCTCTAACTCTTATCACAAAGAATGCTTTAGTTAGACCTCCCTATCATTTGTTTTCTTGGTAGCCCAATTAGTTTCCATGTGTTCATAATGGTGGTTATATTTTTTGGCCTTGGGGCATTTATGTCTATCATATCCTTATCCTTGTAAGTGAAAACAAGTTACTCACTCAAATATATATGTCATTTGCATTCACTTTTATGCCTCATATCCTCATCCTATCCTAACATCCACATCATTTCAAACCCATCACCACCTTGTCATCCCTTGCTAGATCTTAGTTTGAAGGGTAATATCTCCTTACATAAACTTAGGGCATCATAACCCTTCTAGTTTTTGTCTTGTGGCTAGTTGTTACACACTAATTAACAGAAAAGGGCAAATGTAGACACTAGAATTATGCACCATAAGTCTTTTATGACAAGTGCATTATGGTTGAGTTTGATATCCTGAAATCTTGAAATATGGTAAGTCTAAAATGTGGTAGAATCCTCCAAAACCTATATTTATGTCATAACTCCTAGAGGTCTAAAACACCTCTCAAAAATCTTGAAAGTATATATATATATATATATATATATATATATATATATATATATATATATATATAACTCAAAGTATAAGGAAGTAAATGTCTATATATAAATGTCAACTTATACTTGAATATTTATTTTATGTATATATTACCTGATTCACCCATGGTAATTAATTTTACTAATTACCATTGTAATTATTTTAAATACCCAAATACTAAAATATCTAAATAAAATCCCTTTTAACCAAGTAAATTTGTATCTTTAACAACCTCCCTCATAATCAAAACCCATATAAAAAACTAGAAACTTATTTAGTTAGCTTAAGCCCACATGTAAAAATAACCAAGTAGAATGTAGTTAAAAAGAGAATAATCATTATTGATCCTCCTACAATTAGCATTGATTTATTTAGATCGACATTGATTACAAAATCTTGATTTTTGCTTTTTGTGTTGGACGATAATTTTACACCAGAGTGTTGCAGGAATTCTCCTATACAGGTTGTAGGACATTACTCAGCTCTCTGATGGTAGTCTTTCTTGTAGTAATCAACATTAGACATTCTTCAACAAGCCCAAAAATCCAATATACCTATCTAGAGAATTGAAGCTTGTTTAAGGTAAGTTTATTTGGTTTTCTTCATAATCTGTTCTTTTTGTTCTATCATTTATTCTTATTTAGTTTTGTTTGAATTTGTAGGCCCCCTTAGATCCTTCTGAAACTATCATTTAATAGTTTGTTTTAGCATCCTAACTTTCTATCATAATCGCCATCGATCCTACTTGGATTCGACGTCAATTTATAGTATTGATGCCAATCCTGAAGGAATCAACATCGATCATTATGAAAACTATTTTATCTTAAATCTGAATTAGTTTTATTAGAATATTATATAACCAAATCAAGTATTGGATCTAATCTTATTATTTTATTTTTAAAGCATGATCTCATATCTTTGAATAAGCATATGTTATCTCTTAAATCTATATTTTTAGTATCTTACCATCTTTATTTATGTCATTTTATTACCATCTTAATTGAATAAAGTGGGTTGACATCCATCTTAAGAAGCTCATTGCTTCTTGAAACTGATCTAGTACCAAGCAACCCACCCACCTATACCATTAATCAAATCTTGTCTAAGTTATCTCTTATGTACAGGTAATCCTTCCTAGCCAAAAAGGAGTTCCCACTTTGTTGGATAAATGGTACCTAATCTCCATCACAGGTATCCCTTTAAAACCCTTTATCATAATTTTTATTTTTATTAAGTTTATTTATTAAGAAAAATGAATGTAAAAATACTAAAACATTCTATAAAGGAATCGACATCGATCATTGTGCAAACTATTTTGTCTTAAATTTGAATCAGTTTTAGTATAATAATAGATATGCAAATTTAGTATTGGATCTAATCTTATTGTTTGCTTTCTAAAGCATGAATCTTTGAATAAGTAAATTTTATCTCTTAAATCTATATATTTAGCATATTACCATTTTTATTTGTCATTTTATTACCATATTAATTGAATAAAGTGCATTGACATCTATCTGAGGAAGATCATTACTTATTAGAATTGGTCTGGTACCAAGAAACCCACCTACCTATCCTATCAATCAAATCTTGTCCAAATTGTTTTGTGTGCAAGTAATCCTTCCTAACCAAAAAGGAGTTCCCACTTCACTGGATTAATGGTGTGCAACCTTTATCACAGGTATCCCTTTAAAACCATGTATCAATTTTTATTTTTAGTAAGTTTATTTATTAAATAAAAATGAACCAAAAAATACTAAAAAATAATTGTGTGCCTAGAATACCTCCTTACATAAATCTGGGGCATCAAAACCCTCCTAGTTTTTGTCTCGTTGCTAGTTGCTACACATCGCTCAACAAAAAGGGATAAATATAGTCAGTAGAATTATGCACCATAAGTATTTTATGACATGTGCATTATATCTAAGTTTGATATTTTGAAATGCTGAAGTAGGTGAAGTCTGAAATGTGATAAAATCCTCCAAAACCTATAATTTACATCATAACTCTTAGAGGTCTAAAACCCCTCTCAAACATCCTAAAAGTATATAAATAAAATATAAGGAAGTAAATGTCTATATATAAATGTCAACTTATACTTGAATGTTGATTTTATGTATATACTACCTGACTCATCCATGGTAATTACTTTTACTAATTACTATTGTAAATCTCTTAACTACCCATAATCCTAAAATATCTAAACAAAATCCCTTTTAACCAAGTAAATGTGTATCTTTAACAACCTCCCTCATAATCAAAACCCATGTAACAAACCATAAACCTATTTATGATTAAAAACAACCAAGTAGAATGTAGCTAAAAAGAGCATAATCATTATCGATCTTCTCACAATCAATGCCAATCTATTTGGATCAATGTCAATTACAAAATCTTGCATTTTAATCTTTGCATTGGATGGTAATTTTACACTAGAGTGTTGCAAGAATCTAGATAGGTATCAGG
The DNA here is from genome assembly GCA_037957365.1 of Torreya grandis. Taxonomy (NCBI): domain Eukaryota; kingdom Viridiplantae; phylum Streptophyta; class Pinopsida; order Cupressales; family Taxaceae; genus Torreya; species Torreya grandis. Next base: position 131,228 of record JARHVA010007328.1, on the reverse strand, counting down.
ATGTTACTTGGCTCTCTGATAATAGGCCTTATTATAGTAATTAGCATTAGACATTCTTCAACAAGCCTAAAAATCTAATATACATATCTAGAGAATTGAATCTCGTTTAAGGTAAGTTCATTTAGTTTTATTCATAATTTGTTCCTTTTATTCTATCATTCATTCCTATTTAGTTTTATCAGAATTCCTAGACCACCTTAGATCCTTTTGAATCTATCTTTTAATAGTTTATTTTAGCATCTTGTCTTTTTGTCATAATCGACATCGATTCTACTTAGAATCGATGTTGATTTATAGAATTGATGTTAATATTAAAGGAATTAGCATCGATCACTATGCAAACTATTTTGTCTTAAATCTGAATCAGTTTAAGTGAAATATTAGATAGGCAAATCAAGTATTAGATATAATCTTATTATTTGCTTTTTAAATTGTGATCTCTTATTTTTGAATAACCATATTTTATCTTTTAAATCTATATATTTAACATCTTACCATCTTTACTTATGTCATTTTATTACCATTTTAATTGAAGAAAGTGGGTTGACATCCATCTAAGAAAGCTCATTGCTTCTCAGAACTGAGCTGATACTAAGCAAACCACCTACCTATCCTATTAATCAAATCTTGTCAAAGTTATCTCTTGTGTGTAAGTAATCCTTCCTAATCAAAAAGGAGTTCCCACTTCGCTAGATTAATGATGCGTAACCTCCATCACATGTATCCCTTTAAAACCTTGTATCACAATTTTTATCTTTAGTAAGTTTATTTATTAAGAAAAATAAATGGAAATATACTAAAACATTCTATGAAGGAATCAGTATCGATCATTATGCAAATTATTTTATCTTAAATTTGAATTAGTTTTAGTATAATACTAGATAGGCAAATCAAGTAATGGATTTAATATTATTGTTTGTTTTTTAAAGCATGATCTCTTATCTTTGAATAAGCAAATTTATCACTTTAATTTTTATCTTTAGCATTACCATCTTTATTTATATCATTTTATTACCATATTAATTGAAGAAAGTGGGTTGACATCCATCTAAGGAAGCTCATTGCTTCTCAAAACTGGTTTGGTACCAAGCAACCCACCTACCTATCCTATTAATCAAATCTTATCCAAGTTGTTTTGTGTGCAGGTAATCCTTCCTAGCCAAAAAGGAGTTCCCACTTTGTTGGATCAACGGTGTGCAACTTCCATCACAAGTATCCATTTAAAACTCTGTATCAATTTCTATTTTTAATAAGTTTATTTATTAAAGCAAAATAAACCATAAAATACTAAAAAGATTTTTTTTGCCTAGAATATCTCTTTACATAAACCTTGGGCATCAAAACATTTATAGTTTTTATCTCGTGGCTAGTTGTTACACACTGCTCAACAAAAAGAGGCAAATGTAGACACTAGAATTATGCACCATAAGTCTTTTGTGACATGTGCATTATGGTTGAGTCTGATATCCTAAACCCTGAAATAGGTTAAGTTTGAGATGTGGTAAAATCTTCCAAAATATATAATTTGCAACATAACTCCTATAGGTTTGAAACCCTTCTCAAACATCTTGAAAGTATATACATAAAATATAATCAAAGTATAAAGAATTAAATGTCTATATATAGATTTTAACTTATACTTGAATGTTTATTTTATGTATATACTATCTGATTCACCCATGGTAATTAATTTTACTAATTACCATTGTAATTCTCTTAATTACCCATAATCCTAAAATATCTAAACAAAATCAATTTTCACTAATTAAATCCATATCTTTAATAACCTCCCTCATAATCAAAACCCGTGTAACAAATCAAAAACTTATTTACTTAGCTTAAGCACATGGTTAACAACAACCAAGAGGAATGTGGATAAAAAGAGCATTATCATTATCGATCCTCCCATAATTGGTGTCAATCTATTTGGATCAACGTCGATTATAAAACTTGCATTTTTTTTGCATTAGATGGTAATTTTACACCAGAGTGTTGTAAGAATTCTCTCAAATAGATTGTAGGATGTTACTCAGCTCTCTGATAGTAGGCCTTCTTGCATTAATTAGCATTAGATATTCTTCAACAAGCCCAAAAATCCACTATACATAACCAGATAATTGAAGCTCATTTAATGTAAGTTTATTTGGTTTTATTCATAATATTTTCTTTTTGTTCTATCATTTATTCCTATTCAATTATATCTGAATTCCTATGCCACCTTAGATCCTTCTAAATCTATCCTTTAGCAGTCTGTTTCAGCATCCTAACTTTTTATTATACTCGACATTGATCCTACTTAGAATTGATGTCAATTCATAGAATTAATACTGATAATTAAGGAATCGACATCGATCACTGTGCAAACTATTTTTTATTAAATCTGAATCAATTTTAGTAGAATACTAGATAGACAAATCAAGTATTGGATCTAATCTTATTGTTTTCTTTCTAAAGCATGATCTCTTATCTTTGAATAAACATATATATATATATATATATATATATATATATATATATATATATATATATATATATATATTTAAAATCTTAGCATCTTTATTCATGTCATTTTATTACCATCTTAATTGAAGAAAGTGGGTTGACATCCATATGAAGAAGCTATTTGATTCTCAAAATTGATCTAGTACCAGGGAACCCACATACCTATCCTATTAATCAAATCTTGTCCAAGATGTCTCTTATGTGTAGGTAATCATTCCTAGCCAAAAGGGAGTTCCCACTTCACTAGATCAACGGTGCACAACCTCCATCATAGGTATCCCTTTAAAACTATGTATCACAATTTCTATTTTTAGTAGGTTTATTTATTAATAAAAATGAATGGAAAAATACTAAAACATTTACACTAGTTCTTAAATTCAGATTGCAGTGGAGGTATGTTTTGAAAATATGTTCTCCACATTTACACCAGTTCTCAGATTCAAATTCCAATGGGAGCATGTCATGGAAACATGTTCTACACATTGGCACTTATATCATTTTTTTAGATTTCTCCATATATATTGGGAGAATGTTTTGGAGACATGTTATCCACATTTACACAATTTCAAATTGATCAAATTGCATCATTATATGATTCAGATACACATTTGTGGTAGAAATATATACATTGGTACCATTGTTATATACAATTTTAGCATGAGACATATCGAAGATACATAAATGTGCACTTAATATTGTAAAATCAAATCATTTTTAGACTCCAAGCACTTTCAAGGACTATCACCACCAACCAGGTTAGACTTTTATGGATTGTATTGAGACAATCTATTAGAATAGTTGGTTCATTTTTTGGTATGGATGAGGTGATTAAATCACTCAATCTTTCCAAGTTTATAGTTTGGACTTAATTTCATCATCCAAACTCATGAATTTGATAGTGTGAGTTGACTTAGTTCACTTAAACTCACCAAGTTATAAGTATGATTGGGTTGCATGGTTAAGCCAATCTCAACTATCAGGTGGCAACTCATATTTTCTCTAAGATTGGGGGCATGTTCCATTTAATCTCTCTCTATCTCTTTATATATGTACTTTCATATTTTATTTTGTCATAATCTTAGTTTCAATTATTCATAATGATATATCTTTCAAATCAAATTTTCAAAAGGCAAGCCAGTTGCATCGATACACATATGTACTCTTAAATCTTTCTCTCTTTCAATTTCAATCATTTCAATACTTTCAAATTCAAATTATATACACTGATTATATACTATAACATGTTCTTGATTACAAGTTAGTGACTAGCAAACCACTCAAATGGGACTCAAGAAAATATAAGGTGTGTTATACACACCCATATATGCATTTTTTTCCCTTTAAACTATCAATTTCATTATGATATTAAAAGGAGGAAAATGTAGACATTATTTTTAAATTATATATCACATCAGTCTTGTACTCTTGGTAAAGACTTGCATACACTCTCTTTATCTAATTATTTATCTCTTAGTCCAACCAATGTTATTTTGACCTAAAATGTTATAAACCTACTTATCTGCCATCCCTACAAGTTTTGGATATGAACCTATATTTCAACTATCCGAACACTTGTATCTCAGTAAGATGCCTACATTGATGCAAGTGTCATATCCCAACGTAAGAGTTCAGTACCCTAAAGTCATCTAATTTTCAAAGAAAAATATATTCATATGGTCAACTTAAGTGCTTTAATATGATATATTCTCAGATTGTTATAAATACAGGATCAATCCTCATTCATTCTTAACCTAAAAACACCTAGCAACTCACAAAGCAACTTACCAAAACATTCTATTTCTCACTCAAGTAAGCAGAGCTTCTCTATTTTTTTATATTTTCATATCAGTCATAGGGGAAACACATCTATAGGTTTGAAGTATTGAAGGAGCATTCCATGAACCACATTGACCAAGTTACAAGCTAGGTCACTATCGTACTTGTTTATCACACATTACATGATTCACACACAAGCCAACACGTATGGAAGAACTACATAAGTCTGAGGCCCTCTTCGGATTATTGGCTATGTAGAAAACGCTTATTAAAAGAGTGGTATTTGAAACAACTCGACACTGTGTGCCCACTTAACCATTTTTTTCATAGCCAATATGAAGATAAATAGCTAGATTTTTGCTATTTGACAAGGAATGAGAGTTTATGACGTAGAACTAAATGTACTAGAGTGAAGGTGACACAAAACTCAGAAGCATCTAGGGGGTCACATCTAGTTTCAAAAATTATTTTGTACTAGACTTCTGCATCTAATTCAGATAATAACATCGACATAATTGTTTTAGGTCAACGCAAGTGTCCATGAGTATAAAGGCACAATTTCTAGAGTTAGATGACTATTATAAAATCTAGATCCAATCCACTTTTAGTTTGTTCCAAATCCAAATCTATATTAGTATTAGAACCAATTAATTATATTATTTTCTTTATCATTGAAATATCTAGAATAATTGTACTTTTTATTTTTGGCATCTCAACATAATAATTTCAATATATGTTTATCTAAGTTTTACAAATAATTTACTTACTTTAGAGATAGTCTACCATCTTTGTGCCCTAGGATATCTCTTACCCATTTAACCCTAGATTCCTCCATATCTATATTTTAAGGTTAAACAACTAGAGATTAATTGTCCAAATGATTGAAAGCAATGACCGACTAGAAAGGGAAATCATAAAACCAATGCAAGATGTAGTCCTTAATAATCAGTGAAAACAACTTAGTGAATAATTTATTACTGGATGTATAGTCCAAACATGTTGCTTGAAAGACTCAAAGATGTCATTTTGGATCACCTTTGCCATCATATAATGTAAGCTTTAGTGGCACAAAACCTATTGGTAAAGATAAGTTGAAATATCAAGAGCTAATGAATTTTGTAACAATGCATTAGAATCAGTGATGTGGTCAACTTTAAAATAATTATATTGTAATTGTAAGAGCTTATTTTGTAGATCAATAACTATTTGCATAAGTGTTTGAGCATCTAGCATAGCAAACTATGTATTAATAGATGGTGTGACATGAATAATAACCTTAGAAGGTATGAAAATATGTTGTATAGGGATAGTTATAGTAATATGAGAAAAAACCTTGTGTTACTTCCATACCATGGGTGGACATTATGTGTAACCAATGGTTTAAACATAAGAACAATAACAATAGAAGTAGTTTCAACATCTATTTTAGGATCAATACCTTTAGAAGGTGTATTAGTATCAATAAAGATATCATGTTTTTGTTTTTCAAATGTGACAACCTTAATATTCTTTATGTTTTTTACTTTTAGGATTGTTTGAAAGATCTTGTGTAAGTCATAAGGTTGTGAATGAATTCATTCTTGAAATGCAAAAAGAGTTATAACTTGTTTATGGTTTAGACTGTCAAGGTTGTCTAGATATATTTGATCATTATATTAATTATCTTGTTCATAAAAGGTTTGAATATGCAACATGTTAACAATATTTTATACTTATATATGTTCATTATTTGCATCAAATAGGATAAAGGAATTTGAATTTCATAAATTTTAGTCATTTTAGACACATAGGATTAATCTAAAGAAATTTGATTATGTTTAATTTCAACACTACTTAACCTAACACTTTGTCTTAGAGGGATAAGAGAACTAGCCTTTTTAGATAGCAAATAATATGAGCATGAAAAACATTGAAAGGGTTTAGAATCAAGCATAAATTACTGCACTATAAGGGGAAACCAGAAATCAAGTTTGAAAATAACAAATAAATACTAAAATATGAAACCCTAGGAAAAATTACCTTACAGAATTTTGGGTTTTCTTTGAACAAGACAATGAAAGGATTTACCAATATGTTTTATCTATTATTAAATTAATGTGATCTTAATGGAATAAAACTAATAGAATGGACAGATTGCTTAAGATGTACAATTACTAAATACATTTGAGTGTAACTAGCCGAATATAGTAACTTGTTATTTATGAAAAATGCTAGATGAATTGAATCCTTAGCTTGTTTCAGGTATGTGAAAGTATATGGCAAGATAAAGTAGCCAACACTAATTAGGATATGACCTATAAGTGCTCAGATATGAAAACAAAGTGTTACTACAATCATGGATAAATCCATGCTTCCTAGATGCTACACAGTGTGGAATTGTCTGATAGAGTGTGAAACTATCATGTATGCTTGTGCTAACCTATGGCAATTCTAACCATTGCACCTACATCTGATAATAGTTCTTGTACATGAAAATATCTCCAATCCCATAAAATAGTTTTTTTATTTTTATCTTTACTTCAAATCCTAGTGGAGGCACTTGGATTTTGCACGATAATATTTGTGTTAGCTTAGGTCTTAGGTCCCCTTCTTGATTATCCCTATTTTACCCCGTGTAACTATTTAATTACCTTTTACTATTTACCTTGTGTAATTACATTTTATTACTTAATTTTGACTTAAGTAAATTAATTCAATTAGTTACCTAGGTAAAATCTAAATGAATCTACTCAAAATAGAATGTAGGGTAGGTTTTTTTAACCACCCTTAACCTCTTTGAAATTCCAAAATACCGAAAACAACTAAGAGCTCAAATTAACTCCTCAAGTGGAACCTCTCCAACGACTTGGGCAAGTTTGGCTAGGAATCATTGGCAATCCTCGTGATTGATGTCGATTATGTTGAATTGATGATGATTTAAGCACAACCTTCCCTGGGCCAAAGGACCAATTTCTTGCATTTTTAATTGCACCGAAACGCTGAGAAAATTTATCTAGAGTTTTAGTTAAAGAAATTTCCATTCTCACAATGATTATCACACCTACATCAGCTCATCCACCTCATCAATAGAGCAACAATAATCTTCTCAAACTTGCAGTCTGCAACATATTTGAAGCATTCAAAAGGTTAGTTTCTCATTGATTTAATAATTCTTTCTAAAATTTATTCCTTATGTGTGTTATGTTACATTCAGTTTTATATTTAACTTATCCCCATAATCTATTTTAACATATCTTTAATCAGTCTTAGATATCCTCAAACCATCCTAAATCTATTTAAATCTATCCTTTAAAACCTTGTCTCGAAACCTTTATCTACATTTATAGAATTGATATCGATTCCCTAAATTGACATTGATCCTACAGATCAGCATCAATCTCTATTAAAAATCCATTATGTCTGCACCCGAGTCACTTTAAGTTTACAGTTTGATTAACATCCTAGATCCATGTTTATTAAAATTATGGATTTCTTGTAGATGACTATTCCTGGAACTGTTCACGAATTGGTCACTATCTGAGATTTGCCTATAATTTTGCACCCCTTTTTTGTTGATCAAAGCAACATTTCATTTGAACTAGGCATCTATGCTATTATGTTTGCCCCTACCCTAGAATCAATTGTAGACCAGTTAGAAGTGATCCAAGTTAAAGAGGATGTTGTTGAAGACTATTGGAATGTCCGATTTACCAATCTTCATCCAATGAACGTAGATTAGATGTTAAATCATTTTATCATCTTATCTATTTTGTTAAAACATTTTATTGTAATTTTAGTCATATTTATCTACTTAATTGCCAAGATAGTGGGTTGGGATCCTTGTAAGGAAGTGTACCACTTCTTGGGACCGGTCTCGTACAAGGCAGCCCACTCATTTATCATATTAATCTATATTTTGTTTGAGTTATCTATTTTGTGTAGATAATCCTTCCAAGACAAAAAATAGTTCCCACATCGTCAGATATGGTGCATAATCCATTTCAATAACAGGTAGTCTTGTAAAACCCTATATTTTATTTCAAGTTTTTTAGTAGTTTACTTTATATATAAAACAAACACAAATATCTTAAACATTTTAGCACGTCTGGTGGGACTATTAAGAGGGTCTCACTATTCTTATTTTCTTTGTTTTTGTCTTGTGTGTTTGTTTCATTTAATGAAATTTATTTTTTAGAAAACATTAAAAAATCAAAAAGGGCATATATATATATATATATATATTACTTTCCTTTCTTTTAAAAGAAAAATTGCATTTTTGTTTGCCTATTTTAGAATAAATCTAGTTTAAGTGGGTTAACTTATAATCTAGTCACACTTTCCTCACATAAAAACTGAACCACAATCATAAAAAATTGTAATTAAAAAAACTCCCTCCCAAGTAGACCCACTTGGATTTCATCATCAAGGGGAAAGCCAACTCGGTGTTTTGGTCGAGTATAAATAATTGGCTAGTAGTATATAGGCTAAGCGCTTGACACTCTTATCGTTGTAGGGTCGTGAAGTGAGGGGGTAGGCCTCAATACCAAGCCACATGTTTCCATCAACACAGAATCATGGCTCACTGTACCTTTGGGTATATTGAAGTGCCCAACCTTAAACCAAACCTGAAACCAACCATAGATTGTCATTTCCTAGGACCCTCGTTAACCTATCTCCCCTTCACATTTAAAAAGTTTGTTTCTTAAAAACTAAAAAAACACTTAAGTTCATTCATTAGAGTGTGTGTTTTCTTTCACTAAAGAAAATAATAATAATAATAATAATTGTGTGTTTATTATTTATTTATATTTCCTCAGTACTACATGGTTTTGATGCGACAACAGTCGCTCAAACAAACAAAGTCACCCCACTCATCTTCATCTTCAATGAAACAATCACCAAGTTCCCCTACCTCTCCCAATTCTTTCAGGGAGGGTATCCCTCAATTATACCCTCAAGGTGATATAGAGTTTCCTAACATATTAGAAAATAATTTGATCACCTTAAATCATTACTTTAGTGCATGATCCATACAGATTCCCATTTCCCCCCATGGTCAGACTTCTCACTCTTTCTATGGCATGCCCCTAGAAAAATTTGAGGTATATACCTTATCCATGGTGTTTTCGTTTACTGATCCACCACCTTCTTTGGGTTCAAATAATGGTACCACCCAACTACTAGATACACTACCACCCTTAGCGTCTACTAGTCTAGACACCATAGTTATTTTGACACAAAAGGTTACTACACCACAAATAGGCAACCCACCACCCTCTCCCACGCTTCAAAATCTAGTGGTCTCAATTATGTTGACCGTCCCTCCTATCCAAACCATGTCACATCGAGTTCAACTACACAACCTCCATCATCCACATAACATATCACTATATGCCAAAACCTTCAACAACAAATACCCCTAACTACATAATACCAAATTCCCACACAACCCATTATAGGTAGTCATTATAACCCATCCCAACAACAAATTTTATCTTTACTCTTCCCTCAATACATGGTTGTGTCTCAACTGACAATCACCACGTCTATCAGATACCCCCTTATACAACCTCTCCCAACATCACTTCCTCCATATCAACATTTACAACAAAATGTTTTAGGAGGCATCCCCTAGTATAGTGTCCAACCAGATCTCATGAGGATCCTCATGGAGAGGATGATGAACTTAAAAGATTTTGCCTTAGGATAGAAGAACATGTTTACCTATGAATGAGCCAATCAACCCTGATGTCCCTATCCGACCATATCCTGCACAATGGGAACTTCCCAAATTCACAAAATTTTAAAATAATGAAGATCCCCAACAACACATTAGATTATTTAGACATGCATGATACCTCATTACCCATGACGATGCCCTTATTTTAAAGATGTTTCCTATGTCACTCGCATGATCCACTTTAGACTGGTATAGCTCCATCCCATAGTACTCATCATTTTCTTTTGGGATGCTAGCTAAAACTTTCTTAGAGCACTTCTCAATAAATATCACTAGGAAAGTAACTATTACATACCTTTACATGATCAAGCAATTCGAAGATGAGTCCATTTTAGACTTTGTTGCTATAGATGGTGGGGCCTTATACACTAGCGAACCTTCTCCCTACCTCAACCATAACTGATCGAACTATTTTCTAGATCGTTTGAAAAACATATCTCATCCAAATTGTAAGTCCAATCATTTAAAACTTTCAATGAGGCCTTTACCATGACTCAAAATTAAAAATTTGAGCCTTAAAATAGGGAAAAGTGAAGTTATGAAACAAAAACTTTAAACTAGAGCCTTCTAAAGGAAAAAATAATCCAAAGCCAAAGGGCAGAACTAATGTTGTCTTAAAATCAGCATCCTCATCCACAATGAACTAACCAAGCTCTTCTCAAATGCAACCACCAAGAAACTTAACAATATTCCCACCTAAGAAATACACACCTTTATGGGAATCTTATCCTAATATCTTAGAAAAACTATTAAAGGCAACAATTATTGGACTTCCTCCCATTAGACTTGTCGATGACTCTTGAACAAAACCAGGATGGTACAAAGAAAATAATATTTGTACTTACCATTGTGTGCCTAGTCATGAAATAAACAGGTGTTAATATTCAAAATGTTAGTGCAAAACCTCAATGATTGAGGGGAGCTACAATTGGATAATCCAAATGCAACCCAAAATCAATCTATAGACATATTTAGGCAACCATTCCCTAACCATCCATCCTCATCTAAATCCGTACAAACAAATAAGAGGGGCACTTCAGATCCAGGAACCCATGTCATAAATGCCATCCATGATCAACTCTTACCAAAGGAAGTTGATAATATGACTAAACCACCTTCCACCTTAGCCAAAATACTAGATCTCCTTATAGGGGATACCTTTGAATCATCCAAAACAACCAAACCTATTTCCACCATCCACTTGAAACTCTCGAACCTCATTTCATAGGATCCCCAAGGCTCATCCAAACATACTAACAGTACCCCAAAAGTGGAGGATAAAAAGGACTTTCATTTTCCCCACACGTGGAATAAATGCTTGGGTATACCGAAAGGTAAGGGATTGCAACATCCACCCATAAGACACGAACTTACCCATAATGAGGATCATCGTAAAGATAGTTCCACGACCTCTAACCACATTCAAAAATGAAAGATGATCATACCCCAAGAACAAACTAAGCCGTCCATACTAGGGCCACATCCTTCTTCAAAACTGAAGATTTCCATTATAGAATATTTTGTCAAGGGGTCTAAGTCAGCTTAAAATCCTCCAAAGATACTACCCACACCAAAACCTTGATTTAACCCAGTAGACTTTGGTTATCCCCAAGACTTAGCGTAAATACCCATATTAAAACCATGCGTACACTCCATACAAAAAAGGAAAGTATTGAGGTAAGCACGCTTCAAAAACCAGTGCCTTGAAAGGTAAAAAAATCTAACCAAGATCCTTTGTGAGGATATTATGCTACTATCCTTAACCAACTTCTGCAAACTTCTCTAGTCACATTGCCTCCCATCAAACCAAGTAATCCACATGTTCAAAAATCTATGGCACAGGGAAAATAAAATATGTGCCTATCAAAGGACACATGGACATGATACTGAGAGTTGCAATGCTCTAAAGGTCATGATTCAAAAACTTTTGGATGAGGATAATTTGTTAATTAAACAACATGATCCCCTCTTTGATCCTAAAACTACAAATATCCTTGATACTACCATAGTAAACCTTTTAAAAGGTAAATAAAAAAGTATGATTGATGATATCGATTTGATTCCTATTCAACCCCTAAGACCCTCGAAAATGAATAAATCATGGACTTCAACAAATCCCCCATTATTTCAGATCAACACAATAAACATATCAACCTGATCTCAAGTGCAAGTTATCAAAACCCAAAAATTGAACAATTCCAAAGTGTCTGTAGCTAAAGCTCCTACCCTAGCCACAAAAAGTTCTAAAACCTCCATTGCCAAACACAAACTTTTCATTTTAACAATCTTTAGAACTTATAAAAATATCGATTATGAAGCAACTTCACCAAACTCCTGTCAAAATGTCCCTCTACGAATTAATTAAAAATTCCCCTCAACATCGTCAAGCAATGATAGAGACCCTTCAGGGCATACAAGTGCAGCCTAATGAACCTCAACCAATGTCAGCATTTATCGGAACATTACAAATGGTTTCATCTGTTAGTTTTAATGATTTCGAGATAGTTCCTTTGCCATTTGAAGACCAGGATCCACCCTTGTTTATTAAAGCACATGTTAATCAAACTTGAATCAAAAGAGTAATGATTGACAACATGGATAGTATTAATATTATTTCCTCGCGTGCGTTTAAACAACTGTAACTTCTAGAAATGGTTGTAGCTCAATCTCTAGCAATATTGTGAGCTTTTAATGACACAATGGCTCCTACATTAGGAACTGTTGTCCTTCTCATCCAAGTAGGCTTTTGTGTTCTTCATGAGTGTTTTATGTCATAGAAGGAGAATTCTAATACAATGTTCTCCTAGGGCACCCTTGAATCCATGTTATGCGGTGTGTTCCATCCACTTTACATTGGTGTATCAAATATGAACACAAGGGCCAAGTCCACATTATCCCTACTGATCCACATCCCTTTAAAAATTACAATCTCATATTTCGACCCAATGATGTTTTACTCCCCCTAAAAAGCATGACCCCGTCACCATCCTCCAATGAAGCATCAACTAGTGCAACAATCCCTTCATCATGTCTCTCTGATAAGGCTCCTTTGGATTTCATGATTAGAGAGTACCAATTACTAGCACTTAACACCTTTCCCACTCCTCGGGAATATGGGCATCCCGATAAACAATTTGACTACTATCCTTACCTCAAGGATGTTGTTCCTTTTAGCCCCCCTTTCTTACAGACTCATTTGGTGTATGGGGGGATCGATTGATCATCCTCGTATCTTGATATCCCATCCCTAGCCAAACCATTTTCATTAAACTTCTCATTTCTAGACAAACTACATTTTGCCCACATGTATTTATAATGATGCGCCTGGAAGGGCTTCGGCATGGGATGATATGAGCGAGGGTTGCACAATGTTATATTAGGGTATTTAGAAAACCACACAAAAAACATGGTATGGATTTAACAAAACTCCTAAAGCTATTCCTGAACTCACCCCCGCATCTGATCTTGAAGAAAATGTCATAGTGTCATCCTCTAGCATTCTCCCTGAAATGGATGATGTCATGTCCATCCCTCCAAACTTTTTTTTATAGTAAATACAATAACCCTAGAACCTCTCACCTATCATAGCAATGTCAAAACTAAATCCATCCCCCTTACCTATCCTAATATGGTAGCAAAAGACTCTCCTACCATCCCAGTTCTTCAGTGTCAAGATGATGAGTTTATCTTGACTTATCCAGTTCTCTAGACCATCAGGAACACCAAGACTTCACCATCTTCTTGGCAGACCATAGCAAGGTTTTCACTTGGTCATATAGTGACATGCCAGGTATTGATCTTGCTATTGTTGTTCACAATATTGTCACTATGCAAGAAGTTAAGCTAGTGAAGTAAAAGCTATGAAAGATGCACACTCATGTTGCGATCTTAGTCAAGGAGGAACTACAGTGCCTCTTGTCTATCAATTTCATTCAGCTGATCGATTATCCTCAGTGGGTGTCTAATATTGTGCCTATCACAAAACCCATGAGGGGTCTCCATTTTTGTACATATTTTTGAGACTTAAACCTTGCTTTTCTTAAAGATGACTTTCATCTTCCTAAAATTGATCAGCTAGTGGACCTAATGGCAGGCCATGAAATGTTATCACTCATGGATGGATTCTCTAGATACAATCATATCCTTATCGCCCTAGAAGATCAGCATAAGACTTCTTTTATTACTCACTAGGGGACGTTTTGTTATAAGGTTATGCCTTTTGGCCTAAAGAATGTGGGAGCCAACTACCAAAGAGATATGAATTATATCTTTCATGATATAATCCATAAGATTGTTGAGGATTATGTGTACGACCTTCTCGATAAATCAAAGCTCCAAAATGACCATCTCTTTGTTCCCAAACAATCTTTGATTGTCTAATCCATTTCGTGTCAACCTCAATTATAAAATGTGTGTTTTTGGGGTTTTGACCGATAAACTTTTAGGTTTTGTCATCTCCATTTGTCATATAGAAGTTGATCCCGCTAAGATTAGGGCTATCATAGATATGCCACCCCCATCCAACCTTAAGCAACTTTATAGCATGCAAGGAAAATTGCAGTCTATTCGACGTTTTATCTCTTAGATATTCGATCATTATCAACCATTCCATCACCTTTTGAGGAAGGATACCTAATTCATCTTGGATTCTAATTGTCAAAAAGCCTTTGAAGCTCTCAAGAGCTATCTCCTCTACCCACCAGTTCTTATTCCTCTTGAGGAAGGGTGATTTTTCTTCTTGTATATTTCAATGATGGATCACGCTCTAGGGGCTATGTTGGCCCATCATGATGAGCAACACTAAGAAAAAGTAGTGTATTACATAAGTCATACTCTTGTTGAATATGAGACATGCTATACACATCTAGAAAAAACTCTACTTGGATTTGGTTTTCATAGATTACAAGCTTTGCCACTATTTGCTTAATCACAAGACCTACATAATTATGAACACCAATCCCATCAAATTTATGCATTTGAAGCTTTACCAGAATTAGCGTATGGCGAGGTGGCTCATGCTTTTAGCATAATTCAATTTGGAGTTTCTTCACCAAAAGTCAGTTAAGCACATATCATCATTGATTAGTTCGTTGAGGCACCTCTTGTAGATGGTCAGCCATATAATTTTGAATTCTTGAAGGGATCTATCGCTGCCACATCCCAGGTAGATCCTAATTATCAAATGAATTTGTTCTTTGATTGATAGAAATGTGAGCATGGGAGGGGGTGTTGGAATTTTTCTAATACCTCCTAAGGGTGATCCTATGCCTATATCCTTCAAACTAGATTTTGATTGCACTAATAATATGGCAGAGTATGAGGCCTTGATCATAGGTCTCCAAACTACTTTAATCTTGGGTGTTAGGTTGCTTTGTATCTATGGAGATTCTCAGTGGGTTGTTCATTAGATCAATGACACATATCAGTGTAAAAATGACACCCTCTAGAAATACAAAGTGTTAGTAGACCAGCTATTAGCCATTTTCAATCATTATGTCATTCAAGTCACTCTTCGGTCAACTAATAAATTCGTAAATACCATGGCCTCTTTAGCTTCCTTTATCCCATCCTCCCCTCAATAATCCAAGATTTATGTACTAATCCATATAATCAACCAGCCCTCTTATACTAGAATGGATTTGCCTTTTGTCCACAATGTGGAAGAGAATCATTTAGATTTGTGGTAGACACATACGTTTGATTACCGGTCTAAAGGTATTATCCCTCTAAATTCATCTAAGAGTCCTAAATGTGCTTTTCAATAGCAGACCACTCATTACGTCATAGTAAGGGGTGTTATCTATAAGAGATGATTTGATGGTTGACTCCTTTGATGTCTTCAGAACTCTGAGGCTACTCTCGCAATTCAAGAAACACACAAGTTGTGTGTGGGACACTTTATTGGCCTTTCTGATGCTAATAAAATTCTCTGAATAGGTTATTATTGGCCTACTTTAAATCGGGATTGTTGTGAATATGTCAATAAATGTGTGAAACATCAACAACATGCTAATATTTCGCACATCCATAGTAATGCATTGTATGTGGCCTGCGACTTTTGGCCATTTTCTCAGTGGAGTTAGATCTTATAGGACAAATTAATCCCAAATCTTCCTAGTGACAATTTTATTATTACAACCACCGAATACTTTAGTAAATGGTGGAGGCCATTCCCCTTATTTTGACTAAAGCAGATAAGATTATTGATTTTTATAATCATCATATAATCTATCACTTTGACGTCCCTCATAAGATAATTACAGACAATGGAAAATCTTTTAAAAATCACAGGACAACTATCCATAACGAGGCATGAAAATCACAGATTGCTCCCTCAAAGGACAATTGTGCAAGCTTGTATCATAAAATATAGACCACTCCCTTGAAGGATGGCTATCTAAAAATAACGAGTATAATGAAAAACTTTTTGTATTGATTAATTTTCTAAAATATACCTCTAAAAAACCCTGAACAAAAATTTAAAAAAATCAAAGATATCCCAAGAAAGCTTCCCACGTTGATCAACTTTCTACAAAAATATAGACTTTCCACATTGATCAATCTATGCGAAAGGTTATACAGTTGCTTTATAGCTCTAAAAACATGAGATGAGACTTATATTCCTAAAAATAGAAGCATTTACTTATCATAGCCATAGTAAATCCCTTCTAAAAAAAGTCATGAACTTATTTGACATAGGTTTTAAATCATTATTAACAGTAAACAAATGATGCACATGCAAATGCAACAAGTTGTTTATCTTTGGTTAAAATCCAAGCCAATAAGGAGTCATATATACCTCCTTTGTTCCTTTTTATAATTAGTAAGTAAATAAATAAAGCTAATCAAATCTCATAATATCAAATGTTGTAAAAATAATAATCACTAAATATCCCATTGTTACCATCCATAATAACATAAAAACAACATACATCATAAACACATAATTAATCCATAACCATGATGAAAAAAATTAAAAAGCATCTAAAATCTATAAACCACATCACATTAAACATAAAACTAAAAACACACTAACTCATGATCAAAATTTGGAATATATATATATATATATATATATATATATATATATATATATATATATATATATATACAAGGTGGCTCTCTGGCCAGTAGCAGTATAACAAATGGTTTTATGGCTGATACAATAGGCAAAATGTGGCTAGTCTATAAATTGGATTTGACTCACGTGGATGTTGGGCCCTCCTCTATTGACTCCTTCGTCTCCACCCCCATCTCCATCCCTACCACCTCTCCCCCATACCACACTCCCCAAGTTAGGTGTGCCACCCTGCGACCGTCGAGATGCTATCCCCTATGTCAAATCGTAAGTCACATACTGGGGTACCTCTAGTAGTTGCTCCTGTACAATCCTATCATAATATCGCAGCTTTGCGAGGACATCTTGATACTTGTCTAGGCTCATTATACCTCCTTGTCCTATGCTAGGTTCGGATCCTCCTGTACTCCTCTAGCCTACCACTACCATAGCTCCTCCCTACAAGCTATCTCGCTCCACCTTGTATCTATCGCGATCCCATATTGTCTGATCGTGACTTCCCTATAATATCTCCCGTTGAACCTATAACCCATCTTGGCCCTTTGTTCCTCTGCCAAAGCTACCTGTAGTGTAGTAACTTGGCCCTCTAAAGCATCTCGCTCTACCCTCAATGCATCATGCTCTGCCATCAACCCCTGAATATCTATCTCTAACTCCTTTGTTGCCCCCTCCTCTGTTGGTCCCTCCTCCCCAACCTCCTACATCTCTACATCATCCCCATAATGTCAAGGCCGCACTACGCTCTCCTGCCTCACTCCCTATTGACCCAACAACCACAATGAGTATGCCAATGTCGCTGCATCATCTACATCTTCTGCCACTGGCTCTTCATTTGGCCCTGTTTGTGGCTCAATATAGCGGTCCTTTGGTAGGCTAGTATCTAAATCATCCCTCCTATATAACTGAGGTGCATCTAAGACACCCTAAATCAACCCAAACTGGGACCGTACCCTGTCAAACTAGTAGTACTCTAGGTGTTCCACTCTTCGCCCCCACAACCACCTATCCACTTATCTCCGAGATAGCTCCCTCACCAGCTCTGGCCATGATGGAAACCCTAGATACAACCTCCAAATAACATCTCCCTCTTGTAAACCTTCCAGTACTCCCTGATAGTATGCTAAGTATCGTACGACTCCATCTGTATGAGGTCGGACAAGGTCTTCCTTCCACTGAAGGAAACCCACGTTATATGATATATGGTGCCATCGTGTCCAAGGGGTACCAAGGGGACACACTACCCTAATGTGCACATATGCCCAGCATTGTAGAACAAAAGTGACATCAAGCCCAAACCACCGATGTGTCCTCAGCCCCACAAGTCCCTGTATACTTGTGCTAGAAGAGTGGGAGCCCATGCAAATACAATATGACGCTCCCACATGTTGTCTACTACACTTGTCAAACTCCAAGGAAATCGACCTCCACCTAAATCTGGTAGTGCATGACATGAGATGGCTAGCATCATCATCGTCATAACTGATCTCCCCTCCTATCCTCCTCATATAAACTCTCAAAAACATAACCCACAAAAGTGAAAGTGATGTCTAATGCATCATCTCCATATAGTCATGCCAGTGTTGTTGTGCGTCCCCTCTCATTTACTAGAACTATCATTGCACCCTCTACTGGCAACTGTAGTATCCAGTATATGTCCTCCACCGTCATAGTGATCTCCTCAATTGGTAGCCAAAAGGTCCTTGTGGCTACATCCCATCACTCCAGTAATGCTACTAGCAACCCCACATCTCTGTGAACTCAATGATAATGGCGCATAGCTCCCAAGCCAATAGCCTCCAAATGCCTCCAGTTGTTGTCATCCATCTTATCATGTAATCTCTCTACGAGTGGTGGAACCCGATCCTGCATAGTGATTCATGTCCGTGCTTGCAAACGTAAGTTAACCTCAGTACTTTTTTCTTACCTATATTCCTCAATTTTTTTCTATTCTGGCTTCAATCATCCTCGATCCTCCACAATCGATACCAATCCTTGACAATCAGTGCCAATTGGGTGCGATCAGTGATGATGGGTAGGTTATAGATCGATGTCAATCCCTATACGACCCCGCATCTAAAAATCTCACTAAAAAACAACAAAATATAAAAATAACTATTCTAACATTCTAAAAATCATACTAAATTTACAAACTTGCTAACAACTTTAATTATTCAAAAACTTCTCAAAAAACTAAAAAAATATGTAAAAAATTTAAAAAATTCAAAAACTTAGTAAAAATCCAAGCCTACCTCGTCGTGAGATGGTCATCACCTCCTCTATGCACTCCTGCTCGCCTCCATCATTTGTATCTCGCTCTAACGTGTGGACAGGTGTCAAGTTTTTTGGCTCTTGCTCGTACAATCTCAATTACAAATGAGCGCCTAACACATTAGGCATCTTGTTTATAGCCCTCTAGGACTGATGTCGATTATTTTGTGGTCAACATTGATTCTCCAGAATCAACATTGATCCTTTTGATCGATGTCAATTGTGTCCATTTTGGCTCATTACTTGCAATAGCAATTTTTTTTGGTATCCCTCTAGTCTTGATCCAAGGCCGCTTAAGTTATCTTTTCTTATAGTTATCCCATTCTTTGTTACCCAACATTACTAGCTAGTGGATGTAGGCCCCTTATTAGTCCCATAGCCTTTGAGAGGTCTACACTCATTTCAAAATCTATACCCTGCAAGATCCTAAAAGTATACCTCATCTTACGGGCAACTGTCTCTAGGTAGCGTACACGTACCAAGCACACCAAACGCTTTGGTCAACCCATCCTCGCCTTTGCCCTCTTGATTGCCTTCCATTGAACCCACATGTTCATAGTTGTGACAATCTATTACTTGTTTGCCTTGGGGCATTTTTGTTCGAATATCCTATATCTTGTTAGTGTAGCATTGTCCTTCATGCTTATCCTTGCGTCTTGGATGCTTATTTGCTATCTACCTTATTCATTACGACCTCATTTTCAAACCCATCTCCGCTTCATCATCTTTCGCCAGCTCTTGGTTTGAGGGGGGGATACCTCCTCATATAAACATGGAGCATTAGAACTCTCTTAGTTTTTGTCTCGCAGCAGGTTATTACAAACCGCTCAACAAAAAGGGACAAATGTAGGCACTAGGATTTTGCATGATAATATTTGTGCTAGTTTAAATCATAGGTCCCCTTCTTGATTATCCCTATTTTACCCTGTATAATTATTTAATTACCTTTTACCATTTACCTTGCATAATTACATTTTATTAATTACTTTTAACTTAAGTAAATTAATTCAATTAGTTACCTAGGTAAAATCTAAATGAATCTACCCAAAACACAATGCAACATAGGTTGTTTTAACCACCCTTAACCTCCTCGTAAATTCGAAATCACTAAAACAACTAAGAGCTCAAATTAACTCCTCGTTTGAAACCTCTCCAACGACTTGGGCAAGTTTGGCCAAGAATCGTTGGCAATCCCCATGATCGATGTCGATTTTGTTGAATTAATGTCTATTTAAGCACAACTTTCCTTGGGCCAAAGGATTGATTTCTTACAGTTGTGATTGCATCGAAACGCTGATGAAATTTATCTAGAGTTGAGTTAAAGAATTGTTCATTCTCACGAAGCTTGTGACACTTGCATCAGCGCATCCACCTCATCAATAGAGCAACAATCATCCTCTCAAACTTGCAGTCTGTAACAGGTTGGAAGCATTCAAAAGGTTAGTTTGTCATTGATTTAGCAATTCTTTCAACAATTTATTCATTGTGTGTTATGTTACATTCAGTTTTATATTTAATTTATCCCTATAATCTATTTTAGCATGTATTTAGTCAGTCTTAGATATCCTCAAACCATCCTAAATCTCTTTAAATCCGTCCTTTAAAACCCTGTCTCAAGACCTTTGTCTGCATTTACAGAATCGATGTCGATTTCTTGAATTGGCATCGATCTTGCAGATCAACATCGATCTCTATCAAAAATCCATTCTGTTTGCACTCGAGTCCCTATAGATCGACATTGATCCTACATATTGGCATCGATCTCTATCAAAAATCCATTTTATCTGCACCCGAGTCCCTTTCAGTTTACAGTCTGATTAACATCCTAGATCCCTATTTCTTAAAATTATGGATTTCTTGTGGATGACTATTCTTGGAACTATTCATGAAGTGGTCACTATTTGAGATTTACCTATAATTTCGCATCCCCTTTTTGCTTATCAAAGCGATATTTCATTTGAGCTAGGCATCTATGCTTTTGTGTTTGCCCCTACCCTAGAATCAATTTTAGACCAGTTAGAAGTGATCCAAGTTGAAGAGGACACTGCCGAAGACTATTAGAATGTTAGATTTGCCAATCTTCATCCAATGAATGTAGATTAGATCGTAAATCATCTTATCATCTTATCTATCTTGTTAAAATCTTTTCGTGTAATTTCAATTATATTTATTCGCTTAATTTCCACGATAGTGTGCTGACATCCTTGTAAGAAAGTGTACCACTTCTTGGGACTGGTCTTATACCAGGTAACGCACTCATTTATCATATTAATCTATTTTTTGTTTGAGTTGTCTATTTTGTGCGGGTAATCCTTCCAAGATAAAAAGGAGTTCCCACATTGCCACATACAATGTGCAATCCATTTCAATCACATGTAGTCTTGTAAAACATCGTATCTTATTTCAAGTTTTTGAGTAGTTTACTTTATATATAAAACAAACAAAAATACCTTAAACACCTAGATGTGCACTAAATATCATGCAAAACAGGGAAAACGGGTGAAAAAGTGGGTTGAGCTAAACTTAACCACCCCCTATGACTAAGTGTTGCTTACATATCCAACACTTTGAAGAGAGAAGTCAAATAGAATGTAGTTCTCCAACCTCACTGAGTGGGTGCAAGCATGTATAATACTAGCATGTAGTGCAAAGCTATGTATAGATTTCAACACTTGACAACCTATGGCGTGACCTTGCAAATGGTATTCAAACTTAGCTCATAGATTTCTCCTTTAAGGGGTTTTAGATTTGTAACCTTTAGAGAAGTTCCCCTCAATGTGTGGTGTATTTTCCAATGATAGATAAAATGTTAGATGATCAAAAGGCTTAGGCTTGATATATTTATATCGTTGACTCTTTGGATAATTTCCTTTGAATTGACATGCAAAACATAGAGTTGACCCATATAAACAATTTGAATTTAGAAAACTAGTTGTAAAGGGCACGCGGACAACTTTGACCTAAGTGGACAGATCCACGGCGACAAAATTGTTTGGGGAAGTGCAGACCTATCTAGAGAGCATGAATAATGATGTAAGATTAGGAGATAGTTTGAGAATGATATTAAATTGTTTAGGCATAGACTAGGAAGGCCATGTGTAGCAATAGTAGCAATTTGGAAAGGTCAAACCCATATGTGAGTAAATGGCTATGAGGAGATGCGAATATGAGTCATGTATGCGAAGATAAGTCAAATATGTTGGAGATTGATCAAATTGCACATTGTCATGTGCCTAATGTCAAATAATAGTATCTATAGGTGGCAATAAGAATGAAAACCCGCAACACATATCTAACAAAGTGCTAGAAGTTGACCCACCCTAATCTTGTTATATGTGAATGCACACACTCAAGAAGATTATGTGTTGACAAGCCCTAAACAAAAAAAGTGTTAGTCAAACATTTTTAATGTGTATACAAAGTGTAGCTTCTTAGACATTACTTAGGAATCATGACACAAGCACCCATGGCTATACCATTCAGATGAGGTCATAGAACCTGACCAATATTTGTTCACATACATCACCTTTGAGTGGCTAGGGATTAAACCAAGCACTTGTTACCAATGTGAGACTAAGAAAATGTTTAATTTTTTTTTAATGTGATTCTATGTTTCACTCAACATTAGTGAGAAAAATCCCAAAGGAACAATATCCATCCTTGAAATGAAGCTCACAGATTGTTTACTACCAACTTTTCCTGCAATAAACAAGTTGAAGATAAATGTTATTGAAGTTTCGAAACCATGACAATCATAGCAGAATGAAAGGTTCTTGCGAACTTCAATGGTCATTCTATGAGATGTGTTCAATGGCTCAAACATAGCTGCTAACTTCTTGCCAAGAAATTTATTCATTTTTCTTATTAAAAAAGTTCAGAGCAGTCCTTGCATCAAAAAAACTTCAGAGCGTGTACCGTGCTAATCCTATAATACAATCTTTCTTAACTTTGTAGTTGTGTTTGTGAGTGTAATGTTTCTTGTATGAAGACATGTATTTTTTTATTGACCTCAATCCAACTACATCCAGGTTTCTTTTTAATTCCTCTAACTTTCATCATGTTTCGTACTTTTCCAATGTCACCCCACCTGCCAGCTGCAGCATAAATGTTTGAGAGAAGCACATAAGGTGCGGCATCTTTAAGGTCCAACCCAAAAAGGTGTTTTGCTATGCATTCTCCTAGCTCAATATTATTATGTAATCTACAAGCACTAAGAAAAGAAATCCAAACAACAGAGTCAGGTTTTATTGGCATTTTATTGATGAAATCTTTTGCTTCATTCAAATTCCCAATACGGCCTAGAAGGTCAACCATGCATATGTAGTGTTCGGTTGTAGGTATAATGTTATATTCACTAATGCAGTTGAAGTATTGATAGGCCTCATCCACTAGACCTGCATGATTGCATGCAGACAAAACACTAACTAATGTGACATGGTCTGGGTTCATGCCAGAAGATTTCATTTTTTCAAAGAGTTTGATGGCTTCTTTGCCACTACCGTGCATGGCATATCCTGCAATCATTGTGTTCCATGAGACCACATCTCGATCATACATTTTTTTAAATGTTTCTCGAGCCTTCTCTATGCTCCCACACTTTGCATACATGTGTATCAGGGAGTTCACGACAAGAAGATCAAACATAAATCCATTTCTAATTAGTTTTGCATGGATCTCCATACCTTTTTCTAAAGCTGCTACGTTGGCACATGATGAGAGAATACTAGCAAATGCCTTTGGATCCAGTGACACGCCTACCAATTGCATTTGTTGAAATAGCTTCAAGGCCTCCCCATCATAACCATTCTTTGTAAAGCCTCCAATCATTGTATTCCATGACACTATGTTTCGTTGAGGCATTTCCTTGAAGAGTTCCATAGCTTCATCAACAAGCCTGTTCTCTAAATATCCTGAAATCATAATATTCCATGTGAACAGGTCATGTTCACGCATTTGGTGAAATACTTTGCGTGCCTTGACTATACTCCCACATTGTGCGTACATGTCTATAAGGGTGGTCGTGACAAAAACATCATACTGAAATTCACTTTTAATTGCTAATCCATGGATTTCCATTCCATGTTCTACAGTTGTCAAGCTGGCACACACTTGGAGAATACTGGCTAAGGTTTTCGCATCTGGCCTCACACCTGCCAATTGCATTTCCTGAAAAAGCTCTAGAGCCTTCTTGCAGTGCCCATTCTGTGCAACTCCGAAAATCAGTGCATTCCATGAAACCAAATTTGGTTGAGGCATTTCTTTGAAGAGTTTCAAGGCCTCGTCAACAAACCCATTTTGTGCATATCCTGAAATCATTGTTGTCCAAGACACATCATCTGGCTGATGCATTTTGTCAAACACATTGTGTGCCCTCTCTATTCTTCCACATTTTGCATACATGTCTATCAGAGAATTTACTACCGTGCGAACAAACTGATATGCAGTCCTTATTATTTTTCCATGGATCTCCAAACCTTGCTCCACATCTGCCAAATTGGCGCATGCTGAGAGAATACAAGCAAAGGTGGTGGAGTCTGGCCTCATTCCTGCCGATTGCATTTGCTGAAAAAGTTTGACAGATTCCTCATC
The DNA here is from genome assembly GCA_037957365.1 of Torreya grandis. NCBI lineage: Eukaryota > Viridiplantae > Streptophyta > Pinopsida > Cupressales > Taxaceae > Torreya > Torreya grandis. Next base: position 106,296 of record JARHVA010007328.1, on the reverse strand, counting down.
ATGTCCACTCCGTACAAACCCTGTAATGAGTGCATTCCATGACACGACATTTCGCTGAGGCATCTCCTTGAATAATTTCAGGGAATCTACTACAAGTCCACTCCTTGCATATCCTGCGATCAAGGCTGTCCAGGAGAACACGTCTTGTCGAGGCATTTTCTTAAAGAGCTGTAGAGCCTCATCGACAAGTCCAATCTGCCCATATCCGGCAATCATGGTATTCCACGACACAACATCCTGTTGAGGCATTTCCTGAAACAGTTCCAGTGCCTTATCCATAAGTCCAGTCTGTGCATATCCTGCAATAATGGAATTCCAGGAGACTAGGTCTGGTCGAGGCATTTTGCAAAACAATTGCCGAGCCTTTTGAATGCTTCCACAGCTCACATACATGTGTATGAGGGTGTTACCCACAACCACATCAGCTGCAAATCCACTTGTAATTAACTTTTCATGGATCTCTACACCCAGTTGGACTGATGCCAAACCTGCACATGCCGAAACAACAGTGGCAAAGGTAAATTGGTTTGGTTGGACACCTGCACCTGCCATTTGATTAAACAATGCCAATGCTTCTCCAGGAAATCCATGCCTTACATAAGCTGCAATCATGAGAGTCCATGAAAACACATCTCGTTCGCGCATTTTGTTAAACACATTGCGAGCATCAATCAAACTCCCGCATTTGACATACATGGTTGCAAGCGTATTCTGTAAAAGTAAATTGTCAGTAAATCCCACCTTAGTAATGCGAGCATGGATAATTATACCATCTGACAACGCTTTGTTTTGAATACACCAACGCAAAAGATGTACATATGCAGACATGTCAACAGCTTCCTTCAAACACTGCTCATCATTCTACGCTCTGCTCCGCTCTGCTCCAATGCAATCATCTCATTCTTCCGAAGGCTTTGCTTTATATTCTGTTAACACCCGCAAATCGCAACACCAAAGTTAAAATCCATCCAACTTGCTCGTCTCTCCAATTCCTAGAAAGAATAATTTTGGCTTCTTGCTTCTATCGAAGGATAAACAGAGGAACATAACACCAAAATTTTGCTATTGACTTGACTTTAGTTTTTTTTTCCCCTCTTTCTTTAATATGTATTTAAATTAATGAGTATTTAATTTAATTAACCATCCCAAAACATGTTCAGTATAATAATCAGATATAATTAATAAAGGGAGCAATGATATAATGAATTTAGAGAGGAAAAAATGATTTATTTATGTATATAATATTATAGGAGGTTTGTTGTAGAAATTTGAACCTAGAAACGTACACCGGTAATTAAGAACTGCGACTTAAAAGTTTAGATTAGATTATAGATAGATGTTTGAACTATTCTTTGTTATGGATGATGTTTAGATCAGACGTACAATCCAAAACGAAATTTCTAAAATTAAAATATGACTTTTGGGTTTTGTTCCCCTGGTTTAACCCTCCATTTCCCTACCCTAAAAGCTCGCTCAACACCTCTTATACATGCCTAAAATTTATCTATTTATTTCCTACCCTATATTTTTAAGGAAAACAAATCAGATTTAAGGGCATGTGTTCAATGGGATATCTTTAATTTATTAGGCGGGATACAAATATGTCAAAAAATAGTAAATTACATCAAAGAAATAACTTAAGAATTCGTCCAAAAGTGCTTCACAATAATTTGTAACTAGAGAATAATTGATAATGTTCATGTGTGACAAAGTACCTACAACACTTATTTATTTATAATTACTTTTAATTCTAATTTTGTAAGATTGGCATATGTGTTAACTTCCAACCAAGTTCTATTTTGGCATGTAAGTTTCAATTTCGGTTATATAATGTCAATCTTCTTGGAATTTTGTGAGCATCTTCATCTTTGTCTTTTGTTTACCCTGTCTTTTAGATTAATATGAATCACAATAGGATAAACTGAAATAATTGATTCAAATTGTAATATATGATAATCAAGCATAAATATGAATGTAACTTATTGATATTGATATAATAATACAATTTACTATATTTGGAAAGCACTAAGGAGATCAAGATACTTAGCTTCATTATTTAACTAGTTGAGTGTGATTGTGTTCTCATAGTAGGACTGGACTGGAACAAAACTTGTGATTTGTCTAAATATAGAAATGTGTTTTTATGTGTGCATGATCACTAATTTCAGGCATGGGGTGAATTTGTTAGGTGGAGGTGACCTAAGGTTGACATTACTATCTTACGATATTTTACTTTTGTTTGACCATATAGTGCAATGAGCCTACTTAATATGTCTCTGTATATGTGATTTTTGACCCTTGACTAAGTGTGTAGCTATATATGTCAACTTCCTTATCCTTGAAATTTAGGTTTGCTTGGAAAGGATAAAAACTTGTAAGAAGTGAGAAAGTGTAATTACACTGAGTTGACCCCAATCATCCTCACTGATGATTACACATTTCCTACATATTCAATAATATAAAGAGGTAATTCAAGCCACATGTATTTATTCCCCTTAGCGTGATGTGAAATTGTGTTCTTTTTGTCTATGAATGCACCTATAAATATGGATTTGATCTTGATAATTTTGATTCTTGACCTAACTTGATGTGCTTCAAACTTGGCTGATGACTATTCCTAGTGGTTGATTTGAAATTTTAGAAATGGTGAATGCATAAAGTTGAGAGACAAAAAAGGGTCATTTCTAAGAAAACTTTTCATTGCATCCAAAGGGTGCACGCCATCTTTAAAAAAAAAAGAGATGTGGATTGTTAACGACCCCAAAGGGCATGCACCCTTTTTCACATTGAGGTTCCCACAAAGGGCCAAAGGGTGTATCATTTTATGAAGAAGTGTGTACGCTCTTCATAGACCCCCAAAAAACTATGTAAAATAAAACCCACATTTTCATTTCATTTCAATGTTTGCTCATGATTGAGGAGAGGAAAAGGGAGGGTGTGTGTGCTACTATTCTTTAAACATCCCACCAAGATTCCACACGTGCATCATGGCCCTAGGTATGTTGTTTTTTTTTATGGCATGCTTAAGGTTTGTAATGATACTTTTGTGATAATTTTTTTATAATAATCACAAGGCAAGAGGGCATTGAAATTAAAATTGCATTTCTCTCATGAAAGCCTTAAACTACCTAATGTAAATGTTTATTTTGATAATTTTATATTCTTGATTTGATGGACCCATTTTATTAATAAAATCTTAAGAAAAACCCTAATGAAAACTCATAGAATTTTAACTTCATAGAAGAAGAAGAAGAATTATAGATCAACAATTTAATTTGAACTGGCAATAGTTGAAAAATATCATCAATATTTTGTGTGACTCTTCAAAACATAGTGCACACAATTTACTTGCTGATATGTTGGAGGTCATTTATAACGAAGTGGGAAGTGTCCCTTCCCAACTTGATGCAATGTTACATCAAATAGAGGTATTGAAATAATATTATTTTGATACATTAATGTCACTTCCTAGATTAATTTATTAGGCCTCTATGTGGGATACAAATATGTCAAAAAAATAGTAAATTACATTAAATAAACAACTTAAGAATGCCCGCAAAAGTGTTTCACAATAAATTGCTAGTTAGAGAATAATTGATAATGCTCATGTGTGTCATGTCAGAGTGGGCCATACTTGAGGATCAATAGCTTGATAGGATCGAATACATAAAGGTGACACTATATGGAGTAATGAAATCATGAACACATGAGAGGAAGAAACTTCACAATGTGCAAACGCATTCAATGTAATAACATTTCAAGTTAGCAAAAGTACAAAGGAGGGTATACATATATAAAGGAGTATAAAGGGCCCCACCTAAAAGGTAGTTATGATTAACTCTAGATTAAAAAATACATAAAATGTATTTTTACCTAATGACATTTATTAAAATAAGCAAGCTAACTAGACCATGTAGGTAAAACCACATAGTGGGAAAATCCTACACCAACTCCGCCCCCCCTTCCACCCGCGCCTTCCCCCCCCCGCAAATGTAACTAGGTGGGTAGAAGAATTGGGTCTTATAAACAAGGCCTGATGAGGTACCCAAGTGCATAGCAAATAGAGAACCAAGAATTACCCATTGAAAATGTTGAGACTATCCATAATAGAGCTAAAAAAATGATCAAGGTTGATGATGATATCCTTTGCCTGAAGATTGAATAAGCTCCATCCACACTGAACAATATTTATTCCCTTTGTACGAGGAAGAACAAAATGAGTGTACTATAAAGTTGCCCATTCCAAAATGGAAGATGAAGCCACCTATACAAATATCTCTGAATATGGCCCAAAATTGAAATGTGACATAGGTCTGGCAAGATCATGTACAAAAACTAAATGTAATTCCATTGAAATAAGCCTATAATAAGAATGGCATGGAATATTCACTGAAAGAATGTCCATTTGAAATGAAGAGCATGACTCAACAACCCTCAAAATTAAAGACTAGATTGTAAATGAAGCATGTAGATCTACATAATGAATATCCATAGGAACATATGAGTCGTTGAGGCTCTCAATAAGTGCACTTAATCTCTCAATAAAGACAAGATGATCCTTCGAAGAAAAAAATGTGATGGCTCTAGAAGAATAACATTCTACAATGGAACTGATGTAGATTCTATAAAAAGACAACTAAGCTCTAACCGAAACTCGTCTAGTAGTGGTGGCTTGATTGAAGGAAGAGTATTGTCTATCTGGAATGACTTATCACAAGAAATAAGAGTAGGAGGGAGTGAAAAAATATCCAAAGAGATAATAGGAAGAGGATGAGGAATGATAAAAACCTCACCTGGATCTCTGAAAAGAGTTATAAGAGTATTCCAAATAGTGGAGGGACACTCTATGTGATCCACATGGTTGTTTAGATCCCATGAAATTTGAATCAATAAGTGACCATAGACACAATCACAAGAGTTTTTCCAATCATTATATTGACTTGGATTAGTGGGGAAATGAAATTATTCATATATTAATGGAAAAAGGTCATGTTTTGTGAGCAAGTGTTTCATGTACATCCACCATGAAGCATACTTTGTCTTTCCAAGAAGAACCACATGAGTAAAATAAATTATCCTCATATGATATCTCTCAATTAAAGTCAACATGACTGAGAGAAGAGACACCAAGTGCAATATTCCATAATGAAATCTGCAATGAACCCCTAACTTACAAGAATAATGCATGTTCAATATGAGGACTACAAACACAAATTAAAATGCATCCAAATGAAAAATTAGTGAGAAATAGTGCATGATTTGAGCAAGGACATCAGGTACAACTGATAATGCATCAACAAGTGAGTAATCAGTGCACAAATAACACATTACAAAAAAATGTGCAAGTATAAAGTATTGAATACAATAACCCCATGAAACTACATAGTTTAAATTTTACAAGGCACAATAATATCACCAATGCATAAAACTCAAAAAAACTTGTACTTTCAAAAAAATAGCACCTAAAAAGGAGTTATCGATTGAAAGTTTGAAGTTTCTTGCTTATAAAATAAATTTACACATTACATATATGTTTGGGTGTGTGAAAGTTTGGTTTAAATTTTTGAGGAAAAGTTAACCCCCTTAGGTTGGTTGTGATCAAGGGCTAAACTCTAGGAATAAATTTGATGTGTGTACGCAAGTCATTGGGCTAAAGCAAAAGTATAGCATAAATATAGGAGGGTATAAAAAGGAGTTCATAAAGATAAAGGATGTTGGAAATAGGTTGGCAAAATTGTAGGATGCTAGAAGCAGGTAGGCATAAATATAGTTGGTCAAAGATTATGGTCAGTGGAAATAAGGGCCTACACAAACAAGCATAGATTTTTGACATATACCTAGGAAAGTGTTGGGTTTTGACATTCACCTAAGTAACCATCAAGCTATTCTATGTGTTTAGACAGGCATCATATTTTGTGTTCTATCTAAGTAGGGTCAGATTTCTACTAATGTTCAAGTAAAGGTCATATTCTAATAGGTGTCCAAATAAGGTCTAAATTTTACCAACTGGCTGAGCAAGGGTAAATATCTGTTAGGGGTTGAGAATCTACCAAGTATGCTAGGAGGTGTCAAATCCCACTGAATGTTTGGACAAGGCTTGAATATCGTCAATCATGCATGTAGATGATAGAAATCCTATTGAAGGGCAAATATCCATCCAGGCCTGTAAAGCCCACCAAGTATGGAACTCCACCAAAAAACCTTAGATCTAGTATAACTATAAAAGAACTAAAAGAAACCCACCAAGTTTTTTGAAAAACTAATACAAACCCATATATGGTTTTTCTTGTACTTTTTTAGATTTGCAATTTTTAGTGGATCCTAAGAAAATACTTACAAACCCTCTAAAAATGGCTAAAATCACCTATCACAAAACTAGGTCATGTATATAATGAAATCTAGGGTTTGGCACCTTTTGAGATCAATGGCACGAGCCATTTTCCATGAAAAACCAATGACAAAGAGATAACTTGAAATTTTTTCCTTTTTTCATGTTCTTTTTTTGAATTTAGATCAATAAAGGACCCCATAAAAAGAGCAAAATACAAGAAATGAGAATATTTAATATGAAGGGTCAAAGAATGCTAGATCTATGGTATGCAAGCTAAAGGCTCAATATTTTACTACATAAGCTATGTCATTCAACTATAAAAAAATCTCAGATACCATGTCGGAGTGAGACACACTTGAGGATCGATAACTGGATATGATCGAATGCACAAAGGTGACATTGTATGGAGTAGTGAAATCATGAACACATAAGAGGAAGAAACTTCACAATGTGCAAAAGCATTCAATGTAATAGAATTATAGGTTATCAAAATTAGAAAGGAAGATATATATATATATATATATATATATATATATATATATATATATATATATATATATATATATATATATATATATATATATAGAGAGAGAGAGAGAGAGAGAGAGAGAGAGGATCATTAAAGGCCCCACCTAAAAGGTAGTTATACTTAACTCCAAATTATAAAATATATAAAGTGTATTTTCCCCTAATGACCTTTATTAAATATAAACAAACTAACTAAATTGTGTAGGTAAAACCACATAGTGGAAAAAAACCTACACCAACATGTTAAAGTACCTAGAACAATTATTTATTTATAATTTACCATGAATTCAAATTTTATAAGATTAGCACATGTGTCAACTTCCAACAAGGTTCAATTTTGGCATGCAAGTTTCACTTTCGGTTAGATAGTGTCAATCCTCTTAAAATTTTATGAGCATCTTTGTCTTTTTATTTTGTTTACCCTATTTTTTAGATTAATGTGAATCACAACAGGATAAAATAAAATAATTAATTCATATTTGAATGTATGATAATCAAGCATAAATATAAATGTAATTAAATGAGATTGATTTGATAATACAATTTAGTATATTTAAAAATTATAGATATCAAGATATTTGAATTCATTACTTAAAGGGATAACTATGACTATTTTTTGATAATAAGAATGGACTAGAACAAGGCTTGTGATTTTTCTAGACCTGTAAATGTGTTTATGTGCACATAGGATCATTAATGTTAGGCCTTGGGTGAATTCATTAGATGTAGGTGACCTGAGGCCAATGTTACTATCCTAGGATATTTTACTTCACTTTAACCATATAGTGAAATGAACCTATCCAATATGTCTCTATATATGTAATCATTTATGCTTGACTGTATGTGCAACTCTAGAAATCAACTTCATTCTCATTGAAACTCTACGTTTGATTTTTAAGGATAAAAACCTATAAAAAGTGAAGAAGTGTAATTGGGTTGAGTTGACCATATTCACCCCTATTGATGATTGAATATTGCCTATGTATCCAATAATCTAAATAGGTAATTCAAGCCACACGTATTTGTTCATCATAGTTTGATTATGTGATTTTATTCTTTTATTCTATGAATGCACCTATTAAATATGGATTTGATCTTGATAATTTTGATTCTTAAGCTTGATGTGCTTTAGACTTAGATGATGATTTCTCTTAGTGATTGATTTACAAATTTGGAAGAGGTGAATGCACAAATTTGGGGGACAAAAAAGGGGTCATCTATAAAAAACCTTTTCATTTCATATAAAGGTCACATGCCATTTAAAAAAAATAAAGCTAGAGAGACATGGGTCATTACCGTCCCTAAAATGGGTACACCCTTTTTCACATAAGGTGTACGCCCTTTGTGAAAAAGGGTGACCACCCTTCATAGACCCCAGAAAAATTGCGTTAAATATAAACCCATATTTTTAGTTCCATTTTCAATCTTTTATTATGATTAAAGAGAGGGAAAATGAAGGAGTGCATGTTATTCTTCTCTAAACATCCCCACCAAGATTTAACACTTGCATCATGTTCCCAAGTATGTTGTTTCTTTCCTTAGGGCATGCTTAGAGTTTTTAATGACATTTTTTATGATGTTTTTTTTATAGTAATCATAAGGAAAGAGGGTATTGAAATTAAAATTACATCTCTCATGAAAGACTTAAACTACCTAATAAAATGTTAATTTTTATAATTCTATATTATTGATTCGATGGCCCATTGATTGAAAAAAAAACCTCTAATAAAACCTTGATGAAAACCCCTAGTGTTTTTAATCCACAGAAGATGAAACAAAATTATATCAAAAATATAATTCAAAGTGTAAATAGTTGGAAATTATCATTAATTTTTTGTGTGATTCTTCAAGAACATAATGCACACAATTCACTTGCTGATATGTTGGAGGTTGTTCATAATGAAGTGTGAAATGTCACTTCCTAACTTGATGCAATGCTACATCAAAGAGAGGTATTGAAATACTATTACTTTGATAAATTGTCATATGAGGATATTAAAAAAATATATGTGATTTGTTTCATATTCCCAAAACCATCGAATCACTACCAACGAGTCACAAACATTATCATTTATTAGTGTATTCATCCATAAATTAAAAATAATTTTTGGGGTAGGTGGGGGATGGTGCTTGCTGAGGCTCCATGAAATAACAATGAGGTTCCATTTTATTTGTTTAGAAAGTTTTTTTATGATGTTTTAATCCAATAAATCCTAATTTATTTTGACATGAAGGCATCCCAAGGCAAGGGAGGCGAGTACTCATTTAATAGACCTCGTGTCAAGTAGAACCAAAACTATTGATATTAAAATATAAGGACAATAATACATACTTACTTCCTTAAAATATTGAATTATAGTCCACAGGTGGACACCCTTGAGGTAGTTAGTAGTCTCACACAAGTCATGGTTGACCATAGGATGCATACATTGAGGACTTATATATAGGCTACATCTGGTGACACATTTAGTAGTGTCCTTACTAATATTGGTGCTTCACATGGTGGTATAACTAGTAGACATACTATATATCATGTACATCATTTCAAATCATGTGGTAGGTAGTGTAATATATCACTTGTTCATGTTATACATATAGGAGTTAAAATTTCAAATATGATAGATACACCCAAAGAGACTATACACACATCTATAAATGACACTAATACATAATAATATAGCCATCTATAGTTACTTCATCATATTTGGACACTAATATATAATAAAATATTCCATATAAAATTGATTCAACACCTCAAAATATAACAATATGTGTCATCTGTAGTTGTTTCACCACATCAGGTCGACACATAGTGAGATATGCAAGATTTATCTGTTTCACCATATGTATTCACACAAGTAATTAATTATATTTTGTTTATGTATGTAAAGGAGTATTAAGTTTATATTTTAATTTTTTTAATTAATTGATTATATTTTACTTTTTTCATTTTTTATTTGTATAAGTAATAACCGATATTTGAGGTACCCTACCTACTTTGGATTCTATTGATGAGGTTGTAATTAACATTGTAGTACCTACACTTAGGCTGGGAAAGCAAATTGTCAAGTTTCTATATTTTTTAAATAATTTGTATACACCATAATTTTAATGGGTTTGCTTGCTTGGACTTAGCCTCTTCCTATGATAGATAACTACATAGGAAGAGAGGGAGATAAAGAGAGAACAATACATTATCTCTCTCTCCCCCCCTCTCACTCTTTATTTCTCTCCTCATTTTTCTCACTCCCTCATGTTATTACTATTTTTCTCTCTTTATATTCATCTCTCACTCTCTCTTTATATATAAGGAATCATTTTAATTTATATTAAATAGGTTATTTAATTGTTCTCTTTAATTATTTTTTTGTATGGATGATGATAGATGTTATTATTACCTCAACTATACTACAACACTATGATGATAACACTGCAATTAACATTACAATTTTATACTATTATCTATCTATCTTTATGTATAAGGAATATGAATAATCTCATCAATAAGTAATGTATAATGTATATGATGATAAACATCAAAATACATAGAAAGTTCAACATGGATCTACAACAACATATGATGTGTTTTTGGTTGATTTTAATATAGAAAGGCTTGCACATCTCAAATGATCTTTGGCTAATTATTAATTTCCCATTAAAATTTTCAATACTTTTTTTATAAAATTATATATGGTCATGTCCAAGAAATGTTTTACATGTGGCTCACATTTTTTTACCTTTTCTTCTTTCAACAACATCTTTTATATTAGGTGAGACCCATTTGTTTTCATGCCAAAAAAAATCAATTAAATGTCTTATTCCTTCAACTAATACATTGTCTTTTTATGGGTTTCTACCACTAAATGCCTAATAATATATGAGTAAAGGGTTATTGATTCTTGTTCTTCTTTTTATGGCTTTAATTAGAGTTTTCCTATTCAAGTTCAAGGTTATACTTGTTTCTATTTACCCTTAGAATTAATTGTGAAAGGTTATTAACTCTAAAGTAATGTAAAATTTAAATTTGATTTAGGAAGATCAATAAGACAACCTACTATAAAAATAAAGTGATAAACAACATTTATAAAAGTTATAAATTACTAAATATAATAACTAGGGTTAGGGTTAAAGAGATAAATTTTCAAACCAATTTATTCAAACTAAATTATTCACTCACTAACTACGATTGTCTAAAACTACTTATAAAAACCTACAAACATGGTGTTAATTAGAATAGGCCTCATTGTATTTTGCGACAAGTGCCTAATATTTAGATAGGATCATAATGCATCAATGTCCACAAGTTTGACTTCATTTATATTGACTGTGTGTTGGATCTAAAAATAGGAGTTAGTTTTCCTCTATCTAAATATCATTTGATTATGTGAGGAACATGTTTGGATGCATGAATCACTTGCAAAACCAAAACCTTATCTTGCACAAATACATAAAGATCAAATTCATAGGGGGGATGGGGACATGGGATATGGTAGAGCTATCCTAAAAAAACCCTTTGATGGCAGAGTTTTGCCTACATAGTCCAAGTGAACCTCAATCTGATGTAGTTATCCCTTTAAAGAAGATCATATAGATATAACTATTTAGTTTGATTATAATGCTTGATAAAATATGTCCTCAACTTAAAATAAAATAATGTTAACTTAGCTAATGATTTTATTACTGTAGTAGAATTGTAGTAAGGCTCTTTGTTAAATATATATATGATTTTAAAATTGTTTATGCAAGAGAGTGCTAGATAAAATAACTAGGGGCTTCAAGTTAGATAATTAATGTGTTCTTATAGGAGAATATTTTAATTATTTTTCATAACTGACCTATTTTCATGTGTATAAATGTCATTAAGAAGCATACCATATTTAAAAACTAGTCGTTAGAGCATGGGGAACAAGTCCATACTAGTGGGCATGTGCACAATGCATCCATATCTGCCAGGTGTACACTTGTTTAGAATGAATAAAGGCTTCTAAAACTAGAATTATAATGAAGTATATGTTAATTAAGGATAAATATGAATAAATTAGGAAAGTATAGAAGATGTTCTTAGTGTTTTCAAGAATTTTGAGGTTTTTATATAAATAAATGGTTATCATAATGGTGAGGATGCCAAGCAAGGTAAAGATGTCAAGGACCAGCATTATCAAGAATTTATAGATTAAATTTAAGTTTATACATTCCCAAAATATTGAGCATTACTAAGCTCTCATGTGGTCCACTTATTGAATTTAAAGATATGAGGTAGGAAATAGTACATGGATCACTAAAGTGCAACCAAGATGTGGACTATCACTAAGCTTAAATATGTTTCAATTGTAAAATATGAATGACAATTCTACATATAGATCTAGATTCAAACTGTAAAATATTGAAACTTGATACTTGAGTCTTGAAGAAGAGAAAAATCTAATTTTTATGTGGTATTAACTTGGTAATGAATGCATATCATTTCCCCTATACTATATATAGTTCCAAATGTGATATTTTGAAAACCATTTGAAGCCTTGTAACCATCTTCACACAAGAGTGTTTGTGCTCAATTAACTATAAGAGTGGAGTGCATAAGCAAGCTGAATGTCTCCATAATATAAAAAATCCTACTTTTGCACATTGTAAACTATCATATCATAAAATGTATTATTTTTAAAACCATTTTTATGCCCCCATTTTAAGATGAGGTAAATTTACTACAAATAACTTGTATCAAAAGAAAAAGTGAGAACGTTTTTGAAAGAAAGATAAGCATGTAATAGCATTTTCATTTATTGAATTTGTATTATAATTTTATGTATGTAACATTGAAGCACTTGAAAAAAATTATATTTTATTTTCATCATGTAAGTTTTGATATAACATTGTAATAATGGATGAAGCATGTAAAACTTGTGATTGTGGCATATGTATTTTAAACATAGTATGGTGAAAAAGTTAAAGCATTAAAACACATAGATAGTATGTTCATGATGTGTATCATGGCACCATATATAGATAAGTAGATACATAGTAGTGGATTATAATAATCATGGAACCATATTAGCCAAATAAAAAATATGTAAGTAAAGTCACACAATTGTCATGCAAGAAGGCAGTCACACAATTGTCATGCAAGAAGGCATAGAGGCCACATGCAAGGGACATGTATGATGTCACAAAGAGTGTAATTTTTTTGCATAGATATCACACATGAAACTCAAAGACTGAATACAAGGGACATGAAAATATCACAAAAATCATATAAATCCAAAGGATACACATACAAGGCATGATTGTGTCATACAAACAAAGTGTATGTTGAACATACACAAGGCCAATGGCAACATACAATAAGAGACCAAGATTAAATCATGTTATGAAACTAAAATAAGTATATGAAAATAACTTATATCAAATGAAGCTAGAATAGGTTAAGCATATGTATCTATGTTTTAGTTTAGAAAGTATCATATTCACCAAGACATATGTGAAGTTAAGCAAAATATTAAAGCATGTATTTTTATTTATAAAAGAATAGGAAAAATATGTTATGGATAAATACAACATGTAAGGTGTTCATAAAAAATAATATGATTTTCCAAACTAAGAAAGGTTTTTGGGTGAAATACTTGACCAACATCAAAACATTGTAAAAGTATGCCTTAGCTTGAAACATGACTTCTATCTAAATGTAAAATTCGTTCTATGTGTAAAAATTGTGTAAAAGTCCATGTGAGCATGTTTTAGTTGAAAATAAAGAGTAAAGATGTACATGGGTATGTGTGTAGTATGGGATAGGCGCATAGTGTGTCATTGTCTTCATGCTACAACTTTGTCTAAATTGACTATATATAAAAAATTATGACCAGGAAAACTTTTAATGTGTATGAAGACTATTTTTCATTATGAAATTTATCTTGTTACACATCCATATACCTTATCATAAGCATTATGTATTGAAAATATGATATACACTAAAATATAAATATAGATGACATACACAAAACATATCCATCAACATAAGCAGATGCCTATAGGTCATGATTTTTTATTTTTTTGCTAAATTTTATAAATTTTTTAGTATTTTTACAAATATGTTTTTTCTTGTATTTTTGCATATTTGAAAAGAGAAACATGCATAATTTAACAATTTACAAAGCTAAGAAAATTAATATAAGAAGCATAAATTTGAAAAAATTAGAAAAGGGGGGAAGGTATATTTGAACAACTCTCAATAATGTGTTGAAGCAAAACATGGCAAGGAAGACGTATGAGATGCCCCAATGTAAATGTAGTGTTTCAAAGATGACAAGAATGGCCATGTAAAATTATGAAACATTAGGTAGATGTGAACATGAAAGTACATATGAAAGCTTAGATCATTTATAGATATGCAATAATAAGAAAATGAGTTGCCACGAGAGATATGCATATTAAAAGCTTAGTAAGATGGTTCTTTGGGGTTGTTAAAATTGGGTTGAAATAAACAAGGGAAGAAGATCCCCAAAATTAAAATATACATCCATAATATATAAGAATTTTGGATTGGGTGTAGAGGAATAAGCAACAAAGTAAAGAACAAAAGAAGCTATGTATAAGTATGCAAATATAATCCAAGGAGCTCATCAAGGAAATGCCTTTATATAGACCCTATATATATGTATTTTAACCCTCAATTACATTTCCATATCAATATTCGACATAGTCAATATCATACCAATATTATGTGGAATTAAGATCATAATCATTGATGCAGTCATTATCATAAGAAAAATTTAAGTTCTTAGGTTGTGTTTCAGATTATGAGATGCCATTTTGATTATATATTTTTATGTTAATCATTGTTAAGGGATTTCATCTTATCTTTAATTATTTAAGGATCATGTGTGATTGGTTTAACATTAAGAAGATGAGTAATCAATGCTTTAACTTCTTGACTTGAAGATGTAATCATAGATTTTTGTAATTTTGACCTTATCTCTTTCCTTTACATATTTGAAAAATTGTTGCATAAATGGGGTTTTTTGCTTATTTTGAATGTGTTATTTCAACTTTTATTTTGGTAATTGTGCTTTGTGATTATCAAGAAGACTTGTATTTTGTTCTTTATAACCCAACAATGATTTATGTGATGCCCAGATATTCTATGATATACACAATAGTATTTTGGTCTTTTTAGAGGATGCATATAATGTAAAGTAATTAACTTATTTTTAATCACTTATCTTAGAAGCTCACTTGGACTATTATTATCATTTTTTATACATTTTGAAACATTAAGTGTAGATTTATGTTGCTTATGAGGAACATCATAGCTAAATAAACATGTAGATATATGATTAACACTATCATACTCTAGATTTGGACTAAGTTTGCTGATATTTTCAAGACATGTGATATTTAAACCTAAATGTTTATATTTATTTTATAATTCTTCTATTGGATTTTACATAGTGATGAATTGATATTTAAGGGCTTAATAAGCATAAGCCCTAGGTATATTTGATTTAATAGAAATACCATCATTATGAGGTGTGGGAGAAGGAGGGATAGGATTTTCCTTTAGATTGAGAGATTCATTAACTATATATGAGTTATTTTATTCTTGTTGATTAATAACATTGAAATAATTAACACTAGCAAGAGATGCATTGACATCATGTGATGACTTTATGACAATATTATGACATTGTGGGGAAATAGTAACATCATGTGAAGACAATCATGATGATAGAGTATGATAAATATCATAAGATGTGGTAGAAAGAGTAGCATTGATTTCAATTGTAACTTGTCATGTGATAAGGGAAGAGGAAAAAGGTTCATCCTCATGGGTTGAAAAGGGAGGAGAGTTATGAAATTTAGGATTAATATCCACTATTTGTAAAGGAGAAACGATGAAAAAATTATTATTAGTAGTTACTTTGGAGATTAAATGTTGCTTTGGAATGCATTTATAAAAAAATATTTTTTGAAGATAAATTGGTTTTATTTGGATTAATATTTTTTCTCTAGATTAATATGCAAGGATGAAAGTGAATTTAAAGAAGATTTTAGAGGTGTGTCTAAATAATAATAAAGAGGTGTAACCAAAGAGGGTTCTAAAGGAGAATATAAAGAGGATTCTAAAGGAAAATCCAAAGAGGTTTGTAAAAAAGCCTTTAAAAAGTCATAAAATGGTTTATGTATGAGAGGACAAAATGATAAGTCAAAAGGATGATCCAAAGAGGGATCTAGAGGTTCCCAAGGGTCACTTTGAACATCATCATCAATAATTTATTTCTTCTTTATATTTGTCCATTCAACTTGATCATAATAAAATGGGGCACTATCATATTATCTATCCATAATATATGAAATAATTTTGAATATAAGGAAAAAATATTAAAAGTATCAAACAATCTAACATAGATAGGTTAATTAGTGATTAATCACACAATACAAGCAAAAATGAAGGTATGATAGGTGTTCTAGAGAAGGGGTTTGAATGATTTGTAGGATCTCATATACTAGATCATTCATTATATAATATTGGCCCATTGCTTGAGAGAACTAACTATTGAGCTAGAACCATACCCATAGCCCACTAAATTTGATTTTGAGGGTAAGTTGAGAATAACTTTCTAGGGATAATCACTTACTAGTATACTAAAAAATTAGATATATAGTATATATTTCTATAGGTGTAAATAAGGGAATCCTAGATGTTTCAGATATAACATGAAATACATGGAAAATAAATTATGTGTTTAGATATATACTATGACTATCAATATTTGGGTAAACTTCTCACACCATGATGTCTGTAAATAGTACATGATGCATCCTTTCATGATAGTAGCTAAGTAGTTTTAAAATTTCTAGAATATAATTTATAAAACAATAAAAGTAAATAAAAAATAAGGTGAAAATAAAAAGTGAATTTTTTGTGTGTATATGATACATCATAATTCAACCCAAATTGAAATAAAGAGCCTATGTGTTGGTATTTATCTAAGGTGAGAAGATAAAAAAATTTAGTGTTAGATTACTTCAAAGTTGAAAACATTGAATCTTTATATTATAAATAACATAAAAGGTTTAGGACTATATTATTTTAATATCAAGAATTTACATAAATAAATTGTAACACTAGGACAAAAATGAACAATCAGAACAAACAATGTTATTATCTAAAAGTGGGTTCACCATATTTATCCATAGAATTCATTTTGAAAGGAGATTAACTCTAAAGTAATGTAAACTTGATATATGATCTATGAAGATAAACAAGAAAAAATAACATAAAAATATAGTCATATACATAATTTATGTAAATTACTAAAAAAATAATGGTTTAGGGTTAGAGATATGCCCTTGTAAATTAGTTTATTCAAACTATGTTATTCACTCACTAGTTGTGACTATCTGAAATTGCTTATAAAAAGTTATAAACATACTATTAATTTATAATAGTGTCTTGTTGTATTATGAGATAAGTGCACAGTATCCAGACATGGTCATAGTGCATCATTATCCACCAGTATGACTTTCTTTCTGTCAACTTTGCATTGGATTTAACAATTTGAGTTGATTTACCTTTATCTAAATACTATTTGATTGTATGAGGAGTATATTTGTATATGTATATCACCTACAAAATTAAAACTGTATCCTACACAAGTACACAAACAAGATCAAATGCCTAAGGGAAAAAAGTGAGAATGTGAGATATCCTCAAAAAACTCCTTGTTGATTGAGTGTTTCCTTCATAGTCCAAGTAGACCTTAGGTCGATGTAATTATTCCTTTAAGGAATATCATAAATATAAAACTAAAAAATTTAATCAGACCATTTAACAAAGGATGTCTTCAACCTACAATAAAATAATGTTAATTTTGTCAATGACTATATTATTGTAGCATAATCATAGTATGGTTCTTTTCTAAATAAATAGATGCTTTTGAAATTTATTTTTCAAGAAAGTGATATATAGAGTAACTAGGGCTTCAAGTGAGACACTTGATGTTGTCTTATAGGAGACTATTTGAATTGTTTTTTATTAGGACCTATTCTCATAGGTGATAAATATATTAGGAAACATGATATTTTGAAAAAAATATCTGTTAGAGCACCTGGGACAAGTCCACACTAGTGGATAGGTGTGAAGTGTGTTTATGTGTGCCTAATGTGCACTTGTCCAGAATGAACAAAGGTTTATAAAATTGGAATGATATTGAAGTATTTTCTAATTAGCGATGAATATGAATAAATCAAGGAAGTATAGAATATGTTCTTAGTGAAATACTTTGAAGACTTTCATATATATAATGTTAGAATTACCCTTTATTTAGAATAATTTATTTTATCTTAATTTTATTTTTTATGTGTGAAGAATTTATATTTATGTGAATTATTAATTAACATAAATATGGATTCCATGAGGTGTCACTCATCTCTTTGTGCTCCTTTACGATTTGGGAGTTACTTGCATAAGTAACTCCTTCCCCCATATGGCACACACCTCCCTTTACTTTCTAATGGACTAGGACACAAGTGGCACAAACTTAGGGGGATTGTAAGGTTATAATGATATCTTATGCAACTCTTATGTTATCCTCTAGCTCTATAAAAGAGTCCTTCCTCTCTTCTTTTCCTCACTAGAATATTATAGCTCTTTATTATTCTCTTGTGCTCTTTATTGAATCTTGTACTTGTGGATATTTTGGTTGCAAGCATTGTAATAAGAACACATGAATTTTTCTCTTATACATTCTATTTCTCACTTTAAAACTCTTGTCACTTATGGTTTGCTCTTGAGAGGTAATTTAATATTGTGCATTATTTCTTTTTCTCACACATTCATGCTATGTCATTGATGATTATTCTTGGGTTAAAATACTTCATGGTATTAAATCTATGGTCATCTTATTGACATTTTTTAAAAAAATGTGCAGATTTTTAAGATCTCATGGATTTTTTTTGCAAGGGCTTAAACCCTTGCTACTTATTTAAAATCCATTTTTTCTCTCCTTGCCTAATTTTTAGTGGATTCTAACCCCTTTTTTTTCAAGTTTTTCAACCACATTTAAAATAAATAAATTTTTTTTAACATTCTAATTTTTTAAATCATATTTTTTTGGTAATTTATTACCTATATTTAGTTTTCTTAATGACCATTTAGCCTTTTAATATCTTTGTTTTTATTTAAATATATATTTATTTTGATCATTAAATTAATTTAATATTGTTTTTAGTCTCATTTCAATCAAACAACCAAAAAAACATTTGATATTCAAGTTTTTTAAAACTCTTTGTTTTGGCTTACACATATTTTTTTAGTTCTACTAATTTACTCTATGTTCTTTGTATGCAAAATCTATCTATATACTTTTGGGCAACTGCTCTTAAGGCATCACTCCATCTAGGTTTTTTGTTGTTCTCTTAGCAATAATTTTTGTTGTTGTTCTTTACCTATGACACTCTAAGCCATATGGTGCCTTATTTTTTTAGTTGCTTACCTATAAAGCAAGTTACATCTCTACCTTGACATCAGTCTTTGGGTCTCTCTCCTGTGTGGTGACACCTCTCTCTCCTTTCTTCACTATTTTATACCCCTGCATCAACTTTGTCACCTTGGCATCTTAATTTTGAGCTTCTCCTTCTATGTTTTACCTTCCAATGCCTTCTTATGCACTTGTTCTACCTTTTTTCATTCTATTTGGCTAACCTTTCTTCCTTTTAGTAGGTCCTTTCAAACTTGGATCTTATTTAGCCCATATTAACTCTCATCACCCTGAAGCTACTCCCAGGTTACTCTGTTAAAAAAATTTGAATTACTTATACCCTTTGCATCACCCTAAAACTGATTCCAGATTGCTCTAGTAAAAAAATTGAATTACTTATACACTTGGCATCTTTCACTATAGCGCCATCATCATTTCTTCAGGGATAAATTTTCTACCTCTATGCTTTTTTTACTAGGCACTTCATATATGTAAGAATTTTAAGTAGCTCTTTTTCATCAAAACATTTTTTCTTTACTTTAAGTCATTCTTTATTTAAGACATTTTATATTAACACCTTATTTTATATTAACATTTTTTTTAATGGAAACACAATAAAAAAAAAAGAAAATTCCTTAAAGATAATACTAAATTTTTATTTATAAGTTGCATGTATTTAATTTTATGAGCTTACTTTTAAATTAAAAAAAATAAAACAAAACAACTCTAAGTAAATTAAATAAAGGCATTCCCCTCAATATACAATTATTTAATTCATTTATCAAAGGAGGATTTTATTTTTTCTTAAAACTTTGTTCATTGGTTTTAAATTTTACTCTTTAAAAATAAAAAATAAACCTCTTTAATTGATATTATCTTTTCTGTATCAACTTGGCAAGATTTTTTATTGCAATTCTCAATCTTTTTTTGGCTCTCATTTATTTCTCATTATCTCTTTTGCATTTTGACAAAGTCATCCCTTTGGTTTTTTGCCCCTCCTACACCTTTGTTACCTAAGTGATTTTTTGCCTATTTGATTTTTGGTCATTGGGTGAGCTTTCAAGGCAGAATGAATCAATTATTACTTAAATTTAAACTCATGTCCACTAATTACCATTTAATAAATCACATATGAAATATATTTTCACTTTCAAATATTTGATATGCATAGTAGATAGCATGAACCCACAACTAAATATAGAGATTACCTTCACCAAGATTTAAAAGAAATGATAACCAAAAAATGATGAAGCATTAAGATTGATTGGCATGACCATGACCCCTAAATTGCATGTTCACATTAATGGTTGTTCTCTTGCCTCCATTGCTTGATCTAAACTTAAATATGTTTATAATTTTGTGAATGAATCTCATAAAATTCAAATTCAAGATCAATTGTTTGATTTAAAGTATAATGACTTCAAAACTATGGATAATTTCTTGATTATAGTTCACTCTTTGCATTCTCAATTAACTGGTTTAGGTATTAAACTTTTAGATTTGAATTTGATTCAGATTATCATGAAAAATTGTTTGTCTTGACCTTTTCAATTATTTATTACTAATATTCATTCATAACTAGATTTTTTTACTTTATCTGCTATGTTGACATTTGAATTATTTTGTACTTTATTGCATCAAGAAGAACAATAATTTCTTCAATTAGATAGTCTTAAGACTAATGAACATAATTTTGTTTCTAAACACCAACATAAGAATGAAAAATAACATGCTAAGTCCAATAATAGACATGAAAAAAAATAAAAAATGTAACTCTAAACTTAAGAAAAAGTTAGAGTGTAATTATTGTGACAAAAACATTCATGATGAAGATAATTGTTTTCAAAAGAAACGTGATATCAAAAGTGGAAAGCTTAAGGTCAAAGACAATGCTAGTTATAGTAACAATATGACATAAAAAAAATAAAAATTTAATATTAGAGCTACTTTTACTTGTACTTTTCATGCTTCTCCTATCGTAGATTGTTGATTATAGTGCTACTCAACATATGACATATAATGCTCAATTATTTACTTATTTCTTCTTATAATGTTGAAGTCATAGGAAATATTAAAATTTCTAATGGTGAATTGCATAATGTCTTGCTTGTTCCTAATTTGAAATTGAATTTGCTTTCTATACCTTAATTATGCAAATAGGTCTATAAAGTAGAATTTATTAATGATACTTGTTATGTTAAATCTACTAAGCAAGATTTTTAAGTACTTACTAGTGTTTTTCTAGATAATGATAATTTTTTAAATTTACTAGATTCTCTTCACCCTCTTCTTCTCATACTTTGATTGTTTCTAATGATGCCAACTTATTGCATGAAATATTTGGACATATCAATTACCAAAGTATTGAACTTATGAACAAACTTAATATGGTGCAAGGTTTTCTTGAAATTTCTCCCACTATTTTTATCTGTAAATGGTTATATGGCTAGTATAATTCATAGAAAATATTTCCTAAAAATCACTCTTAGAATGCTATTGCAAAGCTTCATTTAGTTTATATTGATCTTTTAGGCCCTATGAAAACTCTTTATATTAATGGTACTAATTATGCTTTAAAATTTGTTTATGATTGCACTAGGTGAGTTTGGATTTATTTTTTGAAAACTAAAGATCAAGTTTTAGACACTTTTATTAAGTTTCATGTCTTTATTAAAAAATAATCTCATTTTTATTTACACATATTACGTATTGATAATGGTACTGAATATGTTAATAATAATTTTCTTGCATATTGTAAACAATATGAAATTAAGCATGAAAAACTTGGTTCATATACACCTGAGCAAAATGGTGTTGATGAATTAAACATAGGACTATCACTAAAATAGCTAGGTGTATGTTAAATGATAAAAATATGCATTATAAATTTTGGACTAAATCTATGTATTATGTTTTCTATTTTATAAATATGACTCCCACTAAAGTTGTTTTAAATTTTATACCTGAAGAAGCTTGGAGTGGTAGAAAACCTGATTTAAAATATTTACGTGTTTTTAGTTGTGATACATTTGTTCATATTGAAAGTAAAAAATATAAGAATTTATATTCTAAAGTAGATACTTTTATATTTTTTGGTTATGATGAATCATTTAAAGCTTATAGGGTGTATGATCTTCAAACTAATAAAATCAAGATTAAAAGGGATGTTAACATTATTGAAAATGGTGTAATTGATTGTGCTTTCAATTCAAATTCTATTGATATGGTCTCTACTTATTTTATTTTTTAAACCAATGATGATCATAATGATGTGTTGCATAATGATGTTATTCCTCAAGTTCTTTCTCCTTCTTCTTGTCTTTCTCCACTTAAATTTATGCTTAATATCACTTTTAGCATGAATTTGTTGAAGACAATCAAATTCTTCTCTCTTTCTATCCTATCGAAGAATAAATTACTGATATCTTCACTAAGCCTCTATGTAAAGACAAGTTTATTTTATTTTGTAAAAAGTTATGATTGAAGGAAGTTATCATCAAGAGGGAGAGTTAGTGATGATTTCTCCCTTATTGTTTGTTTGTAAACCCCCAAATAAAGTTTAAGAGGGAGTGTTAGAAGTACCTATTATTTAGGACAATTTATTTTATTCTAAGTTTCTTTTTCATGTGTGAAGAATTTGTATTTATGTGAATTATTAATTAACATAAATATGGATTTCATGAGGTGTCACTCATCTCTTTATGCTCATTTACATTTGAGGAGTTAATTTCATAAGTAACTCCTTACCCCACATAGCATACATCTCTCTTAACTTTGTAAGAGACTAGGACACAAGTGACACACACTTAGAGAGCTTGTAAGATCATAATGAGATTATATGTAACTCTCATTTTCCTCCTCTAGTTCTATAAAATATCCTTTTCTCTCCTCTTTTTCTTAGTAATAATCTTATATCTCTCTCTATTATTCTCTTGTGCTCTTCATTCAATCTTTTACTTGTGAAGATTTTCGTTGTAAGCCTTTTAATAAGATCACATGGATTTTTTTTTGATATGTTTGGTTTCCCACTTTAAAACTCTTGTCACTTATGGTTTGATCTTGAGAAGTAACTTAGTATTATGCATTATTTATTTTTATCACACTTTCATGCTATGTCATTGATGATATTCTTGGGTTAAAATCCTTCATATAATAGTGTTATCAGAATGGCAAGTTGGTCAAGTAAGGTAAAGATCTCAAGAAAAAGCATTGTCAATCATTTATTGAATAGATTTCAGTTCCTATAGTTTGACTAGGAAATCATCTTCTAGATGTTGGCTTACTCACTATAGACTCAATCATTACTCATTTTACCACATCACTATCTTTTTTTCAAGTTTGATTGCCTACTGGATGAAATGTATTACTTAGATTCCTTACTATTACATTATTTCTTCCCTCTAGATTACTTGTTCCTAAAATTAAATTATGCATCATAGGACACATTTTTTTCATTTTAATAAATTGAATAATTATTTGACATCATTTTTTATGGGTTTTATTATCAAATGCATTATCACATATAAGTTACACATGACGTTTAAGTTTCATGTTAACATTGTACTTTGCATAGGTTATAATATCTTCTCATCTATTTAAATCAAATACCTTAGTGTTTGTAAAATTATACTTGGAGGAGTGGGTGCATGAACTACATTATTTTTTAAGTTAATGGTGTTAACACTTCAACCATAAAATGGACATTCAAGCATTTGTTAAAATTAAAATTTATAGGTGAAGTAAATTCTTCTTCATTAGGAGAGAAATCAATTCAACTAATTACAATATGTTCATTATCTTCATGTTCAAAAAATTCATTATGGATGGATATTTTATTATCTTTTATTTTTCCATATGTTTAATCATTCAATACAAATTCATTAATTAATTTTTCTACATATTGAGTTTCATAATTCAACAAGGATTGATTAAATCTTATTTCATTTGAATATGTATCTAAATTAAATTCCATAGAATTGAGCATATTATTTTCAATTAAAATATTACTTAGTGTGAAATAAGTACCTTCACCTTGTCTATAATCTCTTATAAGGTTCTCATATCTTCTTGTCTTTTTCTTTATTTTTATCTTGACTTTAATTTCTTCATTTGTTGGATTCTTAATCAATCTTTTGTAGTGACTGCCCATCCCCATATCTGTCTTTATGATTTTAAGTCCAAGTAGAATTAAAATTGAACTAAATTTTTTGAGTTTACACTAATTGATATGAAGTAAATAAATAATTTTTAGACTCAACAATAAAAACCAAATCAAAGTTTATAAAATGTGAAATGATAGAGTAAATTCATGGACATGATAATTTTTATAAAATATTTGATAGACTAAAAAGGGCATATGTTATTTTAAATAGCATGCACACCCTTATAACTAGTATATTTAAAAAAATTATGCATTTAATGAAGTTTCAATTCTAAAAAAGGCACACACCCTTTATATAAGGGTGTACACCCTTATGTAAATGATGTACACACTATACAAAGGGTGTATGCCCTATACAAAGGGTATACATCATTCTATAAAGGGTGTACATCATTTATATAAGGGAATATTTCATATTTAATAATTTTACTTTGAAATTTTTAAGTTTCCCTCCAAAATCAGACTAGTTTTAGGCCCAAGGGATCCAAACCTACTCTAAAACTTTCATAGATCAGTCAACATGACTTTTGCTATTTTTTTGTGTTTTTTCAATCTTTATAGAGACATATATATATATATATATATATATATATATAATGTTGTAATTATTTATTAATTTATATTTAACATACCTTGTTATGGTTCATGCATACATCATTATGAATATCTAATAACTCTTTTTCGATTGATAATTTTTTTTATAAAACTTATATCTCAAAATCCACACATCATTTAATATGATTATATACATACATACATATATGAAGTTAAGGTCAAAAATTTGTGTTCGTAAACTTGCGGTTTCAAATTTTCAACATTCTTGACTTGTAATATTTTCAACAATATTTATATTTTACTCTATCCATATATACAATCCCATACAAAATTCATTAATTTACTCCAAATAAATGTGTCTTTACACATGCAATGTACTTATTTTTTCACAAAATTACACTATGTCATTATTATAAATACATCAATTTCATCTACTTTTGTCATCTAGATAATAATTTTTTTTATACATCTATAAGCTAAATTAAAAATTATACAATTCATGTTATTACATTATTATAAAATTATTTATCCAAGTGTATTCTAAAAGTATCTCCAAATTCAATAATTTTTATTTTTATAAACAAAGTATCACTTTAAGACCCTAATCTTATCCCCCATTACCCTGCACCCACCCGAAGAATAGGGTATATTTACGCAATGTGTAATATTATATTTGATATTTATTTGAGGATGTCACATGGATAATAAGTTGAACTTGATTTTTATTTATATGTGCTCACTTTATTAATTTCCCATGCTAGCAACATGTAGGTGAATTGTCGACTTATGTGAATGGTTTTATTTTAAAAAAATAACATTTATTAGGTGAAGGATGGTAACATTAACCTCACGATAATAATGTTGATGTTGATATCTAATTTTGAAGTTACTATTTAAGAGATAATAATGTAAATTTGGTGATCTATAAATTTCTGAGGACATTTAATTGATTTAGTGCAGACAAAGAGGTCCATATCGGTGATTGATATGAACCTAGAATGGATCATGCTCATAACTAATATGTAGGTGTATAGGAATGGAATATAAGAATTGTTTAGATATACACAAGTCATGTAAGATCAGTGTAGGTCAATATTAACATTAACAAGTGTCAAATTACATATATTAGTATCTATCAATGCCTTACTTTTATTCTAGCATTAGAATGCAATGAAAATACTAGAGTAAAAGGATAAATATATACCTAAGTGTGTAAAACACTCTTTATCTTTAAGAAAAGGCTCAAAATATGCATGCTATTCTAAGAAAAATATGTAATGAAAATGTAGTAGTTAATATCTATAGAATATAATTTTAAATCTAAACTAGACTTGAAAATTAAAATTTTAAAGAGCAAAGGAGCACACTGGTATGTGAGTAAATCATGTTGCCATGTAAATTGTTAGAGATGTTTCCTTTTTGAAGCATTGGATAATTGTGCCTCCTTTTTGAAGCACATGGAAAATATGGTGAAATTGAGGGTGATCAATCCTCAATTCAATATTTAACTAAGGAATGAGCCATGGATTGGAATAAAAATGCACCTAACTCATATCTAACTAATCCAATGTTGATATTATAACTGTAAGATGATAACGTGAGAACTACATAAGGGTTCAATATAGGTAATGTCATGGTTATTGAGTATCACTAAACTTTAAGGTACATTAAAATCATGAATCAACCATTATAGATTATAAATTGATCCATAATTGAAAATACCTAATAAATAACTATAAAGGTGCAAATTTGTAAATGTGCATGAACCAACATCATGCCCTACTGAATCAATGATAGCTATAAATTGCCATAATATGCATGAAATTTTCAAGTTCATGTAGCAATAATAATACACATAGAATTTAGAATGATTAATAATTAACAAATAATACACATAGGTCAATTAAACATGACACAAAAATCAAGTGGAAAAACCTCTAATGAAGGTAAAAAATCCATAGTGATTATTCAATATTGAAATAATTCCTCTAATACATAAAATCTTCTCAATCTCACTCATTCTCAAAATCTTTTTACACATCAGTATTTAACACACACAAATACAAAACATATTTGTCATAAAAACTTATGAGAATGATAATCATCGAGTGTTCAATATATATTTATAATAAGGGTAAACCCTATTCATAATATTTACAAAGGAAAGTGACCATTGTAACCAATGGTCCCATCTTTTCTCGATTAACATTTAATTACATTGATAATTATTAAAAAAGTATAATTTAATTATTTATTTTCATGATGTTTTCACCTCATGTTAATAAATAATAAATTATTATTATTTATATAAATATCAAGGTAAGCTAAGGGTGAATAAAGCACTACTTAGTCATTAAATGCTCTAACACTCTCCCTTAATGTTAAGTGGGGCTGAATGATATAGTCACATTTAAAAATGAATTATAATATGTACACAATTGAATGATTTAAAAAATTTCATCATGTCCAACACCACATTTTGAAATAAAAGGAATTATAATCCATAAACTAATTGAAAGTAAGTTTAGGCTAGCATGATCATGAGACTACATCTCATAGTTTCTCATGAATAATCACCAAACATATTTGGAGAATTTTATAATATAAAGACCTACATTAAAATATATGATTTTAATGTATTGGATTAAAAATTAAAACTTCTACATGAAGTATACTCAAATTACATAACTTCCACATGAAGTTTACAATGCTTTATAATGAGAAGTATAGACATGTAAAATAAACGCATGACCATTAGGAAGTGACATTATCATGTACACTCTCCATCAATGATAACTCTGAGATGCTTAAAATTAAATAAAACTAACAAAATTTGATAGTACTAAGTGATTTTGTGAAGATATATGCCACTTGTTCATTTGTAGGATAAAACTATAGATCAATATCACCATTGTGGACTTTCTCTTAGATAAAATACACATGAACTTCAACATGTTTAGTTCTTTGGTGTTGCACTAGTTTTTTCACCAGATCTATTATAACTTTGGTTATCATAATGAAGGATGGTACTTTGAGAAACATTCAAATAAAGTTCTCCCAACAACCTTCACAACCACATGACTTTTTTAACAACTTCCTAGTATTTATATACTTTACTTCTGTAAAATAAATAGAAATAATAGGTTACTTCGCTATACTCCAAGTTATATCACATGCATAAAACTTAAATACATATCTAAAAGTAGATTTGTGAT
Source organism: Torreya grandis (assembly GCA_037957365.1). Lineage (NCBI taxonomy): Eukaryota > Viridiplantae > Streptophyta > Pinopsida > Cupressales > Taxaceae > Torreya > Torreya grandis. The sequence continues at coordinate 78,033 of JARHVA010007328.1, read as the reverse complement.
TTATAGTATCACTATCATGGTTAACATCACAATAACCATATAATTTAGTATTATCAATGAAAGAATAAAATAAATCAAAATTAATTTTTCCTTTGATATAAAAAAGAATATATTTAGATAATTTCCAATGATCCAAATATGGATCCTACATAAAGATAGAAGTAACACCAACATCATATGAAATATCTAGCCTAGTAATGATTAGATAAATCAAACTACCAATAAGCTATTTATATAAAATAGGGTTAATTTTTATACATGAAAATTTTGGATCAAGTTTAATACCAACTTTAATAAGAGTAGTGTAGACACTCGAAAACATCTCCTTGACTATTTTTTGATGTCACATCACCTTGGACCTATTATCAAACCTTACTTATCTATTTGCCTAGTTAACTCACCCTTAGACACCTTTTCTACACACATAACTACATTTTAAAACATCCCCTCCTTTGACCCATTTTAACCCTTTTACATGCAGGGGTCGACTGTCGATCATTGGCTAACCATTGATGGTTACTCTTAAGCATCAAAATTTATTATTAATTATCGATGGTTAGGTCCCCACTCCTATAAAACTAAAAACGCATCTAGCTATGGATGAGCTTGCAAGGGTAAAATAAAAAATTTCCCATGCACATCTCATAGCTTTCTTGCCTATTGAATTATAATATTTTCCTCACTCAACTTGGTAAATTTATCTCTCCTCACTTAGTAAATTTATGCTATAAATATTGGGATCTTGGAAGAGTTAAGGATCTAAAATTTGTATCCAAGCTCTTTTATTTTTTTTGTGCAAACATTTAGCATTCTAAAAGTCTGTTCGCATGACCTTTGAAGGTTCAATAACTGCTATGCCACCCAAATTTATTATAGTTTTCAACTATCATTCACATTGCATCACATAGGTATCATCCACTTGTTTTAGTACTTTCTTCTACCATTTGAGTTTTTTGTCTTGATTAGTGTATCTACACATGTTTCCTTACCCATAGTATCCTTGTCTCACCTACCACCCCTTATTTACCTCATCTCTAGATCCCTTTTAATTATCCATAGGAAACCATAGGCAACCATCTCTAATTGTTGTAACCATCACCAATCACATCAACTATCATCAACTACCTAACCATCACCGGTCAGGCCCAATCATCACTGGTTACCATGACCATCGACAGTCACTATTAGAGAAAATAATAGATTATTATTTTCTCCCCCTTTTACCCAATGAAATTATTATTTCTATTCCTAACCTATTTGTAGACCCTACTCAGACCCTCTGGATATAATCATGACAAACTTATGCATGGTATTGACCCATTATGCCATATCTTCTATCAAACAGGTATATTATTTAATTTCTTGCATATTTACTTTCTTATCATTTAAACGTAAGTATATTTTTTATATCATTTTCAAATTAATTATCTTAAAAGTAGATTGATAGCCTCCTAAAAATCCTTGTGCTTCTTGGATCTAGCATATGATAGGTAATCCATTCAACCCACCATCTAACAAATCCCCTTATAGTTTTCTTGTGATTTTTAGGTTTTCCTCCTTAGCCAAAGAGAAGTTTTCACATTTGTCTGGATCAACACGTGCATTATACTAGGTATTCATCTACATAAATTCATATTCACTTTCTTTTATCTACTTTTACAACTAAAAAATGAATAAAATAAATTGAAATATTTTGGCACGCCTGGTGGGACCTAGTTTCCTTTCTTCCTTAATTGTTTGCTCATAAAATGAAATCATTTATTTTGGGGATTAAAAATTATCCATTTGCATTCATTGATTTCTTGATGATTTTAGTTCATATAGTAACTTAGGAGGCAAAGTAATCTTATTGTAGCATTCACACTTGTTATCACACATAAAATTGAAACAAAAAATAATTTACACATAAAAATAATACTTGAGACAAAGATTGACTGAGATTTCATCACCTGGTGGCAATCTTACCCTCTCCCAACTATCCCACTTAGATTTTACCACCAAGGAGAAAACCAAATCAACTCTCTAGTTGAGTATAAACTCTGAACTTAGTATATCTTGGCTAAGAACCTGACACCCTTATTGCTATGGGATTGTGAAGTGATGGTGTAGGTCCCAACACCAAGCCATGTACTGAAGTTCAACACAAATCTTCCTTATGGGCACTTAAATAACTTGAAACCATCCATAGACTTCCTCTTTAGTACCAATTTTGCAATCTAACCTCTTTCACACTCTTTAAGGCATAATCCCAAAGTGATTTAAAAGTAATCCTAAGGTTAAAACACACTTCTTAGTGTATGTATTGATTGATTTGAAATTATTTTGGGTTTTCTCTCTATTTGAGGTGTGAGTGTCATAATAACATTCCCTATTTTCTCATATGGTTTTAACCAAACAAAAAGTGAGAAATAAAAAAAACCAACCACCACCTTTTTCATCCATGGATTATACCTCAGATGTTGAAAAATATCCTCATGCTTCACCTCACCATTCTCCTCCACCACCTTCTCCTTCCATAATCCCAATCATATCTAAAGGATATCCAGACTTAACTAACTTTCTTGACAATAATATGGTTGCTTTACAACAATACCTCAACACCTTACCTCACTGTGCCTCCTCTGCTTTAGTTCTTTCTTCTGATCCTTCTCTTGGCATGCCATCCCACATTATGGTAGGTACCACTTCAACCCAACCATTGAATGAAGCCTCTTCCAACACCCCATCCACCCAAACTCAAACTAACCTTCCACCTCCCAAATAAACACCTCTTATCACACCTTGTGTGGTTTCAACCTTGCCATTAGTCACCTATGCCCCATCTACCATGGCATTATCTTCCACTCTAGCTTATATCTTCCCTTTGATTGTAACCAATCCCTTGGCCACAACTCCACTTCAAAACCTAGTGCTCTTCATCCCTCAAAATGTTCCCCCAATTAGCACTAGGGTCACTACCCAACCTCAACCTACCCAACTTCCTTTTACCTCCACCATACTAGCCACATTCATTTCTCAACAAGTGTCTATGACAACTTACCAGTATGTCCCTAACCCACAAGGATACATACCACCCTCCACCCAATATTTTATACCGCTTAGCTCTTATGTGCCACCATATTAACCCCTTACCACCACCTATCAATATGTGGCTTCTTTAGCACTATCTGCCACCTATTCATACATAGATATAAGCCAACCTCAATAGAGTGTGCCCCTTAATTATGTGGCTTCTCAACCTCAACCCGATCTATTCAAAATGCTAATGGACAAAATAACTAGTTTGGAGTCATCCATCTCCACCTCAACCAATCTTTTATATTATGACCAAATTTTTAATGAGTCCATCCACCCCTCTGTGCCCATTCATGCTTACCCTTCTCAAAGGGAATTTCCCAAATTTTCCAAATTCTAAGGTAAGGAGGATCCTCAGCAGCACCTAAGAACATTTTTTCATGATTTCTACTTGATTGCTTATGATGATGCCCTTCTTCTCTAAACTTTTCCCATGTCATTATCTGGGGCTTCCCTTGATTAGTATAGTACCCTTCCCACTCACTCTATCTTTTCCTTTTCTCAATTGGCACAAAACTCTTTGGAACACTTTTCTTTAAACATATCTAAAAATGTCTTCATTACCAACTTATACTCCATCAAAAAATTTGAAGATGAATCCATTATTGATTTCATTTCCAGATGGAGGGGCCTCATTAATCAACTCACCTTCCCATTACCCCAAATTGAATTAATCAAATTATTCTCTCGAGGGTGTGCCAAACGCACTGCTCCAACTCTCTAGGTCTAAACCTTTAGGACCTTTGATGAATCATTCACCATGGCACATAAATTATAAAACCATGATATTGATGAAGGGAAGTTGAATCTTCAGAATAAAAATTCTAATTTCAAATCTACTAAATCATCCTCCACCAAGACCATGAACCCAACCAATTATAAAGCAAAAGCATCAACACACTCAGTTGTTTTCAAAACCACACCGCCTCTAACTGTCAACCAAGCACCTCGAACTAAAAATCCTTCCAATCACCAAAACTATACCCAAAATTGGGATCCTTCAAAACCATTTACCCCAATTAGGGAATCTCATGCATCATTTTTGGATAAAATAATTAAGGCCAATCTTATCCAACTTCTACCATCAAGCCCCCTCAACAATTTGATTCTTCTCATCCCCTTCCCAGGTGGTATAATGAGAATGATCATTATGATTATCATTGGGTCATTGGACATGATATTGATAGATGTAATATATTTAAAATCATTTTCCAAGACCTAATTGATAGAGGGGAGCTTGTGTTTGATAACCCAAATTCTCCTTCCAACCAATCCCTTGATATTTTTTGAAAACTTTTCCCAAATCATTCACCTTCAACCCAACATCATGAAAGCCAACTTGAATCCTCCAATTCACATGAGGCACATGTAATTAATTCCATTAGTAATGTGCCCACTACTGAAGAAGTCATCACCTCTATCACCCAAATAAAGGAAACCAACCCACCATCTATTCCTTCAAAAAACCCAATAGAGGAATTAACTATCCCTTCCTCTTTCCTAGATGAAACCACCATTCCATCTACCCCTCCGATGGTAGAAATACCCAAGGAGATAACCATTTTATCAACCATTTAATCCACTCCCCCAATCCAAAAAGAATAGTCACCTACTTCTTTAGATAACCAAACTAAAGAGGAAACTATACCTGCCCTTTCGCTTGAAACCACTACCCCTACCTCTCCTATTATAGAACCATTTGTACCTACCTTGGAAACTATTTCCAGAGAGACAATACCCTCATTGATCCAATCATCATCTTCCACCAATGATAACAACACTGAAACCACTCCTTCTTCTTCCCCAAAGGGTTTATGATTTAAAATTAATGATCAGGGAACATGACCTATTTATAAACCCTTTTCTCAGCTAGTTCAAAGTTTGGAGTTCACCTCCCAACCTAACTTTCATAGAGCTACCTTTTGGCATCAGCTTGGACTCCCATATCAAAACAAAACAAAACCTTCTACTTCACTTGAGTCTACTCTTAAGCCTATTATTATGACTCCACCAACTACCCCTCCTAAAGCCACCAAGGAACCATCTCAATTACCCACCTCAAATTTTCAAGTCACCGTATGCATCTCTTATCAAGTTAATCAAAAACTTAGGGGTCCTTCCCATACCTAATCCTACTTAACCTCCTTTGAGATTAGACTTAACCATATCAACCTAACAAAATCCAAATCAAATTCCATCCATTAAGAAGGTAGGATTGCTTGGACCACAACCTTGAGGAAGGAACATATCAAATATTTCACCTTTACCCTCTATTTTGGGACCACATCCTTCCACCATTCCCATTACCTACTCTTCCTCTAAGAAACCATCTCCCCTTTCTCCACCTATAACAACCCAATCCCTAGTTTATCATCATTACTTACCAACCTTTCTCCATCTATTTTCCCATCTATTAAAACCTTATCATCTAGACCTCTAATATCTAAACCAATTGTAACTAAGCCAATTCTTCCTAAGCTACCAACCAAAATCACTGCACCAACCATACCTCCCATCAAAAATATTTGCCTCATAGGATCCCTACACCCAAAGTCCAAACTCCACCACCTCCAAGATCTTTATAAGAGTTTTATACAACCATTTTACAAAGACTATTACAAGATTCTACCATTAGCTTTCCACCAATCAAGCCTTTTGACCCCACTCTCCAAAAGCCAACTTGGTTCAATGACAATTTGATTTGTCTTTACCATAAGACCCCTAGACATGATACGAAGAACTATTAAGCTCTCCAATCAATTATTCATGGTGTTTTAGAAGAAGATGATCTATTGGATGAACCTTATCTAAGCCCCTTACCCCTTTTACCACCTATTCAATCTACCTACCAATCATCTACTTCTATACTCCCACCAAAGAGTGAAGCAGAGAAACTGAAGCAAGTAACCTCTCCCCTTATCCATACCATTCATATGGTGACTCGGTATCGATCCCAAGAAAAGGATAAGGGTAAAGCTTCCCAAAAAAATGAAAAAGGCAAGGCCAAGGTAACCATTCCATGGTCTTACCCTTCAACTCCTCAACCAATCAACTAAAACCAAATAACTACACCTTCACCTTCACCTACATAACCATCCAAGCCAAAATTATCCATTTTAGGATCTCCTTCTTCTAATGCATCTCTAGTTATCCAATGCTTGGTGTTAAAACAACTTCACCAAACACCAGTCAAAATGAGTTTTTATGACTTAATTAATACCTTACCCCAACATTGTCAATATTTAATCAAAGCACTACATTCTATAGAGGTTCAAATAGATGACCCCAAACCTTTTGTATCTTTTATTGGAGTCATCCAACATGCTAACATGGTCACCTTTCAAGAAGCAAAAATTATTCCATATCATAACAAAGACCCTGATCCCCCTCTTTTCATCACCACATCCATTAATCAAACATGTGTTAAATGAGTCATGATTGATGGGGGAGTGAGTATCAATATCATTTCCTCCCATGCCTACGATCAACTCCAACTACCTAAAAACATCATGTCTAAAAGCTTGACAATTCTTTGATCATTTAATGATACCTTGACTACCACTCTAGGAAAAGTTATTCTCCACATCCTTTTGGGGCCTCAAACTATTTTATGTCATAGAGGGTAAGTTTCAATATAATGTGTTAATCATCCACCCTTGGATTCGTGCTATGGGTTAGATCCCTTTTACCCTTCATTAATGTGTCAAGTTTGAGCATGAAGGACAAGTTATTGCAATCAAATCCAATTCGAGTCCCTTTACTTCTTGTAATATGACATAGTAGCCCAATGACATTTTCATTCCACCTTCACCCTCTTCACAACAAACATATAGCCAAACCACCCCATCAACCCAACCCACCAACACTTATATCTTCAACAATGATGAAGATCTACTAGTTTAACTATCCCTTCATCTCAAATCCTAGCCAAACACCCCTTGTAATCCACATTTTAGCATCTCACACTGGGGGAATATTGAATTTTAGCTTTGGATGCTTTCCCTTCTCCACACAAATTTAGGAACCTTTAAAATGATCCATCCTATGATCCTAATATTATTACCCTTGTCCCCTTTGGCCTTCTTAACAATATAACATATTTTATCTATGGGTGACTTGATAAACCACTCCTTGTTCCCACCATCATGTCATATATCTAGCCATTCACTTCTAATATTTCTCATCTTAGCAACCTAAAATTTGCCCAAACATACCTTCAGCTATGTGCTTAAAAGGCATTTGGTTTTAACCTATATGAATAAGGACCTCATGAACTTATTATCATCAAAACTCAAAAACCTCATGAGTTCTTTGGCCTGGGGTACGATCCCCTGGAAGAGCCCACATCAACAAAACCAATTCTCATCACTACTGAAGAAACTCTACCCTCACCAACCCTAGTTTTCCACTTTGATGAACCTATACCCTCATCAAACCCACTTTCCAATTTAACAAATCTCTATCTTCACCAACTCCACTTTTCTAATTTGAATATTCTCTACCCTTACCAACCCTACTTTTCTAATTTGAAAAACCTCTACCCTTACCAACCCCATCTTCCCAATTTGAAGACATTGACATCATCCCACCTAAATTTTTTTGATCAATAATGTCAATTTGGGTACCCTAACTTATCAATAGGAAGGAAAAACCAAAACCATTCCTCTCATCCACCCTAAAATGATTACACATGACTCACCCACTATTAACACCATCCAACATCAAGATGATAATTCTATTCTTACCTACTTAGGTGCAGGGGACTCTTTTCTTCAAAAAGGCCTCCCTCCTAAAAACTAAAAAATGCTAAATGAATCGACAACATATGTCAATTTGGGAACTCAATAGGACCCTTGTATCATCAAGATTAGCCAATCCTTCACCCTCAAGGAATAAAAAGACTATCAATCTTTTTTCTATGACCATAACATAACATTTTCTTGGTATTATCAAGATATACCTGACATTGACCCTTCCATCAATATTCATAACATTATTACCCATCCCAAAGTTAATCCAGTTCAGCAAAAGCTTCATTTTATGCACCCTCGCATAGCTCTTCTCATCAAAGAACTTTAATGCCTTCTATCTGTCAACTTCATTTAACCCATTGACTACCCACAATGGGTCTCCAATATCATTCATGTTACCAAACCCACTAAGGGACTCTACCTTTGTGTGGATTTCCATGATCTTAACCTTGTGTTCCCCAAAGATGACTTTCCCCTACCTAACATAGACCAACTTGTTGACCTCAATGCTAGACATGAAATTTTATCTCTTATGGACAGTTTTTAGGATACAACCAATTCCTAATCACCCCTCAAGATTAACATAAGACATCCTTCATCACCCCATGGGGAACTTTCTACTATCATGTCATGCCTTTTATCTTAAAGAATGTAGGGGCAACCTATCAGTGGACCATGACCTATATATTTCATGACCTCATTCATAAAATAGTGGAAGACTATATTAATGATTTGCTCAATAAATCCAAGCACCATCAATATCACCTCATTATTTTTTCTATCATCTTTGAAATAATTATCCATTATCATGTCAGGTTTAACCCAAATAAATGCATATTCAAGGTCTTATTAGGAAATTTTTTGGGATTTATTGTTTTGCTCTATAGAATAGAAATAGACCCCATAAAAGTCCAATCCATTTTATAAATGCCCCCTTACTAACCTAAAATAAATTCATAGCCTACAAGGCAAACTTAAGTCAATCCACCGCTTTATCTCTCAGCTATCTAATCATTGTCAACCTTGTTACCACCTCTTCAAGAAACATACCTCCTTTAAATGGACCAAAAAATGTCAATAAGCCTTTGATGTAATTAAGGAGTATCTTCTCTCTCCACTAGTCCTTATTCCCCCAAAGGAAGATCTTCCCTTTTACTTATACATATCTTTGACCGATCATTCTTTGGGAGCCATGCTCACTCATCATGATGATCAAAATAAGGAGCAAGCCATTTATTACATCATCCTCACCTTCATTGACCATGAAAACTAATACACCCATTCTAAAAACTTTGCTTTGCCTTAGTTTTTATAGCCTCTAAACTTCATCATTATATTCTTAACCACAAAACTTACATCATTACTAACACTGACCCCATCAAGTACATGCACTCTAAGCCATATCTTAACCAACATATGGATAAGTGGCTCATGCTTTTAGCTAAGTTTGACCTTGAGTTTCTTCCACAAAAATACATTAAGGGATAGGTTATTACAGACAAACTAGCTGAAGCTCCTCTCTTTGATAATCAAACTCCCCCTCTTGCCTTTTCAAATGATTCTATAGCCACTCTTTCTTTGAAAGAACTCACCTATCAAATGACTATGTATTTTGAAGGCTCTATATGTCAAAATGGTGGGGGTGCCAACATAATCCTCATTCCCATTAACAAGGATCCTTTTCCCCTTTCTTTCAAACTTGATTTTGAATGCACCAATAATATGGTAGAATATGAGGCTTTGGTCATCGGTCTCCAAACCACTCTCACCTTAAAAATTAAAACCATTTCTATTTTCAATGATTCCCAACTTGTAATCAACTAGGTCAACAGTTCTTATCAATTTAAAAATGATGTTTTGCAAAATTACAAGCTTCTCATTGACCAGTTCTTAACATCTTTTGATCATTATTAGATCCATCTATTACCTTAATCTACTAATAAATTTGTGGACATAATGTCCTCCCTTGCATCTCAAATCCCCTTTCAGCCTGCTAAATCCAAACTATTTATCACCATCTACTGCTTCATCAAGCCTTCATATATCAATTGAGACCTTCCTACCATTTGTAGTGTAGAGGCATCCCCTTTAGACATCTAGTATGACCAAAATTTCAATTACCTTAACTTTGGCATTATCCCACTTGACCTCTCAAAGAATGCCTAGAAAGCCTTTTTATAGGGTACCTCTCATTACACCATACTAGGGTGAATCCTATAAAAATGTGGCTTTGATGGCCTTCTTCTCCATTGTTTGTGCAGTCATGAAATTTTCTATGCCATTAAGAAAATTCATGATGGGGTATGTAGGGGACATTTTAGTGGCCTCATTATCACTAAAATAATCCTACACCTTGGCTACTATTGACCCACCCTCAATCAAGACTATTGTGAATACATCAAAAAATTTGTTAAATGCCAACAACATGCTAACTTACATCACACACCAACTCATAGACTTTAAGTATCCAAAGACTATTGGCCCTTCTCACAGTAGGGGTTTGACCTCATTAGATAAATCAATCCTCATTCATCTTAATGACACCAATACATCATCACTTCTACCAAATATTTCACTAAATGGGTAGAATCCATCTCGTTTATCTTGATCAAAGCTAAAAAAATCATTGATTTCATCAATCATCACATCATCTATTATTTTGGTCTCCCTCATAAAATCATCACTGATAATGACAAATCATTCAAAAACAAGAAAGTTGAAGCTCTCTATGATGCTTTTGGCATCACGCTTAGCCATTCCTTGCCTTATGATCTACAAGGAAATGGATAGGCAAAATACTCTAACAAAACTCTCATTAAAATTCTAACCAAGGTTGTAATTCTTTGGGATGGTATTGTCACATACACATCCCATTTGTTTTATGGGCCTGTCATACTAGTATTCACACTGCGATAGGGGCTACACCTTTTTCCCTTATTTTGGTGTAGAGGTTGTCTTACCACTCAAAATATAGATTCCTTCTCTTCATATTTCCTTACATGATATCATTTTTGAAGAGGATTATCATCAAGAATGCCTCATATGCCTTGAGTTTATTGATGAACATCACCTTGCTACCATTAACCATCTTCACATCTATTAAGAGCGTATTGCTCGTGATTACAACAAGAATTTGAAAGAGTGAGAATTCAACGTCAGAGACTTCATCCTTCAGGAAAACCAACACGTCACTAACATGGAGAAGACCAAAAAGGGAAAGTTTGTTTTTTATTGGTTAGGACCTTACATTATAACCCATAAGTATGGATTAGGTTCTTATCACTTGTCCTCTGTTAAGGGTAAGCCAAAACCTAAACCCATTAATGCTTTGAATTTGCATCTCTTTCATTATTAAAAAAAGGATCAAGCCCACTTTTGTGTCTAAATTAAGCTCATCTTATGGGATCATTAACTTTCTTCCACCTCATTTCCTTTTTACCCCTTTTGGGATCAATTTATTATATAGAACCATGTGATTCCTCTATCACAATCATAACCAAATCCTAAGTATGGGTATCCTAGCTCTACCCATAGCATGGTTCTCATGGATACTTTTCATATTTTAGTAGATAGAATCCCATGGTCAATTATTTCTCAAAACCCCTTCCTCTAATGAACCTTCTGTGCCTAGGTCTTGATTCTACATGGGTAGAAATTTCAAACTTGACGAGACTTATAAATGTCTAATTTTAGTTTAAAACATATCCATATATCCAAATAAATGATATACTTCTCCCTTCAAGGATAATTTCCCCATCAAATCAAAAGTTTCATAAAATAGATTAATCCCTTGAAGGATGGCTATGCATAATAAAATCTTAGACCACTCCCTTGAAGGATGGCTAAACACTATTCATTAGAAGCTTCCCACATCGATCAATTTCAACAACTTTAAATCAATAACAATAAGCACAATCAATAAGTAAGCCACTGTCAACTCTTATACTTACCATTTGTAGACTTCCCATATCAATCAGTCTACTTCATTATCTCGCTTAAGCTATAATTAGCTATTATATATGGCACAAGTAGACTTCTCATATTGATTAGTCAACCCATTATACTCAAACATATAAAAGGCATGGAATTTTCTACTAAAGTTCTTTGTTCACCTATGAAAAAGCCAATGACTCCACTCTAACATTTACACCTTTACCTATCATCCACATCCTAATCACACCTAAGGGACTATGAGCTTACTTGACATGAAGTGGTTAAGATGCATGTTTTCTTAATAAAGCACATTCTTATGAAACATTTGATGGGTTTGTGTTCACTTAGTTAATCAATCTATGTATCTTATTGTTAGGTTCTCACTAGCAAAAGGCATCATGTTTCATTTTCTTATCCAAAAAAAGTAAACATGAATGTTTCCTACTTCCCTACAAACTATCATTTTATATCATCATATCCATTCATAAAGCATAATCCATACAATAATCCTAACATTAACATTGTCTTATAACTATCCTCAACATTCAACTCAAAATTAACATCATCACAAATGACATAGCCAATAACATTAGCATAACATGATCATCACTAACATAATAAACATCTTTGTCAAAATTCTCATCATAATTAAAATAATAACATCATAATCAATAAGATCATAACATTATAAAACAATCATAAATCCATACCATTAACATCATAATCAATGACCTTATAACATTAACAACATTGATTACATTATAACATCATCATAATCACATCATTATCATAATCAAATCACAACATCAATGATTTCCATCCTCTGAGTGTCATAACACCAATCAAAATCACATGCATATATTATGCAATATAATCATCAATATCATAAGTCTCATACATAAGCATTCATGAACAAACATAAAATCATCTCAATCATCTAAAACATATTTATGTATATATACATTAATAGGTGTCAAAAAATGTACATATGTCTCACTCATAAATACATCTCACATCTTGGCACGTAGGTCAGTGCCAAAATATCAAAATACATCACATAAAATATTTGATCATGAACCTAGAGCACCTGAACTAGAACCACTAGGACCAACATCTAGTGGTGGTCCCCCTAGAGTACCTCCCTATCGACCCACTACCATCACCCACTGACCTAGTGCCATAATCACTGCACTACCTACCAAACCCACTTGATACTCTCCCCACCACAGCTCATTAGGACACTATGCTAACACAATGCCCTCATAATAATATAAATCATATACGGTCACTAGATACCTAGCCTATGTCATAAAACTTGGTGGTGCCACCACTACCCCACCTATTCACTATAAAAATTCTCTCTCATATATCACCAAACTAAGTGAGACTCTCAACTGGTCTCACTGTCCTATTATAGTAATCACTTGCCCTTATAAAATTGCCAACTGACCCTATAATGTGGTGCCCTGTGTTTGGGCTTGATCTCTTTGTATTGTCACTCCTCCCAGTTGACTCTAAAGAGTGCTAATCTGACCCTAAAGAGTAGAAATTTATCCCTAAAGAGTGGTAATCTATCCCTGTAACATAGTAATCTAGGCATGTGATGTTGTTAATGCTATTATTACCTATGGATCCCCCTATGTTTGTACCTATGATGGGTTAACATTCATTGACCACTGACCCCCATCTCTAACACCCAAATCAATGGCTATATAACCCCCTAAAACTAGGTAAGATAGTTAGTTATGCACCTTGCATCATCCCCATCTCTGAGGGGTAACTCCTCATAATCCAACTACTCCTCTTATGGCTATGGCTATGGTAGAAATAACTCTGCATCCTCCCTCCTATATCACACATAATATTGAGGGATGTCCTACACAAGCCCAAACTAACATCACACTCACTCAAAGGGGATGTACTATATCTCCCCATCTTGCTTCCCATAGGCCCATTTATAGTTCTGTAAGGATAGGGTATGGTACCTATACCCAAACCACACTATCCAAGTCTGATATGGCCTCTAGACTATGTCACCAATAACTAAACCCTCCAATGCTCCTCTAAACCACTCAATATCCTTGGAACCACCACCAACACCTATCATATCCCCATCTCTCCTCTAATAATAAAAGTTGACTACATAATCTATTAGTTGGTAGCCCTCTATTAGAAGGCCCAAAGGTCTCAGTACCCATATGTGCTCATAGGCCCAATAGTGAAGAATGAATCCCATGCTGATGCCATAACACCTATGTGCCCTAAACCCCATATCTCTTTATATATCTATACCATTAGAACCTATGCCCATCCAAAAATAGTGCCACCTATGACTAGCTCCACCAACACCCCTAATAGCACACCAAGGAATCTCCCTCCCACATAATCTAGTAGTACATAATAGGGAACCACCAACTACAACATCATCAATAAATGCTTATCTTTAAGATCCATCTGATATAGAGGCCTAATGCTAAAGCCTCCTAAGTGAAACTATGCAACAGGTCCATCATCTCTGTATAGGATCTCCATACACTCATCTATCTCATCCCCCTTTATATGTTAGATAGGATCTCCATAGATGGGTAGACATGTAATCCAATGTACATCCTCTAAAAGGATGCTCATCTCCCCTATTAGTAACCAAAAAGTGTTAGTCATTAGGTCCCATCTCTTGATGAGGGCAATTATCATCATGATATCTATAGGTAAGTATTGGTAGTGGCACATTACTCTAAAACCCACTACCTCCATATGTCTCTAGTCCTTCATATACATGGCATCCCTTACCTCTATGAAAATCTTTGGAACTTAATCCCATGGCTGGATTTGATCTTATGCCTACAAAAATAAGCATATCACAAATTAGGTAATCGACCTATCTCTAACACTTCTTATATGTCTACCCAAAGTATTATCCAACCCACCTTTGTAATAAATATAGGTTCATTTATCAACTTTCCCTTTACACACTTATTATGTCTTTAAACCCCTATTAATTATTCCTATGCAACCTCCACCCTTTCTATCCTATATAAACCCACATTTCCCTAAAAATCCTACCCCAATAGAGCTAACCCAATTCCTTTCCCACCCATCTCCAACCCAACTCCTATCAACCCACCTCCAATCCATCCCAACCTACCTCCTATATCAACCCAATCCCTCCCCCACCCATCTCCATCCCAACTCCTATCAACCCACCTCCAATCCATCCTAACCTACCTCTTATACCAACCCAATCCTCCCCCACCCATCTCCAACCCAACTCCTATCAATCCACCTCCACTCCATCCCAACCTACCTCCTATCCAACCTAAATTGCTACCCCTACCCCCATTGACTATCGATAGAGCTTCCCAACCATTGATTATTCCCTTGGGGTTATTTTCCCCCAAGGTTGACCATTATTAGTCAGCTCAAACCATGGACAATCACTATTAAGTCACTACTAACGGTGAGTCTCGATCCCTTGACCTCCTCTTACAAACCTAAATCCCTCTAAACCCTTTTTTTACTCTCTACACCCTTAAAACATTCATCCATAATTTTTTCACAATCATTTCCCCTCCCAATAACTTATATTCTTGTCCCTACAATAATCATAGCCATTATAAGCCCTAGCCCTAGGCATACCTTAGAACTCCTAATTTCACATCCATAGATATGTTTTTTAACCTTAATTCATAAATTTTACTTAACTTCTAAATTTATGACATTGCCTACCTCATTTCATGACCAGTGGTGTCACCTCAATCTATGCCTAGCCACCTTTCCCTTAGCACCTCATACATCCATCTTAGCTCCACTCAAAAATAATCTCACTCACCACTACTGTCAAGACACCTTAGTAGCTCACCCCACTTCTATGCACTCCCTCATCCTATTCACATAGACAACACAAATTACCAAATGCCAAGTTTCATATGAGGACAATTTTTTATCCTTTTTACTTTTTATCATGATTTTAGAGTTTTTACCCCAACCATCGATGGTTGACCCCAACCATCATCAATTACATCCCACCCCAACCATCGATGATCACCTAACCATCACTAGTTGGCCCTAACCATCACTGGTTGGGGTTTAATTCATTTTAACCCACTTTTTTCTTCCTTTACCTAAACTACATCCTAGACCATGTCTTCCTGGGTCAACTCCTTCTTTATCCCCTATTGACTTATTCAGGAATGACCTTCTCCCCTACAATTGAAAACTACATTTGGCTTGAATTTCATGATTGGATCTACTATCCATGAGACTATGTAGGTAACATCCTCTTATTTAGAGCATTTGGAGTTATCTCAACCACCCCTTACCCACCCTAACACCTAACCCATTTACCTTCACCTACCCTAACAATTGTACCTATTCACATACCTTGTGGCAACCTTGTTTTGGTCATGATGACCACCTTGACCAATTTTACCATGTTAACCTTTTGTATTATTCCCCACCTTGTGTGTGACTTGACCCATTATGTTTTTCTTGAGAGCACTTCTTACCTTGGATACTTGAGTAAACACTACCCTTTTTTAGGACACATGATAAGTGTGACCCGATCAACTGTGACCAAACATTGGGGACCAATTACCTTATCACTAATCCTAATACCTAACCTCATTTTTTTAACAGGGAAATATTTGTCTTTGGGAAATCATGGATATCATAATTAGTTATATTTTGTGCACATACTAACATCTCAAATACCCAACCTCATGACCTTCATTATACCTTTTATCAAACCCCAACCTAATTTGACCTTCATCTCATTGGCTCCTAGTTTGAGAGGGAATACCCTCCTCCCATACTCGAGGCAACTAGACCTTCACTAGTTGACAACTCATTTTTATTTTATGGCTTAGTGACTTAAAATACACACAATAAAAAGGGTCAAAATGTAGACACTCAAAAACATTCTCGTAGCTATTTTTTGATGTCACATCACCTCAAACCTATTCTCAAACCTTAGTTAACTATTTACCTAGTTAACTCACCCTTAGACACCTTTTCTAAACACCTATCTACCTTTTAAAACATCCCCTCTTTTGACCTATTTTAACCCTTTTACATGTAGGGGTTGACCATTAATGGGTGGCTAACCATTGATAGTTACTTTTAACTATCAATGATTGGCTAACCATTGATTGTTACTCTTAATCGTTGATAGTTATTATTAACCATTGATGGTTAGGTCCCCACTCCTACAAAACTAAAATCACATCTAGCTATGGGTGAGCTTATAAGGGCAATATAAAAGCTTTCTCATGCACACCTCAAAGCTTTCTTACCCTTTGAATTGTCATCTTTATCCTCACTAAACTTGGAAACTTTCTTTCTCCTCACTTGACACATTTGTGCTATAAATATAGGGCTCTTGGAAGAGTTAAGGATCCAAAATTTGCATCCAAGCTCTCTTATTTTCTTTGTGTAGAGATTTAACATCCAAAACTCTATCCACATGACCTTTGAAGGTTCAAGTATTTTTATGCCACCCAACTTTATTTTGGTTTTCAACTATCATTCACATTGCATTACATAGGTATCATCCACTTGTTTTAGTACTTTCTTCTATCATTTGAGTTTTTTATCTTGATCAGTGCATCTACACATCCTTCCTTACCCATAGTATCCTTATCTCATCTTCTACCCCTCAGTTACCTCATCTCTATATCCCTTTTAATTCTCTATAGGCACCCATAAGCAATCATCATCAGTTGTTACAACTGTCACTGATCACATCAATCGTCATCAGTTGTTACAACTGTCACTGATCACATCAACCATCACCAGATACCTAACCATCACCAGTCAGGCCTAACCATTTCCAGTTACCATGACCATCAATGATCACTATAAAATAAAATAATATATTATTATTTTCTCCCTCTTTTACCCAATCAAATTATTATTTATATTCTTGACCTATTTGCAGACCCTACTCAGACCCTCTCGACCTAACCGTGACCTACTTATGCATGGTATTGACTTATTGTGCTATATCTTCTATCAAATGGGTACATGATTTATTTTCTTACATATTTAATTTCTTATCATTTGAGTGTAAGTATATTTATTATATCATTTTTGACTTAATTGTCTTAAAAGTAGATTGACAACCTCCTAGAAAGCCTTCTACTTCTTGGATCTAGCATACACTAGGTAATCCACTCAACCCACCATCTAAAAAATCCCCTTCTATTTTTCTTATGATTTGCAGGTTATCCTCCCTAGCTAAAGAGGAGTTCCCACATTCATATGGATCAATGCATGTGTCATACTAGGTATTCATCTACACACCTTCATATTCACTTTATTTTATCTACTTTCAAAACTAAGAAATGAAAGAAATAAATTGAAACAAGTAGAATTAGATTTATAATAAAGCATGTTAAACTTAACAAAAATATTATGAGCATACTGATATTTTGATACAACAATCGAATTTTTATCTTGAAATATAACCATTCCTAAAAAATGATGCAAAATGCCTAAAACAACCATTTAAAATATTTGACTTAGTTTATCCTTATATTAATGAATGTAACTACTTATATCATCATTAATCGAGAGATCATCAACATATAAAAAAATTAAGATTAAATGATCATTTTCAACTTTAACAAAGAGATCATTATCAAAGTAAAAATTATAGAAACCCAATTCTTTTGAAAAATAAGTAATCTTAGAATACCAAGCTCAAGGAGTTTGTTTTGGATAATACAAATATTTATTTAACTAACATACATAATGTTTGATAAACCCAATTATTTTGAAAAATAAGTAATCTTAGAATACCAAGCTCAAGGAGCTTGTTTTGGACAATACAAATATTTCTTTAACTAACATACATAATTTTCCTTATTAGGGTCAGTAATCCTTTAGGTTGAGTCATGTAGATATATGATTCTAAATCACCATTTAGAAGAGTATTCTTGACATCCATTTGGTGGATAACCCAACCATTTTGGGCTACAAGAATAATTAGTAATTTAATAGTGCTCATTTTTACTATAGGATCAAAGGTTTCAACATAATTAATTTTGAGTTTTTGAATAAACCTACGAGTAACTAATCTAGATTTAAACTTATCAATTTTACTAATTGAATTATATTTGATATTATAAAGCCACCTACAATTGACAATATATCTTTTTAGCAAAATAGGGATGAGATCCCAAACCTGATTTTTAATTAAAACATTATATTAAGATTGCATATCAACATTCTATCTAACATCTGGAGTTGTTTCCTCAAAATATTGAAGTTCACATTCATACATAGTCATTAAATCATGATAATAACATTGAATTCTAAGATGATTAACATTAGAAGATTAGATTAAGTATTTTGTTTCAAAAGGTGGTGTTTGGCAGCATGATTTTTTTAAATCCTTCAATTGTGTACATAATATAATTCCTTTTGAAAGGTGACCATGACATTTATCACCACTTAGCATTAAAGGGGAGTGTTAGAGCATTTAATGAATAAGTGGTGTTTTATTCACTCTTAGTTTACCTCAATATTTAAATTAATAATAATAATTTATTATTTATTAACATGAAGTGAAAACTTTTTGAAAATAATTAATTAAATTATATTTGTTTAATATTTATCAATGTAATTAAATCTTCATCAGGGAAAACATGGGACTTTTGGTCACAACAATCACCTCCCCTTGTGAATATTATAAATAAGGTTTACCACTATTGTAAATATATCTTGAACACTCAATGATTATCATTCTCATACTTTTATTTTGAGAATGATAATCATCGAGTGTTCAAGATATATTTACAATAGGGGTAAACCCTATTTATAATATTCACAAGAGAAGGTGACCGTTGTAACCAATGGTCCCATATTTTTCTCGATGAATATTTAATTACATTGATAAATATTAAACAAAAATAATTTAAGTATTTATTTTCATGATATATTCAACTCATGATAATAAATAATAAATTATTATTATTAATTCAACTATCAAGGTAAGCAAAGTATGGATAAAACACCACTTAGTCATTAAATGCTCTAATAGAACTAACATCATTCCTAATTGAAATGTAAAATAGTTTATACATGCACGAACTAGTATCATCTCAAAATGAATTATGAGAATGATAATCATCCAGTGTTCAAGATATATTTATAATAAGGGTAAACCTTATTTATAATATTCACAAGGGGAGGTGACCGTTGTAACCAATGGGCTCATATTTTCCCAGATGAACATTTAATTACATTGATAAATATTAAACAACTATAATTTAATTATTTATTTTCATAATATTTTTAACTCGTGATAATAAATAATAAATTATTATTATTAATTTAACTATCAAGGTAAGCAAAGGGTGGATAAAGTACCACTTAATCATTAAATGCTCTAACATAACTAACAACATTCCCAATTGAAATTTAAAATAGTGCATACATGCATGAACTAGTATCATGTTGAAATGAATATGTGCCAATTGAAATTTTTGTGTCCATGAAATAGTATCATGCCCAAATAAATTTATGCTAACTAAAATATGTATATGTGCATGAACCAATATTACCTTTTAACAAACATAGATTAGGAAACAAACTAATTCCTAAAGAGGGTAACCATATTGTACCTATCATAAAATGACCACCCATAATATAAATCAATTCAATACATTACAAAACCAAATAAAAAAATACAAAAATGAAGGACATATCATGATCATACCTAAATGGTAGAAAAAAACTCTAATTTTTAATATTTAAAAAGAAAAAAAATGAATGGAGCATACTTCTAAGTACCCATGCCACAAAGATCTAATTATTACTACACATATTGATGGGGTCCACTATCAACATCTCAAGGTTGATACAAAAAATTAGAGCATAACTTGTAATATTATGATAATACAATAGATGGGACATGATATATATGAAATATAATATTATCCATATTTTTAAAAATATCTTATGTATATTATATTACTCATTGCATGTGGACCGAAGTTAGTAGACCTTGATATACGTGTAATGGATCAACAACCACATTTTACTTTATCCCTCTAAAATCACTGGTTGACCATATGAATGCAAGTATCATTACTAAAACCTAAGCCTTACTTTCCAACATGACAACAAATAAATTTGTATCCCATATAACAAATATGATGATAGACAGATACCAATAACATATTACATACAGTTATCAACAAATACTGAAGAATTGGAAATTATTCAATTTAAATAATTTTGGAAAATAAGGCCACCATGAAATACCTTATCTCTTGAATATTAGGTCTTGTTCGACTACCCTATTCTTTTCAAATATTTCAAAAATATAAAAAAAATCAAATATTCAAGAAAATACAAAATCATTCAAATAAATTCAATAAAATATAAAAATATCCAAAATCCTCATGTTTATTATCTCCTTGGAATATATGTTGTTTGATTTTTGTTATTAGATAGAATATAATTTTATTCCTATATAAAAATATGTTTTACGCATCTTTAAGTGTGATATAGGCATACCCAAACACATAATATATACACTTACAAATATTGGAATTATCCTCTACCTATGTCTTATAGTACATTGGGGGAATTTATTTCTTTGATCATGATCGATACATGTTACATACCCTTTATGATAATTTATACATTATTATGATTGAGCTTATATACTAAATCTTACACATGTCTATACCCATGCTCATATTTTTCATAGTGTATTTGATATGCTATGTTACATAATATTTTTTTCTAACACATATATGCAAGGACCAATATGATATGCTTATGATGGTTTCTTATTCTTCATACATGTTTTTCACTTCCTTGAGTGTATTTATTTCTATTTTTTTGCTTATGGAACAAAAGAATATGTTCCTAGCTTATTGGCCCATGTGCCAATGTATGTTGATTACATATTTGAATATGTCACTCCTTTTGATTGTGTGGTTTTCGAACATGCCCCTTTTATGTGTTGTGCCCTAACACACACACATCCCATTTTCAAAATTTAAAAATAGGGACCCATTGCTGAAAAACCCCTACCTAGAGAACTATAAGACTAAATATATATGATTAGGGTATCACATGTTTGTCATAAGGGTTATTTATACAAAATCTAGCATTGCCCACATAAAATTTACAACAAACTAAGCTTAAACTAGTATTTTAAGTCATATTGAACCTTGGATTGTCTAAATTTTTTACTTTAATGTGATTTGTATACTAACATATATAATCTTTATTATCCTAGTATGTATATGTTGATCACATAATTACATTTTGAATACCATCAATTTCCTCCTATTGGGTGCATAATAAAGATTTCACATAGTTATAAAATATGTCTCTCTTGAATCATTTGGGATTTTGGATGATGAAAAAAGGTTAAGTCTTTCGATCCTCCTAAGCTCCGTAAATAGGCCATGTGGCTTGTTCATGCTAAAATATAACTATATGAACTTCTCTTATTTATCAATAAACTTAATAGTTCCACATTCCCATGAGCCTCCAAACTTTTCAGTTCTTGAGTCTCTGAGATTCTAATATCACTCCACATGTCTTGATCACGTTATCTCACCACCATATGAATGTTAAATGATTATTCATTATGTAGTCTAATAACTTGAGCTCTTGAGATTATAAGTTTCTATGTGACTAACACATGGCACATTTACATTAATTTGTGTAGTTAGAGGTTAAGCACACTTTTGGTTGCCAATCCAATGCTTTGATATCTTGAGTCTCTAGGATTTTGACATTGTTCTAAATGTCTCTATCATGTTTGCCAATGACCATAGACAATTATTAAATGAAACGAATGCTAATCTAATACCCTGAGCTTTCATGCTTCTAATACTCTAGGATCATGCCACATGGCTTAATTATGTTAATTCATTACTGTGAGAGCTCCCAAATATAGTGAAAAAATTTAAAAGGTCAGGTTAAAAAAAACATGACATGTGGCACTATCTTAGGAAAGTATGGCCAAAACATAAGAAAGAATGTTTGACAACATGGAAAAGAAGCATGTTAAGGAATGGATGAAAACTATCTTAAAGTGATGACTAGACATGAAGAATTAACAAAAGACTAGCACTTGGAAAATAAGGGTCACCTGTCAAAGCTAACTAGCATATTCAAGGCAAAATGGGCATTAGAGGCAAGACTTCATTATTAGCATTAAAATCACACAAATATAATCAATACACATCCTATGAGTAATATATGTGAAATAGATGAACATTGGATTCACTTTCCTATTACTCTAATTGTTAAACAAATGTATTCTTAAACTTCTTAAGTTTCTAGCAAGACCTAGATTTATTCATTCACCAAGCATTGAATGAGCTAGTTTAGAACCTTGTAGGAGTTACAGTGACTAAATGGTAATAATGGATTTTTCATCAAAACAAGATAAGCCCTCAATCCCATCCCCATTCTCATTTGTGAGATCAATAAAATATAGGGATACAATATTTGAGAAGAATAATTTAAATTTTAAGTTCCCTCACTATTTGGTACTTTAGGAAGAGGTTGAGTTAATTTAGTCCTAATCCATAGATGATTAACTCTCCATTGAATACAAACAATACATTGATGATTTACTTTGAATCAAGGAATACGGCCTCAACTAGGTTATAGCCAAACTAGAGGTAATGCCATATATTGACCTCTTAAACATTATATTCATAAATATAACCATTGTAAGTGAAATTGTGCATGTGAAGAAGGTCCAGACCACCTCTACCTGCATCTTAGGGAGGGTGTTTGAATGGTACCTTAGGCTTCTTCTCCTTGAAACTACCTACAATCAAGTCTTAGCCAATGTGTGGATTGAGCACAATACTGTGGATAGGAAACTAAAGTAGTGGCTTGCAAAAGACCAAAGGTTAAATCCTAAGGGGGAAATTTCCTTTAATTTCATTATGAATTTTAGACCTAGAATTTCCATTGTGATGGTACTATTAAATAGATTATACATATTCCCAAGTATTGCTTATGTCTGGGTTAAATGGGTACTACTACTAGACATACTATTTACCACTAACAAATTGGTAGCCATGGGAGAGATTATAAGTGCAAGATTAAAATAAAACATACTCTACCCTAATAGGAGACCTGAAGATGGAAATTTTTACATAATGTCTTATTTAATGGATGTGGTCATGGGTACTTTATACAAGGCCTATGGCTAGGAATGACAACCATCAACTAAGTATTTGTGGAATACGGTTAGAGAAGATTTCTCCTTCTTGTTTACTCACATGTATAGAAATGATATTAAAATAATAAGCAATGAGGTATACCCTTATATGTACCAAGCTATGTATGGCACCCCAATTCCTAGACTATCTAAGAATATAAAAAGGACACTCACCAAAATGGGTGATAACTAGTTTACCCATATGTGACTATCATCTAAGTAGAGGATAATAATACTACCCATTTTTTGATACCTCATCATGTTATTGATCACATTTAATAAGAAGAGATAGCTTACCAAGTTTTCAATAACATTGTTGAAGAATTAGGCCAAAGACACTTGGCCTATTACTCAAAACACCCTTCAACATTGGGTGACACTAGTATATGACTAGGCCACATTTTATATCAGCTAGTAAACCTAGGACAATTTAAAATTTATAGATGGCACTATTTAGGGAATGGGGCCACAAGAAAAGGATAAGGGGTTACCTCAATACCATCCTAGAAAATAATAAAGTTCATGTTTCTTATGGTCACCAAACTTATGACCATGATCAAGTTTTCTTGAATGCCTTAGATGACTCCTAAGTATGAATAAGGATGAAGGATAAGAAGATATCAATGATATTTCCATAGGATTTGTAATATAATATATGAAATATAAAGGAGGAATATTAGAATACATGGAGTCAAAAATGGACTCCATCTCCACCATAAGGCTCTCAAGAACCAGATCAACCTCCATCCCTAGAAGTAGAAGCCACATAAGAAGGGATATATCAATATAGAAGTCAAAGGGAGTCAAATCACCAACTTATGAAATAAATTTTGAGAGGACTTCCTATTCTTAATAATCCTTACAATTTCATAACCTCATGCGAGCAATTCTTAAGGACATAAACAACCATGGTGAAACCAATAGTTACCTCTGCTAGTCAAAGGAAGAGAAGTTTTATGATAACTCCTTGACCTCTTCTCACCTTGATTACTCAAGTAAGTCTTCCATATTTATGACAATAATATTTTACTTTAGTTACAACTCTCCCTAGCTCTCTTAAATCACCTGGGTGTCCTCAAGGAAAACATGTGCTCTCCACACCTTCCACTTCATAACATACCACTCCACCTCCTACCACAATTATTCTCATAAGCCTTTCAAAATCTCATATAACTTCCACTCCACCTATATTCACATAATAAAGGAAGCATAAGGATTATCCTAATCCTTCCCTAGGTAAAAATATGGAAGAAAGGCCATATTTTGGTCTCCTTATCATTGAAGAAGCTAGCAAAAAAGAGGAGAAAGATACAAAGGATGCGATGGAGTTGAAGAAGAAAGAGAAATATAGTAATTAATATCTCTATTTAATTATCCATAAAAAGAAGAGGACCACGATATAGGGATAGCATAACCAGATGATGAAGAATTTAAGTTGGAGAAAATAAAATCTTTGAGTCTAGGAGCGTAGGAAGGAGGAGACACCTTGGTTGGGCTCACCCTAGAGTAAACTTATAAGATTTTCTAGGTATTTTATTATATTATTTCCTTAGTACCTAGTATATAAAATCCAATTGTAATTCTACCTAAAATAATATATATGGTTTCATCTTCCACTTCCATTGTCACTGTTACAAATTCTAACATTCTTTCCACACCAAAATTAATAAGGTCTTCTAAAAAGGTCCATTTTGAGAATTTAGTTATAGTATCTATTTTTAATAAGACACCAAACCTAAGAATAAAGGTAATACAATTATAGATTCTCATGCCTCAACCATTGGCTTTGCCAAAAGAAACTATGAATATGTAAATAACCCTAGGGTTGACCAAATTATTGTCTAGGGTGACAAAAATGAAGGAAGCCTCTCCATGAAAAGTGGTAGGTCAAAATTTTCCACAAGTTATCATACAAATAAGTGCCTTAATGCCAACCATATCTCTTCTAATAACCACATCCCTTCCTATGAACTCTCAACCTTTTAAATCTTCAAAACTACCCAAGAGAAGAAACATGTGAATTAATGGTTCCTTAATGGATAAGGGAGATGCATAATGTGTAATATGAAATGCAAAATCTATTTATGGTAGAGATTCCCATAGTTTATACAAGGTTTGAAAAAGAGAGTGGGACCATACATAGAGTGATGAAGAGGAAAATAATAAATACACTGACAAAGGCAAAGATATAATTTAAGTAGAGAGAATTTGTTTTCACTGGCCAAAAGACCCAAGAGGAACCCCAATGACCCTAGAGATTGCATTGATTATTTTAATACTTTGGTTGATTCTAGCGGGTTGACACTAAAATATATCCACCAAAACACTAAGGAAGCCTTGAAGAGGTGGAAACTGATGAATATTAAATAGGTTCCTTAAGAGGTAATTGCTAAGGTAAAAAGTGTATCTATAAATCTATATAATATATTACTCAATATTATAATATCTAAGGCATCCAATCAGGCCCATAGAGCAAATATTCTTACATTATGGAACAAGATCAAGGACAAATAAAAGAGGTTGAACTTCCTAGTCTAGTGTTTTAGAGTTAGTGCCTTTGATCAGTTGAATTTAATGACTAGCATGAATTCTTATTGGTGCTTAAAATATGTGATTTCCAAAAGGGATACCTCTCTAAATTAGCGTAGATTAATGAAAAATTTGTTGGGTATTTTATAAATCATGAGGCTAAAGCATTATAAATTTTGGCTGACATACGGGTAACTAAAGTGATCATCCAGACATGGACACTAGTGAATTGACCCAATTTTGACAACCTTATCCACTTAGATATAGAATAATTAAAATAAGAAGTGGAAGGTGAAATATATAATACCTACAAATAAGTGATATAGTTGGCAAATTTTGCTAAAGATAGGGTGACAAGGGATGAAGCCCGAGTAGCCAAGTTCAAAAGCTCAGAGGTGGAACAAGGTAGGTTAATTACTAAAGAAATCAAGATTTTGAACCCTTCAATATTGAATATTGAGGTAATAGATAAATAATTTGATATATCATATGCACTAGGTAAAGTGCTAAAGGCTAAAGAGGTAGCTTCTAGGTCTATTATGTATATAAATAGCAGTTAGTACCCCCATCTTCATGGAGATCTTAGCCTAAACCATAGTTGTAATTATAGTGTATTCATTAGATAATTCAAGTATCAACATGGTATCAGTAATCCAATTTTAGAATAACTATTTCTAAAAGACCCATAGAGCCTACACTTATTACAATGATCTTTGGAGATCCATAGAAATGTTAAGTTTGATAGAGGTATTTCTAGGAGACCAAGGGTAGATTTATCATCTCTAGGAAGTCAAACTCATCTTCTAATAATTTTGATGTCCCATCCCTAGAACCCACCTCTTAATCCTCAACTTTAGCTTAATCCCCCACCTCAAGCCCTAGCTTGGTTTAATGGTTCAACTATCAATGTAATAAGAGTGGCACATGATTTACCTAAAAACCCAAAGAAATATCTCCCCTCTTTCTCTCCCTTGGGAGGAAGGATTGTAGAAGAAAATATAAAATCCTTCAAATATGCCTTATGGATACTAAATGTAACTCATAAGGACATGGCTTGTAGACTATTCCCTTTCACTTTGCAGGAAGAAACCTATGACTAGTTTCTAAATATTTCAAAAGGGTCAATCATAACGTGGATGAAATGCCAAGATACCTTCTTAGCCTATTTTGGCCAAGTTACAAGTGCAACTGTTATCTATCAACACTTTTCTAACATGAGAAGAGAGCCAAATGAGCCAATCCTAGCTTTAAACACTTGAATTCAAAATATGTATGATAGATTGAAGTCTACCTATCATCCTAATGAGTTTTTGACCATAAAAATTTATAAAAACACCCTAGATTCCATGAAAATTATATTTATGTGTAGGGCTATTAGTATTGATACTTTACCCCTGGCTTACATGGAGGTGATTAATGTAAACAAATAGATGTGTCCTTAGTTGTAATCATTACCGACACTTAGTCTTGGAGCTATTTACCTAACTTTTAAAACAATCCCTAATGGAACCCATAATGCTATGGCATAAAACTAGACCTCAACCCATAATTAATTACCATTAATCCATGTTAACTAGAATCAACATTCTAGTTTCTTGAACAATTCTACTTTAAACCATCAGGGCTAGAGTCAACCTTTTGTACCAGTTAATAATACTTCCACATGGGAAAATTCTCCTAGCTCAAACAAGATAGAGATGGCATCCATAAAAAGGATGGTACTAAAACTAAGTAATGAATTCCTCAACATTTAGAAATGTATGGGCAATATAGGTGGACATAACTATAACTAGAACAATCAAGGTTATGGGTTTCAAAGGTACAACAAGACTTTCAATAGGTCTAGGAATAATCAAGCACATCATGTTCCCTCTAACAAGATATTGGAGATCAATATTATGGATGTAGCTCTTACAAACTAGTGTTAGGTTCATAAAATCATGCAACATGAGGAACTAGATTGTATTATTTTCTGTATTACTTTTAAAACCTTCTAGCAGGAATCTGAAAGGGAGGAAATTTTTTCTAGTCAACAATATCCATCTTCATCAAATTATTTAGGTAACCTTAGCACAACTATGGTTTTTGAAACTTATGACTTCCCCTTCCTAAGGGAAGATGACAATGAACTTGAGGATAACACATATGAGGTTCATGCTTTCTATCAATACCAATATGTCTTGAATAATTATAACTTGAGAAGTAATTAGCCTATAACTTCTTCAAAACCTCCCAATAATAATGTCACTCCTCTTCTTGATCTGAATGTTAATAACAATATACCATTTCCATAGATAGATAATCAACCTCTACCTAAGAGGGATAATTAGACTCCTCCTAATTAAAAGGATTAGTCATAGAGCTTTGAGTATCAAGCCAAGGTAGGATACAATATTATTATAGACATGAAAAAGAATAAAGCCAACATTAGTGTTCATGAGATAGCTCAGATCATTGAATAAAGGGATCTATTTCTCAAGGCCCTGATAGGGAGGACTTCTGACAAGTCCAAGATTTCCCAAGCAAATGTAATGATGTACAAGGATAAACCCAGGGTACCACCATTCTTACTAATAGTTTGAATGTTTAAAAAAAATATACATAATTTCCTAGTTGATTTTGGGGCATCAACCGATGTGATGCTTAAAGCTATTTTCCAAAAGTTAGGTTTGAATCTTGACAAGTTAAAAAGAGTAGTTTACAATTAGATAAATCCTTAGTCTGATGTGTTAAAGAATTGAAAAATGTGTACATATATCTATAATTATATCCATGTGTGTATCAAACTATTGGCATTCTATTCATTGATATCTTAGAGGCATATGACTTATTATTAAGCTGAGATTGGTCCAAAATGCTAAATGGGTACTTGGCCACATATTTACCTCACATGTGGTTGCCTTGGAAGGGGATACCAAATCAAATTAGGGTAGATAGAAAGCCCAAAATTAAGTAATTGATCATTGAGTACAACACTAATAATGATAAATTTGACTTCATATCGATAGACACATGTATACACACATTAAACATCAAACAATAATTATATGAATAAAAAATTTAAGGTCCTTCTCAATTATGGACTTTACACTTTGATGGAGCTCATTCAAAGCAAGGTTCTAGTGTAGGCATGGATTTGATAGAAATATAAGGTAATGAGTGCCTCATTTATTATAGTTTATAGTCCCCTGCACCAACAACTGATCCAAATATGAAGCCTCAATCTTAAGCCTATAATTTACATTAAAGTAGAATGTTAAATAGCTACTAGTGTTCAGTGATTCAAAGTTGGTTATAAATCAGATGAAAAATAAGTACCAATGTAAGATTGCACACCTAAATTAGTAAAATAACCGAGCTTGGTACTTGATCAAATCTTTAAAAGCATTCAACATCAAGGCCATCCCAAGAGAAAATAATTAGATAATTGATTCATTATTAGCCTCTACCACTAATTTAGTACCACTTCAGGACTCAAAAATATAGATATTTTTAGTGGAATTGTTCCCATGCCCTTCTGTCCTTGATAAAGTAGAAAACTTCTAGGTATTTAATGATGATCAACAAATCATATATTTGCTAGCTAATTCAATAGATTTTGAGACCCATATAATAGATGAAGAAAATATCTAGCCTATGCATACTAAAGATATGGGTGAGGAAGGTGTTATACAAATAAAATAAAACTTAATTCCCTTGATTATGGTTTCCTTAAAATGAACTTTTGATGTTGACCCTTAGGACCATAAGCAGAAACAACTAAAAGCAATCAAGTTTGACTTCACCAAGGAAAACTTGAGGACTAACCAGGCTCCCCAACTGGTGAATATAGGTCTAAGTTGTATTAAAATTGAAAAAAAAAGATGAAGGGATTTATTATATATTAAAAGGATGCAACTGATTAGAAATATGATGACTTGAATATCTTTGATCTAAGGGTCATACCCACACCATTCTTTTAAGTCCAAAATACAAGATGGTTAGACAAAGGCAGAGACTAGTAAATTTGGTCCTAGAACCTCTCATAGAGACCAAAGTACAAAAACTCATGGATGCCAATATTATTTTCCTAATTAGGCACTCAATGTAGGTAGCTAATATAATACTAGTCAAGAAAAGAATGGAGAAATCAGGGTATGTGTGGAATTTAATAACTTAAATATAGATTTAGGAAAGGACAATTATCCCCCACCTTCTCTTGATGAAGTAGTAAAGATGGTAAGTGGATTAGAGATGATGTTGTTCATAGATGGATCCTCAAGCTAAAATCAGGTAGTGGTCAAGGTAGAATATAGGACGAAGACCATTTTCACCACCAAATGGGGGACCTTTGCATATAAAATGACATTGTTTGGCCTAATCAACATAGGGCCACTTTCCAAAGAGGAATGGATTTTTCCTTTTAGGGACTAGTGGGGAAATGAAATATCATATACATGGATGATATTACAGTGTTTTCTAAGAATAGGGATGACTATGTAGGCCACCTACAAATAGTTTTAGATAAGTGTAGGAGGCATGGAGTTTCTCTAAACCCCAAGAAATGCATTTTAAGGGTAACTAAAGGAAAATATTGGGCCATATTATTAATAAAGAAGGGATCTCCATTTAAGTAGACCATATCTAGGCCATCTCCAATCTAAGTCCACCCAACAAAAAGAAAGAGTTGAAGTATTTTTTTGGCAAGATCAACTTCATGAGAAAATTTATTTATAGTTTTATAGAAATTGTCAAACCATTAAATTTCATGCTAAAGTAGGATGCCAAGATCGAGTGGATGATAGAAGCCAATAAATCATTTTAAGATATTAAAATGGTGATTACTCAAGCCCTAGTCTTGATCAACCCAAATTTTAGTAAAGATTTCTATTTTTATTCATTCACTTCAAAACATATTATTGTTGTAGTATTGACTCAAAAGGTATAATATAATGAGCACCCCATTGATTTCATGAGTACCAACTTGAGGATTGTAGAACTAAAGTACTCTATGATTGATAAGAAAATATGTGCCTTGATCAAGGCCATAAAAAATTGAAACATTATATCCTACAAAATAAGACATATGTCATTTTCCTGACCCAACCATTAAATTCATGCTTAGCTAGAATGAGCTGGGAGAAAGGAAAGGGAAATGGATGGTCAAACTTCAAGAGTTTGACCATAAAATTAGACCAGCTAAAATGGTAAGAGTCCAAGGCCTCATATATTTGATCACTTAAACTGACCCATGTATCCACATCGAATAAATTAATGAATCCTAGGTGATAGGAGGAAAATGGTACTCACATATCATTCATTACTTTCTTATAGGGACATGCCCTCTAGATTTGAGTAGAGAGAAAAAAAGAGCCCTCGAGATCAAATTGACTCACTTCATGATCAAGAAAGGGGTCCTTGATAGAAAGAACTATGAAGGCATATACCTAAGGTCTATTTTGAAAGAGGAAGCTAAGAACATCAGAGACAACCTACATTAAAAGGTTGGCATCGGGTACCCCTTTGGCAATACTATAACTCATAAGATTCTAAGGATGGGCTACTACTAGCCAACAATATTCAAGGATGCCTATAACCATGTCATAATCTACCATAAGTGTTAGGTGTTTGTAAAGTGGGAAGTGAATGCTGCTATGTATTTATATATAATCATTGAAGAATGCCCTTTCACCCAATGAGGCCTATACTTTTTTGGGGTAATAAATCCAAATTCTTTAGAAGGATACAAATTCATCCTCATAGCTACAAATTATTGTACTAGGTGGATACAGGCTATTGCTACTAATTATTCATGAGCTATAAATGTCATCAATTATTTGGAAGGGAATATAGTCCCCTAATTTGACACACCCATTTCATTGGTCTATGATAATTATCTAGCTGTCTAATTTACTAAATTCATATAATGGGTCTACCATAATTAGATCACCCTTAATTTCTCCTCACACCATTATCTACAAGGAAAAGGTGTAGCTGAGTTGACCAATAAGAACATGATGGATACCATAAAGAAATCTACATAGAATAAACCAAGAGAATAACATCTCTTATTAAAATATGCACTATGGGTAGATCTAACTAGGTATGAATAAGATCTCAAGGGTTCACCTCTTATGTTAGTGTATGGAAGACATCTAGTCTTACCCATCACTTTAAAGCTAACAAATTACCAATTCATGTAAGAATATATGGGGTAATATGAGAGAATAACTTCTAGACTACTTGAGATAATCCAATTAGAAGATATAAGAATTGAAGCACTATACAACTTCACAAAACATCAGGATATTGTCAAACATTAGTTTGATAAAAGATCTAAGATCAAGTATTTTAGGATTTTGAACCTAGTGCTCATTTGGGATAAAGCACACACAAATAAAGCATATCATGACAAGTTCACTCCACTATGGAATGGGCTATATCAGGTATCTAAAATCTTAGGAAATGATGCTTTTAGGTTAAAAGACCTTCAAGGTAAGGAACTCATATTTACAATCAATAGATAGTTTTTGAAGCATTATTTCATGGTTTCTCCAACTGGGATTGCAATAGAGTGAACTATGAATAGAGATTTAGATTAGAAGTAGATTAGATTTCCTATTTTGTAGATTATATTTCTTACTTTTAGATTAACATTTCCTTCTTTTTGTATTGGTCTTTATTTAGAGTAGTTTTGTTGCTTTTGATAGCTTAGTTTCATGTTTTCTAGTTTAGTTTATTAAGTTTCAGAACTATCTCAAAAAAATTTCCAATTTGAAACTAGAGGAAATGCCAAAAGGAAAGGGGATGGTAATGAAAGGAAGCACTAAAGGTACTCATAGAAATTTATTCTAACAGTACTAGACTTTTTGGAGTTGAGGTATGTATTATGACTAAATTTTAGTCTTATTTACATTGAATAAGCTTACTCAGCTTTAGACACTTACTCTGGTATACTGATGTAAATTATAGAAAAGCTTCCCATTTAAAGAGATACACTGAACTCTTATATGTTAAAACTTGGATATAAGATGATAAACATAAGGCCAACTATAAACTAACAGGGACATATTGACAAATAATTTTTCATACATATAGCCAAAAGTGGTTCCCAAACTTCCTCTATCTTTGATTCAAAAAAAAAACAAAATGGAAAATTGATATGGGACAGGTGATTCAAATAAACTCTATCAAGACTATAGAAGCTTAGTTAAAGTAGAAAAAGGCTTCGAATGTAACCAGAGGTATCTTTATCAAGGTTATGGATGCCTAGTTGGTAGTAAAGTAATGCTTGGGATTTATTTTTTCATTAGTTTCAAGGTCAAATGTCAAAATGAAACCTACAGTGTTTATTCATGTCTTTGTCAAAATCTTCATGACCAAAGTAAACTAATTTCACAAGATCACACACCCATCTGAGTACTAGGAAGGTTACTATGTTGCATTAGGAAGCTAGAGTTTTGTTCTATAATTTGAATTTCTTTATTATTTATTTATTAAAATTTAAGTTTTCTCATAATATTATTCTAAAATTTTGGGTTCTCAAAATACTTAGGAGTATTTTTCCATGTGAGCCATCATTTGTTGTGCCCCAATACCACACCCCATTTTCAAAATTTTAAAAATACAAACCCATTACTAAGAAACCCCTACCTAGGGAACTATAATCCTAAATATCTATGAATAGGATATCACATGTTTATCATAAGGGCTATTTCTACAAAATCTAGCCTTTCCCACATAAAAATTGTAACAATCTAAGCTTAAACTAGTATCTTAAGTCATATTGAATCTTAGATTGTCTATAATTTTTCATTTAATGTGATTTTCAAACTAAAATATCTAATATTTCTTGTCCTAGTATGTATATATTGATCATAGGATTAAAAGCTGAAGACCATCCATTTCCTCCAGTCAGGACCATAATAAAAATTTCATGTCATTTTGACATGTGTCATTCTCACATCATTCAATATTTTGGGTAATTATAAAAGGTTAAGTATTTTGAGCCCCCCAAGCCTCCTTAGATCCATAAACAAGCCACATGACATATTCATGCTAAAACAAAACTATGGGAACTTCACTGATTTATCAACAAACTTAATAGTTCTATATTTTTATGAGCCTCCAAACTTTAGAGTTTATGAGTTTTGAGGCTTTTGATATCACTCCATGTTTCTCGATCATATTAGTTCATCACTATAGGAAGGTTAAATGGTTATTAATTCTACATTCTAGTATCTTGATCTCTTGAGATTTTGGGATTATGAATGATTAACAATTGACACATTTGCATTAATCCATGTAGTCAGAGGTTAAAAACTCTTTTGGTTTCTAGTCCAATGCTTTGAGCTCTTGAGTCTTCAGGATTTTGAGATCACTCCATGTGTCATGATCATGTTTTCTAGTGACCATGGAAAGTTCTTCACTAAAAGGAATACCAATCTATTTCCTTGAGCTTACATGCTTCCATTACTCTAGGATCACACCACATGGCTTAATCATGTTAACTCATCATTACAGGGCCTCCCAAACACAACTAAGAAATTCAAAAGGCTAGGTTAATGAGAACATGCCATGTGGCACTATCCAGGGAAAGCATAGTGAAAACATAAGAAATAATATTTGATAGCATGGGATAGAAACACACTAACAAATGGCTGACATCTATCTTAAAGTGATGATGAGACATGAAACACTAATGAAAAAAAGTCACTGGGTAAATAATGATCACCCACCAAAGCTAATTGGCATATTAAAATCAAAATGGGCATTAAAGGTGAGAGTTTGTTATCAACATTCAAGATGCATGAATATAATCAATACACAATCCTATGAGTAATATATGAAAAATATACAAACATTGGATTCACTTTACTATTGTTTTAATCATTAAATTATTGTATTCTCAAACTTCATAAGCTTCTAATGAGCCCTAGATTTATTCAGTCACCATGTGTTGAATGAACAAGTCTAGAACCTTATTGGAGTTACAGTGACTAAACAACAATAATGGCTTCTTCATTAAAACAAGGTAAGCCCTCAGTCCCATCCCTATTCTCATTTGTAGTATCAACAAAATATAGGGATATAGTATTTTAGAAGAGTGATTTGAATTTCAAGTTCCCTCACTATTCGACACTCTAAGAGGAGGTCAAGTCAATTCATATTTATTCCATAGAGGATGAATGCTCCCCTGAAGCCAAATAGTACATTGACAATTTACTCCCAATCAAGGAACAAAGCTTCCACTAGGATGTGACCAAACCAAAGGTAATGCCATGCATTGACCTATTAAAGGTTCTATTCATAAATAGAACATTATAGGCAACATTGAATATGTGAAGAAGGTCTAGACCATCTCTACCTACATCTCAGGGAGGGCATTTGAATGATATCTTAGGCCTCCTCTCCCTAAAATTGACTACAATCAAGTATCAGCTAATGTGCGGCTTGAACACAATAATGTGGATGGGAAAATAAAGCAGTGGATTATGAAAGGACAGGGGTTAAATACCAAGGGTATAATTTACACCAATTGTATTATTAATTTTAGACTTGTAATTTCCATTGTAATGGCACTATTAAATAGATTGTATAAATTTCCAAGTAATTCTTATGTCTATTTTGAATGGGTGCCATTACTGGATATACTATTGAACACTAAAAAATTGGTATCCTTGAGAGAGATTCTATGTGTAAGACTAAAACCAAAAATACTCTACCCGGATAGGAGACCAAAGATGATTTTTTTTACATGAAGTCTTATTTACTAGATGCGTTCATGGCTACTGTATACAAGACCTATGGCTAGGAATGGTAGCCATCAAATGAGTATTTGGGGAATAAAAATGGAAAAAATTTCTCCTTTATGTTTATTCATAGGTACATAAATGACATTAAAATAATAATCAATGAGGCATACCCTCATATATACTAAGCTATGTAGGGGACACAAATGCCTAGACTATCTGAGAATATAATGACATTTACCAAAATGAGTGATTACTGGTTATATCTAAATGTGACTATGATCCAAGTAAAGAGCATTAAGATTACCCATTTATTGTTAATTCATCATGTTCTTGATCGTATTGTAGAATAAGATATAGCTTACCAAATTTTCAATAACATTGATAAAGAATTAGGCCAGAGACACTTGGCTTATTACTTTAAAATGCCCTTCAACATTTGAAAATGACAATATGTGACTAAGTCACATTTTATATCAGTTGGTAAACCTAGGATAACTTATAATTTGTAGCTGGCACCATTTAGGGAATGGGATTGACCCCAAGAAAAGGATAAGAGGTTACCTCAAGACCATCTTATAAAAGAAGAAAGTTCATGTTTCTCATGATCACCAAACTTATGACCATGATCAAGTTTTCTTGAATGTCTTAGATGACTCCCAAGTATGGATAAAGGATGAAGGATAAGAAGATATCAATGATATTAGCATAGGCTTTGTAATACAATCTAGAGGCCATAAAGGAGGAAGCTCAGAATACATGGAGTTAATAATGGGCTCCATCTCCACCACAAGGCTCTCACCAATCATATCATCTTCCATTCCTAGAAGGAGAAGCCACAAAAAAAGGGGAAGATCAATATTAAATTCAAAGGGAGTCAAGCCCTAACTTAGGAAGAAAATTTTGAGAGGACTTCCTAGTCTTTATATTCTTTCTACTTCCATAGCCTCATACAAGCAAGATTTGGCAATAAAAACCATGGAGAAACTAATAGTTATCTTTACTAATCAAAGAAAGAGCAGTTTTATGATGACTCCTTTGCCTTCTCTCACCTTGGTTACTCAAGTAAGTCTTCTAGAGTTATTATAATCATCTTTCACTTTAGTTCTAACCCTTTCAAGATCTCCTAAATCTCCTAGGTCTCCTCAATGAACCCATTTATTCTCCACACCTTGTACTTCATCACATACTACTCCAACTCCTACCATAGTTTTTATCACAACCCTTGCACCATCCTATCCACCCTCAACTCCACCTATATTCACATACCACAAGAATCACAAGGATTACCCTTATCCTTCCTTGGGTAAAAATATGTAAGAGAGGCCATCTATTGGTTTCCCTAGCATTGAAGAATATATTGAGGTAGAGGAGAAATATATAGATGATGCCATGGAGATATAAAAAGAGGAACTAAAGCAATTAATATCTCTGGTTGATTATCCATCAAAATAAGAGGACCAAGAAATAGGGATAACATAGCTAGAAGATGAAGAAGTTGAGCTGGATAAAGCAAAAAATTTGAGTCTGAGAGCATAGGAATGAGGAGACACCTTAGATAGGATCACCCTAAAGTAAACTCAAAATATTTTTGAGGTACTTTCTTCCATTATTTCTTCATTACATAGTATAAAAAATCCAATTGTAAGTATTCCTTCAATAATACCTACAATTTCACCTTTCAATTTCATTTCCACTAGCACATATTCTAACATTATTTATAAACCAAAATTAATAAGGACTCTTAAAAAGTTCCATTTTGAGAATTTGGTTATAGTTTACATTTTTAATAAGCCATCAACCCTAAGAAATAATATACCCCAATTAGATCTTCCCATGCCCCAACCACTGGCTTTATGAAAAGTAACTATGACTGTGTAAATAACCCTAGGGTTAACCAAATTCTTGGCTAAGGTGACAAATTAAGGAAGCCTCTGCATGGCAAGTGGTAGGATAAAAGCTTCCCCAAGTTCCCATATAAATAAGTGCCTCAATTCTAACCATATCTCTTCTAGTAACCACATCCCTTCCTATGAACTCTCAATCCTATACTTATTTAGAACTTGCACAAGGAGAAAAAACATTTGAATTAATAGTTACTCAATGGGTAAGGGAGATGCAAAATATAAAAAATGAAAGGAAAAATTTAGTTATGATAGAGCTTCCCATAGTTTCTAAAAAGTTTGACAAAGAGAGTGGGACCATACAAAAAGTGAGGAAGAGGAAAATGAAAAATACATGGACAAAGACATAGATAGAATTTGAATAGAGAGAGAATTTATTTTCATTGGCCAAAAGACCCAAAAGGAACCCTAATGACCCTATAGAGTAAATTTAGGATTGTAATACCTTGGTTGATTTTACTAGGTAGGAACTTAATGAGATCCACCAAAGTACTGAGGAAGCTTTGAAGAGGTGGAAATAAATGAATATTACACATGCTCCTTAGGAGGTAATTGCTAAGGTACAAAGTGTAATTATAAATATATATAAAATCTTGCTCAACATTATAGTATCCAAGGTAGCTAGTCAGGTCCATAGAGCAAAGATTGTTACATTATGGAATAGGATGAAGGACAAAGAAAGGAGGTTGAACTTCCTAGTCCAATGTTCCAAAATTAGTGCCTTTAACTAGCTAAATTTGATGACTAACATGGACAATTATTGATGCCTAAACTATGTGATTACCAAAAGGGATGTGTCATTAAATTGGCATAGATAAATGAAGAATTTTTTAGGTCTTTTTGTAAGTCATTAGGATGAATCATTACAAATTTTGGCTAACATGTGGGTAACCAAGGTGATCACCTAGATAAGGGAGCTGGTGAATCAACCCAATTTTGACAACCTTCTCTAGTTAGATGAAAAAAAAAATTCAAACATGAAGGGGAAGGTGCAATATATAAGACCAACAAAGAAGGCTATAGTTTGTGAGTTTTGATAAATATAGGGTCAAGGGCTAAAAACTTAGTAGCTAAGTTCAAAAGCTCAAAGGTAGAGCAAGATAGGTTAATGACTGAAGCAGTCAAGATTTTGAAGCCTTCACTATTAAATATAGAGGTAATAGATAAAGAATTTGATACATAATATGAAATAAGTGAAGTGATAAAGCATAAGGAGGTATATTATGGATCTAAAATGTATACAATTGATATTTAAGGCCCCAAGCTTCATGAATCTCTCAGATTACACTAAAGTTGTAACCGTAGTGTCTTCATCGACTAATTCAAGTAGTGGCATGGCATCAATATTCCAATTTTAGAATAATTATGTATTTACATTATTGTCATAAAAATTATATTTTAGTTCCCCATATATTATTGTATGTGCATAATTTATGTTTGGATGGAAGTCTATTTCAATTGTTATCATTGTAACATGCATTCTTGCATGAGTTTTGAACTAAAGGTTCTAATTTTTGACTTGTAAAATTATGAGAAGCTTGAAGAGATGAGGATTTCCCATCCCAAGATTATAAATACATGCAACCCATTTGTAAAAAAGGGAGGATAATTTTGGATATTAATATTAATATGAGATTCAAATAAGTTATGCTTGACTTAGTCTTGATGTGTAAATATTCATTCTTCTCTGATTATGTGGATTGCTTGGGATGTTCCATCATTATGGTATGTTATAGATAAATTTTTTGTATGAGGTATATTTTTTAAATATAGTCTTTTATTTTTATCTATATCTATTTTGAAAATATTTTGCATGCTTATCATAATCCTCTTGTAGATGTGCAATAGCAATCTAGCAATTAGGCAACCTTTGATTTATACATGTTTGAGTATATTATATTATTATTCCTTTTTAATTTTTAGTTGTATTTTATTGTTTGTGTAATAAATAATCTTAAAATATATATATTAGTCTAGATACCTTGTCCTACTTGAGATCAAATATTAGTCTTGAAAGGATTTATCCTTGGATTTTCCATATACCTTCCTTTGTTGTCTTATTTTTCCCTTTTTTTGTAGTTTCTTTTAAAATTCTACCCATATTAGTTATAAATCATCATCATTACATCCAATCCAATTATATTCAAGTCCACCCATAGCCATTTCATCTATGGTAAGCAATCTATGTCGCTCAACCACTATTCTACCAATAGTTTGTTATAAAACTAAATGCTCTGCAACTTGTGTCTTGGAGTGATCCTGGTAATTGATTTTAAAATGTTAGGGGCAACTTCATAAGAAATTTTGGGGGTGTGTATAAAAACCACATCAATAGTATGTTGGAATAACAATCACTGAGGGGAGGGTGAATCAGTGTACCAAAAAAATATTTTAATTATATCCACTAATTCATGAACTATGAAACTAACATTGAGATCTAGTAATGCATAAAGACCATTCACATGAGCATAACACAAGAAAACACACATATGAGTGGGAAAAAATCAAGAGGAAGAAGACCCAATATGATTTTTATAAATGGAATATAGTATTATAAAACAAAATATCAAATTATATTGAGCACTAACTCAACTTGGAGCACCAACCCTAATGAAGTCAAGTACCCACTTGACTAGGCTTTAGCAAATACCTACTTACAAGGAAGCACCAATTCACTAAGTGAATCACAAAAAACTTATCCAACTCATAAATTTTAATCACCACATATCTACTCTACTATTATGGTCTCATTTCAATACCTCCTTCTACTCTACTAAGAAATATTTTATTCACTTATTCCATACAACAATAAATAGGCTTAAATTGCCTTATATATATTCTATTCTCATGGTCACACACCACTTGGTCAAACATACACATTAAAACTATTAGGTAATCCATATAATATGCTTTATAACACTTTATAAACATGATTCAAACAAAATTTGGACACCTTTTTGTCTATAACAACTCAATTAGGCCTTACTCCTCTTTTAAGCCTCATGGAGACCTAATTGCATTAGGTCTATCCTCTTAATGCCAAAGCTTGATATTATTGGGCCCAGATGGATCTATAAAATAATTAAAAACCATTAAATCACTTATTTAATGACCTTTACTGACCTTTTTCATGCTTTATTAGACCTGCATCTTTTGTTCATACCATGAAAACTCCTTTTGAACAAACTTCCCTATCAGGCATGTTTACCTCAAAAGTTTGTCTTGTAAAAAAGAATATAAAACACCCTTAAGATAATCAAATATGAAAAAAGAACATGTATAAATATTATCCATGACCTTAGGGTCATCACAAAGTGATTTTAACACTTTCACTCAGTAGACAAAGGCTCAATAACATCTCTTCAACTCACTCACTTAGAACTACCAATTTACCTTAAAAACCAGTCATGGTGACTTAGACCTCCAACACCTATGTAAATTTTTTTCATTAATCTTGATTAATTTGAATGGTAATATTAAATATATAGACTATCCTTGGATATAAATATCTATGGTCTAATGGAAAATATTGGTTTTATAGATCAATTTATTGACCTTATATCACATAGTCTTATCTAAAATAGACAGGTCATTTTGTGAGTAAATTTTTCACCATATTAACTAACATAAAAAACTTATTAAAATAATGAAAATGAATTAAAAATCATAAATAAACTATAAATACACTTTTTTGCATTAATATGATATGCTCAGACCCTCAAATCCATCTTCTCATCTCTGCCTAGGTTTTGCATTATTTACACCATTAGGTATGTCTGCGATGGCTAACTTGGATGAAAAAATTAGAGCATTTGAAGGCTATAAAATATCCATAAATCATCATGGACATGAAAAATGAGTCTCTAGATTCTTCTCCCATCCATTTTATTTTCTTAACTGATACAAATTTTGAGAGCTACAACAACTTCTTGATAAATATGCTTGTATATGTGCATTTTATCTCTCATCTAACTAACAACCACCACCTAGAGGTACTTGAGAGATTCGAATAAATTATAAAATATATTTTATAGTCATTTTAATTAATTTTGAGATGATTTGAATAATATCTTTCACATTGGGTCCTTAGTAGGGTTTTAGGGAAGTTTAATACATGTTTTGGTGTTAACGATTGTTTATAAAGGATTGCCCATTAAATATAAAACCAATACCTATAAATATTAAATAAGAACCTTAACCATATATTATAAATAGGTTAGTTCCCATGTAGAGTTTATAGGTTCCATTTAACATCTAAAAGTTATTCTCGGGTCTTGAGAACTCATTTTGTGAAATCGAGAAGGCTTGAAACACCAATTCATGTAATTTACTTCAAACCATGACCTAAAAATTTGTGAACATGCCTAAAACAACTTATATTACCTACATCCATGCTCACATATGCATACTTGACTTGAAATCTGATCTTCATACCTCATTAGGCTAGGTAGGGTCTAGGTGTAGGCTTGGTTTGAAGTTCCTACCCCTATAGGCTCACCCTAAAACTCTTAGGAATGATTCAATAATTTAAATAAATTATCAAAAAATGCCATACAACCTTAAAATTATTGTGTTCATATATTTTCATG
This sequence comes from Torreya grandis, assembly GCA_037957365.1. Classification (NCBI taxonomy): domain Eukaryota; kingdom Viridiplantae; phylum Streptophyta; class Pinopsida; order Cupressales; family Taxaceae; genus Torreya; species Torreya grandis. The sequence goes on along the minus strand of JARHVA010007328.1, from coordinate 35,313 downwards.
CACATATCTTTTCATGTCATGCTAAGCTCATGACTAGGCTTCCTATACACTTTGTCATCAATGCCCTGTGCCTTAATGAAACCATTAGGAATTAGTTGCCTTAAAATATTTATTTATATTTATCTCATGATAAAAATCTCAATGAAAATTCCCTCTCAATACACCTTGTCATATCACATACTACCAACTAGGCTTAGTCACCTTTGGAATCAACCTTCTCAAGATGCATCATTGACATCAATGATAATACTCAATAATTTCCCCCTTTGTCATTGATGAAAAGCACTCTCAAAAAAATATATCAATAGACTATTTCTCCTTCATTCTAAACCTTCTCCCTCTTTGACATAAGTTATAAAGATATGTTTGCAACTCCTTGGATCACACCTCTTATAACCAAAACATTCAACACACAGGATTATGAGTTTATGAGGCACCATATAAACATGATCCCCTTATCTCCATGCATACCTTATTAACACTACTCACTTTATATTGAAACTAATGAACCACCTGATTATCTCCCCCTAATCACATGGATTCTTTAATGACTACTAGGGGCAATAATTACACCCAATTCATATCTTAGATGTTCAAAAGTTAGCTTTGGGAGTGGCTTGGTCAAAATGTTTATAGTTTTATCTTTTGTAGAAACATAATCAATTCTAAAACTCTGTTCACTTACCTTATCTCTTAGGAAATGATACTTGATGGGAATGTACTTAGTTTTTGAGTGCATGACAGGATTCTTTGAGATGCTAATGATACCTATATTATCATAATAGATAGGGCTAAGACTATCATAGTCCACCTCATAGTATTTTAAGGTTGGTCTCATCCATATGACTTGAGTGAAACATGAAACTATTATAATGTACTTAGCCTCACAAGTAGATAATGCCACTGATGGTTGCTTCTTACTTATCTATGAAACTAGGTACTCACCTAAGAAGAAAGCTCCTCCACTAGTACTCTTTCTATTGTCTAGACTCCTTGCCCAGTCTGCATTTGTATAGACTATCATGGTAAAGTCCTTTCTCTTTGGGTACCGCATGTAGACACTAAAAAATTGCACCAACAGTTCTAAATTTTATAACACACCTTTTTGATCCCCTTGGCCCCCTTGGGTTAGAACATTTATTAACCCCCTTAAACACCCATTTACCCCTTACCCACATTTAGATAAATTAATTACTTAATGAAGCTAATAAAACTCTATTTACACCTTACCCTAACCAAGACCATGGTTAACTTAGTGACACCTTGCCTTAAGACCATTTCCTACCCTTGAATTTAAGTCCTAACCTCCTAGACTATTTATACCTACATGACCATACTTCCTTAAACAAACTTGACCATTTATAATGGTCTTAACTACAAAAATTGAGTGCAAAACACTATTTTTGGTAAGTTAGACCATTTCCACCTTGATCAACACTAGTTATCCCTTGATCGGTGCCAGTTGACCAGAATCAGCATCAATTACTTAAAGATGGTCTATGACCCTTACTCAAGAGGTTGAATCATTTGTGCAAAAACTAAACTCTTGTATGAATTAGAGTTATCTAATGAACTAGAGAACCAATTTAGAGACCAAAAAGTGGTTTATCACCTCAAGACTAAGGATTCAAGCACCGTTCCTTTTCCTATTTTATTCCAAGCTTCGTATTAGCTCCCACTCAACTTCAAATCATCTTCAAGCCAACAATTCCAAAACAATTAAGTATTCTATGATTTTTATAAGTTTGGTATTTGGTTTTAGTAGTTTATTGATTTTACCCCTTTCAATCTCTCTCGACACTCTCTTTTGTGTTGGATTCATGCAACTCCAACACTCCTTTTTCCACTAAATCCCCTCTAGCCATTCCTAACCTTTAGAGTTAAAAATTTATGTTTTATATCCCTAATTCTTCACTTTCCTTTACGACCATCAAATAACATCAAAATAGCCCATAAAACCCCTTTGTAATTAGCCCAAAACCCATTTTTGCCTAGAAGCTAAAACTGTGACAATACATAGTGATCAACATCAGTCACCCTTGACCAACGTTGGTTAACCAATGACTAGCATTAGTCTCTATGTAATTATATTTTCCTAAAATAAAAAGTTAAAAGTACCTAGCAACCCCAACCCAAAACCTTATTTTTTGACCCCTATCATGACATAGAGTTAGAAACAACTATCTTAACCATACTTTTGCACTTTATCATTTCTTTTTCATAAGTTAATGTCATTTTTTTAAAGCAATCATTCTTTTGAAAAGTATTATATTACATTGTGTTAAATTACTTTTCATTCTTTTATGCAAGCACTTCTTATTAGTATTCTTTAGAACTTAATTTTTTAAAATGAGTGGATTGACAGCCTTCTAGGGGAGTCCTATACTTCTTAGATATAACACTTTCTAGGCAATCCACCCTTCAATCTTACTAATCAATCCTATTTTTAGTCTTATTATTATTAAAGGTCATTCCTCCCAATCCAAAGAAGAGAACTTCACATCCTCTAGATCATGGAGTGTGAAACCACATCTAGGTTCATATATAACTTCTTCATCTCTTTAGTTTTACTTGTTTTCAAAATCAAAAAGAAAATAATACAAAAATATAGTGAAACATTATACCACAACTGGTGATACCACAAACTCTCCCCAATGTCTTCTACATTGTAGAAGGGGAGTTTTAATATAATGTATTACTTGGTTTCCCTTGGATTCGATCCATGGGTTATGTACCATTAAAATTGCATAGGTGCCTCAAATTTAAACATGAGGATCAAGTTCATGTCATCCCTATTTGTAATTAAAAAGAATACAAACTAGATTTAATCCACATAAAATCAAAATTCAAATGTGTAAAATTAGATTTAATTATGCACTATTGCATCATGGAATCAATTCCTCAAATCATAGTTAAATGTAGCTATAATTGAGAGAATAAAACAACAATACAAAACCATAACATAGATATACCATGGTTCACCCAATGTGGGATACATCCACTAAGAAATTCCTTAATAAAATTAATGAAAAATAACCTCTGACAAAGATTAAAATTCTCCTCCAAAATTCACACAAGAATTCTTTGAATTACTGATCCAAATTTGAAATCTATCAACAATTTTGCACACATGCTCTACCACACCTATACCTATATAATCACATACCACAAGATTCTCTACCACACCTTACAAATAATCACATCACTTTAAATAGTCACACCACACTTGTATATATAAAAAATGAGGAAAAAACCCACCAAAGAAGGAGAATTATGTAATACTTATCCAGGATAAGCATTATCCTTAAGAAGACACCCATCCTCTACCTAGTCATGCTTATCTAAAATCCCACTTAAGGATGAAATAACCATCCTCATCTATCTCCACAAAAGTCTCTCACAAATTTTAAGGAGATGAAAACTAACTCCATAAAACACGGAAGTCAATACCACTTCCACCAAAAATGGAAGTCAAAATGGAAAATAGATATCTATCAACTCACTCCAGAAAACAAAGAAGACATAGAAATTAGAAATATCTAAGAATATTTCACTCACATGGAGGCAAAGTTCCAAAAAAGGTGGAGTGGGGAAAAAAATTCACTCCCCACATTTGTGGAGCTCTCTGAGCCCCCAAAATGTGCCACCATGGTCATGTGATAGACCCAAAGGGCTCCACACTCAACATCCTAGCTGACCCTAGTCCATTTAAGTAATGAAACATGAATTGACACCCAAATGATGTCCTCATTCCATTAAAGGATGTATCCCATTCATCCTCCATCAATAAATATTCTAGAAGTTTGACCATACCCTCTTCCCAAATCCCTATGAAAGACCCCTTGAAATCCACATTCTAAAATCTTTCGCTCATAGAATATCACCTATTGACTCTCGATACCCTTCCTACTCCTCAAAAGTATGTAAACCTTGATCAACATCCTAACTATGATTTTAACATTAAAGATACTATCCCTTTCAATCCTCCTAACTACCAAACCAAATTTATCTATGGGGGACTTGATCAACCACCTTCAAATTCTAACACCTCATCTTTTATCAAACCATTCACCTTCAATTTTTCTTTCTTGGATTAAATATATTTTGTCCAAACATACCTTCATTGGTGTGATTGTAAAGGATTTGATTTACGATATTATTAGCATGGACTACATGAGCTTATCCCATGTAAAACTCAAAAGCCTCATGAATGACATGTCTTAATATTTATCCAACCAGAGGAACCAATAGACCCACCTTCCATTTAAATCATTGAGGAAGAAACCCCATACTCACCAACCTCTTCTTCTTCAAAATTTGATGACCACCCTGATTCCATACCTCCTAACTTTTTTTTCATCAACATGATTAGTTTGGGACCCCTAACCTATCAAATTTGTGGGGAAACTAGAACCATTCCTTTGACTCATCCTGAGATGGTCAAAGATGATTATCCTACCATTAATACTATCTAGTGTTAAGATGATGATTCCCTTCTCACCTATCTTTATTTTGAAGATTCCTCCCTTAACAAATACCTTCCTCCTAAGACATCAACCATGTTAAATGAATCTACCATTGATATCAACTTGGGTACTTAGGACAATCCTTGGATAATAAAAATTGGCTAATATTTAGATTCCTCTGAGCATCAATACTTCTCTTATTTTATATATGACCATAGGATAACATTTTCTTGGTATTATAGTGATATTATAGGAATAAACCCTCTTATAGTCATCCACACCATCATCACCAACATCGATGCCAAGCCTCTTAGGAAAAAGATTCAAAGGATGTACCCTCACATTGTCTTTCTTGTTAAAGGGGAGCTACAACATATCTTATCTGTCAACTTAATACAACCCATTAAATATCCATAATGGGTCTAAAATGTCATTATTGTCACTAAATAAATAGGGGGACTTCATATTTTACAAAATTTCATGACCTAAACCTTACTTATCCAAAAGATGACTTTCCTTTATCAAGCATTGACTATCTTGTTGATCTAACTACTAGCCATGAGATGTTATATATTATGGATGGATTATTATGATATAACAAAATCTTAATTGCCCTATAATATCAAAAAAAAATTGCCTTCATCATCCCATGGGGAACATTTTGCTATAGGGTCATGCCTTTCTATTTGAAGAATGTTGGTGTAACCTATAAACATGCCATGACCTACATCTTTCATAACCTCATCCAAAAAACCATAGAAGACTATGTAGATGACCTCCTTGGTAAGTATAAATGTCATAAAGACCATTTGGAAATCCTTAAAGTCATCTTCAAATGCCTTATCTAGTTCCATGTTCACCTTAAGCCAAAAAAATGCATCTTTGGGGTCCTTTCAGGTAAACTCCTTAGATTTATCATTTCTATTCATGGAATAGAAGTCAATCTCACTAAAGTAAAAGAAATCCTAGACATGCCTCTTCTAACTAACCTTAAACAACTCTACAGTTTGTAGGGTACGCTTCAGTCCATTCATCATTTCATCTCTTAATTATATGATAGATGCCATCCCTTTCATCACCTCCTTAATAAGGACATATCCTTTAAGTGGAATGAAGACTATAAAAAGACCTTTGAATCACTTAAAGGATACCTTATTTCTCCACTATTCCTTATCCCTCCAAAAGAGGGCCAACCCTTATAACTCTACATCTCTACCACAAGCCATTCCTTAGGTGCCATGATAACACATCATGATGGTCAACATGAGGAACAATCAATATACTATATAAGCCAAACACTTGTAGAGTATGAGACCCATTGTACCCATACCAAGAATTTATACCTCACCTTTGTCTTCTTGGATTCCAAAATTCATCATTACTTCCTCAACCACAAAACCTTTGTCATCATAAATATTGACTCCCTTAAGTACATACATTCTAAGCCATATAAAAATCAATGTATGGATAGATGCCTCAAGTTTTTAGCTAAGTTCAATCTTGAGTTCCTTCAAAAAAATTCAATCAAAGGGTAAATCATTGTTGATCAATTGGCTAAATCTTCCTTAGATGAAAACCAACCTTCCAACCTTGAGTTTCTTTATGAGTCCATCACATCTCTCTCTTAAGAGGACATTTCTTACCAAATGACCATGTTATTTGATAGATAATAATTTTAATGTGGTGGGGGTGCTAGAATTATCCTTATACCCCTTGAAGTTGAGTCTTTTACCTTGTCATTCAAACTTGACTTTGATTACACCAACAACATGGTTGAATACAAGGCCCTAGTTTTAGGTCTCCAAATAGATTTATCCTTGGGAGTAAAATTGATCAATATTTTAGGTGACTCCCAAATTGTGGTCAACCAGATAAATGGTTATTACTAGTGTAAAAATGAGATTATATAGAAATAAAAACAATTGGTGGATGTACTATTGACATCATTTGATCATTACCTTATCCAAGCCACTCCACATTTGAAAAACAAGTTCACTGACACCATGGCTTCTCTTGCTTATCAAATTTCATCTACACCTTTAGAATCTAAAATATTTATGACCATTCAATAAATTAACCAACCCTCTTACACTAAAGTGGAACTCTCTTCCATCTATAATGTGGAGGAAATCCAACTAGATATTTGGTATAAATAACTTTTTGACTACCTTACCTTAGCCATCATCCCTTCCAACTTCTCTAGGAATGGTATATGAGCTTTTATATAGAGTACTTACCACTATACAATATTAAAGGGAATCCTCTACAAATGAGGATTTTATGGTCTCCTTGTTAGATGATTTCATAGCCAATAAATCCCTCTTACAATCAAAGAAAATCATGATGGGATTTGTGGAGGAGACTTTAGTGGTTTAGCTATCACTAAGCATATTCTTTGTCTTGGATACTATTGGCCTACCATTAACCAAGATTGTTGTGATTATGTCAAGTGGTGTGTCAAGTGTTAACAACATTCCAACTTTCATCACATTCTTAGTCATACCCTTCAAGATGCTGGGGACTTATGGCCCTTCTCTCAATGGGGATTGGATCTCATTGCTGAAATCAACCCTCATTCTTCATAGAGACATCACTCTATCATCAATACGATAAAAGACTTCACCAAATGGGTAGAGGTTATTCCTCTCATCTCAACCAAAGCTAATGAAATTGTTGAATTCATCAATCATCATATCATATGTCATTTTAGTCTTCCTCATAAAATCATCATTGATAATTGAAAATCATTCAAAAAAAAGAAATTACACAAGCTTTGTAACACCTTTAGTGTTAAGTTAAAATTCTTGTCTCCATACCACCCATAAGATAATGGATAAGTTGAATCCTCTAACAAAAAACTTAATAAAATTCTCACTAAAGTGGTCAATAATATGGTAGGGATTGACACTTACACATTTTTTTGCCTTACGGGCATATCGAACAAACATTTGAACCCCTATGGGTGCCACCCATTTCTCACTTGTCTATAGTGTATAGGATGTCTTGGCTCTTGAAGTGAAAATTACCCCCTTTCACATATCCCTAAAATATATCATATTGGAAGAGGACTATCATCAATAATGTCTAGCCTAATTTAAGTTACTTGATGATCATCATTTGTTCGCTCTTAACCATCTTCATACTCCATAATTCCCTTGAGATACCTAAGTATCCTTTTGACTTCTTGCGGATGATTTTCCTTTAGATCTACTTGAAATATTCCCACAAGACCTACTACTTGCATGATATCAGGTCTAGAGGTAGTAGTTTATAACAAACTTCCAATAATTGACCTATATGATGTTTGATTGAACTTTATAGATTCATCTTCCTTGCTTAACTTACACCCTATGATCATAGGTGTTCTAAAAACCTTACAATATTCCATCTCAAATTTATTCAACATCTCTCTTATGTACTTAGCTTGTAAAATGAATATACCTTTTTTAGATTGAATGATTCATAACCTAAGAAATAATGGTAGTTATCCTATCATGAACATATCAAACTCCTTCTTCATCACATATGCAAAGGCCTTAGTCATATGCTCATTGTTTCGACCAAATATGATGTCATCCATATAGACAACTACAATTAATTAATGGTCATCTTTGATTTTTTTGTATAAATTACTATCTACAACTCCTCTTTTGAATCCTTGGTCCAATAAATATCTATCCAATTTGGCATACCAAGCTTTAGGAGCTTGATTTAGACCATACATAGATTTTTTCAATCTACAAACATATTCATTATTACCTTATAATGAGAAACCCTCAGGTTGATCTATGTACACCTCCTCTTTCAATTTCCCATTCAGAAAAGTAGATTTGACATCCATATGATACACTTTGAATCTTTTAACTTTGCATATGCTAGAAAAAATATATTGGCCTCCAATATTGATACTGGAGTAAAGGTCTCCTCAAAGTCTACCCTTTAACTTGTGCATACCCTTGCATACCAATCTAGCCTTGTTTCTAGTGACTTATCCATCTTCATTAAACTTGTTTCTAAACACCCATTTTATACCAATAACATTCTTGTCTTTAGGCCTAGGAATTACTTCCCAAGTCTCATTATTTTCTATTTGGTCTAACTCCTCATTCATAGTACCTATCCAAAACTTGTCTTTGATTGAGTTTACAAGGTTATTAGGTTTAATCTTAGACAATAGAGAAACTTTATCTTGATTTAGGTTATTTACCAACCTTCTTCTTATTTACATACCTACATCCTTATTTCCAATGATTTATGATTTAGGATGATTTCTTTGAATTTGTCTTGAGGGGCCTTTTGAGTCTTATCTTTCCTTAACTTATTATTTTTATTCATATATATATCTATTGGTTCTTCTTCATTCTTGAAGTCTAGATTGATGTATCCTTTAACTATGAGTGTGACTTCTTAGAACTTGTCTCATCAACCTTCATATTGGTGTTTTCTACTATCTTCTGCAACCTTTTATTATATAATCTATAGGCTGAGCTCACTAATGAGTATCCTAAGAATATACCTTAATCATACCTAGAATCAAACTTACGTAAGTCTTCCTCATCTCGTTTGATGAAGCATTTGCTTCCAAACACTCTAAAGTGTTCCACATTAATAGGTCTACCTTTCCATAGTTCATAAGGGGTCTTGTTACCACTAGTATTTATCTATCCTCTATCATAATGTAGACTATAGTGCTTACTACTTCTCTCAAATATCTATTAGCTAACCTTGACTCATTTATCATAGTTCTTGCCATCTCCTGAACTATCCTATTCTTTCTTTCTAGTAACCCATTATACAGGTGTTCTAGTTGTTGAGAACTATCTCCTTATCCCATGGACCTCACAAAAGTCATCAAACTCATTGGATCAAAACTCTCTTCCTCTGTTATATCTTAATAATTTGATATTTTCATTCTTCTCATTCTCATCAAGAGCCTTGAATGCCTTAAACTTATCAAGAGCTTTTGATTTTTATTTTAAAAATGCTACCCAAGTCATTCTTATATAGTCATATATGAGTAACATGAAGTATCTATCTCCTTGAATAATTTGGATTATTTTAGGCCCATATAGATAAGTGTGTATTAACTCTAAAGGCATTGTAGTAGAGTATTCCTTAGAATTGAACCTTCTTCTAGTCTGATTACAATGTTGACATGCCTTACAAAGTGTGTTTATAGGTTTGGTGATTTTAGGCATGTTCTTCACAGACTTATTAGAGCTTATCTTGACCAGATTATTAAAGTTTAGGTGGCTTAACCTTCTATAACATAGCCAAAATTCATCCATATTGCTCATAAAGCATCTTTCCTTTTTGATCTCATTCAAGACATACAAATTTTTCCCAATCCTCTTAGCATTATAAATTAGTCTTATTGATTTAGATATATTTATATCACCCCCTATGTCATGGAAGGTTAGTGTGTGTCCTTGGTTGCACATTTGACTTACACTAAGTAGTTTATATTTCAAACCTTCTACATACAACACCTTCTCTATCTTGGTCTTTTCATTGTCCAAACTCAAGATACCCTTGCCAATTATATTTTTAGTAATGTTATCTCCAAATATCATTATTCATAAAACATTCTTATTCAATGATATGAACGTGCTCTTATCCCCGGTCATATGGTTTGAATAAACACTATATATACACCATTTTATGCTTTCATATTGAATATGAAAGGTAGTCTGAGCTAGTAAAGATTCTTCTCCTTTAGTCTTTTGATCTTCCTTCACCTTATCCACAGGGTCTAACTTCTTGATCTACTTATAAATGTTGTTACCATATATCCTTTTATCTTGAGTGATCTTCCTCATATGCCTTGAAATCCATTGAAATATGTCCTCTTTGATCACAATTATAGAATACAATTCTACTTCTACTATAGAGATATGTAATCATCTTATTCATCCATGAATAATTGATTCTAACATGATGTATATAGTCTATAGCCATATGTCCATATTGATTACATGAGAAATAGTAAACATTGAAAGGATTCACATACCTTGTTTGTCTAATGTTGAATGATGCACTTCTACCTTTGTTGTCTCTTGAAGGAGTCAAGTTCTTCTTGAATATTTGATGATCAAATTGAGTCTTATATTTGAGAGTTTATGCATAGGTATTTAATTTGTTAGTAAAATCATTTATTGATGATCCATTATTCTTTAAGTTTTGACTCTTATTATTTTCTTTTTGATCTTCTTTGAACCCAAGAATTGTCTTGTCATGTGGAGACCTTTGATTATTCAAAATATCACCAAGAACTTCAGTACTCTTGTCAAATTTTTGATGTGTCTTCAACTTGACTATTGCCTAATCCAATTATGCCTTTAAGGACTCCATTTCTATTCCAAACTTGATGCATTATTACTCCTTGGTCTTAAGACTTGAGTGACAATTTCAATATCATTTTCCAACTATTTGATGATCTCCTCATGTTAATTGGTGTTACTGATTAGTATCTATTAAAAGAGATTGTTTTGTTCTTCATAACTCTTGGTGAATGATCTTTTTTTATTCTTCCTTATTTGGAACTTCAATTCCTCTAGATCACTCACCATTTATATCTCAAGGTTCACTTTAGCCTATTCTTTATCTAGTTCTTCATCATCTATAAGAATTTTCCCTTTTGAATAACTCTCATTGTCTATTTTTATAGACATGAATAATGTTTCATTATTAGCATGATCATTAATTTCATCATCACTATTAGATGTACTTATGTCCCTTACATCAGATGAACAACTATCTTCTTTGGAAAGAAACTTATCTTGTTCTTGAGTGACCATTTTTGCTCTTGTCAGGCTTATAGATCTTCTTATCATCACCATGATATTCATCATGTTCTCCATCATGATCATTCTTATCCTCTTTAGGACATTTATATGAAAAATGACCAATCTTACCAAAGTTAAAACACTTGAATGGTAACTTTCACTTATACTTACCTGATCCTTTCCTTATTTTTCTAACAAACATGGCTTTTATCTTATCATCATCAATGTCTATGTCAACATCATCCTTGGCCTTTTTACCTTGTGAAATTTTATCATATTTGAATGCAACTTCTTTCTTTAAGGTCTTTCATCACTTGTTCTCATTTCATAGGTAGTCAAGATGCCATGAAGCTCATCCATCTATAGTATGTTAATATCTTTGATCTCCTCAATAGCAGACACCTTTAAATCAAAATTATATGTCAAGGATATCAATAAATTTTATAATAATATTTATTCTTCCAAATTATATCCTAGACCTTTGATGACATTTATCACTTCATCTATTCTTAACAGATAAAATGCAATGTTTTCATCCTCCTTCATTCTTAGACTTTCAAACTACCTTTGATGGGTTTGTAACTTTACCAATTTGACTTTGGTGTCTCATTCATACACGGTTTAAAAATTTTCCCAAATCCATTTGGATATATAAAAATTCATGACCTTTACAAACTCTACCTCTAAAAGACCTCACAAAATGGCATTCATTGCCTTAGAGTTGTTCTCACTTACCTTCTTGCCTGTTGCATTAGTTGGTGGTGTAGAAGGTGGAGTGAATCCATTAAAAAAATATTTCCATATGTCATAGCCCAAGGAAATTAGATAGGTATTCATTATGATGCTCCAAAATTAATAGTTATTCCCACTAAAGAGAGGAGCTTTATTGGTTGAAAAACCTCCTTATACCTGATGACTAGACATACTTGTACTTCTATGATCTCCTTTAAACTGTTAGGCCCAATTCAAAGGACTAAGCTCTGATAAAATTTTTTGGAAGTAAAATAAATGAGGGGGGGGTGAATCAGTGTACCAAAAACTATCTTTTAATTATATCCACTCATTCATGCACTATGAAAACAAAATTGAAATCTAGTAAAGCATAAAGACCATTCACATGAGAATAACACAAGAAAACACACATATGAGTGGGAAACCATCAAGGGGAAGAAAAACCAATGTCATCCCTAAAAATGGAATAAAACTATATAAAAATAAAATATCAAAATTTTTTGACCACCAACTCAACTTGGAGTACCAACCAAAATGAAGTCAAGTACCCACTTGACTAGGCTTTAGCAATCACCTACTTGCAAGGAAGCACCAACTTCCTAAGTGACTCAACAAAAACTCAAAAAACTAATAAATTTTGATCACCACATATATTATATTATATTATATTATATTATCATTTCAAGACCTCCTTCTTCTCTACCAAGTAATATTTTATTCTTTTATTCTATACAATAATAAATAGGCCTAAACTACCTTGTATATATACTATTCTCATGGTCACACAACACTTGGTCAGCCACACACCTTAAAACTATTAGGTTGAAAATATTATAGGTTTTATAAAACTTTATTAACATTATTAAAATGAAATTTGGACCCTTTTTGGTTTGCAATAACTCAATTAGGCATTACTCCTCTTTTAGGCCTCATGGAGACCTAATCACATTAGGTCTATCCTATTAGCACTAGAGATTGATATTATTGGGTATATATGGATCTATCAAATAATAAAAAACCATCAAATCAATTATTTAATGACCTATACTAACCTCCTCCATGTTTTATTATACTTTTATCTTTCATTCATACCATTAAAACTCCTTTAGGACAAACTGTCCTATTAGGCCTATTTACCTCAAAAGTTTGTCTTGCAAACTTGAAGCTCAAACACCCTTAAGATAATAAAATATGAAAAAAAACATGTAGAAATATTTTACATGACCTTAGGGTCATAAAAAAATTCTTATAAAAGTTTCACTCAGGAGATAAAGGCTCAAGAGCATCTGTGCAACTCACTCACTCATAACTACCAATTTACCTCAAAAACCAGTCATGGTGACTTATACCTCCAACACCTATGTAGAAAATTTTCATGAATCTTGATGAATGTAAATGGTCTTATGATATATAAATAATATCCTTAGATATAAATATCATATGGTGTAATGACAAATATTGGTCTTACAGACCAATTTCTTGACTTTATATCACACAGTCTTATTTGAACCAAATACATCATTTTGTGAGCAATTTTTTTACCTTATTCATTGACCTCAAAAAATTCCTAAAAGAATTAAAATGACTTAAAATAAATAAATAAACTCTTCATTCACTTTTTTTTCATAAATATGATATGTTTAGACCCTCAAATCCATCTTCTCATCTTTGCTTGGGTTTTGTACTATTTGCACCATTAGGTCTGTCTACGACTGGATAACTTAGATGATCAAATTAGTACATATATATAAATCATCATGGACATAAAAAATTATAATTTATCTTATTCTCCAATCCATTTTATTTTCTTGACCAATACAACTTTTGAGAGCTATAATTTCTTGACAAATAAGCCTGTATTTATTCATTTTCTCTCTCATCTGACTAACCACCACCACTTAGAGGTACTTGAGAGAGTTAAATACATTATAAAATATAATTTTTATTCATTTTAATATATTTTAAACTGATTTAAACAAGATATTTAAAATTAGGTCCTTATTAGTGTTTTAGGGAGGTTTAACATAGGTTTTAGTTTTAATGATTGGAGTACCCATTGAATCCAAAACCAATGCTTAGAGATATTATATAGGACCCTTACCAATCTCTCCTTAATATATAAATCTAAAATGTAAATGTTACACATGCAAACAAATGTCTGAAAGTGCTTCTTAGGTCTTAAGACCTCATTCTATTAACTCGATAAGGATTAATACATTGATTCATGTAATTTCCTTCAAACCATGAATTAAAACTTTGTGAAAATTCCTAAAAAACTTATATTACCTCTATCAATTCTAACATATGCATACTTACCTTTAAATCTAATCTTCATGACTCATTAGGCTAGGTAGGGTCTAAGATAGGTTTAGGTGTAGGCTTAGTCCGAAGGTCCTACCCCTATAGGCTCACCATGAAACTCTAATGAATGATTCAATGCTTCACATACATTCTCAAATAGTGCCATAAAACCTTCACATGCCTATGTTCATCCATTTTCATGCACATACCTCTTCATGTCATGATTAGGCTCATGACTAGGCTTCTTATGCACTTTGTCATCAATGACCTATGCCTTCATGAAAACATAAGGCATTAGTTTCCTTGAAATTATTTATTTCTCTTTATCTCATGACAACACTCTCAATGACAATACTCTCTCAATGCACCTTGTCATATCACATACTACCAACTAGGCTTAGTCACATTTGACATAAACCTTCTCAAGATGCATCTTTGACATCAATAACAATACTCAACACAATATGCAGTCTCTTTGGAACCTTATTTTTCATTTCAATGAGTGATATTGTGTGCATGCTTGATTATTTTTTAAGATTTTATTGTTACTCTCTAGACATTACCATCATCTATATCATGCATCTTAGGAATTGATGTGATCACATATTGAGAACTTCATTGATATATCTACTTTGATATGTTTTCCCTATATGATACATGATTCTTACATATAATATATATAGTCAACTTATTATTTTTAGGTAAGGTACCTACTAGTTTTTATCTCCCTTACCTCAAAAAGGGGGGCATGTCATAGAAGCATCATCTCCACATTTTTCACGGCTCCATAATTTCTATGGGGGCATGTCATAAAGACATGAACTACACACTTAAACCCTTTATTATTACCTTAAGACTTTATTGAGGGTATTCCATAAAGACATGACCTCCACACTTACATAATCTCCACTTCAATTTCATTATTTAGATATACACCTTGGTCAGAATCCTATTCATTACACTAATTTTGCATAGATTTTAAATAAAATAATATATATTTATAACACATATAATCTAACTAGGACATATTATAGGTTCATATGCCATTTTATTACACAAAAAATTACAAAATTTACCAATTATACTATTCACCAAGATGCACCAATTACACCAGGATGCATTGTTATTGAGATTTTTCTATTGTAATAGCTAGTTCATTTTATGGATTAAATTGATTAATCATTCAACCTCACTAGATTTATAGGTTTAAGTTATTAAGCCATCTAATCTCACCAGATTTATAGGATTAGTTGATTAAATCACTCACCCTCACTAGGCTACATATTCACACTTGAATTGTGTAATAAAAATATAGTGATCTCAATTTTCATGTCATAACTCATCCCTTAAACTAGATTGGGGGCATAATACATTCTAATATCCCTCCTCAATTATCCAAGGTTCAATTCCAAAATTCTTCCATATATAATGCTTCATAAGGAATAATCTTACCAAGTCAAAGCATCAAGAAACAACATGGTTGCATTGACACACAGATGTACACCTTCCTTGATCTCTTTCTTTTTAAGCATTTCAATTATTTCAAATTATATGCAGTGATTTAAAATATAAAATGCTCTTGGTTAGAAGTCATACACTAATAAAGCACTCAAAGTGGGTTCAAACAAAATCAAGTTGTGTTGTACACACCTAGATATGTATTTATTTCCTTTAAACAAGTAATGTCATCCTTATGCATTACTATATTAAATGTGTGTGGGGAGATGGGAGGAATGTAGATACTAAAACCAAATATTTATATCAATTTAGTCTTGTAAATTTGACAAATATCAATCATGGAATTTAGGTATGCATTTATTTATTTTAAACTAGTAATTTCATCCTTATACATTACTAGATTAAATGTGGGGGGGGGAGGTGAAGAGGATGACAATGTAGATACTAAAACTAAAAATCTATATCATCTCAGTCTTATACATTTGACAAATATCAATCATGGCTTTGCTTTTTAGTTATAAACCTCCTTAATGCCAAAAGGCTTGTATTTTCCATCTCACTATCCCTAAATGATTATCTCTTAGTCTGATCCATATCATTTTGATAACCCATGTATTATGCACTATATAGGAAGTTTAAAAATTGATCCTTCACTATAAATTTCAGATCCATACCTATTTTCTAGCCTTGTGGACACTACTAGCCATAGAGGGACACTACTACCAATAATAGTGTCCAAATCCTTATCTAGTGTCCAATTGTAAAAATTCATCCAAATTACAAGTTTTTCAAAACCTATCGGTTGGTTGATTTGTCTTACTGATCCCTACCATGAGATATTTTCAAAAGGTGTGGTATAAATACAAGTATAAGCCTTATCATTCCCCATCCAAAAAATACCAAGCAAGCATCTACTACATATAAATCAATCAACTGCACGACTAATATATTATATCTTATTCATCTATATTTACATGTCAAACACATTCAAAGAGAAGCCCATGAATAATATTTATCAAGTTATAAGCTATATCACTACATGCATATTCATATACCATATTTCACCCTTATGTGCACAAATTCCCATAAATAGGGGAGAAATACATAAATTTAAGGCCCTCCTTAGAGTATTACATATGTAGGCAATGCTCATTGATAGAGGGGATTAAAACCATGAGTCCATTAACCCATTCTTTATCAAAATAATTATTAGGGTGAAGAGGAGTGAATAGATAGGGTTTGATTTTAACAAAGATTGACAACTTGCATCTAAGGTATGAATATATCATCAAAAAGGTGATATAAAAACTAGAAAAATGAAGTTAGTTGCATCAAGATCTAATCATTATTCTATATTGGGGACTTGCATCATAGTCAGATACTAGATTTAATGGCAGTGTCCAAATATGATGATAGTGTTTGTGGCTATAGAAGTACAATTTAAAAAATATGACAACTAATCTAAAATACTAATCCTACATACTTTACACCTATTTCTAGTCCAAATTTCTTGTGCATAACAAACCCAGCTAAGTATCATTTCTATTTGTTATTGTAATTAATTGAATATATTTAGAATTATATTTTTTCTATATTTAACATATATTAGTATTATAATTCAAAATATTCATTTATTTGAGTTTGTAATTAATTATCTTGCTAAAGATTAGTTTATCACCATTGTGCTTAAACTATTTCTATATTCTTATCTCTATACCCACATATTTTACAATTAATTGGCTTGCTAAAGATTAGTTTATCACCATTATGCTTAAACTATTTCTATATTCTTAGCCCTATACCCACATATTTAAATTTATGGTTAAACACCCACAAGACACTAGTGACCATTATCTTTTCATCCATCTTAGTCATTTGAAAATGAGTGGATTTATTTATGTAATATCCAAGATAAATTAGGGTGATAGGATCACCCTAAAAACATTTTTTTACCTTCTAGTAGTAATTGAGAGTTATTCCAAGGTAAAAAATAATCACTATGTAGGTTTTCAAGCATTCTATATTGAATGGTAATAATATGATATACCCAGAAAGATATGAAAGTGAAGTTTTAAGGAAAAAATAAATAAATGAAAGGTAAATGAAACACAACATAGGGGAAAACATGCCAATAAGAGCCTATTTTGAACCATGATACATATGCACATGAAAAAACCAATTTCATTGTAAACAACTGGTCATGTACTAAAATTAGGTGTCTACACACATGTGATCATATACGAGGTCATTTTTATTTAAAAAATTCACATAACTATATTCGATAAAATATGTGAGATAGTGAAAAATGGGGTCTTAATGATAAGATGTAGTGGTAAATACATAAAATAAAATGGAATATTTAGAATCATGTGATCATGTGATATGAACATTTTTTACCAAGTGACCCCTTATGGTCTGGATTACCCTCAACACTTTTTACCTGTATGGGTCACCCCTAAGACTTTATAATTTTGTCATTAATACATTTTACTACAATTTGTTGGTCAAGTCATTATCATTTTATGCACACATTTACACATTTATATTTAGATAATTGTTAATAAATCTTGTGTTATTAAACACTAAGTATTGAAACTTGATGTGAAATCCATACTTCTACATTTAAATATTCTATATAGGTATTTCAACCTATATTAATTACTTTACATGTATAAGTGTAGCCTTATTTTAATTATATTTTGATATTAAAAAATCAAAATAAAAATAATGGATCATAATATGATATATTACATAAATAAAATAATAACATTTGCTTACAAATAAGAGCTACTCCACACAATATAAGTGAAATTAGAACATAATACTTGAAAATGAAACTAAGCCACACTTAAGGGGGAAACCTTCCAAGTCATTAAAATAAGAATATATTTATGAATATATGATGATTAATATTCTAAAACTATCTCCTATATATTCCTTATATTGGTTATGAGAAATCCATAAATCCAAATAGGCTAACTATTCCTACCAATGTTTAATATAGAGATTAACAAATGATTAAATTAAAGTTTATGTGTGCTATGGGTTGAAAACACTTAACCCAATATAATCTATAAGTTAAGGGTGTAGCATTCCCCTTTGTAACCCCCCTACCTTGTCCCCCCTCCCCCCTACCTACACCATTCAAACCAATGTTTTCCAAAATGCTAATCAATTATGAATTATTCTATATGAAAGCTTCATTTTTTTCATGTTGCAGCTTTGTTGATAAAATTATTCTAATTGATAAAAAAATTTGTGATCATCTGTATTTATAGCCTCTTATTTTGTGTCTTGAGAATATATTTAGGTTCTACATTGACTCTTCCTTAATTATCAAGCTCTGTTAACTTTTTAAAGGATAGAATTGTCTAGCCAATGACTTTCATAAAACATAGTTATGCACATGAAAGATGAAGTTTATTTTAGCTGACTAAGGTAACTCCTTTTTTTAGGCCAAAGTCCCTATTATCTATAAGTTTTGATAATGACAATAATATTGGGGTGACAGCTTTTTTTTGGTTTAATGACATTTATTTATCTAGCTAAAACTAGAAAAAACCCCAATCTCCTTTTTCAAAATGTATTTTACTCATATGTTGATATGCATTTTATTTCCTTTGGTTTTGTTCTTGTAAAATGAGTCTTACATTTTGGTAGATCCAAAACTCTTAAAATGAGAACATGATAAAATTTGGGGTCTCAATCAATCATTCTATGTGTAAAAAACTAGGTTACAAATATATAGGTTTAACATCTCCTACTAAATAGGATGTTGCCTAAAAAAAAACCTTTTGACACTAATTTAGGTAGGTTGTCCTAACAACCATTATTCTCTCCTATAATCTCTTAACTAATATTATAATTTATTCTAACTATGTAATTTGTTAAAACAACTCATTCGCACTTAGTAATATTTCTCCAAGTATATTTTCTCACATAATTACTCACTAATACAAATGTGAGCACTAACATGATATTATTAAGTTCTCATAGGATAGATATTATCCCCACAAAAAAATGGATGTTACGTTTACCTAAGAATGGGCCCATTAAAAAGGGGGTAAAAACATATATTGTACATCATTCTAAATGTTTTATTGATAATTTCCTTTCATCATAGGCTTATTTGATTCTTTCAACCAATGATGAAGGATACACATAAATGCATCCATAAGACACATATGAAAAAATATTGACCAATAAAAATAATTTACACGTAAAGACTTAATCTAATGATCATACGATAAAATAAAAAACTATAGAATAGACTTATAATAAAAACAAATTACAAATATTATCAACAAAACATAAAAATTTAACATATCCTAAAAATATAATAAAATGAATATTAAAATATCTAAAACCTTATATATATATAATAAAATAAATAAAATCTTGAAATTATCAAGAAGACTCGATTCACTTGGTTAGGGTTAGGGCACATGTATAGAGTGTTTCAAATTTAAGGAGAGGTGACTTCTGAGCTAGGGTGAAGAGATATCGACGTGAGGAGAATATTGAAGACCACTTTGAGTTGAGATATCACTATATTTTTCATTAGGTATGAT